>OX465288.1:80163546-81381557 GCA_949987695.1 Merzomyia westermanni
TGACTTGCGAAAGTAAATTTGGAGTCAAAAACTACACCCAGGTCTTTCAATTTATGAAGATATCATCATTGCTTTTGACCCGCATGTAGATAGCTGCAGCATATGCCTTTTCCGAAGCATCGCAGAATCCATGTATTTCGACCTCATCTTCTGGTGAAAAGTTTACCCATCGTGGTATCTTTATTTTGTCGATTTCGTGGTATTGATGTCTGAAGTCTTGCCATCGTTCCAATGTATTGGACGAAACTGGCTCATCCCAATCGGTGCCCTCTAACCAGATGTTCTGCATCAAAATTTTGGCCACAATGACCATTGGTGCAAGCCATCCCAAAGGGTCGAAGAGTCTGGCGATGGCGGATAGAATCGCTCGTTTTGTCAACTTTTCACTTTCTTCTAGTGACCCTGCTTTAAAGTAAAACAGGTCTGAATGGGCATTCCATCTTATGCCCAATGCCTTAACGGTGCTGGTATCTGCGAATGCCAGAAAGTCCTCGGTCAGCCGATCCGATATTGGGATGTCGTTGAGAATTTCCTCAGCATTCGAAAACCATTTCCTTAGTGGGAAGCCAGCGGAGAGTAAGACTTGGCTAATCTCATTCCTCGCATTAATGGGCGAAGCGAGTGTGTGTCCCTCCGCTAGTACGTCATCTACGTACATGCCTTCCCTTAGAATGCTAGATGCTGTAGGGTGCGAACTCTCTACTTCATCTGCTAGTTGCTAAAGGGTTCTAATTGCCAGATAAGGCGCACAATTAACCCCGAAAGTGTCCGTTTTCAGCTCGTAAAGGCTTATGGGTTCTTGAGGCGATGTTCGATAAACAATCCGTTGGAATTTGACGTGATCATCGCTCATCCAAATTTGCCTATACATCTTTTCGATGTCACTATTGTACACGAACCGATACAGTCTCCATCGCAGTATAAGTACTGGAAGATCTGATTGTAGTACTGGGCCTGGCAGGAGAATGTCATTTAAACTTGTACCATTTGCCGTTGGGCTTGACGCATTAAAAACGACGCGTACCTTTGTGGTGGTACTCTCGGCCTTTACTACGGCGTGATGGGGCAAAAAGTAGTTGTCAGCCAAATCGGCTGGTACAATGGCATTAACTTTTCGCATATGCCCTAATGTCTCGTATTCAGACAGGACCCTCATATATTCGATGCCTAATTCCGGGTTCTTTGATAACCGCGCCTCATTTCTAAAAAATTGTGAACACACCCGCCTAAGAGACCCTCCTATGTTTATCTTATCTGGGTAGTCCTGTCTGAAGGGAAGATACACTACATATCTCCCATCCTCTCTACGACTCGTAGTTTCCCCATATAAATCTTCGCAGTACTTGTCATTTGCGTTTTTATTTCTGGGCAGATTTTCCAACTCCCAGAATGCTGTAAGCTGCTTGTCCAAAGCAACTTCGCTGTAAAAGGACACTATATTTCTGGTTGGATTCGGTGCTTCTATGCGCCCGGTTAATATCCAACCGAACACCGTTTCTTGGGCGAGAAGTGTACTAAGTACATTCTTTTTCAGCCCACTCAATATAATTTGCGGATATACGTCTCCGCCAAGTATGATATCAACTTCATCGTTAATATAAAATGGCTGCCAAAACTAAGTCTGGAAATGCCTGCATAGTCGTAGCGTCGATATGGCAGATTCCCAGTTAGCTTGGCTAGAATTAAAACCGAAGTTGTTAAGCTGAAGCAAGGGTCCACTGGTGAACGGAGTTCAATATTGGATGCCTCGTTGACTTGAGCGGACACGGCATTAGTGATGCCCGAAACTTGAGCATGCATCCTTTTTTCCGGTAAATTGATTCTGCGTTTGAGTCGTTCTGTCATAAACGAGCACTCTGAACCAGAATCAGTCAGTGCTCTTGCTGGGAAGTCTGTGCCATTATGATGAATGGTTACTCGAGCTGTCCCTAGCAGCTCACCTGCGCTTGAATGCACATGGCAGGATTTAACATTTCGGTTTACGGCCGAACTAAATTTTTCAGCTTCCCGTCTCTCTTGTGCCTGTTTTGAAGTTGAGGCAGCATTATCAGCATGATACTGATTAGGGCAGGTGGTTGCCTGCTTCTGAAGAGACTCCGCATGCAGGAGCGTATTATGTCGAGAGTGGCACTTGTTGCAGTCGTAAGAACTGGTGCACTTCGACACAGTATGTGCTGGGGATAGGCAGTTCAAACAGCCCTTGGTGGATTTGACAAAATTAATTCTCTCCACCGGAGTTAATTTGAGAAAACGGGGACAGTTTCGTAATCTGTGGGCATTCGATTTGCACTTTGTACACAGTAGTTTAGTCACATTTGTTATGTACCAAGCCTTTTTGCAGGGGTTTCGTTGGCATTCCGCGTACTTTGCGGTTTTTGCGCTTTCGAAGAACTCCCTATGAACCCAGACACTGTTTCGAGTGTCTGGAAACGGTTGGACAAAAATTTGTCCATATCCTCCCACTTGGATATTTCCACTTTGTGGTCTATGCTTTGCTCCCGTAGACCAAGCGTACTCTCCGGCAATTTCATCGAACACAAATACGTTATAATTGCATCCCAGTTCGAAGTATCAATTTTATGACTTCGCAGGGACGAAAGGCAATTATTTATTTCGCGCTGAAGTGTTTTAATCGCGCTACCACACTCACTCTCTACCTTTTTCAAGTTAAACAAAATTTTGAGTTACGAGTTTACTAGGATGCGTTTGGTTTCGTATCTCTCGCATAAGTTTCTCCAGGCCGTATCAAAGCCCTCATTCGTGAGCGGACATTTTTTAACAATATCTTTTGCCTCACCTTGGGTCTTATTGTTCAGATGGAACAATATTTCCACAGGTGTTAGGCGCTTGTTCAAGATATATATGACCGTGAACATGTCACGAAATGTTGGCCATGACAGATAATCGCCCTTGAAAACTTCAGTATCACATGGAGGCAGGCGGATACTGTGTTCAAATACGGGCTTTTCTTCAGTTTTATTTTCTGGTTTGTTGTATGTCGCTTGGCGTGTAGCCATATCTGACATGCAGCGTAAATATACTGCATATGCTCTCTTATACTTCTGTTTAACAGAAACTATACCAGTGGCCTCTAACTTATCTGAATTAAGTAAGTCGTCATAAGCCGTTCTGGTTTTTCTCCACATTGCTTTCAAGTCCTCTTGTTGAAGCCCAAGAGTGTACTTGCTGTGGACTGAATCCTCTAATTCATTGTAGTCTGATTCGAATTCAAAAATCGAATCAGCCAGCCTAATGAAACTTTCCATATTTTGGACTTAAGAGAATATGCAGAATCAAAACAAAACCGAAAAAATATAGCTGAAGGTACGATGAAATGCTCAACCGTACAAGAAAAATGCTGAATAGAAAAGGTAAAGGCAGTATTTTTACCCAGGAAAACAAAAAAAAACCCAACTCAATAAAATTTCAAATCAATCCAATTAATGTAATTTTAATTCAATTTAATTTAATTTATTTATTGCAGACTTGGCCGCTTTGTCTATGTGTGTACAACAATAACACTCTTTGGATTACTCGCCACCCACACGTATAAGGGAATATGTATAAATAAATGTGTACGAGTATATGTTGCCGCAATAAGAAGTACACAAAAAAAACACAGATAAAGTGCGGGGTGTATCAAACGAGCGAAAGTGAATATTAAATGAAAAAATGTGATAACAAAGGAAAAGTGCTATAAAATAAGTGAATTTAATAAGAGAATAATAAACTAGCCTCCGATTAAAATGCTGTTATGTATATTACCGAAAAAGCAAGTGGAAAAAAACAAAAACAAACTCAAGATCGAAAGGCTAAGTGAGCTTATGTGAAAGTGAGATTATGTTACCTCTTGCCTTGCTCTGTGTCCAAAAAAACCTTACCACTGGTGGGGGGATAATCCGGATAGTCGCAAGGATTTTTAAGCGTTTAATTTAATTTAAAAATTAAAGAAAAATAAAGTTAACTGTTAAAAAAAATCACTATTATTAAATATTCACTTAACGCACTTATGTTTGATTACACTTGTTTGCAACACAAAAAAAAATAAGTGGCAAGAAATATACAACTTACGGCTAAATAACTTGTGTGTTGTTGTGGTATGTGGCAGAGTATGTATATGGCAGAGTGTGTTAGTTGTTTGTTGTTGATGCTTTGTTGGGAATTGCGGCAGTGCGTTTGTGGCAAATTAAATATTGGGTTTTTTTTTCCAATTTTTCCTTATGTGTGGCAGCTTCTAATATTGACCCAAATAATTATTTTGTTGAAAAAATGTTGGTGTTGTGGACTGTATAGGCTGGTTCCTTTCTACGGGGAGATGGACCATGAACAATTTCGACAATGGTGCTTCGCTGGAGCGGCCGTGGCTCGAAAGCACCGCGGTCGAATTGTGATTTTGAAAAGAAATAAGAAAACGAGAATTCTCGTTATAATCAAGTGGCCGTATATTTGGATAAAATATTATTACAAAACAATTGCTTTACCTTATTAATATTTTGATGCGGTGGAAAATCCTGGGGTGGCCGGGACGATGTGACTGCGTTGATTGTTGCTGAAAAAGTAGACGGTTTTCCAATCGAGGACAACCGTTGAACCTTAAATTATCCTCCGGTTTCAAGGGGAGGTGAACCCACACATGCACACCCCCATGCATGTATATGTGTGCTGACAAAACACGAATATGCTTGCATGCCCACACAGGTGGATGTGTTGGTCTTAGTGATTGGAAGGGCGCTAAAGTTACATTAGGGTGACACATTTATTAGGAATTTAGGCGTCTCGCCTAAACATCCACTAAAGCTCAAGATAGGATCAAACTCCCATGCAAACCATCCATATTTAAAATCTCTGGGATGGGCGGAAGAGTAGTTCAAACCTCCAATAAGTTGTCTCCTCTGACTTTGGTATACGCTGATCTTAATAAATCTTGCAGATTCAAACTGTCACTCCCCTTCTCAAATCGATCTCGTCCTAGGCAGTGATATAATACCTCAAATTATCCCAGACGGAGTCGAAAAACTATCTCCTAACCTGTAAGCGCAGAACACCATTTTTGGATGGATCCTCAGCGGTAGAGCCTCTGTGACTGTATCTTCTTTCTCAACGCAATTCCCAGAGGTAAAAAATGAAGATCTAAACTCACTATTGCGCAAGTTCTGGGAACTGGAGGATGTACCAATCATCACCCACCGAGTCCCGGAAGACGAGTTTTGCGAGGATTTTTATGCAGCTACAACTACACGTAATGACAATGGTCGTTACATCGTGAGACTACCGTTTAAGCTCAGTTTTCCAGAGTCAATTACTCTATCCCACTCTCGGTCTTCAGCCCTCAGCCAATTTCTTGGAATGGATGAAATGCGATCTAAAGGCGTCTTGATAGTATCTTAGAAGAATACCTCACCCTCGATGGTATGGAGGAAACCTGCTTCTATGAAAAATATCACAATGGCAAATGCACTTCATTTATCTTCCCCATTATGCAGTTATAAAACCCGATAAAAAGACATCAAAGTACGGGTTTAACGCCTCAAAAAGGCGGCATCTGGATACTCAGTTAACAACGTTCTCTATACCGGCCCTACCCTCCTTGATCTCATGCTTCTGATTCTAAAATGGCGGACATACCAGTTTGTTTTCAGCAGAGAAAATTTTCCATCAAATTCTTATGCAGGAAGACGACAGAGACTATCAGAGGACCGTCTTTCGGTCGTCTCCGGGCGATCCCAAAAAAGATTACCGTCTGAAAACAGTCAGCTTCGGCGTAGGCTGTGCCTCCTACTTAGCCATGCGTACAATGCATCAACTGGCCAAAGTTGTCGAAGAAACTTTCCTGAAAGCTGCCCCTGTCTTGACCAAAGAAACGTATGAACAATCTCTCTCCCAAGTCATCCAAGTGCTCGGTTCAGTAGGATTTCCACTATGGAAAATAACCGCCAACCACCCTAGTATTCTGAAGGATATTAATAAAGAGGACTAGCTGGATACAAACCTTTCAGAATTCGAGAAAACAAGCAACCCGAAAACTCTCGGCATTCAATGGAACGCCCTTACCGAGACTTTCTCGTATACAGTTGACTCGCCAGCTAGTACAAAGCGACAGATTCTTTTCTCTGGCGCAAAACTTTTTGACCCCGCAGGGTGGCTTACGTCGATAATGATTCAGGCCAAGATCTTACTACAAGAGTTATGGATGAACGCAACTGAAGGGGATGAACATGTGAATTGACTCATTAAATTACCCGATATCTCAAATATTAAGATACCCCGATGGGTCAGTTACATCCCGAACCAACAGGTCGAGCTGCATGGATTTCGCGTATGTTCGAATAACCCACGGTACCAGTAAGTCTCCTCATCTTCTTGTTTCCAAAGGAAAAGTCGCCCCTCTTCGCACTACCAGCTTGTCAAGACTAGAGCCATGAGCAGCTCTACTCCTTGCCCGACAAATCGCCGTCGTCCAATCGCATCTCGAAGTCTCCATTCAAAAACTTTACATGTGGTCTGATTCGGAAATTATTTTAGTGTGGCTCGAAAAGCCTTCCCACTCTTGGAGCATCTTCGTATAGTATCATGGAATTCGTCGGAAACACTTCCTGGAAGCACGTAGGCAGTCGCGACAATCCAGCAGATATGGGCACCAGAGGATGCTATGGTGGAACGGCCCAGAGTGGCGGACCCGGCCCCCCGAAGGTTGGCCAAAACCCACTACACGCAGCATCCAGCCGCGGGAAGTACGCCGCGTCCTCGCGCCCTCAGGGTCATGACATATGTATTTAGGTTTATAAGCAATCTTAAGGGCCGAATTCGAGGTACACACATCGACCACTTCCCCTCTGTGTCTCATGACGACCTACGTACAACAAAAAACAAACTTATGGCGCTAACGCAAACCCGACATTTTCCTCGCGAAAGAAGGTTGGTTGAATGGTAGATTAGCTCATTTGACGTTGACCTACAATGAACTATATTCCGTTATCATCCCAGAAAAATTTAGATTCACTTCCCTCTATATCCAGTAGCTGCACGAACTATTTCTACCCGCCTCATGCAGCAGTGCCTCAGGCAGGAATTAATTATTCCACGGTTAAAACCCCTCATAAGGAGACGCATACATCAGTGCGAAACCTGTGCCCTCCATAAGCAACAAATGCGCTCAGAAATCATGGCGGCCTTGCCTCCGGAACGATGCACATATGCTCCGCCTTTCATCACTACCGGCATTGACTTTGCGGGGCCTTTTCAAATAAAAGCCTCTTTGCTAAGGTCTCACACCCTACTGAAATGCTATGTCAGTGGCGTGGGGAGGGGAACTGCTAAATGGAATTGAATGTATCTTTCACCATTGAATTACTAGACGTCTAACTTAAAATTTAAGATAACCCTTATTTCGATAACTCGACCGGTTTCGGAGTTATCCACCAATGTGTGGACCAGGGGCGACCCAAAATGTGTTAGTACAATATGGGTACCAAACGAAAGGTGCTAATGAGTGCTGCAATAAGCGATGTGATTAATTTCAATAGCTCAACTGGTTTAGGAGAAATAATGATTAAAATCGAACTCAGCCTATAATAACTTCTGAGACGCATCGGAGCGTGGCCCGGTTTTCTAGTACGTAAATAAAAAAGGAACACTACGTCCGCTTTTACACTATTATTTATTTGTTTTAAGTACATTCACTGGAAAAAGTATCCGGAAAATAACAACTAACTTATTCACAATTTGATGCAACTCCTGATATCTCTCATCGAGGACAAATGTCCCAAGTCGTTAGGTATGTTGATATTGACTTTATCAATAAAAAAGTTTCCATCAAAGAGTATTTTTTGGGTTTTATTGAAATACATGCTAAAGATGCAGCCTCGATCGAAAACACAATTGCCTAAGTGACTTAGCGTTTTAAAGTGTGGAAAAAGAAAAATGTTAAATGATCAACGTTGATGTTATTATTGATAAATTTGCCCCAACAAAAGCAAGGAAAATGTATATATAGTAATTCGTTTTATTAATGCATTATAATCCTTTTTATTAATTATGTTTATCTCCTTAGAGATAATTCATATATATTTTTCCTAAAAAAGTTGAGAAAACAGAATTTGGAAATTTTATATTATATGGTTTCGAAATTGAGGGGAGGGGGGCGCTAAAAAAGTATTGGGCCCCGGGCGCTAGTTAATCTCAATACGTTCTGTTCTACAAAAGCTGTCCACCTTGAGATCTGCTCAGACCTATCCACCAATTCCTTTCTAGCAGCATTTGGTCGCTTCGTTGGACGAGTGACAACGGTAAGACGTTTATAGGAGCCAAAAGAGCGGCCGAAAAGGAGTTCGTCGAATTCCTGAAAAATTCATCCCAAGAAGTCATCTACGGCCATCAACTGGAAATTTATACCGCCCGGAGCCCCCCACATGGGTGGTTTGTGGGAGTCTGCAATGAAAAGTTTCAAACTACATTTCAAGAGGACTGCGGGAGCCCACAGATTCACGTTTGAAGAATTCACCATTCTCTTAATAAGAATAGAAGCCGTGCTGAACTCTCGTCCTATCCCACCTTTATCCCGCTCCTGGCTATCCCTGAAGTGGATAACACAGATTTGCCCCTTCTAGATAAAAAGCATACTTCACCAGTTCAGCAAATGGTGGAAAGAAGACTATCTAAAAGATCTCCAGAGAAGATAAAAGTGGAAAAATCCACAAACGAAGCCCAAAGTCGGCGAGTGAGTGCGTTTGCATTAATGACGAATCACTTTCCCCGAACGAATGGTGCCTGGGACGCATAGAAAAAATACATCCAGGGTCAGATGACCACTTGTGAAACTATGTTTCCTACCTAATATTAAAAGCCCACCAGCTAGGGAAAACACGGAGAATCCACTTACTTAAAATTGAACTACCTCTTTCCACTCCTACCGCATTCCCGTCTCGTCTCAACAACGTCGTACTTTGTAGCATCCCCTAATATGAAACACCCCTCATTCAGCATTTCTCTCCATTAAAATATTGGTACAACTGTCATTTCAAATTGCCATGGATCGAGCTCCTCAACCGGCACCACGAAGGTCATTGGGATAAGAAAGCATCGCGTCCAACGACGCCAATCATTTACGCAGCCCGACGTTACCAGTCGACTATAGATGGTGCCGCATATACACACATAACCACACCCTTCGGAATTGTCTTGTGTTCAGGAAGATGAATCCTCACACGAGCACATAAATTCCGTTTAAATTGTCTGGCACTATCGCACGCCACTAGCGAATGCAGTCCTCATGACCGATGTCGGACATGAGGCTTACGACACTACACACTGTTACATGGGCGGGAAGAAAAGTGAAAACGGAACGATCATTTGTCAAATCAATTGTGTAAGTAAATTACATTTCGTTTTGGAATAATTTAAGTAACCTTTTTCTAATAAAAACCTTTTCAAAAAGTTCTCAAAACAAATACTGAATTGTTGTTATTTTACAGGGTTGATTTATTGTGATTGTGAAATGCAGTTTTCATAAAGAAGATAACAATGAATCTTCAACGGAATCGCTGCAACAACGAAATTCACAAGCAGAGGCACATACAATAAAAAGGTGGTTAAAATAGTACTTTTTAAAAAATTTAGTTACTAGGAACTTGAATATTATGTACTATAATTTCATAAGCGAGTTATCTCCATGGTTATTTGCCAAAAACTACGAAACTTAAAATTTGCACCATAAAAATCTAATCTTCCTTGAATTTCCTTAATCTTATGTAAAGATATTTTTGCAGTATGGATTAGATTCTATCTGAGATTAATATATAAATTTTAAAATTTTACATGAAATGATTTAAAGAAAATTTAAAGATTTATGCCTGGGAAATCAATTATAAAATTCAACCAAAAAGAACTATTATTAAAAAAGAAGAAAATTGCTTTTTAGAAATGCTTTCCACGGGTAAAATTGCTATGAACAGCGACTATATTTTTATATCTGATGACATATATTTCATATCTGATGACTGAATTTTCAATAAAGTGGATTTTAAGGTAATTTTGCATTAATCGTGTATTTTAAACCAAAAATGAACTAACCTGCTATGAAGTGATACAGTAATTGGTATGATACTAATGCATAGGCTGACTAGTATGACGGCTGGTATGATTCTGGTGCATGTACTGACTAGTATGTAAACTGGTGTGATCCTGATGTATATACAGACTAGTATTTTGAAGGGTTTGATATTGATGTATATGATGACTAGTATTTTTTCCGTGTAACCCTTACCAATCTGTCCCGTCCCACCCTTAAATTGTCATCCTCGGAGCAAACCCTGGCAGCTGGGTTGCTCCATTGTCTCTTGTTACGGGCTGGGGTCAAACCCAACCCTGGACCAAGAGATTGGATCTGCTGCGTTTGCTGGAAGAAAATTTATATTAAACGGTCGCATTCGGTACAATGCGCCAAGTGTAAGAGATGGCTACATAAATCTGGATGCTCAGGGCCTAAAATTGCCATCCATAGACCCCGTACTTTCTTTAGTACTTTTGAGGCACCATGTTGTACACGTCCTAGGGCGTCCCGTGGTAGTCGCCGCTCTGGCACTCCCTTACCGCTTCTACCTACTTCCAATAACCACAATAGTGGCTCAGTCTACACGACTGACAGCACTGCTGCCATTCCCGTCTCACCTGCTCCCGACTGTCGCTCACGCACACCAGCGTCTCCATCTCACACGGCCGCTCAACACTCCTATCCCCTCCGGAATAGGTCAGATATGAGCATCGCCTAGCGTCAGTCCCCCACCAGCGTCTCCATCTCACACGGCCGCTCAACACTCCTATCCCTTCCGGAATAGGTCAGATATGAGCATCGCCTAGAGTCAGTCCCCTCTTTCTCTGCCCCTAATGCCCCCCCACCCCCCCTTATTCCAGACTGCACGTGGGCCAGGAACACCACCTCCTCGTACCTTTCACTACGTGCACCGTTTGTCGGCAAAGATTATATACGCCTGCGACATCGGTCAAGTGCAACAATTGCCTTGGCTTGTGTCATACCCTAACGTGCTCTGGGCTCGCAAACGGCCTCCTTTGGGCGGATTCGTTCATAGCCCCTGTTGCAGTACACAGCCGCCTTCCACGCCAGACAACATCGGCCATGGCGCTGTCAACTCTAGACTGCGACATAGTTTAGGCCTTAGCCTACCTCCACCTAGGCAAACGCATCCGTCCCTCACGCCTAGTATGTCCTCCGTCTCCCCTCCGACACACTTCA
Organism: Merzomyia westermanni; assembly: GCA_949987695.1. Classification (NCBI taxonomy): domain Eukaryota; kingdom Metazoa; phylum Arthropoda; class Insecta; order Diptera; family Tephritidae; genus Merzomyia; species Merzomyia westermanni. Next base: position 80,174,795 of record OX465288.1, read on the forward strand.
AAATTTTGCAGCTGAACTGTAATGGTTTAGCTGGAAAGATCGCGGAGATAACTGACTTTATGAAGACGCACAACATTAAAATCGCCGCGATACAAGAGACAAAATTGAACACAAGATCGGACTTACGAACTTGTGATGGGTATAATGTACATCGAAAAGTACGTCCCAGCGGTCTTGGGGGTGGCCTTGCGTTTATTACACATCACTCTTTACAATATAATCTAGTTTTCCCTGACGTCGACCCCAGGGACTCTACCTTAGAATGTCAAGGAATAGCATTGCGGTCAGGAGACGCCGACCTGCCACAGTTCGGCAGACATCTGCATAACGAGCGCGGGCCTAATTAACTTTGTCATTTGGCGACCGATGCTTACATTAGCCTCAGACCACCTCCCCATCCTACTCTCTGTTGAACGACCGTCCGACTTCATAACGACTGATAAATTAACATACTTCACCTTCACCAAAGCGGACTGGGACCGCTTTACTGACTATACAGAGTGCTCCTACGCTGCCTTACCCACTCCTACAGACGTACGCAAAGGCGAAAGAGAGTTTCGCAGGATAATTGATTCAGCCTCATGCCGCTTTATTCCTGCTGGTAGAATACCAGAAATTCGTCCGAATTTTCCGGCAGAAGCTGCGGCGATGGCAAGAGAACGTGACCAAGTGAGACTCATCAATCCCGCAGATCCCAGAATCAAAGATCTCAATGCGGAAATTCGTAGGATAGTCAAGGAACACAAGCTGACCAAGTGGAAACAACACCTTGAGGCATGCAACCTCTCCGGCGGTCGGGCCTATCCAATCCGACCAAACACAATGACAAGGTCGCCATTGCATTCGGCGACAGCGTCAAATCGGACGCCAGGAAATGCGTGAGCTTCTTTTGCCGGCTGTTTATAATGCATCCACCTGCGGATAGGACTAAGAGAAGAGTCTTCCGACGTGCGCCCAAACACGCCACTGCGCCTATTGCCGTCTCAGTCGCAGAGGTCAAGGAAGCAAATGCATTGTTGTAGTTGTTAACAGTGCTTCGCCCTGCCCCAGATTGGACAGGGTTACACTGAAATAACAGTCCTTGGCCGGGTGAAAAAACCCGGGTCATTCCGGTGCGATAGAACCGGCTGTTGTGGGAATGAAGCAAATGCATTCGACAAGTTCAATCACGCCACACTTCTTCGAGATCTGGAAGAGACACCGCTCCCTGCCGGCCTTAAAAGGTGGACTGCTAATTAGCTCAATGGTCGACAGGCATCAGTCACAAGAAATCTAGACCCCCCCCCCCAGACAGCTTCTTCACCGAGCAAAATCTAACCCTATCTCCGACTAAATCGACGGCGACCCTGTTTACTACATGCAATGCGCAGATGGGGCAAGAGTTAAATGTCCACGTAGACGGAGTACCTCTCTACATACTGTCAACCACCCGAAGATCTTGGGTGTGACATTTGACAACGGCCTCACCTTCGCTGGTCATGCCACCGCAATAGCCTCAAAGGTACAGAGCCGCAATAAGATCCTCAAGTCACTGGCCGGCAGTACATGGGGAAAAGACAAAGAAGCATTGCTTGCTACATATAAGGCTATTGGCCGGCCGGTTATTGACTATGCTGCGCCCATATGGTCGCCCAATCTTTCTGACACCAACTGGAGGAAATTGCAAGTCTGACAAAACACCGCCATCAGAACTGCTACGGGATGTCTGCTTATGTCATCTGAGTCTCACCCCATCAAGAGGCAAAATTGCTCAATGTTCAAGAGCACGAGGAACTCTTGAGTAGACAGTTCTTTCTGAACTGTCATAAACCTAGTCATCCAAATCGACATCTTTTAGATGTAGCACCGCCCCCCAGAGACATAAGGAGACATCTTCGTAAGCACTACGATGAGATCCGGCAGCATATCTCTTTGCCGTTTGATCTGCAGAACCATAGGCGGGCTCTAAATGACCTCCACACCGAGTCGGTAGAGAAATCTCTCAGATCTCGGCCTGTGAATCCCGTTATTAACCTGACCACCTGAATTAGCTGAAGAGGAACGTGTACTTGCGAGAGAGACTAGAGTCATACTAGCACAACTTCGCTCTGGGTATTGTAATAGGTTAAACTCTTACTTATCCAGACTGAACCCCAACATACCAAACACATGCCCTGCATGTGGTACGTCCCCTCATGATACCATACATCTCTTCTCCTGTTCAGTCGAACCCACTCTTCTAACTCCTACATCATTCTGGTCCAACCCTGTGGAAACTGCGCGTTTCCTCGGACTTCCGTTAGAAGAGCCTGATGACAATTTAGAGTAATCGAGCCCATTGGGCAGGGCGAAGCACTGTTAACAACAACAGCATCAATTTCAGTAACAAACTATTTCAGCCCCATTGTTTCCCTCACACCAGATGAATAGCCAGATACTCGTAAACGTAAATATAACAAATAACTCAGTACCTTACAGATATCCGTATCAAAACTCAGCATTTAATATGATATAATTCTAAAAGAGTTTTAGTTTGGTTGATTTATTCTTATGAAGAGAGCGTAGCTGGTCACAAGTTTTTAAATTTAAATCATACACTAAGATTGACTTAATATTGTTCAGCGCACAGTGGGATCACTTAAAAAAACTGAACTAGCCAATGTGAGGTTTAGCACTGTGTTGAAAAATACACATTGATCTGGTTTCGACTGAATCAATTCGGACTTTAATGCTGTAATTAACTTATGGCTGAATTGTCTATTCTATTCATCTATTTAATCATACTTGTACCATCGCTAAAACCTTCAAGTTGTTCGCTTTTACTATATTTCATCCCCTAAATCTCCTTGAAGAAAAACTGGGACAGCATCCATTTCATTTATTTTTATTTTAATTTCTGACGAAGTACTATACTTATTAAACCAAGCTTCATTTGATATCATTATTTAAACATTTATTTTGGCAAATACCCTTGTACCAGGTATTTTATTAAAATAGTTATAGATTAAATTTAACATTTTAATAAAGCAGCACAAAAACGGCAACAGCAAAAGTGTGCGTGCAAGAAAGTATAATTGATGAGCGATTAAAAAAAAATTTGAATCGAAACCTGAAATTGGCGGCACACAATTTTGTTTTAAAAATGTATGCAAAGTCTTACATTTTTTTCAGAATTTTTTGGAGTATGCAGTTTTGCAATTCATCATATATATTATTTCTGTAAGGTCTTTTTGTGTTATTTCCTAATTTTCTGCTCTCATTTGGAACCAATATTAATAAATAAGGTATCGTTTTAAAGGTGGGGGTTAGCTCTACATGCGAAACCATGTTTTAATTAGCGGAGTGCTTTTGTTTAAGCGTATTTTATAAAAATAAATTCTTTAAAATAAACGATTGTGAATGCACAAACAACTCAATTTGTACTGCAACGCTATTATGACTGTGACATTCATATGCCTCGCGACATCTACAGTTGAATAGTAAGACTGAACAGTACTAGAATAATTAAAGGCGAGCGCGCCATCTACACTTGAACATTGCTAAAATAAGTGAATAAGACTGCGTCCACACTGGGTCATAAACTCGAGTTAAAGGGACATACTTATCCAGACTGAACCCCAACATACCAAACACATGCCCTGCATGTGGTATGTCCCCTCATGATACCATACATCTCTTCTCCTGTTCAGTCGAACCCACTCTTCTAACACCTACATCACTCTGGTCCAACCCTGTGGAAACTGCGCGTTTCCTCGGACTTCCGTTAGAAGAGTCTGATGACAATTTAGAGTGATCGAGCCCATTGGGCAGGGCGAAGCACTGTTAACAACAACAACAACAACATGACAAGTATGTCAACTGGTATATTGCTGATACAGAGACTGATAAGTATGCCAATTGGTATGGTGCTGATGCAGATGCGGACAATTGCCGTCTCGTAGGACATCGCCGTGTTAAAAATACCTAATTTGGAAAAATTATAGAACTCGGACTAGTTGAGCCGGTTTGGCAAACTAGTATTTGACTAGTATAAAACTAGTAGAATTGACTGCAGGGTTGTAATGCAGGTTTGCGCTTATGGAACTTGCGCACATTCAACTGCTCTCGCAACCTCCATGGCAGGTTGACAGCTGTACATACATATGTATACACATCTGTCAACTTAGTATTTTTTCACTTACTTTCTAATCTTTCAAAAAAAAATGAAAGGTTGAATCTCCTCCCGCTCGGTGAATATTCCGAGTGTCCGAGAAGGGGTCTGATGAGAAGTTGGGCACTACGAAACATGTCATCCAATACCATCGCTGTGCATATCGTTGTAATTTTTCCTCTAAAATCAATTAACAAACATAAAAATTCGAGCACTGCTGCAACAACAATCACCATAACTATAATTGATACAGGTACAAAGCGGGTGCATAACAAATAACACGGAAGTGTTGATATGCAAAAAAGGCCTTCTGTATCTAAAACTGTTCTATGAACGCGCCTAAAAATATTCCACTTTCCTTGAGTTGACATATAAAATATATGTACCAAAGAATGTATAAAACGAATAAAGCAAATGGCACATTAGAGGAAAAATGCATCGTGACGCTACAGGGCATCATAGCTTAGTTGTTAGAGTACTCTAACAGCGGCTTTGGTGCAGACACTTAGGTTCGTATCCTAGTGCCGGAGAAAGGGTCTGATGAGAAGTTGGGCACTTGGAAACATGTCATCCCATACCATCGCTGTGCATATCGTTGTTATTTTTCCTCTAAAATCAATTAACAAACATAAAAATTCGAACACTGCTGCAACAACAATCACCATAACTATAATTGATACAGGTACAGTGCGGGTGCATAACAAATAACACGGAAGTGTTGATATCCAAAAAAGCCCTTCTGTATCTAAAACTGTTCTATGAACGCGCCTAAAAATATTCCACTTTCCTTGAGTTGTCATATAAAATATATGTACCAACGAATGTATAAAAGGAATAAGCAAATGGCACATTATTGGAAAAATGCATCGTGACGCTACAGGGCATCATAGCTTAGTTGTTAGAGTACTCTAACAGCGGCTTTGGTGCAGACACTTGGGTTCGTATCCCAGTGTCCGAGAAGGGGTCTGATGAGAAGTTGGCCATATCGTTGTAATTTTTCCTCTAATATCAATTAACGAATATTTATTTAGTTTGAATATTTATTAAAACCTTACTGTGTGGATCAGGCAAAGTGTATAAGCCTAACTAAACTGTGTGAATAAAGCAAAGTGTATGAATAACTAAAGACGTGTGTGCATGCTTTTAACTTGGACAACAACCTAACCCATAGTCAATATCACATAGCAAAAGCTATATACTAGCCACCGCCATAATATCGGCAAGTCACCAACGTAGTGGTGCAGGCGTAAGCTATCGAAGATTCAGTAACGATTAATCTTCAATAGAACTTTGACTTGGAATAATCGCATGTATAATCCAATAAGCAGGGTCTACGGAGTGCTTCGTTCTCCTTCACTTTACTCCAGTGAAAATTCGCCTGCAATTAGCTGAAAGGTTTTTGATACCAACCCTGCTTTATGGTTGTGAAATGTATGCGAGTTGTGATTGTGTGTGCCGTAGTAAACTTAATGTCTTATAAAATAATATCGCACGATGTGTATGGTGTTAAACGTCGTGAGCACATATCTGCATTTGCCAAACAAATATCCTTTGTTAGCTTTGACTTAAGGTTAAAGGCCCAACACTACTTCACAACGTCATTGTAATACAAGAACCAGAATACCTTATGGAACGCCTTCAACTTACCAGATCGCCTCGTTTGAACCTTGTTAATATGAAGTATAGCAACTTAATAACTGAACGCCAGTTCTTCGTTTTTGCTGTCCGTTTTTGGAGCTCTTTGCCTGAAAAGCTTAAAATGATACAAAATCTACTGCGCTTTAGAAACGAGCTACTACCAAAGAGCGTATGACCATAAGAAAACTTAACGCGACGAATAGTTTCCAACTGAACCAAAAATTCGTTTAAATCGGGAGTTTTAAGGCTATTAGCACTTTTATTTTTATTCAATATTCACAATTAAATGTTTTTGTAACTCCAACTATAATGTTTTGTGTGAATATTCAATTAAAACACGGTAAATTCAAGCATTTGACATGCAGGTAAAGTGATGAATTACCTACCACCGATTTGACAGCGGCTACTTACTACGCATATTGTCACTTGCGAATCGAATATATTTGGCGAGTCGAACAGATTGGCGAACTCACATCAAATTTGCATTGTGAGTGGCGAATGAATTTATTCGACTGCCATATGTCGTTGCCATTCAAACAAATTTAATTAGTTCATCCGAATTTGACGTTTCTGTCATCTGTTTTTATTATTTATTTGTGCACAAACAGAAATGTAAAAAGCAAGTTTAATTAAATAGTAATAAATAAAGTTAAAAATATTTTATAACGTTGATCTTTTTTTCGAAGACAATTATAATGTTGAGCCGCGAGTTGATCTTCTTCGTCAGCGGCGTTTTATAAGGGATTACTCCAATCCCATGGAGCTTCCGTCCACAGTGTAAGTGCAGTGCATATTGGTTATTCAAAAGATGTAAAGTTTTTGTTTATATAAATGTGTTTATAGATTCATAGCAAATTTCCGGCTAAGCAAAGATGCATTTATGTATGTGCTGGACAAAATCAAGGACAATTTTCACTGCCGCTTGTCCTCATCTGTAACGCAATGCTAAAATTGTGTTGCGCACTCCGTTTTTTTGCCCATGGCAGTTATCAGCAAGCTGTAGGGAATGAGTTTTATTTGGGACTTTCGCAACCCACACTTTCCCTCAATTTAAAGGAGATACTACCAATTTTACAGAGAGAAATTTGCAGGGCGGCGATAAAAACCGAATTGACAGAAGAGCAAAAGCAACAGGCAAAGAGCAAATTTTTCATCAGGGGTCGAATTACGTATTCCGTGATCGACACGGCAATCGTACGAAAAAAGATTACGTGACTAATCGTACGAACTGCAACATTGGTATTATGAGGTACGTTCAGTAGCGTATCGTAATCCATGACAAACTGTAATAGACTGAATGAGGTTTTGTAATAGACTAAGTGTAATCTTCTATTTGTAAACAAAGAAAATATTTACTATCGCATATTAAAGTTTTTGGTAACTAAAAATTCTTTAAATCGTTAAAAGGTAAATTCATTTCAAAATCTAGCATCTAAGGTAATTTAACAAAAAGTTTATTCTAGAGTGAACTGCTTTAGTGAAAGTGAGCAAGGATTTAGTAAAGCTGCAAAATATTCCAAGCGGTGGTTTTTACGCTGGAATACATTCATTCTATTGTGTATAAGGAATAAATTAAGGTGAGTTTCATCTAAATATTTTGAATGTGTATCACTGCAGGGTATTTAGTTGAAGCTGTAACTTTCTTTCACTGGGAGCTTAATAATTTTTTAATAATAATTTATTTAAATGTGTCCTTTGATGAAACAGAAAATTAGTTTATATAGATATATATACGTATACATATATTTTATACTAATTTATATCTGTTTACTTACATTGTTACTCTTGCACTTTCGTTTTTGCTTTGTTTTGTTTAATTATAACTTTTGAATTGATTGAAAATAATTATTTTAAAAAATAGTTCAAAACCGTCAATTTCAAAGGCACTCGAACGTATTTTTGCTATCGAATGATAGTTTTTGACGATTACGATTTTTTGCGTACGTTCACTGAACTCATAATACCAAATTACGATAGCAGCTATACGTTCACGTATCACGTAATACCAAATAAGCAATTTTAAGAGACGGCTGTTCAGTTCACGGAATACGTAATTCGACCCCAGGTCAGGAATACCCAACGTGATTGGCTGTGTTGATGGTACGCATATTGCCATTTATGCTCCTAGCGAAAATAGACACCTCTATCTAAATAGAAAAGGGTTTTTTAGCATAAATGCAATGATTGTAAGTTTTTAAGACATGGATACATAAAATATTGTTGTTAGTAAATTGTATATTTCAGGCTTGCGATCATGACATGAATATCCGGTTTTTGGACGCTAGATATGCTGGTTCTAAACATGATTCGTTTGTGTGGAACAATAGTTCATTAAAAAGTCATTTGGAAAATATGCATCTAAGCGGCGATAACTCTATTCATTTAGGTAATTATGCTTGTTACATCAACCCAAATATAATCGGGGTATTAAGACCTAGCTCGTTACTCAAAACTACCGACTAACGGAGTAACGAATCAAGTCCGAATACTCTTACTTTTTATGGCGTAGTATTAAAAAAAATATACTTATTTGTAGGTGATTCCGGATACCCGCTGAGTTCGTACTTACTAACACCCTTCCGCCTTGCAGAGTCCGGAACTAGAGAATCAGTTTTTAATAAGAAGCACGCAAAAGGTAGAAAAATCATAGAACGTACGATCGGAGTTTTGAAATGCCGTTTCAGATGCCTTCTCAGCGATCAAAAAATGCGCTACAATCCTGACAAAGTTAAATCAATAATAAACATACGTTGCGCTTTGCACAATATTTGTAAGCAATTTCGAATAAGTGATCCAGACGAAGCAGAAATTTTTACTGACGCCATTGTATCGTCGGAGCCAAGTAATGAAGATGGCAATGGTATACCAGGAGAGCGTCGCAGAAGACAAATAGCTGATGCTTTGTTGTAAAACGAGTAGGGTCGTTTTAATGGCGTTTTCTTTTGTAGAAAAAAGTTTACCATCGTGTCAACCTATTGAACTTTTGACCTAGGTTGGTTAGGAATTAGTTAGGTTTAGAAGAGTTATCGAGGCCAATACCCCACTAGGAGAAATGGACAACAGTATTAATTTTTTTTTTTTTATTTGAATACAGTGATGCTAGTGAGCTAAGGAATGTACTGAAATCACTTTTATTGTCCGTAATGAACTTGTAAGTTTTTTTGGCTGTATTTTATTCCCAAGCTCAAAGCAAAAAAATACAAATTTTAAAATATGAAGTTTTTATTGAAATTCCTATGAAAATAAGATTAAATACAAATAAAAAAATGGACATTTGCTTTACTTTTATTTCATTTATTTAATAAAAATCAACAATTCAATTCAGACTTATAGAATGGTGAAGGCACATATATATTATTACTAAAAGTAAATAAATAAAAACAAATATTTATTTCAGCCTTCTTAGTTGGCAATATGCGTATTAGGTTGTTGCTGCTTATGAGCACAGATATCACCCCCATTTCATAATTATAAGTTCACTCATATTAAAATAAAAACTAATACGAAATGTTAAAAAAATTTAGAACATGTCAATATGGGTGCTCTTATACTTATGAACTGGGGTATATTACACTTAAAAACTAGTTTCAAATAAATCACACTCATTCATTGGAAAATAAAATAAATAAAGATAAACACAGATTCAGTCACGTAAAGAAAAAATTGAAATGAAACTGAAAGTAGTTGGACGATTTTATTATTTCCTTGCATTATATTTCAGATTCAACTCCTTCAGTTTCATTTCCATTTCTTCTCTGTGTTGTCTTTTTCTTTCAACACTTTCTTCCTTTTTTCTCTCTTATTTCTTTTTCAATAGTTTTATTTGGTCTTTTTTGAGTTCGTACGTTTTTCTAGCATATCTTGCCATTTCGTCTAATTTTTCCCTCATTTTTGTAATTCCCTCGCAAATGGGTTTTTGCACTTCTCCCTGCCTTCAAGCGCATATTTTCGTGATCCTCCAGTGTCATCCTCGGACGGGGAGTGAACTTGAAGTGATATTTAAATCTCGAGGATCTTCTTCACCCTCGGATTCGCTCTCACTCGTGTTGTCACTCTCACCCCCGTTATTACCCGGATTATTGGTTCCAAAGGACTGTCCTGTGGGGTTGGCGGCTTCTTGGAGGTTCAGCAGCTCATCCACGGATCTCTCTAGCGCAGATAAACTTCGCTGGGCGTACGGTTCTCCTCCAGTGGCTACGGTCTCGCTGCGGTTTGTAGAAACCTTTTTTTTTAGCTTCAATTTATAATGTAACCAAACCTAGGACAAATATATTGGTAAGTATGAACTGACATGCAGAACACAATTCAGTTACTACTAGAGGCCTGCAGCCTTAAGTATCAAAAGTAACTCCAGTCAGTAACCATATGATGCTACGATGCCACGATTCTGCGATGCATAATTTTGTATTATTCGTGCAGGTATATTCTTCGTACCTTATTCCACTCGCGCCCGTTACGGATTGGAGGACCTATGGAGTTACGATCCGTGGCGAAATGGTCTCACAATTCTGCCCTGCTCCTCCTGGTCTCTCCAAAATTCCCCATGCCTCTGGCGACGTCTGGATTATTTTCCATCAGCTCGACCAGCTTTTGGAATTGCTACGGCGTTGTTCTTCTCATTCTGAAAACTTCATTTATTCAAACAAATAACTCAATTTAATTAAATTAATTACTCACTTTTATTTATTTATTCAATTTATTTAATTTATTAAATTGAAAACCTTCAAATACATGCAAGTGAGTCCTTTTTACTTTTAAATGCGAACAAAATAAGCATTCGACAAATTTTGACAGATTTGGCTGAGCGAATATGATTTTTTCGCTTTTGGCAATTCGACAAATTCATCTTTGTCACTCATTCGACTTTTTTTGGCGAATTCGCTGGAGATTCGCATCTCGCAATTCGTCCTTTCGCTTAACTTTCTTCATTAATTTTCTTTCTGTTCTTTCCCTACAAAACATTTCCTTTCTGAATCCCTAACCACTTTTAAATCAATGTTAAAGTTAAGTTTTCCGATATAATTAAGTTAAGTACTGTTCAATTTAATTTAAGCTCAAACACTGTAAAATAAAAGAAAGTTGTGTGTTTGATAAATAAATAAATAAATAAAATATGGCCGTCCCTATCTCTTTGATAGTCTAAAATGCAATTATAGCTTTTTAATGAAATGAGATCCTAAAATTCCATCGGATGGGATTGGGAAATTGTCTTCTATTATGTTAAATTTGTGTCTGATTAGAAAGTGACTTTTTTCTGCTTCAGCTTCGATGTTGTTTTCAATTTGCATTTTATCTCTTGGATAGAGATATCATTGCTGATAAAGTTTCTCGCCGTTCCTTTCAACTTTCTTCAGATACCTCCCACCTTTTGTCAATGAGCTACTATTTTTATACCTAGTAGTGCTACGCACACAAGGTATATTAACTACAGTCGCGTAACGGTGGTATGTAACGGCATAAATGCATCGAGATAGATATTGACTTATGTCGTATACCTCAAAATGTTCAGGAGGATAAAGAAAAGTTATTGAGCCATGTCCGTCCGTCTGTGAGCACGATAACTTGAGTAAATTTTGAGATATCTTAATGAAATTTGGTATGCAGGTTCCTTGGCACTCTTCTCCGAGCGCTATTTAAAAGTGCGAAATCGACCATAGAATATATAGAATATTTTCGAAAATACAAAAAAAGTGATTATTCAGTACATAATACACTTTGTCTAAGCTTTATGGAGGGCGAGTGGTTTTTTTGAGTTATTTTTTTGTATATTATTGTATTATTTGTTCAGAGAGTAGAACGGGGGGTGCGGAGCACATGTTGCATAAGGGGCAACCTTTGAGTAATATTTATTTAATTATTTTATTTATATATTATGATTTGTTCTATATAGAAGTGGGGTGCGTTGCACCTGTTACACCTTGTATTTATTAATTGGGGGCGAGCACTGTTGGCTCTGAGGCATTGCGCGGGATTGGCTTCCTCATTTTCGTTGTGAAAAACCCCGATTTGGGATCGCAAAGCATAAACTATATCTTTCGAATATTTCATTAGCTGATTGCGAATTTCATGCAATACAAATGAAATAAACGAAAGAAATGACTACAGCTTATGTCGCTTAAACATACTCCCCCCCTAGACGGCTTAGTCGTCTAGTGAGATTCATAATTCGCCGGTTCGAATCCGGCTAGAAGGGCCATGTCTCAGCTTTATGGAGGGCGAGTAGTTTTTTTGAGTTATTTTTTTGTATATTATTTTATTATTTGTTCAGAGAGTAGAACGGGGGGTGCGGAGCACATGTTGCATAAGGGGCAACCTTTGAGTAATATTTATTTAATTATTTTATTTATATATTATGATTTGTTCTATATAGAAGTGGGGTGCGTTGCACCTGTTACACCTTGTATTTATTAATTGGGGGCGAGCACTGTTGGCTCTGAGGCATTGCGCGGGATTGGCTTCCTCATTTTCGTTGTGAAAAACCCCGATTTGGGATCGCAAAGCATAAACTATATCTTTCGAATATTTCATTAGCTGATTGCGAATTTCATGCAATACAAATGAAATAAACGAAAGAAATGACTACAGCTTATGTCGCTTAAACATACTCCCCCCCTAGACGGCTTAGTCGTCTAGTGAGATTCATAATTCGCCGGTTCGAATCCGGCTAGAAGGGCCATGTCTCAGCTTTATGGAGGGCGAGTAGTTTTTTTGAGTTATTTTTTTGTATATTATTTTATTATTTGTTCAGAGAGTAGAACGGGGGGTGCGGAGCACATGTTGCATAAGGGGCAACCTTTGAGTAATATTTATTTAATTATTTTATTTATATATTATGATTTGTTCTATATAGAAGTGGGGTGCGTTGCACCTGTTACACCTTGAATTTATTAATTGGGGGCGAGCACTGTTGGCTCTGAGGCATTGCGCGGGATTGGCTTCCTCATTTTCGTTGTGAAAAACCCCGATTTGGGATCGCAAAGCATAAACTATATCTTTCGAATATTTCATTAGCTGATTGCGAATTTCATGCAATACAAATGAAATAAACGAAAGAAATGACTACAGCTTATGTCGCTTAAACACACTTATAAGGATTAAATTTGGTGTGTACATTACCTTTAAGGCAGAAAATAATTGCTTTTTTGTACCAACAATTTTTGTTGATTTTACGGCATGTACGTTTTAAAGTATTCATGAAACGAGCTCAAGGGCAAGAATAATAATTTTTCACTTTTTAATTTTTTTATGAAAATTATTATTGTGTTTTTTTTTTAATAACCATTTTTTAATTAATTATTGAAATTGTTTAATTGAATAGAGAGAGAATTGAAAATGGGCATGGCACCGCCCAAAATTAGAAATAACATTAAACATAAATCAAAAACCGTTCAAGATATCGAAATGAAATTTAGCACACTTTTTTCTTTAAATAGTCATCTAACCGCCCGGGCGATTTTGACCATTTAGCACACACATTTATATAAATACAAGGTATGTTCCGGAAAAAAATGGCCGAAATCTGTTAAGAACCACTCCCACTTGTATACGAAAGATTTTGGAAAGGATCATAAATATATTCAATAGGCAATAACTTTGCCTACAAAATCTTTATATCATTTATATTTCCATGTAGAGAAATGCCTGAGATGGTTTGAGGCCTGCGAATGCTAGTTTCATCATTCTTTGGAATGAATTCGGTGCTACTTTTAATCCGTAGGGTAGTCTTTTGAATCTATATGTGCCATTTTCGGCTGTGAATGAGGTTATATCCCTGGAGTCTGGGTGTAATTCGATTTGATGAAAACCTGACATAAGGTCCAGGCATGAAAAATATTTTGCTCTTCCAAGTTGATCTAAAATATCGTCAATTCTTGGAAGTGGGAATTTGTCTGCTGCTAACTTTTTATTTACCTGTCTGTAGTCAACCACTAATCTCCATCTTTTTTCTGTTTTCCCTGGGAGTGATTTTTTAGGGACTAGTAAGATTGGGCTATTCTATTCTGATATGGAGGATTCTATTATGTCATCTTCGATTAACTTATTTACCAGTTTGCTTATTTCTCCTTTTTGCGTTTGAGGCAATCTATAATTTTTTATGTAAACGGGAGTGTCATCCTTCATGTATAATTTTTGTTTGTAAAAATTATTAGAGGAAATTGGTTCTGTTTTTAAGGCAAATACGAGGTGTGTTCAAAAAGTATCGCGAATTTTGAATTTTCGCTGGTTACGTATATTCGAATTTCGAATTTTTTGTGGCGTTATGTTGGTACTCATGTCTCTCACTTATGCCGACAAGCTCGGCCATTTTGAATGTTCAGTTAATTGTTGACAGCTGCTTTGCTTGCACGTGTTTTGGATCGTCTTCGATTTTTACGCGAAATTCGTACCAAAATTGCTCAATTGTGACCAAAAACAGCTTCGCATGAACATTGCTAATGAGATGTTAAACTCTGTCCGCGACGACCCAAATTTGCTCCAGAGGGTCATAACTGGTGACGAATCGTGGGTTTATGGTTATGACGTGGAAACCAAAGCTCAATCATCTCAATGGAAGCTGCCGCGCGAACCAAGACCGAAAAAAGCGCGCCAAGTTCGGTCGAATGTGAAAGTTTTGCTGACAGTTTTCTTCGATTGCAGGGGCGTGGTGCATCATGAGTTCTTGCCACAGGGAAGAACGGTCAATAAGAAATATTACCTGCAAGTTATGCGCAATTTGCGTGAAGCAATCTGCCAGAAACGCCCGGATTTGTGGAAGAACAAAAATTGGCTTTTGCACCACGATAACGCCCCTGCTCACGCATCGTTGCTTGTGCGCGACTTTTTGGCCAAAAACAACACACTAATGATGCCGCAGCCACCGTATTCCGCAGATCTGGCCCCCTGTGACTTTTTCTTGTTCCCTAAACTGAAGAGGCCCATGAAAGGACGACGTTACGCTTCTCTTGACGAGAGAAAGACGGAATCGAAGGAGGAGCTGAACAAGATACAAAAAAATGATTTTTTGAAGTGCTTCGAAGATAGGAAAAACCGTTGGCACAAGTGTATAATATCTCATGGGGATTACTTTGAAGGGGACAAAATAGATATTCATGAATAAATAAATAATTTTTGAAAAAACGACGATTGCTGACGATATTGATATCATTGGCCTTAACAACCGCGCCGTAACTTCTGCTTACTCCAAATTAGAAAAAGAGGCGGAGAAAATGGGATTGGTGGTGAACGAGGGCAAAACCAAGTACCTTCTGTCATCATGCAAAGAGTCAGCGCATTCGCGCCTTGGCAACCAAGCCACTGTTGGCAGCAATAATTTCGAAATAGTAAAGGACTTCGTTTAATTGGGAACCAGCATTAATACCAACAATAATGTTAGCCTAGAAATCCGACGAAGAATTACTCTTGCAAACAAATGCTACTTCGGACTGAGTAGGCCATTGAAAAGTAAAGTCCTCTCTCGACGAACGAAAATAACACTCTACAAGTCACTCATCGTACCCGTCCTGCTATATGGTGCAGAAGCGTGGACACTAACAACATCTGATGAGGCGGCTCTGGGAGTATTCGAGAGAAAGGTTCTTCGAAAGATTTGTGGACCCTACGCGTTGGCGACGGCGGTGAACTTCACGCAGACGCCGACATAGTTCAGCTAATTAAAACACAGCGGCTTCGCTGGCTAGGCCACGTAGTGCGAATGAGTGAAGATGCTCCAGCCCAGAAGGTATTCTTATCGGCACCCGCCGGTGGAAGCAGAGGAAGAGGGAGACCACCACTCCGATGGAAGGACCAAGTGGAGACCGATTTGCGATCCCGCGATGTTTCCAATTGGCGCCAGTTGGCGCAACGAAGAAACGACTGGCGAGCTATGTTGGACGGTCAAAATCGCCCAGGCGGTTAGATGGCCATTTAAAGAAGAAAGAAGAAGGTTGTTTCAATTAGTGTGTAGTCGTCTAGATTTTCAGTATTAATCTTGTAATTTTGAATAGTTGTGTTTTTATGTGTTGCGTTGATAATTCTAACGAAAGTCTGATCCTTATTTGTAATTGTGCTTACTATGAAAATGCCTTCAGATAATTGTTGGTGCGGTATGAAGATATTTTTGTTATTGGTGTTTACTTTAATTTGTCGAATGACTTTGGACCTAGCAGGGATCGTAATTGTATTGACAGACAGACAATTTGTTAGATGCATTGTTATTGTTTGGGAGTAATCATCTTAGGATTAATTTATCCTCTGTTTTTCCATAGTCTAAAATACGATTGTACTTCTTTATGAAATCTAGTCCTATTATTCCATCGCATGGGATTGGAAAGTCGTCTTCTATGACATGGAATTTATGGTAAGTTAGAAGGTCATCACCTTTTAAATGTGCTTTAATTGTGCCTAATGTGCTGGTTATACCCTGACCAATGCCCTTTAAGTCCGTAATTTGCTCTGTATTTGTTTTGTGATTATTACCAATTTGATGCTTTTTAATAATCGAGATGTCTGCTCCTGTATCAATTAAGAAATCTGAAATCGAATTATTTGACGATGTCCTCGTAGATATATAGCTGTTTAGATGTAGATTTAGTAAGCATATTTTCCTATCTACTGATCTTGAAGTGGAGTTTCCTGGTTTTCCGTCTGGGTGCAGCTGCGCCGTTACGGGTCTGGTTATAAGGTCTATTGCCGTTTCGGGCTTGTGATCCTCTCTGGGTATTATTATTATGCCTCGAGTTATTGTTGTATCTTGGTTGAGGGCTAAATCTCCTGCCTTGGTAACTCCCATAGTTGTTACTTCGGTAACCTCCAAGGAAATTACTTCGGTACTGACTCTGCTGTCGTACATTCAAAATTGTGTTTGAGCTGCCCGTTATTTCGGTACAGCTGTTGGTAAATTTGGAGATTGCATCGTTCATTGTTGTGAACGTTCCCGCTTGTATGATCATTTTGACCTTGTCATTGAAGCAGTTTTTACACATAGCTTTGACTGCTGCTTGTGTTGAATATCTCGTTGCTAAGTCTGGGTTGAGTCCATACGCTCCTTCTAATGACCTGGTAATTTTTTCTATTTCCGCTGTTTTACTGCGTTGTTGGATGTTCAGGAGTTTGGCAGTTAAAACTTCTACTGATTCACCCTTTATTGCAGTTTTTAATTTTGTTTTTATCTGTTCTATTCTACTTTCGTTACTGATAAAATTTCTTGCCGTGCCTTTTAGCTTGGTTTTTATCATTGTTATCGCTAAGGCTTCGTGATTTTTCTTGATTTGATCAAGTATATCAAGGGCGTCTAGGAAACTGTGTAAGTTTTCCGGCTTACCATCAAACTCTGGTAGCACTGATGAAGCAGTTTTAATAAATTCAACTACCGTTTGTACCATTGTGACGTTTATGGTTGGGATGTTTAGAAGTTTATTTTCTTCCGCTGATGGAGTCTGGGTCAAGGAAGGTGATGGATTCGGGCTCTGAGCACGTTCTGATAAAAGTAAATTGAAATCTATCTGAACTTTTTTCTCTAATGTGGTTGGTATTGTTAATTCTATATTGCACGAGTATCTAGCTAAAGACGATACTAGTTTATCTCGGAGAAAAATTGGTAGGCTTCTCTCGATTTAATCGTATACGAAAGATTTTGGAAAGGATCATAAATATATTCAATAGGCAATAACTTTGCCTACAAAATCTTTATATCATTTATATTTCCATGTAGAGAAATGCCTGAGATGGTTTGAGGCCTGCGAATGCTAGTTTCATCATTCTTTGGAATGAATTCGGTGCTACTTTTAATCCGTAGGGTAGTCTTTTGAATCTATATGTGCCATTTTCGGCTGTGAATGAGGTTATATCCCTGGAGTCTGGGTGTAATTCGATTTGATGAAAACCTGACATAAGGTCCAGGCATGAAAAATATTTTGCTCTTCCAAGTTGATCTAAAATATCGTCAATGCTTGGAAGTGGGAATTTGTCTGCTGCTAATTTTTTATTTACCTGTCTGTAGTCAACCACTAATCTCCATCTTTTTTCTGTTTTCCCTGGGAGTGATTTTTTAGGGACTAGTAAGATTGGGCTATTCTATTCTGATATGGAGGATTCTATTATGTCATCTTCGATTAACTTATTTACCAGTTTGCTTATTTCTCCTTTTTGCGTTTGAGGCAATCTATAATTTTTTATGTAAACGGGAGTGTCATCCTTCATGTATAATTTTTGTTTGTAAAAATTATTAGAGGAAATTGGTTCTGTTTTTAAGGCAAATACGAGGTGTGTTCAAAAAGTATCGCGAATTTTGAATTTTCGCTGGTTACGTATATTCGAATTTCGAATTTTTTGTGGCGTTATGTTGGTACTCATGTCTCTCACTTATGCCGACAAGCTCGGCCATTTTGAATGTTCAGTTAATTGTTGACAGCTGCTTTGCTTGCACGTGTTTTGGATCGTCTTCGATTTTTACGCGAAATTCGTACCAAAATTGCTCAATTGTGACCAAAAACAGCTTCGCATGAACATTGCTAATGAGATGTTAAACTCTGTCCGCGACGACCCAAATTTGCTCCAGAGGGTCATAACTGGTGACGAATCGTGGGTTTATGGTTATGACGTGGAAACCAAAGCTCAATCATCTCAATGGAAGCTGCCGCGCGAACAAAGACCGAAAAAAGCGCGCCAAGTTCGGTCGAATGTGAAAGTTTTGCTGACAGTTTTCTTCGATTGCAGGGGCGTGGTGCATCATGAGTTCTTGCCACAGGGAAGAACGGTCAATAAGAAATATTACCTGCAAGTTATGCGCAATTTGCGTGAAGCAATCTGCCAGAAACGCCCGGATTTGTGGAAGAACAAAAATTGGCTTTTGCACCACGATAACGCCCCTGCTCACGCATCGTTGCTTGTGCGCGACTTTTTGGCCAAAAACAACACACTAATGATGCCGCAGCCACCGTATTCCGCAGATCTGGCCCCCTGTGACTTTTTCTTGTTCCCTAAACTGAAGAGGCCCATGAAAGGACGACGTTACGCTTCTCTTGACGAGAGAAAGACGGAATCGAAGGAGGAGCTGAACAAGATACAAAAAAATGATTTTTTGAAGTGCTTCGAAGATTGGAAAAACCGTTGGCACAAGTGTATAATATCTCATGGGGATTACTTTGAAGGGGACAAAATAGATATTCATGAATAAATAAATAATTTTTGAAAAAACGACGATTGCTGACGATATTGATATCATTGGCCTTAACAACCGCGCCGTAACTTCTGCTTACTCCAAATTAGAAAAAGAGGCGGAGAAAATGGGATTGGTGGTGAACGAGGGCAAAACGAAGTACCTTCTGTCATCATGCAAAGAGTCAGCGCATTCGCGCCTTGGCAACCAAGCCACTGTTGGCAGCAATAATTTCGAAATAGTAAAGGACTTCGTTTACCTGGGAACCAGCATTAATACCAACAATAATGTTAGCCTAGAAATCCGACGAAGAATTACTCTTGCAAACAAATGCTACTTCGGACTGAGTAGGCCATTGAAAAGTAAAGTCCTCTCTCGACGAACGAAAATAACACTCTACAAGTCACTCATCGTACCCGTCCTGCTATATGGTGCAGAAGCGTGGACACTAGCAACATCTGATGAGGCGGCTCTGGGAGTATTCGAGAGAAAGGTTCTTCGAAAGATTTGTGGACCCTACGCGTTGGCGACGGCGGTGAACTTCACGCAGACGCCGACATAGTTCAGCTAATTAAAACACAGCGGCTTCGCTGGCTAGGCCACGTAGTGCGAATGAGTGAAGATGCTCCAGCCCAGAAGGTATTCTTATCGGCACCCGCCGGTGGAAGCAGAGGAAGAGGGAGACCACCACTCCGATGGAAGGACCAAGTGGAGACCGATTTGCGATCCCGCGATGTTTCCAATTGGCGCCAGTTGGCGCAACGAAGAAACGACTGGCGAGCTATGTTGGACGGTCAAAATCGCCCAGGCGGTTAGATGGCCATTTAAAGAAGAAAGAAGAAGGTTGTTTCAGTTAGTGTGTAGTCGTCTAGATTTTCAGTATTAATCTTGTAATTTTGAATAGTTGTGTTTTTATGTGTTGCGTTGATAATTCTAACGAAAGTCTGATCCTTATTTGTAATTGTGCTTACTATGAAAATGCCTTCAGATAATTGTTGGTGCGGTATGAAGATATTTTTGTTATTGGTGTTTACTTTAATTTGTCGAATGACTTTGGACCTAGCAGGGATCGTAATTGTATTGACAGACAGACAATTTGTTAGATGCATTGTTATTGTTTGGGAGTAATCATCTTAGGATTAATTTATCCTCTGTTTTTCCATAGTCTAAAATACGATTGTACTTCTTTATGAAATCTAGTCCTATTATTCCATCGCATGGGATTGGAAAGTCGTCTTCTATGACATGGAATTTATGGTAAGTTAGAAGGTCATCACCTTTTAAATGTGCTTTAATTGTGCCTAATGTGCTGGTTATACCCTGACCAATGCCCTTTAAGTCCGTAATTTGCTCTGTATTTGTTTTGTGATTATTACCAATTTGATGCTTTTTAATAATCGAGATGTCTGCTCCTGTATCAATTAAGAAATCTGAAATCGAATTATTTGACGATGTCCTCGTAGATATATAGCTGTTTAGATGTAGATTTAGTAAGCATATTTTCCTATCTACTGATCTTGAAGTGGAGTTTCCTGGTTTTCCGTCTGGGTGCAGCTGCGCCGTTACGGGTCTGGTTATAAGGTCTATTGCCGTTTCGGGCTTGTGATCCTCTCTGGGTATTATTATTATGCCTCGAGTTATTTTTGTATCTTGGTTGAGGGCTAAATCTCCTGCCTTGGTAACTCCCATAGTTGTTACTTCGGTAACCTCCAAGGAAATTACTTCGGTACTGACTCTGCTGTCGTACATTCAAAATTGTGTTTGAGCTGCCCGTTATTTCGGTACAGCTGTTGGTAAATTTGGAGATTGCATCGTTCATTGTTGTGAACGTTCCCGCTTGTATGATCATTTTGACCTTGTCATTGAAGCAGTTTTTACACATAGCTTTGACTGCTGCTTGTGTTGAATATCTCGTTGCTAAGTCTGGGTTGAGTCCATACGCTCCTTCTAATGACCTGGTAATTTTTTCTATTTCCGCTGTTTTACTGCGTTGTTGGATGTTCAGGAGTTTGGCAGTTAAAACTTCTACTGATTCACCCTTTATTGCAGTTTTTAATTTTGTTTTTATCTGTTCTATTCTACTTTCGTTACTGATAAAATTTCTTGCCGTGCCTTTTAGCTTGGTTTTTATCATTGTTATCGCTAAGGCTTCGTGATTTTTCTTGATTTGATCAAGTATATCAAGGGCGTCTAGGAAACTGTGTAAGTTTTCCGGCTTACCATCAAACTCTGGTAGCACTGATGAAGCAGTTTTAATAAATTCAACTACCGTTTGTACCATTGTGACGTTTATGGTTGGGATGTTTAGAAGTTTATTTTCTTCCGCTGATGGAGTCTGGGTCAAGGAAGGTGATGGATTCGGGCTCTGAGCACGTTCTGATAAAAGTAAATTGAAATCTATCTGAACTTTTTTCTCTAATGTGGTTGGTATTGTTAATTCTATATTGTACGAGTATCTAGCTAAAGACGATACTAGTTTATCTCGGAGAAAAATTGGTAGGCTTCTCTCGATTTAATCGTATACGAAAGATTTTGGAAAGGATCATAAATATATTCAATAGGCAATAACTTTGCCTACAAAATCTTTATATCATTTATATTTCCATGTAGAGAAATGCCTGAGATGGTTTGAGGCCTGCGAATGCTAGTTTCATCATTCTTTGGAATGAATTCGGTGCTACTTTTAATCCGTAGGGTAGTCTTTTGAATCTATATGTGCCATTTTCGGCTGTGAATGAGGTTATATCCCTGGAGTCTGGGTGTAATTCGATTTGATGAAAACCTGACATAAGGTCCAGGCATGAAAAATATTTTGCTCTTCCAAGTTGATCTAAAATATCGTCAATGCTTGGAAGTGGGAATTTGTCTGCTGCTAATTTTTTATTTACCTGTCTGTAGTCAACCACTAATCTCCATCTTTTTTCTGTTTTCCCTGGGAGTGATTTTTTAGGGACTAGTAAGATTGGGCTATTCTATTCTGATATGGAGGATTCTATTATGTCATCTTCGATTAACTTATTTACCAGTTTGCTTATTTCTCCTTTTTGCGTTTGAGGCAATCTATAATTTTTTATGTAAACGGGAGTGTCATCCTTCATGTATAATTTTTGTTTGTAAAAATTATTAGAGG
Source organism: Merzomyia westermanni (assembly GCA_949987695.1). NCBI lineage: Eukaryota > Metazoa > Arthropoda > Insecta > Diptera > Tephritidae > Merzomyia > Merzomyia westermanni. Next base: position 80,196,827 of record OX465288.1, read on the forward strand.
AAATTGGTTCTGTTTTTAAGGCAAATACGAGGTGTGTTCAAAAAGTATCGCGAATTTTGAATTTTCGCTGGTTACGTATATTCGAATTTCGAATTTTTTGTGGCGTTATGTTGGTACTCATGTCTCTCACTTATGCCGACAAGCTCGGCCATTTTGAATGTTCAGTTAATTGTTGACAGCTGCTTTGCTTGCACGTGTTTTGGATCGTCTTCGATTTTTACGCGAAATTCGTACCAAAATTGCTCAATTGTGACCAAAAACAGCTTCGCATGAACATTGCTAATGAGATGTTAAACTCTGTCCGCGACGACCCAAATTTGCTCCAGAGGGTCATAACTGGTGACGAATCGTGGGTTTATGGTTATGACGTGGAAACCAAAGCTCAATCATCTCAATGGAAGCTGCCGCGCGAACAAAGACCGAAAAAAGCGCGCCAAGTTCGGTCGAATGTGAAAGTTTTGCTGACAGTTTTCTTCGATTGCAGGGGCGTGGTGCATCATGAGTTCTTGCCACAGGGAAGAACGGTCAATAAGAAATATTACCTGCAAGTTATGCGCAATTTGCGTGAAGCAATCTGCCAGAAACGCCCGGATTTGTGGAAGAACAAAAATTGGCTTTTGCACCACGATAACGCCCCTGCTCACGCATCGTTGCTTGTGCGCGACTTTTTGGCCAAAAACAACACACTAATGATGCCGCAGCCACCGTATTCCGCAGATCTGGCCCCCTGTGACTTTTTCTTGTTCCCTAAACTGAAGAGGCCCATGAAAGGACGACGTTACGCTTCTCTTGACGAGAGAAAGACGGAATCGAAGGAGGAGCTGAACAAGATACAAAAAAATGATTTTTTGAAGTGCTTCGAAGATTGGAAAAACCGTTGGCACAAGTGTATAATATCTCATGGGGATTACTTTGAAGGGGACAAAATAGATATTCATGAATAAATAAATAATTTTTGAAAAAACGACGATTGCTGACGATATTGATATCATTGGCCTTAACAACCGCGCCGTAACTTCTGCTTACTCCAAATTAGAAAAAGAGGCGGAGAAAATGGGATTGGTGGTGAACGAGGGCAAAACGAAGTACCTTCTGTCATCATGCAAAGAGTCAGCGCATTCGCGCCTTGGCAACCAAGCCACTGTTGGCAGCAATAATTTCGAAATAGTAAAGGACTTCGTTTACCTGGGAACCAGCATTAATACCAACAATAATGTTAGCCTAGAAATCCGACGAAGAATTACTCTTGCAAACAAATGCTACTTCGGACTGAGTAGGCCATTGAAAAGTAAAGTCCTCTCTCGACGAACGAAAATAACACTCTACAAGTCACTCATCGTACCCGTCCTGCTATATGGTGCAGAAGCGTGGACACTAGCAACATCTGATGAGGCGGCTCTGGGAGTATTCGAGAGAAAGGTTCTTCGAAAGATTTGTGGACCCTACGCGTTGGCGACGGCGGTGAACTTCACGCAGACGCCGACATAGTTCAGCTAATTAAAACACAGCGGCTTCGCTGGCTAGGCCACGTAGTGCGAATGAGTGAAGATGCTCCAGCCCAGAAGGTATTCTTATCGGCACCCGCCGGTGGAAGCAGAGGAAGAGGGAGACCACCACTCCGATGGAAGGACCAAGTGGAGACCGATTTGCGATCCCGCGATGTTTCCAATTGGCGCCAGTTGGCGCAACGAAGAAACGACTGGCGAGCTATGTTGGACGGTCAAAATCGCCCAGGCGGTTAGATGGCCATTTAAAGAAGAAAGAAGAAGGTTGTTTCAGTTAGTGTGTAGTCGTCTAGATTTTCAGTATTAATCTTGTAATTTTGAATAGTTGTGTTTTTATGTGTTGCGTTGATAATTCTAACGAAAGTCTGATCCTTATTTGTAATTGTGCTTACTATGAAAATGCCTTCAGATAATTGTTGGTGCGGTATGAAGATATTTTTGTTATTGGTGTTTACTTTAATTTGTCGAATGACTTTGGACCTAGCAGGGATCGTAATTGTATTGACAGACAGACAATTTGTTAGATGCATTGTTATTGTTTGGGAGTAATCATCTTAGGATTAATTTATCCTCTGTTTTTCCATAGTCTAAAATACGATTGTACTTCTTTATGAAATCTAGTCCTATTATTCCATCGCATGGGATTGGAAAGTCGTCTTCTATGACATGGAATTTATGGTAAGTTAGAAGGTCATCACCTTTTAAATCTGCTTTAATTGTGCCTAATGTGCTGGTTATACCCTGACCAATGCCCTTTAAGTCCGTAATTTGCTCTGTATTTGTTTTGTGATTATTACCAATTTGATGCTTTTTAATAATCGAGATGTCTGCTCCTGTATCAATCAAGAAATTTGAAATCGAATTATTTGACGATGTCCTCGTAGATATATAGCTGTTTAGATGTAGATTTAGTAAGCATATTTTCCTATCTACTGATCTTGAAGTGGAGTTTCCTGGTTTTCCGTCTGGGTGCAGCTGCGCCGTTACGGGTCTGGTTATAAGGTCTATTGCCGTTTCGGGCTTGTGATCCTCTCTGGGTATTATTATTATGCCTCGAGTTATTGTTGTATCTTGGTTGAGGGCTAAATCTCCTGCCTTGGTAACTCCCATAGTTGTTACTTCGGTAACCTCCAAGGAAATTACTTCGGTACTGACTCTGCTGTCGTACATTCAAAATTGTGTTTGAGCTGCCCGTTATTTCGGTACAGCTGTTGGTAAATTTGGAGATTGCATCGTTCATTGTTGTGAACGTTCCCGCTTGTATGATCATTTTGACCTTGTCATTGAAGCAGTTTTTACACATAGCTTTGACTGCTGCTTGTGTTGAATATCTCGTTGCTAAGTCTGGGTTGAGTCCATACGCTCCTTCTAATGACCTGGTAATTTTTTCTATTTCCGCTGTTTTACTGCGTTGTTGGATGTTCAGGAGTTTGGCAGTTAAAACTTCTACTGATTCACCCTTTATTGCAGTTTTTAATTTTGTTTTTATCTGTTCTATTCTACTTTCGTTACTGATAAAATTTCTTGCCGTGCCTTTTAGCTTGGTTTTTATCATTGTTATCGCTAAGGCTTCGTGATTTTCCTTGATTTGATCAAGTATATCAAGGGCGTCTAGGAAACTGTGTAAGTTTTCCGGCTTACCATCAAACTCTGGTAGCACTGATGAAGCAGTTTTAATAAATTCAACTACCGTTTGTACCATTGTGACGTTTATGGTTGGGATGTTTAGAAGTTTATTTTCTTCCGCTGATGGAGTCTGGGTCAAGGAAGGTGATGGATTCGGGCTCTGAGCACGATCTGATAAAAGTAAATTGAAATCTATCTGAATTTTTTTCTCTAATGTGGTTGGTATTGTTAATTCTATATTGTACGAGTATCTAGCTAAAGACGATACTAGTTTATCTCGGAGAAAAATTGGTAGGCTTCTCTCGATTTAATCGCCTGTCCTATGCTATTCAGAGCTTCTAAAATTATGTTCAAATGCTTTACTATTGTCTCTGTTGTAATAGGAGTACTTTTATTTATGCATTTGTACGACTTACTGGCTTTTGCTTTTTCTTCATATAACGTGTCGTATATTTCCTGCCATTGATTCATTTCTTGGTATATTGAGTTTTTGATTAGACGCGTTGTTGTACATTATTTAATTGTCTCAATTTATTTTTTATATAATTTTTTATTAAAATTGCAATTGCGAGAATTAAAAGTGTAATTGCGCCTGAAAAGATAGTTAACCATTTCTCTGAAAGTTCTTCCTTATTTTCTGTGTTAGGGTGTGGTTCGTATCTAACCAGTTTATTTTCATAATTTTTCTCTGCAGAATTTTCCTTACCTACTTCGTATCCTGCTATTCCTATTAAGATACCGTTTAGTGCAATTTTCCACCATGCCATTTTCATAAAAAAATTTTGAATTTATTTGTATTTTTACTTTATTTGCATTCCAATTTACTCAGATTACTTAGTAACAAGATTTCTTATTTTCCGAAAATGTTTAGTATTATTATTTATTTCTTAACATGTTTATTTTTTCTTTTAATTTTAATCTATCAACCGTATTTGTTGTTAGATTAAGTAGCCTAAAAGTTTCGGCTATTTCCTTTTTCTTCCTAACCTGTTTACCCATTTTATATTTTATAACCCCTTTTTTTTGTTCTTTAAATATTTTCCCTAAGCAAAATGAAATTTTCGCTCCTGGTTTAGCGGCCGTGAGGCGTGCTCAAATTATTCTAAATTTACTTAAATCGCCGCCAGTCTTGCTGCCAGTCATGCTGCCAGTTCCCTTGTCTTCGGCACTAACTTGTAAAATTCCATTAGCATCAATTTCAAATGACACTTCAAACGATATTGATCATTTGTAAAAACAATATTTTCCTTGTAAGGATCGCCATGTAATATATTGGTTTTTATTGAATGTTCGCTGATGGTTAGCGAAGTGAGTTTGAATAAATACAAACAAATTAATTACAGTGCTGTTCTCAGCACCTTGAAAATAGTAGTCTGCTGATTAGAATTATAGTGCTGTTCTCAGCACTTTGAAAATAGCAGTCTGTTGATTAGAAAACTGGCAGGATCGCTATGAAGTATTTGAAACGCTCTAGTTAAGCAGGTGACAAGAATTGATTCTTTATTGGAAATTCTTTTCTTTTTATACAAAATTTCTTACACTAATTTACACTTACAAGCTAAAAGTGTTTTCAATTATGCAAAGTCAGCAATAAGTTGGTAGTTCACATTGACAAACCGATACTGTCGATCAGTCATGCTGATCGATACGTGCGTTGGTCAGTGTGACGGGTTGAGTAATGTAAGCAGATACGTGGCGTGTATATATGTTGTTGAACTCCCGTTGGGTTCAACATAATTTATTTGGGTCAATATTTGTATATGCATAGAAATGCATTGAAAGTGAAACGCATTCTGAGTAATGCTACAGAGCTACAGTATCCTGCGGAGGAAGCCGTATCGTTTTGGGCGACCCATTTGGGCAAAACGCAGCAGCACTACGTGCGACCGTACCACAAGCGGCGAAAGGTAGAAAAGAACCTGTTACAACGAACGGTGGTCCACCCAAGAAGACCGGAAAGAAACGCTCACGAGGAACAGGGGGAATCCAGACTAGAGGTGAGAAGACCGACAGAATAACTCCGGGCAGCTTCATCACACAAACCACCGAGAACGGGGCCTGCTCAAGCTACCTCCCCAACAACAACCTGGGCCGGTTGATAAAGTCAACACGCTCAGTTTCCAGCAACGAAGATAACTGCGTCACCTTCGAGTGTTCTGAGACATGGCAAATGTTGCCCGAAAACCCAAACCACATATCACCCAGCCAACGGAGTATCTCCAACCAAATCCGGAATGTACACCAAAGCCACTGCGCGACGGCTTTCATCACACCCCCCAGACAAGGTCATAATACCGGGGACATACACAATAGCAGACATCAAGGCGAAGCAGACCGCATACGGGGGCTCCTGGCTGAAGAACTCAAAAAGTTCGAGACGATGATCGGGGTGACTAACGTGGCCGAGTATAGGATCATTATGACGGACGACCGCCCCATAAAGCAGCGGTACTTTCTACGCAATCCAGCAATGCAAAGCATCATCGAGCCATCTCGCAGCCCACACAGCGCACCGATCGTATTAGCCTGGAAGAACGGTAAGTGGCGGTTATGCGTAGACTATCGGCAGCTCAACGCCCGATCAGTACCCGACGCATTCCCCTTGCCAAGAATACAGCACATTCTAGACAAGTTACGGAAGGCGAAGTACATAAGTAGCCTAGATCTCAAGAACGGCTACTGGCAGATACTCCTGGAACCCAACAGTCGGCCACACTCAGCTTTCTAGGTACCTGGGCGCGGCTTAATCCATTGGCGGGTTATGCCCTTTGGGTTACACTCCGCACCGGCAACGTTCCAAAGAGCGCTCGACCAGGTCATAGGCCCAAAGATGGCACCACATGCCTTCGCTTATCTGGACGATATAGTCGTTATAGGCTCTTCGTTGGAGGAGCACATGCAAACCCTACGAGAAGTATTGCTACGGCTACAGCGCGCCAATCTACGAATAAACCTTGAAAAATTCGATTTTTTCAAAAAGGAACTCCGGTACTTGGGACGTAGTCAGCGACAAGGGAACCCACACTGACCCCTAGGCAGTTCCCGCCATCCAGGAGCTGAAATCACCCACCAAAGTCAAGGAGATACGTCAATACTTGGGAATAGCATCCTGGTACAGCCGCTTCGTACCTGACTTCGCCACGTTAAGCCAACCGCTCACTGCATTACTTAAGAAAGGAAAACATTGGAGATGGGGAGCTGAACAGCAAGAAGCCTTCGAAACCCTCAAGCATAAGCTCACTGAGGCCCCTATTCTCGCATGCCCAGACTTCACAAAGAAATTTACCCCACAGACGGATGCAAGCAACTTCGGCCTGGGGGCGGTGCTAACGCTAGACTTGGAGGGCGGTGAACGCGTGATTGCCTACGCTAGTAGGAATCTAAACAAGGCAGTAGCCAATTACTCGCCCACTGCGAAGGAGTGCCTTGCCATCGTCTGGGGAATTCGCAAAATGAAGCCTGACTTGGAAGGCTATCGTTTCAACGTAATAACCGACCACATGTCACTGAAGTGGCTGAACTCCATCGAGAGCCCTTCAGGTCGAATTACACGATGGGCTTTGGAGCTGCAACAACACGCCTTCGATATCGAGTACAGGAAAGGGAAGCTGAACATGGTGGCGGACGCACTATCGCGACAACCATTGGAGACCCTACTACAAACCACTACAACGAATCCACAATGCAAATGGTGGCATCGACACGTTAGCGAAGTACGCACCAACCCAGAAAAGTACGCCGATTATACGTTACAAGACGGGCAACTCTACCGGCACATCCCCTGCACGACGAAGATACGGTACCGTGGAAGTTATGCGTACCAACCCCGCTCCGACAGCGGGTACTACAGGAGAACCACGACACACCAAGTGCGGCGCATATGGGCATTCGCCGACGGTAGCACGGATCGCCAACAGATCCTATTGGCCAGGTATTTTCCGCGACATCAGCCGTTACGTACGCCAATGCGAATCTTGCCAAAAGTATAAGGAGAGACAACAGAAACCAGCCGGAAAAATGCTCTCGCATGTAGCACAGGAACCCTTCGCCACGGTCTGTGTCGATTTCATTGGACCCCTACCCCGCTTCACACACGGTAACACCATGGTGTTCTTCGACCGTTTCAGCAAGTGGGTAGAGCTAATCCCTATGAGACGAGCTACGGCCGAGGACCTCCGCCGCGCTTTCAGAGAACGAATCATCGCAAGATTCGGCGTCCCCAAAGTACTCATCTCCGATAACGGCGTGCAATTCACTAGCACCATGTGAAAGCGTTACCTCCAAGAGATCGGGGTACACCAGCAATTCACGGCGCCTTATACACTGCCCGAAATCGAGCTTGCCATAAACACCAGCGTTACAGCCTCAACTGGGTATAGTCCGGCCTTTTTGGTACAAGGACGCGAGCCACGACTAACGGGGGTACTCTAGGACGAGATAAACGTCGGAACTGGTACGAATCCCACTACGGCAGAGGAGAGGCGCAACGGATGCAGGAGGCATTCAAAATAGTAAGGCAGAATATGGAACGGGCGGCTACAGACCAAGCGCGATATTATAACCTTCGGCGGAGGTAATGGACCCCGAAGTCGCCGAACTAGTCCTTGCAAAGGAGCACCACCTATCGAAGGCCATAGAGGGCTTTGCAGCAAAACTGGTCAGCGTGGCAAACGCCCGACGCATAGCTACGGCTCACACAGTGGCCACACGCACCGCCGCTGTACAGACAGCCGCTGCCGAAACAACAACAAGGCGCACAGCTACTGCGCTGGTAGTCGCCGCACGCACCGCAACCTGGGCAGGGCCCACACAAACCAGTACGTCTCCAAAGCCGGTACAAACCTACACCGTAGGAAGGGATCTCCCAAAGCCATTACCGACGTGCACCGTAGGAAGGATAATGGCGGAAGGAGCCGGCGTCCATAGGAGGAACAAAGCAACGGAAGAGAAACCCCTGCGAGACAACCCCATCGACAGCAGCCCACCCAACGGCACCGATGGCGATACAACCACAAGCAGTGACGATGTCTCCAGCAATAGCAGCACACCCGAACCCAGCAGCTACAAAAAACGGCCAACGCAAACAATACAGACCATTGACCTCTCCTCGGATGACGAGACAATGGAAACGCGGGCAACACGGCCCGAATTGGTATACCCACCGGGACCAGGAAGCGTCGCCCTATACAACACCGACCTTCATTCGCTCGGGGAAGGGCATTGGCTGACGGACACACTGATCGACGCATGGGCAAAGGGGGTGGCGATCGAGTGTGGGGAACAAGGGATAGTACTAAGCCCATTTGTTGTTTGGCAACTAAACCAACAGGGCAATGAGGAGGAATATTACCAACGCATCCACCGGTCGTTACGGAAAAGCGATTTGTTCAGTAAGCGCGTGATACTCGCACCCCATAATATAGCCAATCACTGGTACCTCCTCGGACTGGCAAGACAAATATGGCCCACACAAAATAAACATCAACATCAAACAGCGAGGCATACAAGCAAAACCCAACAGCAACCACAGACCAACTCCAACACGAAACTACACAACAAGTCCCCAGAGCACGACAACAGCGAACCACAACAACCAGCTACAATACAAATCTACATGTAACCCAACAAGTCGTAGCAACACCGTCACAACATGTAGTCACACGCACAACCAACTATACGATGAGAGATGTATATAAGAAGCAGCACAAGAAGACAAGGGGAAGTCAGCAAGTGGCAAGATCTACGCTGAAGGGTGATAGCTAGTAAAAGGGCGCTTACCAGTATTAGTCATCATCGTTTAGAGTAGACGTGGCCTGAGTTGTACTTGAGGTGTGCTGGATTTACCCCGCCCATTATACACTTAAAGCCGCGATAACCTGTTCTGCCGCGATCAGCCGTGGATACGCACATTATCAACGCGAGTGAAGAGTGAACGCGAGTACAGTTGCAACAGCATAGCAGTGGGTACGACAGTGCGACGTCGACACAGGCACAAAGCCGAAGCAGTAGCAGAGATAGCGGAACGCAATTAAACCGCAAGACCGTCAACGCCAACAGCGAAGCACTATAACGCTAACCAAGGGGAGCTGTAAGATTACCACCACAACTGCAAAGCCTGTACCAGTACGGAGTCACGGCAAGGATCGGATCTACGCTGAGTAGTGATAGTAAATGTGCTTTACCAATATTAGACATTACAATCCAGAGTAGACGCGGACAAAGTTGTACTTGAGGTGTGCTGGACTTACCCCGCCCATTATACACTTAAGGCCGCCCTCCGCCTCCGTAAAACTGCTAAAACTCTACTCCCTTATCTATCACGTCTTTAAAACCCCGAATTCAGGTGGTCTGAATATACCAGAGTAGGCAGGCTTATTAATTATACAGAGCACACAACGGCGGAAAAATAGATAGCATTAAAGTATAGTCCATTATCTGATAAGAACTATGCAAGAAAACATTTCAAACTTTGTTCAAAGCCTAAGAAAAATTTATCAAGTTTCATCAAAATTCTACACTTTTTAATCCGAATTTTTATGAAGGGCCGCCGCCTCTGCGGGGAAATACGGACATACCTCCTTAATTCTACCTGACGGAATGTATTGATTAGAGGCTGAAGCTATGACCATGCGAAAGGCTTTTTTCCCTTCTCGTACGTCAGACGGGATGGGAAGAGCAGCGAAGGTGCTCTCAGACCAAACCAGCCTAATTAGCTTTGCTGCAATTAGCGTAGGTGCGATTTTCAGAGGTGACAAATTTGGTGGGGCGCTCGATTGAGAGGAATATCGCTAAATGGTCAGATGCAAGAGTTAGCATCAGTCGCCAGTCAACGCACTTTATGACACCAGCGCTGACGATGGTAAGGTCTGGCGAGCTAGAACAATTTAACGCGACTCTCGTGGGGGCATCCCCGTTCACAGTGCAGAACGTCGAATCATCTATTTGTTCAGCCAGTTCCTGTACCCTACCATCAACCTGAAGGCTCCAGTGCCACAGGTCGTGGTGTGCGTTGAAGTCTCTGAGGATTACACGATTATCGCCTCTGAGTAACGCACTGATGTCGGGGTGGTAATCCCTCGGAGAGCAGGTGGCAGGAGGTATGTAAATGTTAATTATTTCAAGATCGACCTCACCTGACCGGACAACCATGCCTTGACGTTCTAAGGTGTTGTCCCTCGGGCTGAAATCGGGCTCAAATAGACGATATTGCTCAGATTGATGAGTGATGAAAACAAGTCCGCCCCCAAGTCCTCTCGCACGGTCTCGTCGGTGGATGTTGTAGCCTTCACAGGTCCGAAGATCTGATCGGGCGCCTAGCTTTGTCTCTTGAATAGCAGCAATCTGGATATTTTGCTGCTTCGTAAAACTCACTATCTCACTAACGGATACGTTCATAGCCCCCTGTTGCAGTACAAAGCCGTCTTCCACGCCAGACAACAACGGCCATGGCCCTGTTAACTCTAGACTGCGACGTAGTTTATGCCTTAGCCTACCTCCACCTAGGCAAGCGCATCCGTCCCTCACGCCTACCCCCGTCTCCCCTCCTACAAGCTTCAAAGAGTTACAGCTGAACGGTAACGGATTACCTGGAAAGATCGCGGAGATAACTGACTTTATGAAGTCGCACAACATCAAAATCGCCGCGATATAAGAGACAAAATTTAACACAAGACCGGAACGAACTTGTGATGGGTATAATGTACATCGGAAAGAACGTCCCAGCGGTCATGGGGTGGCCTTGCGCTCATTACACATCACTCTGTACAATATAATCCATAGAATGCCAAGGTATAGTAGTCCGGCCAGGCGACGTCGACCTGCAAATCATAAACATCTATATTCCCCCTGCCACGTGTTGTTCTAGATATTATCATCCCGACATTAGTGCGTTGCTAAGGGGCGATAACCATCTAATCCTAGGCGACTTTAACGCACGTCACGATCTCTGGCACTCCAACTTGCCAGCAGACAGCAGAGGACACGGAATTGCAGACCAAATACACAAATCAGCATTATGTACAGTCAATGGAGATGCCCCCACCAGAGTGGCGGGTAACTGCCACAGTTCGCCAGACATCTCCACAACGAGCGCGGGCGTAATTAACTTTGTCATCTGGCGACCGATGCTTACATTAGCTTCAGACCACCTACCCATCTTACTCTCCGTTGAACGACCGACCGACTTCATAACGACTGATAAACTAACATAGATCAACTTCACCAAAGCGGACTGGGACCGCTATACGGACTATACAGAGCGCTCCTTCGCTGTCTTACCCACTCCGACAGAAGTACGCAAAGGCGAAAGAGTTTCGCAAGGTCATTGATTTAGCCTCAGGCCGCTTTATTTCTTCCGAATTTTCCTGCATGATGGCAAGAGAACGTGACCGAGTGAGACTCATCAATCCCGCAGATCGCAGAATCAAAGATCTCAATGCGGAAATTCGTAGGATAGTCAACGAACAGAAACTGACCAAGTGGAAACAACACCTCGAGGCATTTAACCTCTCCTGCGGAGTCGGCAAATTATGGTCGACTGTCAAGGCCCTATCCAATCCGACCAAATACAATGACAAGGTCGCCATTGCACACAAACACACACTCCACTGCGCCTATTGCCGTCTCAATCGCAGAGGTCAAGGAAGCCCTAATGAAGGCCAAACCCTCAAAATGCATCGGACCCGACGGAATCGCAATGAAAATTATCAAACACCTAGGCCACGAGTGACAGAGTTATTTAGCGGCTCTTTTCAACCTCTCTCTAACTACTTTCGTCAATGCTGAGATATGGAAACAGGCGATTGTAGGTCCCCTACTAAAACCAGGGAAGCCGGCGAACCAAGGAGATTCTTATCGACCGATATCCCTCCTTTCGCCGGTTGCGAAACTACTAGAGACCATTCTGCTCCCTTACTTTATTGCAAATCTGAAATTGGCCGATTGCCAGAGTGGTTTCCGCAAATCTCACAGCACTACATCCGCTTTGAATGCCATTACAACACAGATAAACTATGGTTTGAATCAACACCCACCAAACCATAGGACGGTTCTCGTGGCACTCGATCTATCAAATGCATTTGATACGGTCAACCACGCCACACTCCTTCGAGACCTGAAAGAGACACCGCTCCCTGCCGGCCTTAAAAGGTGGACCGCTAATTACCTCAAAGGTTGACAGGCATCAGTCTAATTCAGGAACAAGAAATCTAGGCCACGAATAATAAAACAAGGGGTTCCGCAAGGTGGTGTTCTCTCTCCCCTTTTGTTTAGTTTCTATATTTCGAGACTCCCCCCCCACTAGGGGGGTCTCCATTGTTTCCTACGCTGACGACTGCACGATAATGGCCTCGGGCAAGAGTCCCTCCATTGACGAACTCTGTATTAGAATCAACAGTTACCTCCATGACCTTTCCAGCTTCTCTACCGAGCGAAATCTGACCCTATCTCCGACTAAATCGACGGCGACCCTGTTTACATGGAATGCGCAGATGGGGCAAGAGTTAAATGCCCACGTAGAGGGAGTACCTCTACCTACTGTCAACCACCCGAAAATCTTGGGTGTGAGGGTTGACAGCGGCCTCACCTTCGCTGGTCATGCCACTGCAATAGCTTCAAAAGTACAGAGCCGTAATAAGATCCTCAAGTCACTGCCCGGCAGTACTTGGGGAAAAGACAAATAAACATTGCTTGCTACATATAAGGATATTGGCCGACCGTTTATTGAGTACGCTGTGCCCATATGGTAGCCAAATCTCGCTGACACCAATTGGAGGAAATTGCAAGTCTGCCAAAACACCGCCCTCAGAACTGCTACGGGATGTCTGCTTATGTCATCTGAGTCTCACCTCCATCAAGAGGCAAAATTGCTCAATGTTCAAGAGCACGCGGAACTCTTGAGTAGACAGTTTCTTCTGAACTGTCATAACCCCAGTCATCCAAATCGACATCCATTGGATGTAGCCACGCCCCTCAGAGACATAAGGAGATATCTTCGTAAGCACTACGATGGGATTCTGCACCACATCTCTTTGCCGTTTGATCTGCGGAACCATAGACGGGCTCTAAATGACCTCCACACCGAGTCGGTAGACAGATCCCTCAGAGCCCGGCCTGTGAATCCCGTTATCAATACTCAACCACCTGAATTGGCTGAAGTGGAGCGTGTACTTCCGAGGGAGACTAGAGTCATGCTAGCACAACTTCACAATTTAGAGTGATCGAGACCATTGGGGCGAAGCACTGTTAAAAACAACAACAACTCCTTATTCTCCTGGGAGGCGAGTTTTCGTTGAGCAGGCTCCTGTTCGGAGTTGAACAGAAATTGCCTGGTCAACATGTCACTGTGTTCTTTAACGCCGAGCATTTTTGCCTCGCTATGAAGGTGGTGTTCAGGTGACATGAGGAGGCATCCCGTGGCAGTTCTGAGTGCGGTGTTTTGACAAGCCTGCAACCTCCTCCAATGTGTGTCCGCTAGCCCCGACGACCATGTAGGCGGCGTGTAGCTCAGAACCGGCTGGCCAATTGCCTTGTACGTTACCAGTAACGTTTCTTTATCTTTTCCCCAAGTGCTACCAGCTAGTGGAGGATTTTGGATTTTGTTGCGGCTTTGTACTTTGGTGGCAATCGCGGCTACATGAGCACCGTAGTTGCAACCAGTACAGTCCTGTCATTAGGGAATCCCTGCTGATGTTCGGCGAGTTGCAGGTCAACGGTGTAGTGAGAAAGGAGGACTGTCGCCAAGATCTTCACTACTGGCGAGAGGAGCGATATCGGTCGATAAGACACCCTCTCGTTAGCTGGCTTGCCAGGCTTTAGTAGTGGCACCACCTTTGCCTGTCTTAATTTTTCTGGAATGACAAAGGTAGTCATAGACAGATTGAAGACAGTTGTGAGGTACCTTACTCCCTCATCGCCGAGATGCTTTAACATCAGCATGGTTATTAGACTGGGTCGATTTATTAACCGATATCGCGCCATCGATTTTCGATAGGTTTTGGGCTCAGGAAAAACAAGTTCCACTATGAATACCCAAAAAAATTATTTTCGAGCCTGCGAAATTAAATTTTTTTAACTTTTTTCGACTTTGATTTTTAAGGTTTTTTTCATGGCCTACTAAAAAAATGTTCATTTGAATTTAAAATTTTCATGTATACCCTGTCCGACCCAAAAATGTCCGCTAAAAACGTTGGCGATATCAGTTTTTTGAAAAAAAAAAAAACAATTTTTTTTTGGGTTTTGGGGAGTGTTTTGGTTAAAAAATTTACCGTTTCGCCATTTTTTTAAGGGTTTTTTCAGCATACATGCAAAAATGTTTTCGATGAAAACGAATTTGTCTCATATTTCCTGTCCCACTTACAATTATGCACGTTGGCGATGTTTTTTGAACAAAAATTTTATTTTCGGGTTTTGGGACTTGTTTTGGTCGATAAATCGACTTTTCCAAAACCCAAAAATAAAATTTTTTTTTAAAAAACTGTTATCGCCAACGTTTTAAGCGCATAATTTTAAGTGGGACAGGAAATATGAGAAATTCGTTTTCATCGAAAACATTTTTGCATGTATGCTGAAAACCCCCTTAAAAACCCAAAAAATATTGTTTTTTTTTTGAAAAAACTGTTATCGACAACGTTTTTAGCGGACATTTTTGGGTCGAACAGGGTATACATGAAAATTTTAAAATCAAATGACAATTTTTTTAGGATGTCATGAGAAAAACCTTAAAAATCAAAGTCGAAAAAAGTTAAAAAATTAAGTTTCGCAGGCTCGAAAATTATTTTTTTGGGTATGCGTAGTGAAACTTTTTCTGAGCCCAAAACCTATCGAAAAATCGATGGCGCGATATCGGTTAACTTTCGTCCACACAGATTGACCCACCCTAATGGATATACAGTTGGGGCCGATCGATTTGGAGCCTTTAGACCCACGTATGGCCTCCCGAGCCTCTGTGGTGGTGATGGCAACGGCCGCTTGACTATTTTTAGGTCTGTGCGCTTTTCCTTCGGCTAGTCTAATTTCCTTGTCAACTAAAGGACGCAGTACAAATTGACGGCTGAAAGCCCTCGCGCTGAATTGAATTTGCCAACACCAGCAGAGAGCTTGCAGGACCTTAGGTGCTCCTACCATTTGGCGCGTTTGAGTTGATCAACCAGCCGTCTGATTTTCGCATTGACATCTTGAATTTGGGGATCTGTAGGGTCTAAGCGTCGCACATGGTCACGTTCATTTGCCAGGGCCGCTGCCTCTGCGGGAAAATACGGAAGGACCTCCTTGATTCTACCTGACGGAATGTATTGATTTGAGGCTGAAGCTATGACCATGCGAAACGCTTTTTCACCTTCACAAATTTGGTGGGGCGGTCGATTGATAGGACTATCGCTAAATGGTCCGATGCAAAAGTTAGCATCAGTCGCCAGTCAACGCAGTTTATGACACCAGTGCTGACGATGGTAAGGTCTGGCTGTAGTGTTTATATTTGAACACTTAAATATTATGTTAAAATTTGTATTGTTTTATTTAGAAAATATAATTTTTGTATGAATAAAAAAATTGTCAAAACAAAAAAATATAGTTATTTTAAATTTTCATAAAATTAAAAAGTGTTTATAAAGCAAAGTACATTAATATATAACCCTACAACCACTCCCCTCCCCAGTAAATCAATTAATTTAATAGAACCAAATCCTGAGCTATCTAAACAGTTTCAATATGTAGGTCAAATTGAAAAGACTAAATATTTTGTAATAACGGATGACTAAAGTTAAGACTGATTGAAGTTGAGGTATGTACTGCAATTGACATTGAACTTTTTGCTTTTGATGATTGTCGATATACTGACATGACGGGGGCGTTGCAGATGCAGTACCTCGAACCGCCGACAGGTATTGTGTTGTAAATGATAAATCACTCCTCGACTGTCCTGTTTGCGTAGGACCGTAATTCATATTCCAATAATGATAAGTTTTTATTCTGTTTTGTTGTTTTTCCGACAGGGTGAATGATTGATGTATATTGGAACGATTTTTCGTCATCCCTTGTCAAATTTGGTTTTGAGACAAACCGGTTTCGGCGTTGTGCCATCATCAGTGTCGATTTTCGTTCTGATCTGTTGTGGTCGTTTGTCTTGTATTTATAGTAGGTAGCAGGTAACGTCAGCATGGGTGTCTGTTTGTGTACGTGTGCATGTGTTGTGTGTGTACATTCAGAAACGGGGGTGGGTTTTCATCGATCGGTTTTTTGTGTGGTTGACTGAGGCAGGTAAAAGTTGGTGATTTTTGTTGTTTGACCTTTTTTGCTTGTTTGTTGTTTTTGATCTTTTGCTGTTTTGTGCTTATTTGTCGCTGCGTGTGTGTTTGTGGTACCTGAGTGGTTGCTTTGTTTTTTGTAAACCAATTTTAAAGGTTCGAATATTGTGTCGGAAACAGTGTTTGTCTGTTCGTTTATTATTCTACCGTCGAATGTTTTTTGTTTTCGAGGACGTTCAGACGTCGGCCTTTTGCTTGTACATGTGGGACCTTGACTGTTTTTTTGATGTTTCCGGGGGGGCATTTATTCTCCGCCGTGTGATTCGCAAAGTTGAACTCTGGTATGATGGTTGGATTCCGTATCTTTTTGTTGTAATCTCTAATGCGTTCTCTGAACCTCGTTCTTACTTGTCGTCCGGTTTGTCCTATGTAACTGTGCTGGCATTCACAAGTGAGCTTGTATACACCATGGCTGCTAAACGGATCTTCTGAGTTAGTTTTGGTTCTTAGCTTCCGTCCTAAATTGTTCAACACAGCGTTCAAAACAGCGAACAATTTAGGACGGAAGCTAAGAACCAAAACTAACTCAGAAGATCCGTTTAGCAGCCATGGTGTATACAAGCTCACTTGTGAATGCCAGCACAGTTACATAGGACAAACCGGACGACAAGTAAGAACGAGGTTCAGAGAACACATTAGAGATTACAACAAAAAGATACGGAATCCAACCATCACACCAGAGTCCAACTTTGCGAATCACATGGCGGAGAATAAATGCCCCCCGGAAACATCAAAAAAAACAGTCAAGGTCCTACATGTACAAGCAAAAGGCCGACGTCTGAACGTACTCGAAAACATGGAAATCTACAAACAAAAAACATTCGACGGTAGAATAATAAACGAACAGACAAACACTGTTTCCGACACAATATTCGAACCTTTAAAATTGGTTTACAAAAAACAAAGCAACCACTCAGGTACCACAAACACACACGCACCGACAAATAAGCACAAAACAGCAAAAGATCAAAAACAACAAACAAGCAAAAAAGGTCAAACAACAAAAATTACCAACTTTTACCTGCCTCAGTCAACCACACAAAAAACCGATCGATGAAAAACCACCCCCGTTTCTGGATGTACACACACAACATATGCACACGTACACAAACAGACACCCATGCTGACGTTACCTGCTACCTACTATAAATACAAGACAAACGACCACAACAGATCAGAACGAAAATCGACACTGATGATGGCACAACGCCGAAACCGGTTTGTCTCAAAACCAAATTTGACAAGGAATGACGAAAAATCGTTCCAATATACATCAATGATAAGTTTAGTTACTGATTGAAAGTAGTGAAAATTGGTTGTAGATAACTCAACAATAAACCTTTTGCTGGCTTGTCGCTTGTACTATTATAAAAAAGATATCCCCGAACGGAATCCAATAAATGATCACTTATATTTGTCTGATTTCTTATAAGATTTGGGACGTTTGGGTGTTTTTTGCACTGATGTGTTGCTGCACTAACGAATGTTGTTTTTTTTTCTGGTTGAAAATATTACTTAGGATCTCTGTATCCTATCTGATCTCAAGGAACGAGGTTCGCAGGATCGCCAAATGTAGTGTTTATATTTGAACACTTAAATATTATGTTAAAATTTGTATTGTTTTATTTAGAAAATATATTTTTGGTATGAATAAAAAAATTGTCAAAACAAAAAAATATAAAGTTGTTTTAAATTTTCATAAAATTAAAAAGTGTTTATAAAGCAAAGTACATTAATATATAACCCTACACTGGCGAACAATTTAAAGCAACTCTCGTGGGAGCATCCCCGTTCACAGTGCAGAACGTCGAATCATCTGTTTGTTCAGCCAGTTCCTGTCCCCTACCATGTACCTGTATGCTCGAGTGCCAGAGGTGTTGTTGGGCGTTAAAATCACCGAGGATTACACAATTATCGCCTCTGAGTAACGCACGAATGTCAGGGCGGTATTCACTCGGGCAGCAGGTGAGAGGAGGTGTATAAATGTTAGTTATTTCGAGATCGACATCGCCTAAGCAGACAACCATACCTTGACATTCTAAGGTGTTGTTCTTCGGGTCGACATCAGGCTCAAATAGACTGTATTGCACAGATTGATGAGTGATGAATACAAGTCCGCCCCCAAGTCCTCTCGCACGGTCACGCCGATGGATGTTGTAGCCGCTATATTTTGCCGCTTCATGAAGTTCACTAACCTTGCCGGTTAGACCGTTGCAGTTCAACTGTAGGACACGAAAGTGCGAAGAGGGAGAAATACCATATAGTTTTCCAGAAATTACAGTTATTCTTAAGTACATTGTTAGTTTATTAGTTTAATGTTAATCCTATAGGGCTTTAAACTTCACATGATGAAATACATGAAAATATTAATAGAAATAACAATACATATATATGCTGTTTTACTTGCTTTTAGATACCTCTTTTTCTTTATTCTGTAACATAACGTTAACAATAGATTTCGAGTCCTATGAAAAAAGCTTACATTCCATTCATTCTTCATCTATAGGCTTGAAATTATGATGTAATGTATGTAATCGTCAATGCATATTGAACCGGAATTTTTTGCTCTATATCGTGAATTTTATGTTCACTAGTCGTGGAAAAGGCAATACGAATTTTTTAAAAATGTTTTGTGTTCATTGCTTTAAACTAGCTCTTTTCACCTGTATTTTAAAGCTTCCGCCAATTCCGTCACAAGCTCCTTTTCCAGGGGAAGTGGCAAAAAATTACATTCTGCTTTTATTTAAAACTCTTTTTAATGGAGCGCCAAATTTATAAAATTGTACATGATCTTATATTGGGAGTAAGCGCAGTCAGAAAAATAATACACTTTACTTATACTCATATTCGGAAAAGCTGCACTGAAGTGGCACCACTGGCACCATTGAGTTGAAGGTGTTTCTGGCGGTGCTGGCGTCATGGCGTTATGGTATCAGCGCTAGTGATGCCAACATCCGCGCTATAGCTACCAAGGCGCTACCAGAACTGTTGAAAGGTATACCCAAAGACGCGTTTCGGTTTTAGGAATCACAATCCGAGTGCGGAAAATTAAGATTTGAAACAATTTAAAAGTTATTACCAAAAAAAGGTTGAATAATTTGCCTTTTGTCCATTACTTTTAAACGGGTAGAAAAAGTTACACTCCGACTTCGGATTCTTGATCAAGGCATGGATACGTGGGTGTACATACCCCATCGGACCGTTTTCGTTCAGTGCTCCATGGTGTCTCCCAAACTATATTATTACCGGAGCAAACTATTTTTGCTCATTATTTTTGAACGCGTAAAAAAGTTAGACTCCGCCTTTGGATTCTTTATCCTGGCATGAATACGTGTCTTTAGATACCCCTCCAAACGCTTTGTATTAGTTTTCGGTGATGTCTCATAAACTGCGCCCCTAGCAATATGGTATCATTGCGCCAAAAAAGCACTTAACGCAATTGCGTTAACGCACTGCGCTGATACCGGCTATGGCGCTGGCTTCATGGTATCAACGCCAAAAAATTGGCGCCGAGACCCAGCCTTACTAACAACTATTTCCCTATATCTATACTTTCCTTCACCTTTTTTGAAAAGGAAGGGACCAAGTTTAAAGTTATGCCTCAACGAAACCAGTAATTCTAACCGATTTTTATCAAGGCATATGCAAACTTTTACGATGAAATAATTTTTATTATTAAAGATCAGTGCCGATCAGTTCATCAAATTAGTTTAACCACTATTGTTTTACTTTTAAATGAATTGACTTCCCTAAGTACCGATTTACTTCGGTTGGATTCGAAACTGATGGAAGTGCAATTAACTGAATGACAACAAATATTTGATGTACAAATGTTTTAGGGACCACGTTACCTATCTGTGCTATTATAAGAGCTATATTTTATCGTCAAAATACTGTTTTCTTCAAAAAATTGTACTAATTACTTTACAATAACTTTACTGCTGGGACAAACTTTGCAATCAAAGAAAAAAAAGTTTAAAACTGAGACAAACTTTTATAAATTCGTGGTAGGTATTGATGAGATGGACTCCTTTTTTTGTAATCCTTGCCCAATACTGACAACCTGTACGGACGAAATGCATTCTTTTGGCTGCAGTTTACGAAATTTGGAAAGGAAATCTGTTCTCAATTTCTGGTGAAATTCACTCACATTGAACAATAGAAATTTGTTGACCATGACTTCGATTGTCGTTCTTAATAATAGAAATGAAATCACTTTTTGCTGGCAACACACGACTGTTTTCTTCGAACAAATAAAACGCTTGGACTTTGTTTATTATCCAATCTGGGATTTTCTTGGCTCTTTTTTTTCGGGATCTATGGCCTGCGTTTTTAATTCAAGGCCTAGTATCACAAAAGCAAAATGAGAAGGATTGGGAATAAGCGGTTCTAAGAAATGTATGGTACTATTTCTACCTGATTTAGCCTGAAAACACTTGGTTCTTGAAACTATATTTTACAGGAGCCACATTAAATATTTAGCAGGTGTAAGAAGATAGGGGGTCGGATGACTTAGAAGCTTTCAGGGAGTATTTTTGCTTAAACAAATCGGTACTGTTTTCAAAAATCACGATGGTGAGAGGGCTTTGCTTCCCTTACTACCGCAGTTACGGAATAAAAATTGCTTAGACGATAACCCGTCAATTAGACCATTTCCCCATATATTTGAAAGTAATGTTTTATTGATACGATTAAATATTATACTTTCTTGCAAAACTCTGTATAAAGTCTCTTATGTGTATGTATTTTATCTCTTCTATTAAAAAGCTTACATCACCAATTTTATATAACTGTACATATCAATGTGAACTTGACCAAATATGTTATTATGTTTAACTTGTATTGAAGAACAACGTTGTGCATGTATTTTAATTATTCGATAAGTTTTTTTGCTTTGAAATATCTGCGTAGATATAGAACCTGCCATGTAGCCAGTCCAAGTAAACAACACATACTGAAAATACTGAAAAACAGTACTCGACTGTTGGTTTTCTCTGAAAAACATGTTCAACCATCATATAGTCATCCAAAATCAGCTAAAGCAAAATCTTTACTTACCATTTGTGTCTCGCATTTCCTCTTCTCTTTTCCTCATTAAGGCGAAGTCTCTTACGATTGAATCTGACAAGTCTTCTAACCGTTTAAGCTCTACCTCCATCGGTTTCAGTTTTGCCGCTTCTTGAATCTAAGAAAAGTTGAGTTCCATATTTGCGTTAGAATTGTTTTTATTCTGTAATTGTTCGCTCCACATCTTTTTCAGTTTTATTCAATTCAAATCATATTTCACTAGTAACAATTTATGCATGGAATTTCTATTTTATGTTTAGAAATTAAAAATTAAATAAAGAATTTACATTAAACAAAAATCTAGCCCATGTATCTTTTTAACCACTTGATCCTATTAGATTTAAAGTGACTTTGGCATGTCTTAGCGATAGATTGTATCTCCGTCCTCGGGCTACAATATCCACAGGGTGGTCCGATTGAGTGAACGCCTCGTATTGTATTAGGTATCATAAAGATGTTGGACTTGCATTGATTATATAGAATTAGTTGCCGTGAATTCTTTATACGGTATTGGTTACGATTAAAAAGATTTGGTTAATCGGGATGGAGAAAATGCATATGGGATTTGTGCACTAAAAGTTGACTGCCACAGAAAATTACCACGGTAATTTTCAATGGACATTTTTCGGAAAACTATAGACGGACTTGTAAAATTGCACTTGCAATATAAGAGACACTATAAACAAATCAAATAGTAACTGCATTCGGATTGCTGGCGTCTTGCAGACGATATCAAATTCTTTTGTACCGTACGGGATGTAAACGATTGCCATAATCTACACCTAGATCCTTGTTCACTCTCTCAGTAGTAGAGTATTAGATTGTCTCAAATTGAACAATCATCCATGCTATGTTGTCTTCTTCTCTAAGCAACTCAACAATATATTAGATATATAACTACGCCATCGTTACCTAGAATCTAGTAGATGAAATGTTGAAAAATAATCAAAAAATATCGAGCCCTAAGAAAACATTCAGTGTAACCAACTAAAATAAATTTTTACAGGAGAAAGTTTTTTAGTTTACAAATATACAAAATTTTAAAGCAAAATAGTACACTTGGGCGCATAAGTCTGCGTATAGAGCAAAAAGGATCAAAAAATCAACTTTGAAAGCTATTTTCTGACGAAGTACTATATTTATTAAAAAAGCTTCATTTGAGTTCATTATTTAAACATTGTAGCATTAATATGTATTCCAGCTACAATGTCAAGCCGGCGTTTATCACTGTCTATCTATGACATCGCAGCATATACCAATGTATGTACATACGATAAAATGAAAAATATAAATAATCAATAATTAGAAAACTCCCCTCCAAGCACCGCCAAAAGCAAATTAATTTATAGGCGAGTAATTGAGCAACTTAACGAAACAAAGTAACTATCATCAAAAGTTCTCTGCTTAGTTACAATTGTTGTTGTTAACTGAACCTTCCGTTCTCTACTTAGCTAACATACAGGGTGGCGCAAAAGTAATCCTCCTATCAGAAAATGTTATAAATTTTGCGATTGGCCCCTAAAGTCAGTTCTGTTTTGACATTTGTGTAGTAAACACATGCGAAATACACGTTAATAAACAATGTTACGCTACACTGCTCCAGAACGCGGAATATTGCTGACTATTTATTTGACCAATAATCGGTCGGGGTCAAACGGTTACTGTGAATGGTGAGCGCTACAGAGCAATGATCAACGAGTTCTTTTTGCCGCAACTTGATGAATTGGGATTGTAAAACATGTGGTTCCAACAAGACGGTGCAACAGCACA
This sequence comes from Merzomyia westermanni, assembly GCA_949987695.1. Taxonomy (NCBI): domain Eukaryota; kingdom Metazoa; phylum Arthropoda; class Insecta; order Diptera; family Tephritidae; genus Merzomyia; species Merzomyia westermanni. The sequence goes on from OX465288.1 coordinate 80,220,096, forward strand.
CACTGCACGTGCCACAACCGATATGCTGAACATCGGAAGCTTACTTTTGCGCCACCTTGTACATGAATACATATTATATGCGACAATGCAATTGGAAAATCTCTTAGCTTAGAGTGTAGACGACTGGAAATAATATTTTTTACAAAAAGCTATGCACGAAAATAAGTACAGTGGGTAACAATTAGTATATGTATGTACAAATAAAATAGTGGCATACTTAAACCAAAGATACATAAAAATAGTAAAATGGCTTGTGTCGATGTAAAGCAACCCTTTTGTACATAAAGTGCAAATATGAGCTGTGATGTTATAGATAGACAGTGATAAACGCCGGCTTCTTGACATCTTAGCTGAGTACATACATACGAGGTGTGTTCAAAAAGTATCGCGAATTTTGAATTTTCGCTGGTTACGTATATTCGAATTTCGAATTTTTTGTGGCGTTATGTTGGTACTCATGTCTCTCACTTATGCCGACAAGCTCGGCCTTTTGTACATAAAGTGCAAATATGAGCTGTGATGTTATAGATAGACAGTGATAAACGCCGGCTTCTTGACATCTTAGCTGAGTACATACATACGAGGTGTGTTCAAAAAGTATCGCGAATTTTGAATTTTCGCTGGTTACGTATATTCGAATTTCGAATTTTTTGTGGCGTTATGTTGGTACTCATGTCTCTCACTTATGCCGACAAGCTCGGCCATTTTGAATGTTCAGTTAATTGTTGACAGCTGCTTTGCTTGCACGTGTTTTGGATCGTCTTCGATTTTTACGCGAAATTCGTACCAAAATTGCTCAATTGTGACCAAAAACAGCATCGCATGAACATTGCTAATGAGATGTTAAACTCTGTCCGCGACGACCCAAATTTGCTCCAGAGGGTCATAACTGGTGACGAATCGTGGGTTTATGGTTATGACGTGGAAACGAAAGCTCAATCATCTCAATGAAAGCTGCCGCACGAACCAAGACCGAAAAAAGCGCGCCAAGTTCGGTCGAATGTGAAAGTTTTGCTGACAGTTTTCTTCGATTGCAGGGGCGTGGTGCATCATGAGTTCTTGCCACAGGGAAGAACGGTCAATAAGGAATATTACCTGCAAGTTATGCGCAATTTGCGCGAAGCAATCCACCAGAAACGCCCGGATTTGTGGAAGAACAAAAATTGGCTTTTGCACCACGATAACGCCCCTGCTCACGCATCGTTGCTTGTGCGCGACTTTTTGGCCAAAAACAACACACTAATGATGCCGCAGCCACCGTATTCCCCAGATCTGGCCCCCTGTGACTTTTTCTTGTTCCCTAAACTGAAGAGGCCCATGAAAGGACGACGTTACGCTTCTCTTGACGAGATAAAGACGGCATCGAAGGAGGAGCTGAACAAGATACAAAAAAATGATTGTTTGAAGTGCTTCGAAGATTGGAAAAACCGTTGGCACAAGTGTATAATATCTCATGGGGATTACTTTGAAGGGGACAAAATAGATATTCATGAATAAATAAATAATTTTTGAAAAAACACAAAATTCGCGATACTTTTTGAACACACCTCGTATGTACGTATGTATATAAGTGGTTTAGTAAGGGAGAATATTAGCTATTATGCGAGTTAAATTATACCCTGTAGCACTGCGTGCTAAAATGTTAATTATCAAAGCTAATGTGTTATACATTTTTGTAATCATTTAAGGTTTGAACCTACTACCAATTTTCTACAAAACATTCTACTTTCAATAAAACGTGATATTTGTTATCTGTTAACTAAATACCCAACGATTTTGCGTTTTATTACCAACTCTCTCATACCCTTCTAACCCCACCTCATTATAACATTTATTTTACCCTCCCAAATCACATTGGTTCTGGTAGTAATAAAATAACAGACCGAAATAATACCAGAAATTAATTTATGGAGAAGGTTCTTAAAGTGTACATAATCTTCCGCTAAAAACTGCATTTTACGCACTTCAGAGTTGCGACAAAACGTAATTTCATAACTCAAACAAATTGCTACAAATTTTTGCAACTCTCCCCGTTACCACTTCTTCAGTAGAACTCACCTTTTCAACCCTTCTTCTTCTTTAAATGCCGCTTAACCGTCTAAGGGCCGCTTTCATAAAAGCCGGTAACTGCTAACAGGAGTTTAATTGACGTATTTTGTACGGTGACCTGTCAAATTAATCGCCGATTAGGCTTAACTGGCCTTAATGAAAGTGGCCCTAAGAGATTTTAACCTTTTACCATAGCTCGTCGCTGGTTACGTCTTTCTGAACATTAGAAACACCACGGGATTACAAATCGGTCTCCACTTAGTCTTCCCATCGGATTAGTGGTTTCCATCTTTCCCTGCTACCACCGGTGGGTGCCGATAAGAAGACCTTCTGAGCCGAAACATCTTCGATCTTTCGCAAAACATTAAGACGTTGGGTTTTAATTCGTTGGACTATGTCGGTTCGGTACTCGCCGTCGCCAACGCGTAAGGGTCCGCAAACCCTTCGCAGAATCTTTCTCTCGAATACTCCCAGAGCCGCCTCATCAGATGTTGTCAGCTTCTGCACTATAGACCAGAACGAGTACGATCAGTGACTTATTTATTTTCGTTCTTCGAGAGAGGACTTTACTTCTCAATTGTCAACTCTGTCAGAAGTAGCACTTATTTGCGTGAGTGATTCTTCGTTGGATTTCTAGCCTGACGTTATTGTTGGTGTTAATGCTGGTTCCCAGGTAAAAAAAATCTAAAGAGGTTAAAAACTTATCTACGTAACTTTACCGTAGAAGTAGTTAAAATATTGATATGTACACTATGCTTTACAATTGTTGAATATCCTATCTTATTTATCCCTTCTCTTTATACAAGAAGATTAAAACTCGCTTTATAAGTAATAATATTTTCTTGGGGACTTCTGTATTTTTCTCAATACAAGGTTATGAAAGCAATTTCTTTTACGAGTATATCAAAGAAAACACTTAAGCTCTTCGGAAAAAAAATTTACAAAAATCAGCAAAATGTGTCACGACTTTAAGATTGACACATTACTGTATTAAAATTAAACTAGCTGGACCCGTGCGCTCCTTGCGCAAAAAAAAAACCAAAATGGTTTGAAACCTTTTGTTAGTCCAGGTCCAGGATTTTTCAAACCTTTTTCTCAAATTATAAAAAAAGATTTTCAGCTACACTTGTTGTGAGACCACAAAAAATGGTAATTCTATACGACAGCACGTAACTGCTAATATAGGTCCAAAAATCTCGGGAAAGGTATCAAACGACGCGTTTTGATCTCTGTATCAATAATCCGAAAGCGGAAATTACATAATTTGTTTCAGTGAAAAGTTAGTTATTAGTAAAAAACCCAAAAATTGCCTAGGTCCGATCCCAAATAGGGGACTTGATCCAAGGTATTTATGTGAACAACTCCTTTCTGCGTAGGCTTCAAAAAAATAACCTTAGCCGGTCCAACACCGGCTACGCGGTCCACAATGTTTCTGCACAGAACACATTTCTGCACTTTTCGGTACACCCTAATTTGTGATTACAACAACCACATGAAAATGACAGAAAAATTTCAACTTTAATTGCAAATATCTCTGAACAGACATAAAATATCGAATTTCCGCTTTCGGATTATTGATACGAAGGTTAAAACCCGTCGTTTGATACCTTTCCTGATATTTTTGGACCTATATTAGCAGTTACGTGCTGTCGTATAGAATTACCCAAAAAATTATACAAATATGCGCAAACAGCTATTTGAAATTCCACCACTTATATTACATTCACATTGAGCCATAAACTTAAGTTGATTGCCAACATCAATATGAATTAACTCAAAAAATGTCCCTTTAACTCGAGTTTATGACCCAGTGTGGACGCAGTCTTATTCACTTATTTTAGCAATGTTCAAGTGTAGATGGCGCGCTCGCCTTTAATTATTCTAGTACTGTTCAGTCTTACTATTCAACTGTAGATGTCGCGAGGCATATGAATGTCACAGTCACAATAGCGTTGCAGTACAAATTGATTTGTTTGTGCATTCACAATCGTTTATTTTAAAGAATTTATTTTTATAAAATACGCTTAAACAAAAGCACTCCGCTAATTAAAACATGGTTTCGCATGTAGAGCTAACCCCCACCTTTAAAACGATACCTTATTTATTAATATTGGTTCCAAATGAGAGCAGAAAATTAGGAAATAACACAAAAAGACCTTACAGAAATAATATATATGATGAATTGCAAAACTGCATACTCCAAAAAATTCTGAAAAAAATGTAAGACTTTGCATACATTTTTAAAACAAAATTGTGTGCCGCCAATTTCAGGTTTCGATTCAAATTTTTTTTTAATCGCTCATCAATTATACTTTCTTGCACGCACACTTTTGCTGTTGCCGTTTTTGTGCTGCTTTATTAAAATGTTAAATTTAATCTATAACTATTTTAATAAAATACCTGGTACAAGGGTATTTGCCAAAATAAATGTTTAAATAATGATATCAAATGAAGCTTGGTTTAATAAGTATAGTACTTCGTCAGAAATTAAAATAAAAATAAATGAAATGGATGCTGTCCCAGTTTTTCTTCAAGGAGATTTAGGGGATGAAATATAGTAAAAGTGAACAACTTGAAGGTTTTAGCGATGGTACAAGTATGATTAAATAGATGAATAGAATAGACAATTCAGCCATAAGTTAATTACAGCATTAAAGTCCGAATTGATTCAGTCGAAACCAGATCAATGTGTATTTTTCAACACAGTGCTAAACCTCACATTGGCTAGTTCAGTTTTTTTAAGTGATCCCACTGTGCGCTGAACAATATTAAGTCAATCTTAGTGTATGATTTAAATTTAAAAACTTGTGACCAGCTACGCTCTCTTCATAAGAATAAATCAACCAAACTAAAACTCTTTTAGAATTATATCATATTAAATGCTGAGTTTTGATACGGATATCTGTAAGGTACTGAGTTATTTGTTATATTTACGTTTACGAGTATCTGGCTATTCATCTGGTGTGAGGGAAACAATGGGGCTGAAATAATTTGTTACTGAAATTGATGCTGTTGTTGTTAACAGTGCTTCGCCCTGCCCAATGGGCTCGATTACTCTAAATTGTCATCAGGCTCTTCTAACGGAAGTCCGAGGAAACGCGCAGTTTCCACAGGGTTGGACCAGAATGATGTAGGAGTTAGAAGAGTGGGTTCGACTGAACAGGAGAAGAGATGTATGGTATCATGAGGGGACATACCACATGCAGGGCATGTGTTTGGTATGTTGGGGTTCAGTCTGGATAAGTAAGAGTTTAACCTATTACAATACCCAGAGCGAAGTTGTGCTAGTATGACTCTAGTCTCTCTCGCAAGTACACGTTCCTCTTCAGCTAATTCAGGTGGTCAGGTTAATAACGGGATTCACAGGCCGAGATCTGAGAGATTTCTCTACCGACTCGGTGTGGAGGTCATTTAGAGCCCGCCTATGGTTCTGCAGATCAAACGGCAAAGAGATATGCTGCCGGATCTCATCGTAGTGCTTACGAAGATGTCTCCTTATGTCTCTGGGGGGCGGTGCTACATCTAAAAGATGTCGATTTGGATGACTAGGTTTATGACAGTTCAGAAAGAACTGTCTACTCAAGAGTTCCTCGTGCTCTTGAACATTGAGCAATTTTGCCTCTTGATGGGGTGAGACTCAGATGACATAAGCAGACATCCCGTAGCAGTTCTGATGGCGGTGTTTTGTCAGACTTGCAATTTCCTCCAGTTGGTGTCAAAGATTGGGCGACCATATGGGCGGAGCATAGTCAATAACCGGCCGGCCAGCAATGTTTCTTTGTCTTTTCCCCAAGTACTGCCGGCCAGTGACTTGAGGATCTTATTGCGGCTCTGTACCTTTGAGGCTATTGCGGTCGCATGACCAGCGAAGGTGAGGCCGTTGTCAAATGTCACACCCAAAATTTAAGGGTGGTTGACAGTAGGTAGAGGTACTCCGTCTACGTGGAAATTTAACTCTTGCCCCATCTGCCGATTCCATGTCGTAAACAGGGTCGCCGTCGATTTAGCCGGAGATAGGGTCAGTTATTGCTCGGTGACGAAATTGATGCTAATAGATTTCAATTAGGATCACGACTACAGTAATCATAACTTCAATTTTTTTAAATAACAATTACGTAATCGTAATGCTAGGGATTACAGTAATCGTTTATTTATACATCTAGAATTACAATTGCTATAATTTTCATCGAAAATTTTTAAAATAAAATTTGTTTAGTGTCGATCTCTTTCTATACCGTCAGAAAAATTTAGTGATCCATCTAAAGTAACCGATGGTAATGGTTCAAACATTATAAGCAAACAACTCTTCTTACTTTGACGGTGTCGTGAAATATTCTTTGCTAAAGAAGGCTTCCTTAAAGTTCAAAACAACTCTTACTTCTTGTTATCACTGTTGTATCAGTACTTCGCCCTTCTTAGTGTGCGTATCCATTCATGGAATGGGACGTGACAGACTAAACAGGGCTATACTGATGCTTACAGTCCTTTGCCAGATATGACTGTCTGCCTTGTTAGCGATTATAGTGGCCCCTTACGATAGGTATACCTCGCGGGCATATTCTAACCCCCTAACTAGCAGAGTTGACACCTCTTACTTCATCAGCGCAAGTAGAAAGGTTAGTCTGATTCGCTGATGTAGTTAACAATCCCCGTCGCCATGCCCTTTCTGATTTTTCTGTATAGGGTCGCTGTACATTGCAGATATTCAAGACAAATTTATAGGAGGGTTCATAGGTCAGTCTCAAGTGTATATTATAAATGTATACTTTCTGAGACTTTTTCTCTCTCTATCTCTCTTTTATGGTCATAAAGATTCTATAATGGAATCTGAAAGGTTACTATAATAATCTACATAAGCTTCAACTAATTATAAATAAACACTCTCCTGATATTGCTCTCCAAGAAACTTACCTTTCAACTTATTCTATTAACTTAAATAATTATACACATTCTTTATGTAATACACCAACCCAAGCAAATTCAAAGGGTGGTACTGCCTTATTATTAAGAAATCCTTACAACACACATTTCTACCACCAAACCCCAATATTTGCGCGGTGACAGCAACAATAAAAGCCGATATTACAATTGCAATTTGTTCTATTTATATAACTCCTGGTGAAAATATACCATCATACGATTTACAAACCCTTTGCGACAATAACACTGGTTTGCAGATAAAAACCACCATAGACGCGAATATGAAATTAGTAAGTAAAACCACCCCCTGATTCCGCAAATCGAGAGTATTTACAATTTACCGTTATTAAAAAAAAAAAAAAAAAAAGGCTCCACTTAACCATGTATATCTCAAGAACAAATTGAACAATTCCAAAACGGTTTGAAAAATTTAAAAGCTAATAATTTGCTATAAACAATGCATACAAAACTTTTCGCTAGGCCCGGCAGGTTTGAATATAATGAACAATCAATACGGATTTTCACCTTTTTTTTGTAAAAATATAAAAGAAGTTGTACTTTGCGAGGAAGGATATCTAAAACTTTTTATTTTTTTCCAGATATCTTTTTTTCTGTAAGCTCAGTTTTATTACAAAAAAAATAAGCTTTCATCCAATAAAATCGATGGACTAATACAAAAGTTATAAGGATTCAAATAAATATAGCCATATAATACTGAATTACCCTACACGTACATATTTTGGCGATTATTCTCAAGCATGTACCATCCCTAACTCAATAACACTCCCAACACTAGTTAAACACAACAAAGATGACGATGGCTACTCTTGCATGCAAGCGTGTACCTAAGAAGAGGAAGAGGGATGGCGCGAATGTTTGCGAATACAAGGCAAAGAGGAGATCTCAATAAATAACACCGACCCTTCGAGAACACGAAGAACGAACAACCAAGAAAGTTCTCGGTGCGTGGGCAAGCACCCTGTCGGACTATATAAGGCAGTGACCAAGCAAGACAGGTTGATCAGTTTAAGTTTAAGTGTTGTTTAGTGAACTACTGCGAAGTTACCAAACTCTTAAATTTATTTTGCGTTTATTACTAGTAAATAAAACTAGTTATTAGTTACAATATATGTGCGTGTGTTTATTTGACTTTATTGTGATTGAACCCAGGATTGATAATCATGGAATTCGTCACCATTGGTGTCAGAAGCGGTACTGTTAAATAAATACCAGTGGTTGCAAAGATAGCAAGGACATGGCTTAGTTGAATGAATTAAAGATTCAGCAACCCAAAACTAAGTTGGAACAACGCGGACTAAACACCACAGGCAATAAATACGAGCTACAATTACGACTACGGGAGGCAATGGGAGCGGAAGGAATCAACGTTGATGATTATGTTTTCCATCTTGTGGAGGAGGCATCGATGAAAATGGAAGAGAAGAAGGAGCCTGCGAATCCAGTGGCAAGTGTGGATACGAACGGGTTGATTCAAATGTCGTCAAGCATTTCAACACAGCTGGAAGAACAGAAGACACACATGGCATCTCAGCTGGAAGAACAGAAGGTACACATGGCATCTTAGCTTGAAGAACAGGACACACGCATTACATCTTAACTAGATGAACAGAAAGCATACATGAGATCTCAAATGGAAGACCAGAAGGCATATATCTCTTCGCAGTTGGAAGCACAGGAGGCTAGGGTGTCATCTAAACTAGAAGTCCAAGATGCGAAAATTGCACAGCGGCAGGATAAAATCGATGCTGAGGTAGATGCACTGAGAGGTCGTATCCAGGAATTGCAACTAAATCGTCCATCTGCTTTAGCTAATACTCCCAAGGTAAAATCACCTTCCTTTGATGGTTCTGTTCCATTCCAGGTATTTAAGCTGCAATTTGAGAAGACGGCTGCAGTGAATAATTGGTCCATTGAAGATAAAGTTGCAGCACTATTCGTGGCATTGAAGGGACCTGCTGCAGAAATCTTACAGACTATTCCCGAGTCCGAAAGGAACAGTTATGATGCACTGATGGGTGCGGTTGAGAGACGCTATGGTAGTGAACATCGAAAGCAGATATACCAAATAGAGCTACAGAATCGATCCCAGAAACCGAATGGGACTTTGCAGGAATTTGGCCCATCAGCAAATGCAGACGCACCCGTGGAGTACACTGAGAGGGTAAAAATCCAAAGTTTCATAAATGGAATACGCTATGTGGAGACGAAGCGGGCCACATCTGAAACGGTATCGTATGCTCTTAAGCAGGAAACAGCTTCGCTTTTGAGTAAAACTGCATACAAGGCTCATCGCGTATAAGTGGAAACTCCGGCTTGGGTAGACACAATTTTGGAAGCGTTGAACGGAGAACAGAAAAAAAGTGATGGTGCCATTAAATGCTTTAAGTGCGAAAAACCAGGTCACATAGCACGTTATTGCGGCACTTGCTCCAGTAACCCCAGCAATTCAGATGGACGAAAACGCAAAGCTGAGGGAGATGAGCAAACCTCCCAACCAAATCAGTCGTTAAACTAAATCGAGCCAGCCGAAAGAGGCGTGGACTAGCTCCCGCAACTGAATTCCCCATAATCTCTGTCTCACAGATCGGAAGGAAAACTAGTAATGTTACTGTTAGTGCATAAGTGGATGGAAAAGAGCTCTTACTAACTGTTGATACAGACGCATCGCATTCTACAATTCGATCTGATTTAGTCAACAAGGAGGTGAGACCATTGCATGGAGCAAAGTTACGTACGGCCACTGGTGACGACACTCTGGACTCGTTGTCTGGCACGAAATGGTTTTCCACACTGGACTTGAAAAGCGGCTACTAGCAAGTGGAGGTACAGGATGAAGATAAAGAGAAGACGGCCTTCATAGTTGGAGAAGGGCTTTGGCAATTTCCAGTAATGCACTTCGGGCTATGCAATGCTCCAGCTACTTTTTAGAGACTCATGGACCAGATACTAAAAGGATTGCACTGGCAAACATGTTTGAAAAAGCTTTGAGGAACACCTAAAGAACTTGGAGGAAGTTTTTCAAAGAATAGCTGCTGCTGGTCTGAAACCAAGACCCAAGAAGTGTTCCTTGTTTAAAAAGGAAGTAAGTTATTTGGGTCACAAGGTAACTACGGAGGGAATCTGCACTGCTAAGGAAAAGATCGAAGCCGTAAAGGATTGGCCAAGACCGCCTTGTGCTGTGCACGTATTATCGCCGATTTGTACCGAATTTTGCTAGCGTAGCTAGTAGTCTCCATGACCTTACAAGAAAGAATATGAGTTTTGAATGAAAGAAGGAACAGGAGGTTTTTCAGGAGAAGGTAGTTGCATACTATAGCCGAACAATTGGGAAGCCTGAAAGGAACTATTGTGTAACCCGGAGAGAGCTGTTGGCATTGGTAGTGCGTTAAGCATTTCCACAAGTATCTTTATGGGCAGCGATTCCACGTCAGGACAGACCATGCAGCGTTGAAATGGCTTTTACAGTTCCGTAATCCGTAAGGTTCATTGGCACGGTGGATAGAGCGACAGCAAAGTTATGACTTTTCCATAGAGCATCGCCAAGGTAGCACCCACGGAAAAACTGATGCAATGTCACGAAGACCATGTAACTTGGAATGCAAGCATTGTTCGAAAGCTGAGGCCAAGGAAGACATTAAAGATGTGCGGCTGGTGACTATAACATCTAAGGACAAATTGAACATAGATCAATTAAGGAGGTGTCAGCACGAAGATCCAGACCTTACACGTGTGATGCAAGGAATCGAACGCAACGAGCGACCATCAAGAGAGATGTCAGCAGAAAGTCCTGTTGTCAAGTCATATTGGGCACAGTGGAATAGTTTGCAATTAGAATCCGGTTGTTTGCATCGAATATGGGAGAGTGAGGATGGTCAATGCGTTCGAAAGCTGATAGTCGTCCCAAGGAAGAAACTCCCTGATCTACTCAATGAATTACAAGCGGAGGTCATCTTGGAGTCACCAAGACCTTGGAGAAAGTCAAGCAAAGATTCTATTGGGTTGGTTGCCGTCAATCGGTCGTGGAGTGGATTACCAACTGTGAAGTATGCATCAAAGCTAAAGGGCCGAAATCAAGGAGCCATGGCCAAATGAAACAGTATAACTCAGGTGCGCCATTTGAGAGGATAGCCATGTATGATACTATCAAACTCGGAAACAAATATGTACTAGTAGCTATGGACTATTTCAGCAAATGGCCAGAAGTGTACCCTATTCCAAATCAAGAGGCAGAAACCATAGCAGAAGTATTTACTAACAACTCGGTAGCTAGGTTTGGTGTACCGATGGAGATACATTCTGACCAAGGAAAATTTCGGATCAGTTGTGTTCCAGGAAATGTGCAAGACATTGGGCATTCGGAAAACTCGAACAACTGCACTGCATCCTCAGTCAGATGGCATGGTGGAACGATTCAATAGAACCTTGGAAGAGCACCTGAGGAAAGTAGTGGATAAGTTCCAGGAGGATTGGGATACTCACATCTCCTTATTCCTAATGGCATATCGCTCTGCAGTACATGAAACCACTGGTCAGACTCCTGCAAAAGTAATTTTCGGGAATGATCTTCGATTGCCAGCTGACTAGAAGTTTGGGATAAACGCTGATGCAGGAGTAAATGCTCGGAAATCTACTAGCGTATTGGAAGAAGAAATGAGAGAAATTCACGACCTTGTGAGACAACGGACTAAGATCATGAGCGATAAGATGAAGGCCAGGTACGACAAAGCAATAAATTCGGAAGGTTTTATAGAAGGAGATTTAGTGCTGCTATACAACTCACAGCGTAGGAAAGGTTTGTCCCCAAAACTACAATATAACTGGGAAAGCCCATACAAAGTCATAAAACGGATTAACGATGTGCTATATCGGACTATATAAGGCAGTGACCAAGCAAGACAGGTTGATCAGTTTAAGTTTAAGTGTTGTTTAGTGAACTACTGCGAAGTTACCAAACTCTTAAATTTGTTTTGCGTTTATTACTAGTAAATAAAACTAGTTATTAGTTACAATATATGTGCGTGTGTTTATTTGACTTTATAGTGATCGAACCCAAGATTGATAATCAAGGAATCATCGAATTCGTCACAATATGTATTAGTATTCATATATTAGTTAGTACGTAGGTAGATTTTCGAAGGGTTATAGTTTGATACAAAAAACTGTTAATTAAAATTTCAAACCCAGGTACATTTGAAGCAAGAGCAAATTTTTTAAAGCACGAACCTTTTTGTCTAGGTAGGCTTCGATACCGATTTACTTGATCTGAGTATAAATAACAGTAAATGCGAATTGTTCCTTCATAATATCTACAAGGCGGATACTGTTCAGTCTATAAGTGCATTTTATAACCCGTCATTTACTTAAAAAAATAATATGAATAAAAGGGCGCGAGAGTTTGAGTGTAAAAATTATCCAGATATGTTTTGTTTCATCTGCGGTCAATATATTGTTAAAAGGATGCGACGTGTGTTTTCAAATCCTTTGAAAGTTACATACTATAAGTATTTTGGCATTCAGCCTAAAAACACTGGAAAATAATGGACACCGATGGAGGCAAAATAAGAAATTTAGTACACCAACGAAGTGGAGGGAACCAACTTGCCATTCGACGGACTGCTATATTTGTACTACAGAAGTATTTGGGGTTGGAAAGTCAAGAAAAGTAACGCATGCCAGCGTCATTGCCAGTACCAACTTCAACGGAAGTTGCTCATCTAACTACATTGACATTGCCACATTCAACTTTAGTTCCGGGTCCAGTTTCATTGTCAACAGCAGCATCTGATTACGCGACGTCCAGTTGTACTGAACTTCATACGGAAAACGAAAGAAACACTTTGCCACAAGCACAACTCAATGAATGGATAAGAGATTTGGAATTGTCCAAGGTAAAGGCCGAGCTACACGCCTCTCGTATGCAACAATTTAAATTCCTTTCATCTGATGTTAAGGTAACATATTATAGAACTCGTCACGAACATTACTGGCTTATTCAAACAGTTTGGTGAACCATATGACTCCAAAGAGTGGTGATTGTTCATAGAGGGCAATAAACTAAGTTTAAAGGCCGTATTATTACATATTGGCAACCAAAAGCCGTCTATCCCGATCGCGCATGCAGTAAATACGAAGGAAACCTACGAGATAATGCAAAAATTACTTAAACTTATCAAATATGAAGAGCATTATTGGAAAATAAGTGCCGATCTTAAACTCGTTGGAATGCTATGCGGTCCACAAAGTGGGTACACAAAATTCTGTTGCTTTCTCTGCAAATGGGATAGCCGAGATCGTCAAGACCACTACATCATAAAAGATTGGCCAGACCGAATCGAAATTTGTTGTTTTTGCTCGTTCTTTTCTCATTCTGTATTATAGAAGTGGAAAAGGAACGAGTAAAGTATAAACAAGAAATTTGTTCGGAACTGAACGATGAATCTAGCCTAAGAAAATTACACACAAATGTGTCTCTTATTTATCTAATTTACTTATTTATTTTCTTTTCAAGAGTAAATATGTCTTTAAAAATTAATTTTCTGCACTCCCATTAAAAATTTTTCCGCAAAATCTTGGTGACGAAAGTGACGGTATCAAGGATGTCGCAATGATGGGTGACTAATCTAAATAAGCGTCAAAACAAGACAAATAACTTTTTCAAGTATAAAAAAGACCATAGAGTTAAGACAAAACATACATTGTTATCGTCTATGTACATAAGGAGTGCGTTTGAAAAAATGTCACCTTTATTTTATTCAACAAGTTTTTTCTTAATTATTTGATTTGAATATTTTTTTCGTAGTATGATTAGAAATAAATGTCAGAAAAATATTGTTTGAAAATATTTTCGCTAAATGCTGGAGTTCATATAAAAATGGCGAACGAATTGGAAGTACGAAAAACTATTGTAAAAAGTTTTCAAGACCACCCTCAGTGGACTTTAAAAAAAATTGCTCGAGAACTTAGAGTAAGCCCGAAAAATTTTTCGAGGGTGTTAAAAAACTTTAAGGACAAATTGGCTGTTAGCCGTAAGCCAGGTTCGGGTAGAAAAAGCGGCATCAGTGACCAAAACATGGAAAAGAAAATCATCACCGTTTTTCAGAAGAACCCCAATATTTCAGGCAGAAAACTAGCGCAGAAGGTGGGATGCTCCGAGTTTTTTTGTCCGTAAAGCAAAATAGGAAACTGGTATCGAAACGTTCAAGGTTCAAAAAGTTCCAGACAGAAACTCTGTGAAGAATGTGGAAGCAAAAAATTGCGCAAAAAACTAAAAATCTTTTTCTTTGAAAAATTCAATTGCTGCATCATGGACGACGAGACGTATGTTTTAGCCGACTTTTCGCAGCTTCCAGGTCAGGAGTTTTACACAGCAGACTCGCGCGGGAATGTGAACAAAAAGTTTAAGTCAAAAAGGCAGTCAAAATTTCCTCGTAAATTCCTGGTTTGGCAAGCAATCTGCAGCTGTGGAGAAAGGAGCAGTGCTTTTGTAACTACGGGAACAATAAACTCCCAAATATACATTAAAGAATGCTTAGAAAAAAGAATAAAGCCTTTCCTAAGACGACATAAGGTTTCCACTTTTTTTGGCCTGACCTAGCTTTTTGTCATTATAGCAAATTGGCTTTGGAATGGTATTCAAAAAATAATGTGCTTTTGGTGCATCGAGAAGCAAATCCGCCCAACTGTCCAGAACTCAGGCCAATTGAAAGATACTGGGCATTGGTCAAAAAAGAAACTAAAGCAACAAAGAAAGTAGGAAGGAATGCCAAAGACTTTCGGGAAAAGTGGAGTTCAGCAGCTCGAAAAGTGTTAAATACTACTATAAAATTATTAATGGAAGGGGTGTCGGAAAAGTTAAAACGACTTTTACAACAATAGTAGTGATAAAGTTGTTGATATATAATAAAACTTGTAGTTAAAAGGACAAATACCAGCTAGTTTTATTTTCAAAATCGGAATACTAGTTTGTGATATTTGTCATAATTAGTAAATGACAATTTTTCCAAACGCACTCCTTATGCTAATATTTGTAAGGGTACTTACTTAAGTATTATATGGCTATATTTATTTGAATGCTTATAACTTTTGTACAGGGTGTTTTTTTTACAGGTTTGTTTTTCGAATAGAGATAAAACTGGCATTTTGTGGTCAAATCTGGCAACTCTAATGTCATTTATGTTCAGCTTGGTTTGCCATTTCATCATGAACAGGTTGACAAAAGAACAACGCTTGCAAATCGTGCAAATTTATTTCGAAAATAATGGTTCAGTTCGCGAAGTTTACCGTGAGCTCCGTCCATTTTATGGTCGACATAATCGTCCATCAGAGCAATTAATTGGGTTAACCATGGATCGTTTTCGCACTACGTTTACTCTATGTGATAATACGCATCCGCAGAGACGTCGAACAGTGCGCACCGAAGAAACAATTGCCGCTGTAGAGCAAAGTGTTGAAGAGGACCCAAATGAATCGATTCGCCACCGTGCACAGCAATTGGAGCTTTGTCCATCAACTTTATGGAAGATTTTGCGCAAAGATCTTGGCTTGCGACCTTACAAGATCCAGCTTGTGCAAGAATTAAAGCCGCGAGACCATGCAATGCGTCGTGATTTTGGTGTATGGGCCGAAAATGAGATTGATTTCGATGCTGATTTTCATCGCAAAATTTTGTTCAGTGATGAGGCTCATTTTTGGTTGAATGGCTACGTCAACAAGCAAAATTGCCGCATTTGGAGTGAAGAGAATCCACATGAGACCCTTGAAACGCCATTACATCCACAAAAACTGACTGTTTGGTGTGCTCTATGGGCTGGTGGAGTCATTGGGCCATACTTCTTCCGCAATAATGCTGGAGAGGCAGCTACCGTTAATGGAGACCGGTATAGAGCCATGATAACCGACTATTTTGTTCCCGAATTGGATGGCATGAATGTGGATGAGTTGTGGTTCCAACAAGACGGCGCTACATGCCACACAGCGCACGTCACAATCGATTTATTGAAGGAAACATTCGATGAGCGCATAATTTCGCGGAATGGACCTGTCAATTGGCCACCAAGGTCGTGTGATTTGACACCATTGGATTATTTTCTTTGGGGATATGTGAAGTCGCTCGTCTACACCAACAAACCAGAAACGTTAGGGGAATTGGAAGCCAACATTCGTGGCGTTATTGCCGACATACGGCCCCATATGCTCGAAAAAGTGGTTGAAAATTGGACCTGTAGAATTGGCTTTATTCGAGCCAGCCGCGGCGGCCACATGCCCGAAATCATATTTAAACATTAATGGCATAAAATTATCCTTCCAATAAAGCCAAATTGATGGACCTTAAAACGATTTTCTTGTGTTTTATTTCAATTCAAAGTTCTATACCCCTAAAAAAAACACCCTTTATAAGTCCATCGATTTCATTGGATGAAAGCTTATTTTTTTTTGTAATAAAACAGAGCTTAAAGAGAAAAAAATACTTGGAGTAAAATAAAAAGTTTTCGATATCGTTCCTCGCAAAGAACAATTTTTTTTACAAAAAAAAACGTAAAAATCGGTATTGATTGTTCATTATCTTCGAACCTACAGGTCCTAGCGAAAACTTTTGTATGTTATTAGCTTTTAAATTTTTCAAACCGTTTCGGAATTGCTCAATTTGTTCTTGAGATATACATGATTAAATGGAGCCATCTTTTTTTTGAAATAACGGTAAATTGTAAATATCTCAAAAACGGTACCATATAATCAATAATCAGGGGGTGGTTTTACATACGAATTTTATATTCGCGTCTTTGGTGGAGAAAAAAAGTTCAAATTTGTAGACCAGTCTAATCTGTGCAGCACACTGATTTTGGGTGATTTTAATGCTCATAACAAATTATAGGGATCGCCTCAAACTTACAGAAGAGGGAATGTCATTGAAAATCTCCTATTAAATTCAAATATGTGTATGTCAAACAATGGATCTTCTACTCACTTTTCGACAAGGGGAGCATACACACACATCGATCTCTCTCTCGTAACCACACACCTCCGCCCTTTCTTCTCTTGGGAAACTGACACACAACTCCATGGAAATGATCACTTTCCACTCTTCCAAGCCGTAAAAAATAACCAATATATACTGGTGGAATGGGGATCTATCTAACCTGCGGAATCTGAACACTTCAGCTTATAAAGAGTTCAAAAAACATCCAAGTTAACTACAGAATAGAATATAGAAAAGCGAATGCAATTTTTAAGCGAGTGCAAAATCGCAAAAAGGGACTCTTTCAAAAAGTTCACTGAATCAATTAACCCACAAATATCAGTGAAGGCTTTATGGGGCAAAGTCAACAAGGTATACGGGAAGTAAATGTGCCTCCATTTACTTTCATTGGACACTGAAGAGGGGGGAACAGTGACCGACTTACAAACCATAGCCCAACATTTTGCAATTACATGGTCTGAGCAAGCGAAAGATTCTAACTTTTTTAGCGAGGAAGAATTTAGGAACAGACTGACTTCCCTATTCCATGAAATCTTGGACTGGTGGCATTACTCCGTATCAAACCTATCATTTTTTAAAACAAAAATATTGCATGTATGCAAAAAAATTAGCTGTAGACTAAGCAAATAGAAAATGCAAACTCACTTAAGATACTAGGTGTACTTTTAAATAATAAGTATACGTGGTCGGCCCACATAGAAGCTTTAAAAATATCATTATTTAAGCGACTAATAGCTGTATTCTGTGAATCTGTCTCATCTCCAGTCCATAAATTTGAGATTTTTTATTAAAGGAAATTTTTGTGACCAGATGATTTCGGTATTCTGTAAGAGAAATTCACCAATGATATATGGTGAAAACACACTTGCAAACATAGCCCAGGTAGTAAGTTTCTCGAGCACAACGCTTGAGACGCAGGTTCGAACTCAGGATCGTAGACCATTTATTACTTTAGTTTTTTATTTATTTTTTTTTGTTAATTAAATATTACTTTTTTTTAAATATTTAAATGGCTCTAAACTTAAAATTTATTTAATTTATAACCCAATATTTTTTGCTTTGTGACCTGCCTAGAACCAGCTGACAAATTAGTGACTTTTTTGAGACTAGACATGTGAGACAACTTTCTTCTTTAAATGGTCATCTAACCGCCCGGGCGATTTTGACCGTCCAACATAGCTCGCCAGTCGTTTCTTCGTTGCGCCAACTGGCGCCAATTGGAAACACGGCGGGATCGCAAATCGGTCTCCACTTGGTCCATCCATCGGAGTGGTGGTCTCCCTCTTCCTCTGCTTCCACCGGCGGGTGCCGATAAGAATACCTTCTGGGCTGGAGCATCTTCGCTCATTCGCACTACGTGGCCTAGCCAGCGAAGCCGCTGTGTTTTAATTCGCTAAACTATGTCGGCGTCTGCGTTAAGTTCATACTCAGCTCATTATTAAATCTTCTTCGGTACTCGCCGTCGCCAACGCGTAGAGGTCCACAAATCTTTCGAAGAACCTTTCTCTCGAATACTCCCAGAGCCGCCTCATCAGATGTTGTTAGTGTCCACGCTTCTGCACCATATAGCAGGACGGGTGCGATGAGTGACTTGTAGAGTGTTAGTTTCGTTCGTCGAGAGAGGACTTTACTTTTCAATTGCCTACTTAGTCCGAGTAGCATTTGTTTGCAAGAGTAATTCTTCGTCGGATTTCAAGGCTAACATTATTGTTGGTGTTAATGCTGGTTGCCAGGTAAACGAAGTCCTTTACTATTTCGAAACTATTGCTGCCAACAGTGGCTTGGTTGTCAAGGCGCGAATGCGCTGACTCTTTGCATGATGGCAGAAGGTACTTCGTTTTTCCCTCGGTCACCAACAATCCCATTTTCTCCGCTTCTTTTTCTAATTTGGAGTAAGCAGAAGTTACGGCGCGGTGAAGTTACGGCGCGGTTGTTAAGGCCAATGATATCAATATCGTCAGCATATGCCAACAGTTGCACGCTTTTATAAAATATTGTTCCAGCGCGGTAAAGTTCTGCAGCTTGTATTATTTTCTCCACCATTAAATTAAATAAATCGCACGATAAGGGGGTCACCCTGTCTGAAACCTCGTTTAGTTTCGAACGGCTCGGAGAGGTGCTTCCCAATTCTGACCGAGCTGGCGGTGTTGCTCAAGGTCATTTTGCATAGCCGTATACGTTTTGCGGGGAAACCAAATTCAGACATAGCGGCATATAGGCACCTCCTTTTCGTGCTATGGAAAGTAGCTTTAAAATCAACAAAGAGATGATGTGTGTCGATTATTTTCTCACGGGTTTTTTCCAAGATTTGGCGTACTGTAAATCTGGTCGATGGTAGATTTACCAGGTCTGAAGCCACACTGATAAGGTCCAATCAGTCTGTTCACATCAGGCTTTAATCTTTCGCACAATACGCTTGATAGGACCTTATATGCGATATTCAAAAGGCTGATTCCGCGATAGTTGGCGCAGTTTGCAGGATCGCCCTTCCTGTGGATTAGGCAGAGAACACTTAGATTCCAATCTTCAGGCATGCATTCATCCAACCATATTCTGCATAGAAGCTGATGCATGCGCCTTACCAGCTCCTCGCCTCCGTGTTTGAATAGCTCAGCAGGCAAACCATCAGCGCCAGCTGCTTTATTGTTTTTCAATCGGGATATTGCTATTCGCACCTCATTATAGTCGGGTTGTGGAACGTCAATTCCATCATCTTCTCAGTTTCTCCATTTAAAAGGGCAGAGAATTGATCCCTCCATATTCTGAGTGCTCTCTGAACATCTGCCACCAGGTCGCCGTTCTCATTCTTACAGTTTGGCCCGGGTTTAAAACCTTCTGTCACTCGCCGAATTTTTTGATAGAATTTTCGGGCATTATTCCCGTTGGCCAGCATCTCAAGCTCCTTTATTCCACGCTTTTCTGCCTCTCTTTTTTTCGCCAGGAAAAGCCGCCTCGCTTCCCTCTTCAACTCGCGGTAGTGTTCACACACACTCCTCGTTGCATTCGATCTCAGCGTTGCCTTTTAGGCTTCGTCCTTTCTTTTCGTTGCAGCGCGGCACTCTTCATCATCATACCAGTTGTTTCTTCGCGTTCGCCGGAATCCAATTACTTCTTCGGCTGCGGTACGGATTGCTCCTGAGATATGAACGCACTGCTCATGCATTCCACTAGGTTGAATTGTACTCTCGGAGAGCAGGTGTGAGAGGCGATCTGCGAAATAAGTGGCGGTCTGTTGCGATTGCAGCTTTTCGACGTCCAGCTTTCCCTGCGTTTTTTGTTGCACCTGTTTTGTCGTACATAGGCGGGTACGAATCTTGGCTGCTCCTAAGTAGTGATCAGAGTCGATGTTAGGTCCTCGTATTGTGCGAATATCTAAAACGCTGGAAGCATGCCGTCCGTCTATCACAACGTGGTCGATCTGGTTGCGTGTTTTTCGATCGGGGGGCAGCCATGTAGCCTGATGGATCTTCTTGTGCATAAACCTAGTGCTGGATATGACCATGTTTCGGGCACCGGCGACGTCGATCAACCTGAATCCAAATTCCAAACAGTGGGGCCGAATACACCCTCCTTACCCACCCTGGCGTTAAAATCGCCAAGCACGACTTTGGTATCATGACGGTGAGACAACTTACTGAATACCAAATTGTATTAAAATTGAAATTGACCACAAAATGCCT
The DNA here is from genome assembly GCA_949987695.1 of Merzomyia westermanni. Classification (NCBI taxonomy): domain Eukaryota; kingdom Metazoa; phylum Arthropoda; class Insecta; order Diptera; family Tephritidae; genus Merzomyia; species Merzomyia westermanni. Next base: position 80,240,742 of record OX465288.1, read on the forward strand.
CTATTAGTGACTAAATACTGCTTACAGAATTCATTCCTAAATCTAATGAAAGCAAGACACAGCATAGCAGCTTTTCGCTCAACAACTGTATAGATATATATGCAGAGAGACTGTCATTCCAGATATTTTATTTATTACGAAGAGATTACATCTGAAAAAAATCTCGCAACAATTAGCGGTATCATCAAAAATTGGTATAAGATTGGCATTGACATAAGAGCACATAAACTTTACTTGCATCAAAAACCTCCATGGCAGTTTAACACAAGCTCCATAGTCACAGACCTAATGCAACTACCAAAGTCAACAACAAATCCAAAAACCTTTCTATCAACATTTAGAGAAGTAGTTTACAAATTTAGATCACTAAACCGGAATGTAATTTATACAGACGGCTCTAAAAAAATACGCTTCCTTTTTTCAGTTGTTAGTAGCGACCTCCAACTTTAATAATAATAATAATAATTCCCAACGGATTACCCACCATATCCCGCCCGACCGGCGCGAGGGGCGCATCCGCATAACGCGCGGATTATTCGTTCGTGCCGAGTCGTTGAAAGGCTTTGGTTTGTTAATCGTCGAGATCTAAAACTGCTCAGCTACAGAGAAAACCTCATCAGCTAAGTAAAGTAGATATAGGATAGATTATACATTAAGAAATAACTAGTTAACAGAATAAAATTATTGTTAAAAGTTAAAATAGAAGTCAAAGAATAAAAAACAATTAGTAGCTATGAATTTAGGACAGAAAGAATTGATTTTTTTTATGCTGAAAAGCGAGTCTGAAATATCAAATCTACCAGAAAGACAGTTATAATCTTGACACAAACAGCGAAAAGGCTCATTTAACTGAAAATTGGTTCGGCACTGTTTTAAGACTAGAGGTTTAAAATGCCTTGAAGGACGAGACGGTACATTGAAGTTCACTTCACTTAGAAGAAATGGGCTGGATAGTGAACCATTTAGCAATTTAATCATAAAAATAATTCCAAGCATTTCCCTCCGACTAGAAAGTGTGTGTAGATTAATGAGTTTTAAACGATTCGTATAGGGTGGCAGATTGTACGAGGGATCCCAATGAAAATCTCTTAAGGCAAATAGTAAAAATTGTTTTTGAACTGATTCAAGGCGATCTACATGAACCTGGTAACGCGGGTTCCAAATTATAGAACCATATTCAAGTATCGGTCTGACTAATGTAGTGAAGAGGGCCTTAGTTACATAAGGGTCGCTAAATTCTTTAGACCATCGTTGAAAAACTATACCGTCTTAAATATTATATTTGCGCCAATTTTTTTATTAATTTCTTTGCTGGGTTAAGCTGCTTCGGCCGTTCTTCGTTAAATGAAAAAAAAAATTTTAGGTTTTCATTTTCTTCTTACGCGTTTCGGCGTCTTCCGCGCCTTCTTCGTCTTTTTTATTTAAAACAATAAACATGAATTACAATACCTTTTTATACATTTGACAACATTTATAGATATTAACTTACATTTACACCCTAATTCTAGTGTGGTAACAACATTCGTTCTACCGGCAAATAAATAGTTTAGAAATTTTTACACCCTTTTGGTATTCAGCCGGCTTAACTTGCAGTTCACCTTCGTAACCACCAAAATAGGTGGTTACGTCACGTAACCGCCAAAAATGACACGTGTTTTGTAAATATTTGTGTGGAAAGAAAATACCGCACAATTTTGTGCACATACTAGTTCACAAGAATTAATAAACAATATAAGCACTTTTTTACATGAAGTTTCGTTCGCGTTTGCATGTTATTCTTTATTGCGTATTATTTGTTTTTGACAGCGTTGCCATGTACGCTAGAATAGCGGTTAAATGAACTGCATTGCCAACGGTTACGATTGGTTTGTTTACTTAATCTCTTGTAACATTGTAATTTTCTTACTGATTATAATCCGGAAAGTGCCAAAACGTTTACTAAGAAATCGCATTGTAAAACGAGGAGGTTATTTAATATTTCGTTACAAAAAATGACAAAAAAGATGAATGTCGAAAAAAACTTAAAATTTGCATAAAAAAATGTTTGTTCGCCATAAACTCCGTCACTTTAACGTCGATTTTAATTCTTTTTGCTTTGGTGAAAATGGTATTTAATCCTCTCAAAATGAAATCAAATAACATAGCTATTGACAGATTAGTGATCCTACTTTTTTTTCTTAGCTTAAAAACGGAAATTTCAAAATATCTCGAAAACTTTTAACTTTCTGATTACATATTTGGAATCAGCAGAAAATTCTACATAGAAATCATGTATCAAATGATACAGGAAATTTTTTTGTCGGGTAGTGTAATTCTTTGTCGTTAAGGAGATATACTTTTCTTATGAAACTTGAAGCAGTATTTATTATTATGATTAGAGTGGTAGTTGATAATTCAACCCGAAGCTATTGTCTTTGTGTTCCAATTTAAAATCATTTTATTGTTTCTTCGATGCAATTCAACATCTAGAAAGGCTATTTTGTGGTTTTGTTCTTCTTCCTTTGTAAACTGTATTTTTGTATGTTGTGCGTTTAATACTGTCAAAATGTCTTCCACGTCCTTGGTTTTTACTATGGCGAATATGTCATCTAACTACATATTTTGTTATGTATTTAACATATACTCGTATGTCCAATATTTTGTCCAGTGCTATCTTTCGAGATAATGGGTTGCCCATTGACAAATTTGTTGGTAAATTGTGTTATTCTAAGTGAAGTAGTTATTGTCTCGCATGCAAAAGTCTAGTATAGTCTGGAACTGCTTTTTGTCAATATGCGTGTGTTTTTCTAATTCATTCCATTTTTGCTACATAGTACGTATGGCTAAGTGTGTCGGGTTGTTTGTAAATAATGATATGACATCGAAAGATAAAAGAAGTTCGTCTTCTTCAATCTGCATGCTTTAAAATTTGTCTTTTAACTGAAATGAATTTTACCTATAAATCTTAACAACTTGTAACATGGTATATTTGTGGATGAGGATATTAGCCTTAAGGGTGTATTTTTCTTATGACTTTTAGGGTGCCCATACAGTCTACGTGCATTTGCAGCCGCAGAGGTTAATTCAAGTTTTGGTTTCAAATTGAGTGTATTTTGTTTGTACAAGTCGTTTATAATTGCGTTGTTTTTCCTAAGTAGTTTTTGTGTAGGATCGTTTCTAATAGTTTTGTATGTTTGTTTGTCGTTTAGCAATTCCTTTATTTTTTGATCGAAGTCGTCTTTGTACATCAATACTGTTTTATTATAATACATATTTTTCCAGCCAGTAACAAAAAAGAACTTATCGCCGATTCAAATAGTAGCCGACTTTGAACAAGGCATACAGGGAGTTGAAGATGAAAGAGAAAAGGATGAAATCAGATGCGGAGTTTAAGCAAAAATTAAGAAAGAAGAACAGGAACAACAAAAAGGAAAATTTTTTATTAAAAACGTAAGAATGACCAAAAAAAAATTGATCAATAAACAAAAGCACGAAATGCTAATTACCAACGCAGATAAAGGTAGTAATACATATATAACACACTTAATCAGTTGTTTACAAAAACTAAAGACAAAGTTCCAAAAGAGGACCGACACAGTGTTGTTTATGAAATTAAATGCATGAGCAAGAAAAATGAGAACTGCTCAAAATGTTATGTGGGTACAACGACAAGAGCACTAGGCAAAAGAAGACATGAGCATGAAATGGAAGCAAAAAATAAAAAAAATACAACAGCATTAGCTCAACACATGACCACCACCACCTCTCATAACGCATATTTCACAAACATACAAATTCTGGACATAGAAAGAAGAGCACAAAGAAGAATGACAATAGAAAGTTTACTCATTCACCAACAGCTGAGCTATGCGATGAACTTCAAGGAGGATGTAAATGGCATAAACAGCGCTTACCCAGCAACAATAAGAACAAAATAAGTATGCCAAAAAGAAAAGCGGGATTAAAAAGGTTTGTGTTTAAAGAAATGTTGTGTGGGTTTTAATGTTTAGAAGTTCATGTTAAATGTAAGTTAATATCTATAAATGTTGTCAAATGTACAAAAATGTATTGTAATTCATATTTATTGTTTTAAATAAAAAAAGACAGATTTCCCTGAAGGCGCGGAAGACGCCGAAACGCGTAGGAAGAAAATGTTAACATAAAACTTTTGTTTTCATTTAACAACGAACGGTCGAAGCAGCTCAACACATCAAACACTATACCATCTCGATGAAAACAGATCTATTTTTACGGCTTAAACTGAAGCACTGTTAGAAGCCGTTAACACGTTTAAAATAATCCATCGAAGGCATCTACATCGCCCTGACTCATATAAAGGCATTACTTAATATACAACATGGAAACGGGAGTATTCGAAAGAAATATTTTAATCCAATACCCCACTTAGATAAAAATAATGTGGATTCCAAGCCATGTCGGCATCCGTGGAAACGAGTCAGCAACTAAGTTAGCTACTACTGCACCCATAATTTGTAAAAAAAAAATTACTAACAAGACAGACATCATAAGTATAGTGAAAGACCACCATTTTAAAATAAAGACAGAACAATGGAACAATTACATTGGTTTATACAAAAACGTAAAGGAAAAGGGAGTTGCCCTAAAATATCCATACAACCCTTCTAGATATGAGCTTATAAAATATATACGCATCAGGCTTTGTCACACACGATTAACGCACGAATTTATCTTTGAGAAAACACCTCCGCTCTGTTCAACCAGCACCTTGACCCGCGACCGTTAAGAATATGCGAATGTACTTATTTAACAAAATATGTTTTCCCAAATTGCTAAAAAATGTTACCTCAGAAAACATCACCAATACAATATTACTTTTAAAAAGTTGCAACATTTATTAATATATTTGAATAATTTTAATAAATATATATTTCACTTCTATTGTTAGTTGCCTAGATTTACGGTTTATTTATGTAAGTAAATTTACTAAATAAATAAAAAATCGCGAAAGCGGAAACGTCTTTCGGTTCTTAATAGTTTTAGCGCCTGAAAGGAAAAAGAAAAAAAGAAAAACAAATGGACTCTGTCCCACTTTTTCCTCAAGGAGATTTAGCGGATGCCTGCTCGAAGAAAATCCGCCAAAGTCGACAGGCTCTCAAAGTCATTCATATAGAGTCGGTAAACTCCTGCCAGCTCTCGCGCAGTGAATGCCGTCATTGAGGCAAAATCTCCACCTGTTGCTCAAGAGGAATACGAATTGCCTAGGGAGAGAAGAGTCATGCTGGCCCAACTTCGTTCTGGATATTGTAACACATTGAACTCTTCCTAATCAGACTGAAATCCGACATGTCAACTGTCTGCCCGGCATGTGGCGTTTCTCCCCATGACACTAACCATCTGTTCATCTGCTCAACTGAGCCGACTCTTCTAACAGCAATTTTAATATGGTCCAACCCTATTGAAGAAACGAGGTTTCTGGGACAAGAGCTTGATGACAATGCTAGGTAAGGAAAATGACGACATTCCCACAAGGAACAAGAAATCTAGACCACGAAGAATAAAACAAGGAGTGCCGCAAGGTGGTGTTCTCTTTCCCCTCTTGTTTAATGTCTATATTTCGAGACTTCAACCCCACCAGAGGGAGTCTCCATTGTTTCCTACGCTGACGACTGCACGATAATGGCCTCGGGCAAGGGTCCCTCCATTGATGAACTCTCTATTAGAATCAACAGTTACCTCCATGACCTTTCCAGCTTCTCCACCGAGCGAAATCTGACCCTATCTCCGACTAAATCGACGGCGACCCCGTTTACATGGAATGCGCAGATGGGGCAAGAGTTAAATGTCCACGTAGACGGAGTACCTCTACCTACTGTCACCACCCGAAAATCTTAGCTAGTTACATTTAATTGTGCAGTATTATCAGCCTTATTACATTTCTAAATATTTGCGCCTCTATTATCCATACATTTCCTTCTCATTTTTTTCACTATTTAAATTTCAATTACAGTTTTTTACATACAAATAAATGGCTTAGTAGTTCATAATCGCAGTTTAGACTAAATTCTTTGGCACTTCTTCTTTTAAATGTACATGTCCGTTTCGGATAGTTCAGGTGCATCTTCTACTGACACAGTTTAAAGTTGTTCTAATAGAACACCACTGAAGATTTTAGAGGATTCGGAAATTCACCTACTGCGAACCAAACCTCAACTTCGTAAAAGTTAAATTCAAATCTTAAATATTTAACTAATGCCTCAACTTTGACTTCTTCTAATCTAAATTCGGATCTTAACGAACAAAATATACCAACATTAGAGCAAAAGAAATCTTCCACGTGTGCTAGTATTATTAGAGAAAAACAAGTAAGGAAAGGGCTGTTTTTGACTGTGCCGAAGACTTTATACCTTTCATGAATACGCATCACGGTTTTATGTGTCCGATCCTTAGTCACAATTAGTACAAACCCTGCATAACTGTTAATTTAAAGATACATATCCCAAACCCCATTTATCGGAAAAATCGATTGTAAGGGAGCTATATGTTCTGATCTGGATGATTTTCACTACAAACATTACACATAAAATATGTACTAAACCTACAAAATGTTGCGTTCCTAGCTTTTTAATTGCAAAAGTTATAGCACAAAACCCATTTATCGAAGCTATCGATTACACATATAATATGTACTAAAACTGCAATATTTTGAGTTCCTAGCTTTTTAATTGCAACAGTTATAGGCCAAACCCCATTTATCCGCCCAATCGATTGTATGGGAGCTATGCGTTCTATTGGTCCGATCAAATGATTAATGGTTTATAAAATGGCCGCCTCTTACCAAATTTCATCGAGATATCTTTAAAACTGAGGGAGCAGTTTGCGTTTAAACAGACAGACGGACATGGCTAAATCAACTCAGCTCATCGCCGTGATCATTTCGGTATACTTATTGGTGGGTCTGTCTCTTCTTCTTCTCATACTTACAAACATCGGCCCAAAGTTATAATACCATTTCATGTTCGTTCATTAAAGGTATAATTACAGCGGCTATCCTCTAGCACCTGAATCCTTTATAGATAAAATTACATTAATCGAAATTTAACCGATGGAAACTTAATTATCACTTTTATAGCGTTTTTGAAATCAAAACTTGAGAGTAAGGCGCGTGAAGCAATTCCAACCGAGGTAAATTCAGTCAGCCAAATTATAGCCGCCTTACGTAATAGAATTAAACCCGACAATTCGAAAGTTGTCGCGGGCAAAATCGCGTCTTTACATGTCGTAAATAATAACTACTCGGAATTTGCTAAAAGTGTTGAGGAGTTGTCAGACTCATTAGAACGTTCCTTGATCATTGAAGATATGACGCAAGCGAAAGGCCATGAAACGGCAGTTGAACAAACTGTGAATGTATGTAGGTTGAATACTCGTTCGGAGTTAGTAAAATCAATTTTGGCATCGACTACCTTTAGTGATTCAAGGGATGTAGTTGCAAAAATGATAGTTAAAAATAATGATGAGGTTAAAGAGCGTCAAGTGTTAGCGTTTCAGTCGCGTGTTAATAGGCCAAATAGTTTTCGAGGAGGATTTAGAGGCCATAATTTCAGTAATCGGTACAATAATATCAGTCGTTTTAATAGCAATTACAACAGATACAACAATAATATTGGAAACAGGTTAAAGTATAGAAACAACAATAGAAGAGGCAACCATTTTAGGAACAATAATAATTATAGTAACAATAATTCCGGCAATCGGTCTTGTAATAGGGCAAACAATAGTAACAGACGTGGAAATTCAAATAATACTGCTAATGTGCGTGCTTTAAACGCGAATGCTCTCAGGAGCGAACGCTGAGGGAGCAAGAGCTAGATTTCTAAATGAAAATTTTCCCAAAAAATCCGTTTATTGCTTGAGCATAAACTATTCCGATTTCATTGAATTAAACTGTAGTGATTCGTACAAGCCATTTACTTTTCTAGTAGTCTCTCAAGCTGATATTTCTTTAGTTAAATTTTCAAGTTTAACAAAAAAGTTCAAATTTACTAATATTACCGGTGTAACACCAGATACGGTTTCAACTTTAGGTACCGTAAATACTAACTTAATAGCATAAAATTTTTTCATTCCGCACAAATTACATGTAGTTACCGACGACTTTAACATACCGTCAGACAGCATACTCGGCAAAGATTTTTTAAAAACATATAAGTGCATAATCGACTATGCACACAATAGAATAACAATTAGCATTGGTAGAAAAAATCATAGTATTAAAATTTTACACGGCACGACTACCTACACTTTAGTGATTCCTCTAAGGTGCGAAGTTTACCGTTTATTTAATTTTAAAAAAAAGCCTGTTTTTGTAGATGAGAAAGAAATTTGTAGTGGTGTTTTTACAGCAAAGTGCATTGGTAACACAAAAAACCCAAATTTAAAGGTTTTTCATTTAACCGATGAGGTGAAATATGTCAACAATTGCAATATAGTAACTGAAGATATCACCAAGTACAACGTCTTCAAAATTTACAAAATTTCTGGAAGTTCAAAACGCTTAGAGGAATTAAAAAGTATTTTGCAAAAACAAATGCCTAACTATCCCCAATTCTTTATGCTAAAAATATGCAGATGTAGTTGCGTTAAAAACGGACCGTATGACTCTTAACAACTTTTACGAACAGAAACTTTGACTCAAAACGAAGAAATAGCCAAGTTAATAATTTATTGCGAAAGGATCTAATAGAACCAAGTTTTTCTACTTACAATTGCCCACTAATTTTGGAACAAAAAAAAGATCCGACAGGTGAAAAGTCATATCGAATGTGCGTTTTCCAAACTTGCAGAAAATTATGTTTAAAGTTGTATCCCAACAAATGCAATTTCCTTTTAAGGCCACAAATGTTCTTCGAAAGGTATGTTGCCAGACAACTCCAAAACGTTAAAGACGCTGTTCGTCGTTTTGTTGCTGGGGCAAATTATTATAGGCGATTTATACCTAACTTCGCATCGCTGGCAGCACCTCTCAACCGTTTAAGTAGAAAAAAATTTGAATTTGTTTGGGACGAAGCGAGTGAAACAGCTTTAAATAAACTTTGATCCGCCCCACAGTGGTCGCAAAAGCGCATATTTGGTTCAAAACCACCTAGAGGCCACAAAACTTAACCGATTTTTAAAATTTAAACGGAGTATTGTTCAGGAGCTAAAAAGCAAGAGATTGTCGCAAGATTTGTCTAAAAAAGCATACAATAACTGCATAATCAAAATTTTTATAGGTGGTTTTAAACTTTAAAGGGGTCTTTTGACCCTAATTCCAGATTTTGGGGGGGGTTGTGGAAATTTCGAGTATGCAGTTATTGTATGCTTTATATGGTCTAGAATCTGTAGAACAGTCGAAAAAATTTTTAAAAAATTTTGTAATTTTGTTGCAGTGTAATTTTTTTAGACAAAAAATTAAAAAAAAACGCGTCGACAATCTCTTGCTTTTTAGCTGCTGAACAATACCCCTTTTAAATTTTAAAAATCGGTTAAGTTTTGTGACCTCACGAGACCACTGTGCGCCCGTGGCCTCAGCTTTTACAATACCTTGATTTTAGTAAAGAGTTTATAATCACAGTGAATCTTCGAAAGTTGGATGTGGTGCTATATTTCGCAATAAAACAATTTCGGCCGTACGTTTACGGCACACATTTCACTGTAAAACCTGACCATCGACAAGAAGTTTATCTTTTCAACATGCAAGATCCAGCATCAAAATTGATAAGACGGTTAGCGCTATCTGAGTATAATTTTACGATAGAATACCATAAGGCACATCCAATGTTATATCTGACGAGCTTTCACGAATAACGATAGACGAAATAAAAAACTCAACAAAACACATTTTCGCAGTATTAACAAGGTCAAAAGCCAAACATTATAGCTCAACCATATGTAAACGCACAGCGTAAATTTTCTGTTAGAATTTTTTCATGTTCATATAACTTGTATGAGAGCAACCGAAATTGAATTCCGTGCGTTAAAAGCTAACTCAAAATCCGAATTGAATTGTTTTTTGGTTATTTTTGTGATTTAAATGAATTGTTCTACACAAATAAATGATTTTAACAGGTGTACCAAGTATAAAATTAACAATTAACAACAACTTCCATTTATATGAAAACCGTCGATTTCTGGACTCAGCGATCTTAACGATGACTATAACGATTTCGGCATATTCGTTTGTTGCGTCGCTAATAAAATACACATAGTTTGAGGTTGTTAGCGAAAACTAAAATAAAATTATTATTATATTGATAAAGTAAATGGAATTTGAGTACTTAGCGTACGTTTTTTCGCGAAATAAGGAATCCTAAGCCCGAATCGTTATAGCTAAGTTAGTGAATAGAACAGTCGATAATGCAGGCGACGAAAATCGTTAGTTAAAATCTCAAAATTTCGCATCGTTTAAGTAACAGAAAACCCGCGCACAGACATTAATTTCGGTTGCTCATATATTTGCGTATAATCTTCCGTGCGTCAGAAAACGCGGTACTTTTATATATGGTTGAGCTGTTAAGAACTACAAAAAGACGGCAAAAACCACGACAGAAGAATTTATTCGAGTACATCCAGTGCAAATTTATGATAAATTTTCTTTTGAATTTTTCAAAAAATACCTTGACTGAAAACACAAATACGAGGTGTGTTCAAAAAGTATCGCGAATTTTGTGTTTTTTCAAAAATTATTTATTTATTCATGAATATCTATTTTGTCCCCTTCAAAGTAATCCCCATGAGATATTATACACTTGTGCCAACGGTTTTTCCAATCTTCGAAGCACTTCAAAAAATCATTTTTTTGTATCTTGTTCAGCTCCTCCTTCGATGCCGTCTTTATCTCGTCAAGAGAAGCGTAACGTCGTCCTTTCATGGGCCTCTTCAGTTTAGGGAACAAGAAAAAGTCACAGGGGGCCAGATCTGGGGAATACGGTGGCTGCGGCATCATTAGTGTGTTGTTTTTGGCCAAAAAGTCGCGCACAAGCAACGATGCGTGAGCAGGGGCGTTATCGTGGTGCAAAAGCCAATTTTTGTTCTTCCACAAATCCGGGCGTTTCTGGCGGATTGCTTCTCGCAAATTGCGCATAACTTGCAGGTAATATTCCTTATTGACCGTTCTTCCCTGTGGCAAAAACTCATGATGCACCACGGCCCTGCAATCGAAGAAAACTGTCAGCAAAACTTTCACATTCGACCGAACTTGGCGCGCTTTTTTCGGTCTTGGTTCGTGCGGCAGCTTCCATTGAGATGATTGAGCTTTGGTTTCCACGTCATAACCATAAACCCACGATTCGTCACCAGTTATGACCCTCTGGAGCAAATTTGGGTCGTCGCGGACAGAGTTTAACATCTCATTAGCAATGTTCATGCGATGCTGTTTTTGGTCACAATTGAGCAATTTTGGTACGAAAAATCGAAGACGATCCAAAACACGTGCAAGCAAAGCAGCTGTCAACAATTAACTGAACATTCAAAATGGCGGAGCTTGTCGGCATAAGTGAGAGACATGAGTACCAACATAACGCCACAAAAAATTCGAAATTCGAACATGCGTAACCAGCGAAAATTCAAAATTCGCGATACTTTTTGAACACACCTCGTACAAAGCGATAAAAATTACAAAATTTCTATTTTCAAGTTTGTGCACATTTAAAACACAAAAAAATTAAATTAATTCATCTTGCGCTAGGTTTATGCCCAAGAAGATCCATCAGGCTACATGGCTGTCCCCCGATCGAAAAACACGCAACCAGATCGAACACGTTGTAATAGACGGACGACATGCTTCCAGCGTTTTAGATGTTCGCAGAATACGAGGACCTAACACAGACTCTGATCATTACCTAGTAGCAGCCAAGATTCGTACCCGCCTCTGTACGACAAAACAGGTGCAAAAAAAACGCAGGGAAAGCTGGACGTCGAAAAGCTGCAATCGCAACAGACCGGCAATTATTTCGCAGATCGCCTCTCACACCTGCTCTCTGAGAGCACAATTCAACCTAGTGGAAGAAACAACTGGTATGATGATGAAGAGTGCCGCGCTGCAACGAAAAGAAAGGACGAAGCCTACAAGGCAACGCTGAGATCGAATGCAACGAGGAGTGTTTGTGAACACTACCGCGAGTTGAATGGGAAGCGAGGCGGCTTTTCCGGGCGAAAAAAAGAGGCAGAAAAGCGTGAAATAAAGGAGCTTGAGAACAACGGGAATAACCCGAAAATTCTATCAAAAAATTCGGCGAATGACAGAAGGTTTCAAACCTGGGGCAAACTCCTGTAAGAACGGCGACCTGGTGGCCGATGTTCAGAGAACACTCAGAATATGGAGAGATCACTTCTCCGCTCTTTAAACGGAGAAACTGAGCAAGAAACTAGAGAAGATGCCGAACCCGAGCCCAAAATCGAAACTGAAAAACAATAAAGCAGCTGGCGCTGATGGTTTGCCTGCTGAGCTATTCAAACACGGAGGCAAGGAGCTGGTAAGGCGCATGCATCAGCTTCTATGCAGAATATGGTTGGATGAATGCATGCCTGAAGATTGGAATCTAAGTGTTTTCTGCACAATCCACAAGAAGAGCGATCCTGCAAACTGCGCCAACTATCGCGGAATCAGCCTTTTGAATATCGCATATAAGGTCCTACCAAGCGTATTGTGCGAAAGACTGAAGCCTGATGTGAACCGACTGATTGGACCTTATCAGTGTGGCTTCAGACCTGGTAAATCTACCATCGACCAGATTTTTACAACACGCCAAATCTTGGAAAAACCCCCGTGAGAAAAGAATCGACGACCACAACAGATCAGAACGAAAATCGACACTGATGATGGCACAACGCCGAAACCGGTTTGTCTCAAAACCAAATTTGACGAGGGATGACGAAAAATCGTTCCAATATACATCACACATCATCTCTTTGTTGATTTTAAAGCCGCTTTCGATAGCACGAAAAGGAGCTGCCTATATGCCGATATGTCTGAATTTGGTTTCCCGGCAAAGGTTTCAGACAGGGTGACCCCCTATCGTGCGATTTCTTTAATTTAATGCTGAAGAACATAATACAAGCTGCAGAACTTAACCGCGCTGGAACAATATTTTATAAAAGCGTGCAACTGTTGGCGTATGCTGACGATATTGATATCATTGGCCTTAACAACCGCGCCGTAAATGTTGCTTACTCCAAATTAGAAAAAGAAGCGGAGGAAATGGGATTGGTGGTGAACGAGGACAAAACGAAGTACCTTCTGTCATCATGCAAAGAGTCAGCGCATTCGCGGCTTGGCAACCACGCCACTGTTGGCAGCAGCGGGGTTGCTCAATTTTCTCTTGTTACGGGCTGGGGTTGAACCCAACCCCGGACCCAAAAGTTTTTGGATCTTCTGCGCCTGCTGGAAGAAAATGTATATTAAACGATCGCATTCTATTCAATGCGTCAAGTGTAAGAATTGGTTTCACAGATCTGGATGCTCAGGGCTAAACCCTGCCAGCCACAGACCCGTACTTTCTTTAGTACTTTCGAGGCACCATCTTGAACACGTCTTAGGGCGTTCCGCGGTACACCTCGCTCCAGCGCACCCCCATCGCCACCACTATCCTGTAGCGACCATAATGCTGCAATGCCCGCCTCACCTACTCCCGACTGCCGCTCACGCTTAATAGGTCGACGAGCACTGCCGAGCGTCAGCCCCCTCTGTCTCTGCCCCTAATGTCCCTCTACTTCCAGCACGCACATTAGTCAGGACCACCATCTCCTCGTGCCTTTCACAATGTGCACTGTTTGTCGGCAAAGACAATATACACTTGCGTCATCGGTCCCGGCCTATACCACGTTCTTATATGCTCTGGGCTCGCGAAGAGAAACCTCTGCACGGTGCTATACCTTGCAGCAACACGCCGCAGCATTATACGCCAGATAATCTGGCTTCTCCTTCAAATTTTCAAGGCCCATTACATTATAGACTGCGACACAGCCTAGGCCATAGCCTACCACCACCCAGGCAAACGCATCTGTCCCTCACGCCGAGTATAACCCCAAACTCGCCTCCAGCGCACTTCAAAATTGTACAGCTAAATTGTAACGGATTAGCTGGAAGGATCGCGGAGATTACTGAATTTCTGTACCTAAACAACATCAAAATCGCTGCGATTCAAGAGACCAAACTGACCACTATGTCAGACTTACGAACTTGTGATGGGTGTAACGTACATCGGAAAGACCGTCGCAGCAGTAATGGGGGTGGTCTCGCGTTTATAACACACCACACTGTACAATATAATCTATTTGTTCCCGACATCGACCCGAGGGACTCTACCTTAAAGTGCCAAGGTATAGTGGTCCCGTCAGGCGACGTCGATCTGCAAATTATCAACATCTACATTCCCCCTGTAACATGTTGCCCGAGGGACTATCACCCCGACATAAGTGCGTTGCTAAGAGGTGATAACCATTTAATCCTCGGTGACTTCAGCGCACATTACGATCTCTGGCACTCCAATCTGCCAGTAGACAGCAGAGGGTATACACTTGCGGAACAAATAGATGCCTCGGCATTCTGTACAGTAAACGGAGTCGCCCCCACCAGAGTGGCAGGCAACTGCACCAGGCCGCCAGACATATTGATCGTAAGCGCAGGACTTATAAACTGCGTCAACTGACGACCGATTCTGACATTGGCATCCGACCACCTGCCAACTATACTCTCAATCGAGCGACAGACGGACTTGATTACCTCTGAACGAAGAACCTTCATCAACTTCAGCAAAACGGACTGGGACCGTTTTACCGACTATAAAGAGCGATCCTTTGCTGCCCTACCCACTCCGACGGACGTACGCCAAGGTGAACGAGAGTTTCACAAGGTTATTGATTCAGCCTCCGGCCGCTTTATTCCCGCTGGAAGAATTCCGGAAATTTGACCGAATTTGCGTTGCTAAGAGGAGATAACCGTTTAGTCCTCGGTGACTTCAACGCACATCACGATCTCTGGCACTGAAATAGATGACTCGGAATTCTCTGCAGTAAACGGAGACGCCCCCACTAGAGTGGTAGGCAGCTGCCACAGCTCGCCAGACCTATCGATCGTAAGCTCAGGACTTATAAACTGCGTTAACTGGCGACCGATTCTGACATTGGCATCCGACCACCTGCCAACTATACTCTCAATCGAGCGACACACGGACTTCATAACCTCTGAAAGAAGAACCTTTATCAGCTTCAGCAAAGCGGACTGGGACCGTTTTACGGACTATACAGAGCGCTCCTTTACTGCCCTACACACACCGACAGACATACGCCAAGGTGAACGAGACCTAACCCCTGCGGGTTAGGGGTTTAGAATATGCGCGAGGTAGGCATACCGGTCGTAAGAGGCGACTTATATGCACAAAGGTAATGACGTGCCACTCGATGGTTGATCTACGGATATGTTGCCTCTAACCTCTCATTACCCATCTTATCCTTCCTTACGGAAGGAGGGGTGACATGACCTAGAAGGTTTCACTGGTCATAAATCACTACCACGACAGTCGGGCAGTACCGCAAGGGAGTACCGGGGAGTGTTTTTGTCGTTACCCCCAACCCAGAGTTTCGCAAGGTTATTGATTCAGCCTCCGGCCGCTTCATTTCCGCTGGAAGAATATGGGAAATTCGATAGAATTTCCCTGCGGAGGCAGCGGCCCTGGCAGGGGAACGTGACCAAGTGAGACTTCTCAATCCCGCAGACCCCAGAATTAAAAGGCTTAACGCGAAAATCCGACGGGCGCACAAACACAACACAGCGCCCATTACCGTCTCAGTCGCCGAGGTCAGGGAAGCCATAATTGAGGCGAAGCCCTCAAGATGAATCGGACCCGACGGTATTGCCATGAAGGTGTTGAAACACCTAGGCCACGAGGGACAGAGTTATTTAGCGGCTCTCTTCAACCTCTCGCTAACCACTTTCGTCATTCCAGAGATTTGAAAACAAGCAATTGTGGTCCCCCTACTAAAAGCAGGGAAGCCGGCGAACCAAGGAGAATCATATCGTCCGATATCTCTCCTGTCGCCGGTAGCGAAATTATTGGAGACCATGCTGCTCCCATATTACACTGCAAACCTGCAGTTGGCCGAACACCAACTTGGCTTCCGGAAGTCGCATAGCACAACAACCGCTTTAAACATCATAACGACGAAGGTAAAGACAGGGTTTGAATCAACACCCACCAAACCATAGGACTGTGCCGGAGTCTCACCTTCATCAGGAGGCCAAGATGCTCAATACACGGGATCATGCGGAACTGCTGAGCAGACAGTTTCTACTGAACTGTCACAGGCCCAGTCATCCAAACCGCCATCTATTGTATGAACCTCCGCCCCCGAGAGACATAAGGAGACATCTCCCTAAGCACTACAATGAGATCCGCTAGACAGATCCCTCAGATCTCGGCTTGTGAATCCCGTAATAGACATCGAACTACCTGAAATAGCTGATGAGGAGCGTATTCTTCCGAGGGAGACTAGAGTCATCCTAGCACAACTTCGCTCTGGATATTGTAATAGGTTTTGGTATTTTTCGAATTAACGCAACTTTTAAATATAAAACATAATTTTTCAACAGCTTAACATGAAACAGTAAGTACAGTTGAAGGAAATCATAGTTTTCAATGAATATTCAAGAGCATGGCGAAATAAGAAAGGTGGTCGCACGGCCAATTCGAAAAAGATCGCATGTGTTTGATATTGTTATTGAATATTTCATGATTGTCAAATCGCATTGGTTTGTTTACAAATAATAAGTAAAAATAAAATACGTTGAAATCATAGTGTAATAATAAAAGGTGTTCTCAGTTCGCACCTTTTCGCTCTTACGCCGCCATCTTGAACGCCACTAGTAATTACAATGTTGTCTCTTTATAAAAGTACTTTTTTATTTAGGACATATTCCTTTAGAAAAAGTACTTTAAATCATACAAAACAATTTGTTTGAAAAAGTATGCAACGGCATCATTTTTTTCTTCAAATTTGCTTTGTGTTGACTTTTCTATTAAACAATTCTGTGACAATTCTCAGATAACAATTTTTTTTTGTTACTAAATTGCAAACAATTGCAGTTTTTCACGGCAAATTAGGGTAAGATATGATGTGATATTTAGTAAAGTAATATTGAAATGCTTATACATGTTTTAAATATGTTTTACAGGCTGCAAGACTTGCAACAAATGGATATATTCAAATACCTAAATGTATGAGTTATGCACGCAGTACCACGCAATCAATGTCGTGCTTATCAGGGGTGAAGACTCCTAAGGCTACGCACCAACTGCCACCGATTTTTCCGTCCCCAAAAAACTAAAATAGTGTATTTTGAATTAGCGCCAATCGATGTACATAAAAGAACATTACCGGCCGACAAAATTTAGCATGCGCGAAATTGTCGGAAAATTCGGCAGATCAAAATCGGTTGCAGTGAGAGCCTAGACTAACATGTATAACGAGTTATAGCAAATATATGACTCCCCATTAAGTGTAATTTCGCTTGTTATGTTTACGGTCAGAGTGGATTGTTGACTAGTGACCGATGCTCTTTTTGGTATCACACTACCGTACCATAGTCATTCCTATTTAGGGGCCGGCAGAATTTATAGCTGCAGTTGTTGTTTGTTGTTTTTAACAACAAAACGACTCCTCGAAAGTTCTGAGGAGTGTTTGCGAAAGCGATAGTCCTTTGCCGGATTCGAAGCTGCTGCGCTTCGGTACTTCCTTTGACTGTCGCTGGAGGTATTTGGTATGACCAGTACAATCTTCTTGGTCATGTCACCCTGCCTTCTGTAAGGAGGGAGAATACGAAAGGTATGCCTACTTGCGGCATATTCTAAGCCCCTAACCCGCAGGAGTTGGTTGTAGTTCGACACACTTAACTATTTGCAAACTCTAAGAGCTTTTGCATTTTACCATAAGCTCTGTCGACGTCTCCGTTATCAAACATGGACTAATGGACCTGGAGGTTATTTTCCACTTTAACCGGTTCACTGGAATGACCTGTCACGCCTAAGTTACCCCTGTTTTTTCGTCACCAGCACGAGTAGAAAGCAGAACGTTTCATCAAGAGCAGTGTTTGCCGGCTAAGCCTACATGGGCCTGTGGCATCAGTCAAATGTAACTCTTGCCTTGGCTTTTGCCACCTTGAAGGGGTTCCATCTTGGAACCTGCTGAAACTGCACTTGTCAGCTTGGGTGATGGCCACGCTACCATCGTTCACCCCACTTATATTTTTATTTCTCGCACCAAATAAAAACACTTGAAACTTTCTTATTTTAATATGTAACAATAATGTCGGGTTTTATTTTATAACTTTAACTTTATAATTTTACAAGTGACGATGTACGATGGGGACAACCTGCGCGCGCTAACAACTGCAAAAAACTCAATTACATTTCTTTTACATTTTTGTGTCTACCTATAGTAGAGCTTTTTAAAGCACCTTAAGTTAGTTGCGGTTGCGTTGCGGCGAATGTCATTAAAGGTAGTTCTAGTACTATTTTATCCTAAGACTAGTTCTAGTAAAATTTATGTCCTAAGGGTAGGTCTGTTACTATTTATATCCTAAGGGCCCTATTATGTTATGTAGGTTTTGAATATATTTGCATGGTTGCCTTACATCACCCCCCTTTGGAGAAGAAGAGTTTGTCAAGGTGATCAATCCTTGACCAACTCTTCTTGACCCGGATGATGCACATTTCTTTGAATGAGCGAATTTATGTTTTATTGAATTCATTCTAAGTTTTCGCTCGTTCAAAACAACTGATGCAAATATATGTTAATACTAGAGAGGAAATTTTAATCTAAAAAAACTTAAATTTCTGTTTAAAGTAAGTTGTTATTACTAGTTACTTATTAAATGTTTATATTAGGGTAAGTAATTTTTAAAACTATTAGTAAAGTTAAAGGTTTTTTTTTGTTTTTTTTTTCTTTTTTGATATATGTTTAGAAAAATTCAATTTATTTAAAAAAATATTTGTTTTTGTATTCGTAAGATATTTAGGTTACAATTTTTCGAATTCTATTTTTATGTAGTTTTTTCTTTGTTTTTTGTTTTACCAAAATATGTTATATTAACGCCGTCGATTTTTGTTACGACGTGTGGACCCTGGTAAATGCTAGTATGTTTCTCGCGAGGTTCTTTTTGTAATAGAACCTTGTCATAAACCTTGACCGATATTGGCTGCGAGTCCCGGTTATATCCGGTTTCGTTTTGAACCTTGTGCTTTTTAACGTATTTTTTCGCGAGTGAATTAGTTTTTTGAAAACGTTATTTTACTTCTTTCGCGTAATTTTCAATATTGTAGATTGGGTCAATTTCATCTTTTTGCATTTCGAGTGGTAAATTTGCTTTCTTTCCGAGTATTAATTCATACGGTGTTAGTGTATTATCGAATACAGTGTTTGTTGTTGTATTATGCAAGAAAGTGAAATAACGTAAATACACGTCCCAATCATCAAAATTGTCATTTAAATAAGCGCGTAAATACTCATTAAAGACTCGGTGGTTTCTTTCAACAGTGCCAACTGTTTCATGGTGATATGGTGTTGAAAAATTATGTGCAATTTTTAAAAGTTTCGTTAGTTCTAAAATATTTCGTTTTTAAATTCTGTGCCAAGGTCGGTTTTTATTGATTTCATAGTGCCGTATATCAAAATAAAACATTCGAAAATGGCAGAAGCGACAGTTTTAGCGCTTTTATCGGGTATTGGTATTGTTACTAAATATTTTGTTAAGTCGAAAGGCTTGCAGGGAGTTGGCGTAAGTACCATTCTTTCTTTGTTTTTTGGTTTTACTTTGTTTACCAAACATGTTTCACAATTCTTAACAAATTTTGCAATTTCACGAGTCATATTCTTTCAATAATATTTAGTACGTAATTTCGCGTATGGTTTTTTACTTCCAAAATGTCCACCTGATATCGGATCACTATGGTAAATTGTCATCAGTTTAAGTTTTTTGTCGTTGTCGGTCACTGTTTCTACAGGGTCAGTCAATATAATTTCCAAATGTTTTAAAATTTTGTTCCCGGTAAGTTTTAGCTTCGATATCGAAAAATATTTAAAAAAAATTATCATCTTTTTGCCATTCTACTTGTTTAATACTGCGTGTACTAGCTTCTTTTTCAAGCTTCAAAAGTAATTCATCGAGATGTATTATTTTGTTAGTAGGCGCAATATTTATTAACTCGAGTTTTTTATGCTTTAAATGTGCGTATATATTTAAATTTGAAATTTTATTGTTTTTGTCATGACTTATTTGGCTTTTTATCCTCGGGATTTTCTTTGAAAAGTTGTATGCAAATTTGTCGTATGCTTGTAATTTTATGTCTTCTTCTATGTCTTCTTGTTTCTGTTGCTGTAGGTTATTTAGTTTCGTCATTGCCCTGTTTAGTACCGCTAAAATTTGATTTGTTGAGTTTTTAAGTTCATCAATTGAAATTCGAGATAACGCATCTGCACCGACATTAGTTTTTCCTTTTATGTATTCTATAGTGAAATTATATTCCGATAGTTCAAGTCTTATACGTGAAAGTTTTGAAGAGGGGTCTTTCATGTTAAACAAATAAACTAATGGACGATGATCTGATTTTACGTTAAAATGCGTACCATAGACATAGGGTCGAAATTGTTTGATAGCAAAATATATAGCTAAAAGTTCTGATTCGATTGTTGCTTTTTTCTGTTCTGCATTGTTTAATGATTTTGAAGCGAAACAGATTGGTAAGTCGTTGCTATTGTGATTTTGGCTCAAAATGGCACCGCAACCAATCTTCGACGCATCAACTGTGATAGTAAATTCCTTTGTGAAGTCGGGATATAGCAAAATTTGAGGGGAAATTAGAGATTTTCGGAGTTTTTCAAACGCACTTTCACATTGGTCATCCCATTTAAATTCTACTTTCTTTCTGCTCAGTTTGTTCAAAGGCGCTGCTATTGATGCGAAATTTGGTATGAATCTTCTGTAATAGTTAGCAAATGCAACGAATCTTCATACTGCATCTTTATCGCACGGTTTGGGATATTTTTTAATTGCAACTATTTTCGAATCATCAGGTAGCAGTCCTTCGGACGAGCATTTATGCCCTAGAAATGTGACTTCTGAGCGCATGAAATTGCATTTTTTGGGATTTAAACGTAAGTTAAACTTTTTACATGTTTGAAAGACCTTCTCCAAATTGTTGAAGTGGTGAGTTTCGCTACACCTGACTATTACATCGTCTACGTATAAAAAGGCTTGGCTTGGAGAAATGCCGGAAAAGGCAATGGACATCATTCTTGAAAAGGAGTTGGGCGCGACGTTTAATCCGAAGGGTAAAACCTTCCAACGGAACGCACCACGGTCAGTGCTGAAAGAGGTGATGTCTCTCGAATCTTTATGTAAGGGAATTTGGTGAAAACCTGCGTGTAAGTCCAAAGTAGAGAAATATTTTGCTCGACCAAGGTTATCTAAAATGTCATCTACACGTGCTAGCGGAAATTTGTCGGCTATTAGTTTTTTATTAACTGCCCTAAAATCGACACACATGCGGTATTTTTTCTGTCCACTTGGGTCTTTTTTGGGTACCAATATTAGCGGGCTGTTATAATTCGAATAACTGTGTTCAATCAAATCATTTTGCAGTAAATTGTCAACTTGTCTATTGATTTCTGTGCGTTGTGAATACGGTAATCTGTAATTTTTAATGTAAACTGGTGTTTTGTCCGAAAGTCTAAGTTTTTGTTCGTAAAAGTTATTTAAAGTCATTAAGTCTGTTTCAAGGGCGAAAACGTCGGGATATTTTAGACATAAATCAATTAGCTTATCGTTTGCGTACGTGGGCATTTGGTTAATTAGAATTGACTTTAGTTCTTTTAAACGTTCTGGATTATTTACAGCTTTGTTAATTTTGTATATGTTAAAGTTATTAATATCTTCAGTCTTAATGTTGAAATCTTTCACGTATTTTACTTCATCTGTAGTATTTATTACTTTTAAAATTGGGGTTTTCGTGTCGACTATGCATTTTGCTGTAAATACGCCATCTGAAACTTCATGAGAATCTACGAAAACTGGGTTTTTCGAATTACCCAAATTAAAAATACGAAACTAAACTATTGCTGGATGTGCTATGCAAAATTGAAACGTTACCCCTATTTGCCCCGTGGTAAATTTGTATTGAATCGTTCGCGTAGTTGATTATGCATTTGTTTATTTTTAAGAAGTCTTTCCCGAGTATGCCATCAGATGGTATATTGAAACAGTCGTCCACAACATGAAGCGTGTGTGGGTTTAAAATGTCCGGTACTATTAAGTTCGTATCTATTGTACCTAAGGTTGTAATTTTATCAGGAGTTACACCAGTGATATCGATAATATTATTGTTATTTATTACTGTCTTTCTTGCTATACTGGAAATTTTAATGACTGATATATCTGCTTGAGAATCTACTAAAAATGTACATGTTTTGTCGGAGTCAGAGCAATTTACCTCAATGAAATCTGAATAGTTTAAATTTAGGCAATAAATGGATTGTGTAGTAGAACTTTTTACTCCTGCTCCCCCAGTGTTCGCCTCTGAGGGCCTTCGGCGTTTAAATTCCTTACATTAGCAGTGGCTCTATTATTTGAACTGGAATTGTTATTTCTGTTGGTTGTATTTGATCTATTGTAGTTATTAGGCCTATTGGAAGAATTGTTACCTCTTCTGTTGTAATTGTTACCTCCTCTATTATAATCGTTATTTCCTCTATAATTTGAACTAGTGCTTTGCCTATTTGTGTTACTGTACCTGTAATTGTTGTTATCTTTACATATAATAAAATTGTAATAGGTCGATGTCTGTACATTGAAGATATTCAAGAAAAACTGATAGGAGAGGTCGTTATTGGACCAGCGGAACCCAAATCACCAATTTTTAGAAGTTTTCTCTGTCTGTCTGTCTGTCCGTCTGTATGATTGTGCGCGTATCACGCAAAAACTACTGAATAGAATTGCATGAAATTTTCACCACTCTATCACTTAACGTCTAACTTAAAATTTAGGACAACTTTCATTTGGATATCTCATCCAGTTCCCGAGTTATTGACCAAAATGTGGGAAAAATGTGACCAAAAATGTGGGTTTTTTACCATAACGCCCGCGTCACACAAAAACGACTGCATAGAAATGAATGAAACTTTCAATAATCATTCTCTAGACGTCTCTCCTAAAATTTAAGATATCTTTCACCTCGATATTTTATTGACCTAAATTTGGACCCAGGGTGACTGTATGATTTGTGCTTTTAAGGCGAAACAAAGTTCGGCGGGTCAGCTAGTTGTATCTAAAATTGTTACCTCGGAAGTTACCTCTAAAATTGTTTGATCGTATTGGACCGAAATGCCAATACTTGCCTCTCTTTTACCTCGTTATCCCTTTTTATTACCATCTTCGCAACCACGTCTTTCGAATCAGTGAAGGTGGACGAAGCTAAGATGGTTTTCACCATGTCTGATCTGCTGTTGAGTCTACAAACCTTTATTGTTTGCTTCACGGCCATTTCGTGGGCTTTTGCTTGGGTCATGCCTTCAATTATAAGAGAGCGTTCTAACGAATCAGGCAATTCTTCTACTTGTTTTGCAAATTCGGCATAGTTGTTATTGTTGATTTTTAATGCTGCGATTTTACCAGCGACAACTTTCGAGTTGTCGGGTTTTATTTTTCTACCTAGCGCTTCTTTTATCTGACTAACTGTACTAACTTCCGTTGGTAATGACTCGCGCGCTTTGCCTTCCAACTTTGATTTAAGAAAAGCTATTAGTGTTGGAGTTAGCGCATCATCTGAAAGATCTTCTATTAGGATTATCTTGTCAATGAAAGATGGAAGCGACAACAGGATTTTCGCTGTAATTTTCGCGCATAATAGAAGCCCATAGGCTAATAGCTGCTCTTTTCTGTTCCGCTGTAGCCATATTTATATCTCTATCAGAAGTTGTGTCCTCGCGATTAGGGGATATTGTATCGTTGTTGCTTTCGTTAGGAATTGTGTCGCTGCTATTTACGCTAATGATTGTACTACTATCTGAGGAATTTGTTGTGCCGGATTCGTTATTAAACCCATGAAAATCTTCACCAAAGGATATTCTTGGTGGAGTGCTATATGTAAATAATACTTCTTCTGCGGTCGCGACTTGGAAATTTTTTTCAGAATCTGACATCTATAGTAACATTCGATAGCTTGCGTTGAAAATTTGTAGCAAAAGTTGAGATAAAAATATGTAAGTTTATCAAAAAAATCTAATTTGGCTCTAGGAAAGAGGCGTTCAGTGGCTTTAAGGTGACACTCAAAAAGTAGATTTTGAAAATTTTGTAGGTAGATTAAATTTAAAATTGTTATTATAGGCACTTGGTAACGAGTTATGCACTTTAGAGGCTTCAGGATACGTTGTTATAGGCACTATAGGTTTATTTTATGAAAAAATTTTGTAGACACAGATGCTAAAAAAATTGAAAAAATGTTTATAAATTTGTAAAAAGCACTGTAGTTTCAGAAAAAAAGAAATTCTAAAAGTCGACATTGTTGAGAGAAGAAAAAAAAATTCAAGTTGAAATTGCAAAAAAAAATTGTATGAAAAATTTTGATTGGCACTGTAGCTTTAAATGCATGCCAGGAATGTAGGCACGGATTTATTTCATAGCAGGGTTTTAAAAAAAAATTGAATATTTTCCGTCGGGAAATGCGTTAAATAGCAAAAGGATTTATAAAGGCAAATTTATAATTTTATTCTTTTGAGTCAAAAGAATTTCAAATAAACGCTTGTATTTTTTTCGCAAAACTGTATGCTTGAACTAATATTCCAAATATGAACAGTACATAGAAATGTTTTAAATAGTTATTATTAAGGTGATATTTCATATGTATACATATATGTATTTACGTATTGATACACATAGTATTTAGTTTTATGTAGAAAATCCAAAAAGATAAATTTTTACAAAAAATTTTTGAATTTAAGTTTAAAGAGAAATAATTGGGAAAAATTTTTGTGTGCTAATGGCCATATAGAAAAATATTAGTGTTAATTTATTTTATATAAAATATACGTATTGAAATTTAAAAGAATAGGAATATTAGAATGTATGTATACAAAATAAATTATACGTAGGTGTTAGTACATATATACTTATGCTGCTTCTGTTGATGCTGTTGCTGGCTTTGATCACTCCTCGTCTTTCCATGCTCGTGCTGTGATTTCGCTGCTGCTAGTTAAAGATGATTTATTTTTCCATTATTTGTTTTACATCTATGTATGTGTGTTACTATGCTGTGGTGGCGTGGTTTTCGTTTACCGCTATGAGAGTTTTTTTTGTTTCTATCTGTTTTTCGGTAGAGCTTTGCGTACCGCTATGAGTCAAATTATTGATGCACTATTTTGTCGCTTGGCAAAGGTTGTACTGTCTATGTACATACATACATATATTCACAAATGTCTCTTTCAACCGTTATTTGAATGCCTTTGATTTTAGCAAGTCACGCCACCAGCACTTTATTAATACCGTAACACCACACTTGTAATTTTTTGTACAGTCAAATCAAAAACACACATTTTTCAAACGGTTTCAAAGTCAACCTTTTGTTCAAACCCAGCTATGTCGCTTTTTTAAAATATATATGTATATATATTTTTATTAAATTTCTAGTTTTCGGTTTTTTGATTTAAAAAAAATGTTTTATATTTATAGTTGGTTTTGCCACTTTTTTCCAAAATTCAAATTAAAATTTTTTCTTATTTTCGCATAATTTTCCCTAACTTTTGTAAGTAATGGGTTTTAAAGTTGTAGTTTCGGCATGACCAAAAATTGCGTTTTTTTCATTTTTTTTTCAACAATTTTCACCAGTACATTCGCATTTAAGGCTTTTCTTACATAAATGTAAGTAATTAAAACTTTTAGCACTTAGCGCTTTTTTGAATGCTTTTGTACTTCTCTTTTTTTTTTGATAAATTGGTAATTTTGTAATTTTCTTTAAAGTTTCGATGATTAATGATTAATATGTATATGTAGCAGCCTTTATAAAGGTGTGATTTTTAGTTAGCTTTGTTAAATTAGTTTTAATTAACATAAAAAATTTGTTGTAGTTTTTAGAAAAATTATTTGCATTTTTATATTTTTTTTTGTTGCACTTTTGATAGTTTATAGTTATGTAGAATTTTGCGTTGTATAAAAACAATTTTTTTTTTGAAAGCTTTTAATTTTTTTGTAAATTTTTGGAGTTTTTTTTTTAATTTTTGAAAGTTTTTAATTTTTTTTTTGAAAGTTTTTAATTTTTTTTGTAAATTTTGAAGTTATTATTTTTTTAGAGCATTTTTATTTTGCTTTTCTGGCCACTAGCACAAATTAAAATAAATTTATTTCATTATTATTTTTTTTTTTTTGTGTGCTTAAATGAGCTGAAATTTTGCTGAAGCTGCTGCTACGTATACTTCGTGTCCGCCGCTTTTTATTTTGCAGGCAGGTACACGGTCGCCATGAAGGGGTTCAATCTTGGAACCTGCTGAAACTGCACTTGTCAGCTTGGGTGATGGCCACGCTACCATCGTTCACCCCACTTATATTTTTATATCTCGCACCAAATAAAAACACTTGAAACTTTCTTATTTTAATATGTAACAATAATGTCGGATTTTATTTTATAACTTTAACTTTATAATTTTACAAGTGACGATGTACGATGGGGACAACCTGCGCGCGCTAACAACTGCAAAAAACTCAATTACATTTCTTTTACATTTTTGTGTCTACCTATAGTAGAGCTTTTTAAAGCACCTTAAGTTAGTTGCGGTAGCGTTGCGGCGAATGTCATTAAAGCCAGTTCTAGTACTATTTTATCCTAAGACTAGTTCTAGTACAATTTATGTCCTAAGGGTAGGTCTGTTACTATTTATATCCTAATTATTATGTTATGTAGGTTTTGAATATATTTGCATGGTTGCCTTACAACCTCCTAATATGATCATAGCTTGGCAACACAATTCAGTGGACTGAAACTGACGCCACACAATGTATTTGGGCTGCGCCATTAGGGTGCCGAAACCTCTCTGGTGGTGTATCGCTGCCACAACGAAGCAATAAAAAAAGAAGGTTTAACGGCAGGCTAGTACCAAAAAGTTAGAAAACCGATTAAATTCAAACAAAGCACGTTGGTTCATGGGAATGTTTCTATGGTTAGATAAGAAGAAATAGGCCCCTCCACCCCTGTGTTTTACGGAGGCAGGGTCTTAAATGAATAACTAATGAAATTATTGAAGTATTGAAGTAGTCTATTAATATTCAAACCCCCAGCGATATGCGAGTTTACTAAGCTATGACTTGGTTCTGCACGTTTCGAAGATGCCTCTATAACGTTTATTGGAAGTTGTCGCTGCTTACCTGTTAGCTAATAACTAACTTTACTTTGACCATTCGAACTTCGCCCTTTAAAGTCGCCCCGATGTAGATCAAGTCTATATTTATAATTGCAGTGCGAATCGCCTTTTTCCATGTGTAAACTTTAATAGCATTTAAAATTTCTTTAGAGCTTTCTCACGCTGCCCCTGTTAAAACGGTCACAGTTTTCTATAATGCTGTCTTTATTCCGCCAGTAGTAAAAATTAATCTTAATTTTGGATCAGGAAAATACTGGGACGCCTATGGCAATTTGCTAATGGTTATTCCTGCCAACGATTTTCTTTGTAAGCCCACTTAAAAAAATAAAAATTGGTGTTTATAGTTCCTCATGCATATATGCATCGCCGTAGCTTTCAACGTTGGCCTTGGCTTGGAGCTATAGTGTTCCACGAACCGCTCTTCTCTATCCTTTGAGATATACCTGTGTGGGGCCCAATATATAACTTATATATTGACTTATATATTGGGATTTTCTTGAAAACTATATGAGTCGATACATTTCAAAGTCGCCTAAGTCCACTATAAGACAATTTTGGAAAACTGCGATTTTTTGTTTTCTTGAAATATTATTTATTTATTTATTTGATCTATTAAACTTATAATAAAATTGTAAATTTAAAGCTTATATAGCACTAGCTGCTGTGGCTATCGGCTAGGTAGTCAATTTTAAAAATAATATATGTATATGCTGATGGTGTTTGGTGTTTAGTGGTATTTTTTTGTGCAATTATATTTTTAGCTTTATTGCCTTGATGTAATTACAAATGTTGTCGATGTTTTCAACTGTTGGGTTTTGTAGTAGTGTCATAGGGTTTTCGTTTCCAAATGATCTGCGCCGCGGTGAGGATACGGCTGTGCACTCGGCGAGGATGTGTATGACCGAAATTTTGGAAGCTTGGCAGTAATAGCAGGTGTTGCTTTGGTTTTTATCTAGTAGGTGTGAGTGGGTAGAGATGGTGTGACCGAGTCTTAGGCGGGAGTATATTGTAATTTTGTGTTTTTCAATATTGTATGGATATATCGCTGGTTTAAGCGACGGGTTTACGAGTTTGTAGTGGGAGTGTTGATTCCGGGCAGAGGCTTGTGTGTTCATGATCCTTCCTTGATGGTGGATAAAACGTTGCAAATCAATTTTTTCGACGACGGGGTTCAGGTATGCGGGGGAAATGCAAGTTAGTTTGGCTGCTTTATCGGCATATTCGTTTCCGGTTATGCCCACATGCCCTGGGCACCATATTAATTTTAGGCTTTTGTTGTGGTATAGGTGGTCGCGGATGGTATTCACTAACCCCCACTCAAAATTGAATTGGTTTTGTATTGCCTTAAGGACTGAAAGACTGTCGGTGCATATGACAATTTTTGCCTGTTTTCCTTGGTTTAGCCGTATGGCTTCAAGTATAGCAGCTGCTTCGGTGGAAAAAGTTGATGGATGCCATTTAACAGATATTGTTTTAGAATTCGCCCGTAGGAGTCGACTACAGCGTAGGCCGAGTCGCGGGAGTTTTTGGATGCGTCGGTGTATAAGACTGTGTAGTTTTTTTCGTGAAACGAGGCTAATAATTCATTAAAAGCTTGCCGGTAGGCTTCAGGTGATGTTTTGTCTTTTGGTAGTTGGGCGAGGTTAATTAGACATGATCTTGGATTGAAAAGCCATGGCGGTGTTTTTTGTGGGTAGTTGGGCTGGCTGCCGCTTAAGATACTGCAACCTGGAGCGGTGAGACTACGATGAATTGCTGAGGGGAGCTTGGGAGTCTTTTTACCAGACAGTGTCTTGGTGACATCGGCGTCTATGACAGAGTTTTGTTTGTAAAGTAGTTTAGGTAGCAGTTTTTGTATTGATGAAGTGTATCGTTCTTCCAAAGCGGGCAGACCTGATTCGACCAAAAGGTTGGCGATAGGTGTGGTGGGAAATGCGCGAAGGCTTTTCCGGATCGCTTGATGGTAGGATGGTTTTAGAGTATTTAACGTGGATTTTGGAGCATTTCCGTACAGAGCTAGTCCGTAATCGATTTTACTTAAGATGAGAGTGCGTGTGAGGTAGGTTAGGGTGTTGGTGTGCGCGTAGCCTTTGCCTGATAAGTAGCGAATTACGTTGTTCCTGGTATTTACAGATTTTTTCAGTTTGGAAATGTGAGCCCTCCATTTATAGTTTTTGGTGAAGGTCATACCCAGTATTCTTAAGTTGTCGACGTACTTGATTTGAGAGTTATTAACTATTAGGTCTGGAGGTGTGCAGTTATGTTTTCTGCAAATGTGTAATATTGAGGTTTATGGAATGCTGATTTTTGCTCCAGCTTCTTGTGCCCATTTTTGTATGTCTTGTATAACTGAAGAGAGTAAACTGTTATTATCCGCATTTGAGTTTCTTTTAACCATTATGTATAGGTCGTCGGCGTAGATGCAATGGTCCAGCGCCTTATGTTTGTAAATAATAGTGCTGAGTCGGTTGAAGGCGATTTGAAAAAGTATGACTGAGAGAGGGGACCCCTGTGGGATCCCGTTCTGCAATTGTCCAGAGTCGGATAGTGTGTTGTTGACCTTTACTATGACTCGTCGGTTGGAAGGGAATGTTTTTATGTAGTTGAACATCTTAGGTCCAATACCCCATGACTGTAGCGTTTCCAGGATGACATGCGGGCCGATCCTGTCGAAGGCTTTCTCAAAGTCAAGAGAGAGAATAGAGACGTGATTTCGAGCACAGAGGGCTTTGGATGTGTAGTGGTCTATATGTAGAAGTGCGTCGATACACCCCCGCTTGGGACGGAACGCAACTTGATTAGGCCCAACTAGTTTTCTTGATTCAATGTACCAAGATAGGCGTTTGGATATAATTTTTTCCAGTGTTTTTGCAATACACGGGAGCAGTGATATTGGCCGATAGCTAGAGGTGGCTTTTGGGTCTTTGTTGGCTTTAGGAATGGGCACTAATATGGCGGTTTTCCAGGTGATTGGCAGGTGTCCGTTGTTGTAAATATTGTTGTAGAGTTGTAAAAGTTTATTTTTGGTAGAGCTAGAGGTGTGTGATAGCATTTGGTAGGTTATGCGGTCAGCGCCTGATGTGCCTTTTGCTTGTTTTAGTGACATTGTGAGTTCCAAACCATTGATGGGGGTTTCGAGTGCTTTTGCTTGTGCGTTAGATGGAGTTACTGGTACGATATGTTTGGCGCGATTCTTTGCGGCGTTAAATTCCAAGGAGAAGCTGCGGTCAGCAGAGTACTCGGACCATTCCGAGCAAAACTGGTTGGCGATTTCCTTTGGGTCGGTTAAGAGGTTGTTGTTGGCCTGTATTGTCACGATTGGGCTGTATGTATTTTTGTTGCTAAGTAACCTTACATGTTTCCAGATTTTGTCAATTGGGGTGTTTGGGTTGATGGAACTAGTGAATTGTTGCAATCATGAAGATTTCGCCTGTTTCGCTGCTTTGCGAAATTTGGCATTATGCTTTTTGTAACAAATCAGATTTTCTCTTGTTTGATTCCGTTTGAAGGTGTGCCAACTGTTCATTTTCTCAACTTGCAATTGAGAAAGCTCAGGTGACCACCACGGTGCCGAAGGTTTTTTGTTGCGTGGTCGTGTTTGTGGGATGTGTAAGTTAGCTGAGACTCTGATGGACTTAATAATGTTGGAAGCATCCCTATCGGGTTGGTTGGAGAAAGTTCTTTTATCTAATTCTTCATCGGTGGTTCTCGCAAAACTGACCCAGTCTGCTTTTTTTTTGAATGAATTTTGGTTGGAAAGGGGGTAGGTTGTGTGTATTGGAGGAAACAGTTATTGTTGTTTTGATCGGGAAGTGATCGCTATTATGTAGGTCGGGGAGGGTGTAGCAGGATGTGATTGGAAGCAAGGAAGCGGAGCAACAAGCGACGTCTACGTGTGTGAGTGTGTTGTGGGTAGATAGGTGAGTTGGTTGCTGATCATTTAGTATACACAGGTTGTGTTGTGTAATGGCGTTTTCAAAGGCTACACCTCTGGGGTTGTTCGTGCGTGCCCCCCATAATGTATTCCAGCTGTTAATATCGCCCACCAGTATCACTGGCTTTTGGACATTGCGCAGTAAATCATCAATATCTTGAGTTGAGAAGCTTTGACTTGGTGGTATATATAGTGAGATCACTGTGAACTTGAAGTTTAATGTTATTTCCAATGCGACGTTTTGAATTGGGGAGGAAATTGGAGTGTATTTGTGCGGGATGTTTGATTTAATCAGAATTCCGGTCCCTTGCTTTGCGTAGGTGTTTGAGTTAATAACAAAGTATGCTGTATAGCTTCTAGGAGGAATAGGGTTAAATCCGATGGGGCAATGCGTTTCTTGTAGTGCGATGAGATGTGGTTGGTGTTCTTTTCGTAGTAGTTCAAGATCAATGTTATTGTTACTGAAACCTTTTATGTTCCATTGCATTATGTGGAACTTGTCCATCATGATGGATGTAAAAAATTTAAAGGTTTGCGTTGGACGTAGAGTCCGTCGCTGGTTTTGGAATAAAATAATCATTATGCTTTAGGAGCAATTGTGTAAGATTTGAAAATGGTGATTGAGTAGTGGTGTAGGTGGTGGCTTGTTGAATATTTTTTGGGGTTACTGGCATGTTGCTAGTGCTTTCGGTGGTTGATTGTGATTGGTTGTTTGTTCGGTTGACTTTTTTTGTGTCTTCTACAGTATTATTAGTGGGAGATGCTGGACGTTTATTGGAGGTTGATGCGTTGTTCGATAAGGATGATTTATTGGATGTTGATTTGTTTTTTGGTGGTTGAATGGATTGTCCTTGGACAGGTGTATTTTTTATTTTTGATGCATAGGAAGGGGGACCATTTGGTTGTGTGTTCTTTGTGTTGTATTTCTTATAGGCTTCGCCCATTGAGCACCTGTGAATCGTTTTTATTTGTAGTACTTCCTTAACTTGTATGAACCTTGGGCAGTTTTTGTCAGAGGAGGGGTGATCATTGCCGCAGTTAGCGCATTGGGTTCGAGTGCATGCATCTGGTGTATGAGGGGGTAAATTTCAGCCATCGCAGGAGGCGGCATTTGAGCAGCGATTTTTTGTGTGACCCAACCGTTGGCAGGTGCGACATCTCATAGGGGTGGGGAAATAAGGAGTTACCCGAACTTTGTACCAGGCTATATCTAGTGTCCTTGGGAGCTGATGAAGGTCGAAAGTGATAACCATTTTACCGGTTTTTGTTGACTTTCCGTCTTGGGTACGTGTGAATTTATAGATTTTAGTTACACCTTGGGGCTTAAGCTCCTGTACAATTTCATCATCGTCGACGTCGATTAAGCATGTTGCATATATAACTCCTTTTACTGAGTTAAGGTTGTCGTGGAGCTTTACTGAAATTTGACAGGTGTTGAAGAGTTCCCTAGTTTTCAAAAACCTTTCGGCAATCTTTTCATCCCTAGCCAAGATTAGTAGGGAGCCATCTCTTAATTGTTTGATTTGGTCAACTTTAGTGGAAATTGCTTCGATGCTTTTTTTGATGGCGAAAGGGCTAAGTTTTTTTAGTTCGTCGTTGGCGGAGGTGATAATTAGGTATTTTGGGTGGCCAGTTTGTGCGTTTGTCTTTTTTTCGGGTAGCCTGGGAAAAGTATATGGGGATTCAAAAGTGTCCATTTCATCTGCTAAAGATGAGAACCTATTGGGCCCCCGATCAGGGGGATCTCCTTCCATTTTGGCGCTTTTAATTGTGTATGTTGTTTTTTGTTGTAGGTGTGTGATTGTTTGACAGGTATCGGATGATCTAAGAATGCTGTGTAAAGCAAAATCACGCGTTACTATTTTTGTTGGTATGTTATAACCGTGGTTTTGTTTTTTTGTTTTAAGAAAATAACACTGCACTAGTGTATGCGCTTATGCACGTCTGTACTCGGCGAAAGATAGTCGATGACTGTTGAAATATACTTTATGTAAGTTTCGCGAAGCTCTATAAACGTTTATATAAGAAAGCGTAAGAGCACTTTGTGAAGAAAAAATAATGGAAAATTAAGCCATTTTAAAATAAAAACAGTTTTAACGTTGGACTTATGCAACTTTGAAATACACCACATGGACTTAATTAGTTTTGAAAAAAAATATATGTGGACTTAAGCAACTTTGAAATGCGATGTATCACTTGCAAGGTAGTGGATTTGACACAGCCTTTTCTCCACATGATTTTTTAGGGCCCTGAAAATGTTATACTTTCTTTAATATGGCGCAGAATGAAATTGTCCTGCGCTATTTTGCTCAGGAAGCTGTAAATTTTTTTATGGAAGTAGTAAATGTCACGCGATCGCAGGGTTTTGCACTTGTATTTTGATTTTTTTCCATGATTGCACTTCGGTTTTTGTGGGAGCCCTTTTGGCGAATACCTAAAGGCATGAATGCGGCCGTAAAGACAAACACAACATAAGTAATACACTCAGTAGATACCTTAACAATAATAGCAATTACTAATAAAATACTTACAGTTTCGCCATATTTTTTTGTTTTTTTATATCTTTTATTAATATTCTCTTTTTTTTTGCTTTGTCCGGTGACAAAATTTGCACATAATGCTATTTTCTTCCATTTTTATCAAAACACACTCACTATTAAAGTTTTCAGTTTAAGAAGGTTCGTTGAATATGTCAAAATAAAGAATAGCAGAGCACACCCTGATTGGCTGAAATGGACTTAAGAAGTTTTGATTTACAGGTATACAAGGACTTATTCAACTTTGAAAAAATTGCTAAAACAAAATGCGAATTTTTAGCGTCATTGCCATTAATTAGACATACTTCTATATTTTAAACTATTGATTTGTTAGTGCAGTATATAACGCAACAAAAATCTCAAAAAACTCTACATGTGGACTTAAGCGACTTTCATATGTATCGACTCATATGTTTCATACTTTTATTTAAATATTTTTGATAAAAAAAGCGCTAGCGATATACAAAAACTTTGATAGACTGGCTGCAAAGACTGGCACACTGTCGAAAATCAATCAGCAAATTCTTATTTCTTAAAATTGTAGTAAAATTAGTTTTTCTACGCTGAAATCTATATTCGATCACTAAAAAAAAAGTATGAAACTCAATCCTTTTTTACTAAAGGCCTTGTTTTATGCCCCCAATCTATTGTACTTCCAAAATACAACATGTCCTTGGAAACTACTAAGGGCGTTCGGTTTGACATCCGTCATAAGAGATATCACCTTTGATTGTTGCACTATGCGTTGAAATGCTTGCGGCTCGGAAAAAATTAAATAATATGCGAAAAATTGTAATTACACAGAACTTCATGGTGAGTAAACATGTCAATTACAGTTACTAAAATTCCTGACCTAATAAAAGTTTTAATTTTTAGGTGTAAGTGGTTCCCAGGACATTCCACAATAATTTCACCTAAATTAAAGCTTATAATTATCTGCAGTATGCAACAAAAGACTTTACCGGCCCTTCAGGTTAAATATTCCCGTCCATCCGTATACATGTCCACAATGGGACTGATGAAATCAAACAGATTTGCATATGCACATATCCGTTGCAGAATTTTCTGCTAACCAAAAGATGTTGTGGAGTGAGCTTATATTGGGTTGGCACTACACATACTGGTTACCTATTCCTAAATGTCTGTGCATATGTATGGATATGTTTCAGACTTTATCATATGAGATCAAGGGCAAATAATAGCATGCGTCCTTAAAGCAGGAAACGGTAATTGTTTCCTTTAGGAGACAACTTCTAAAACACGTCCA
This sequence comes from Merzomyia westermanni, assembly GCA_949987695.1. Taxonomy (NCBI): domain Eukaryota; kingdom Metazoa; phylum Arthropoda; class Insecta; order Diptera; family Tephritidae; genus Merzomyia; species Merzomyia westermanni. Next base: position 80,275,876 of record OX465288.1, read on the forward strand.
AAACATTGTCCTCGGTAACAATAATCCGAAAGCGAAAATGAGATTTTATATTTCTGTCAAGAGATATTTGCAATTAAAGATGAAAAAATCGAAAATCCGCTTTCGGATTGTTGATAACGAGGTCAAAACGCGTCGTTTGATACTTCTCCTGACATTTTTGGACGTGTTTTAGCAATTGCCTCCTAAAGGAAACAATTACCCAGGAAACTGGGGCAAGGTTAAAAATCTATATATATAAAAGAAAGTCGTGTTAGTTACACTATTTATAACTCAAGAACGGCAAAATCAGTTCGGCTGAAAATTGGTGGAGAGGTAGCTTAGAACCAGAAGACAAACATGTGATCTTTTTTGCCAGGAAGTGGACCAGGGACCGACCAATTCCACATTTTTTGTATGATGTGATGTATTATGGGTGATTCCTACAAAATGGCTGCATATTGGCAACATAAAAGCAGAAGCAGCTGTTAAGTAATTTATTTTTAGATTTAGATTTATTCATCTCTCGTTCAAAGTAAACATATGTGTAGTACGACATTTTATAAAAAGTATTGATATTTTAGTATAGAGTTCCATCTCCAAATAAAACTAATTAATATTTACAAAAGTGTGTGGGTATAAATTAAATTATGCAAGTTATATGATACACAAATAGTACTCAAGAACTTGATTAAATATTTAGAACTGCATATCTGAAAATGCAGCGGCACACATGATGACTGTGAATTTGATTGTAGGGGTGTCCAATTTATTAAATTAACGAAACGAATTTGAGGCAATATTTTAAAATTATCCTCTTATAATGTTTTGTAAACAAAACAAAAAAGTTTTGACAGGAATTTTACAACCGTAAAATAAAAAAAATGCAATCAGTTCATTTTCGCTCACCTTTCTAAATTCGCCTTGTTCAAGGGCATATTTAAATGATACAATTTCCGCTTATACATTTCTTATTATTTTCACTTTTATTTAATCAAAAATATTTCACTTTTGTGCATAGCACAACAACAAATACAGTTTTCGATAATAAGTTTTATCCTTTCGATTTAGTTTTTGGTAAAAAGGTTACACTGCCTCATGAATAACAGAAAGAATAGAGATTCTGTTTATAATGTAGAAAATTATAGTAAGGAAGTTAAGTTTAGGATGCAAAAATCGCACGGAATAACAAAACAATTAATTAATAAACATTAAATTAGAAATAAGGTTTTATACGATAAAACGGCGCGACCAGTGAATATGAAAGTAGATGATAAAGTTCTCATAGAGGAGGACTTTACTCTGTAACGAAAATTGATGGAGTACATATTACGGTCCTTGATAAAATAAATAAATAGGAAAAACATGTACACAAAAATAGAATAGATAAAGCAAACTGAAGATTTTTAAGTAAGTTGTAGCATATTATTTAAAAAAATGCAACTAAAATTTAACACTAACAAATATATATCAGTGATGTCGCGAATATTCGCATGTTTTTGGAGATTCGCATTCGCAAAATTTCTGCGAATGTTTTGCGAATATGAATATCAGAAAAAAAGTAATTTGAAGATAATACCAGGTTAATAAGACAAATCCATTTATTTGCCATGTTTCTCAATGCATGAAAAAGTAACTCAACTAATAATATTTGATCAAACTAAAAATATATTTTTCAACGATAAACTAAGGAATGTGTTTGAAAAAAATGTCCCCTTTATTTTATTCAAGAAGTTTTTTCTTAATTATTTGATTTGAATATTTTTTTCGTAGTATGATTAGAAATAAATGTCAGAAAAATATTGTTTGAAAATATTTTTTCTAAATGCTGTAGTTCATATAAAAATGGCGAACGAATTGGAAGTACGAAAAACTATTGTAAAAAGTTTTCAAGACCACCCTCGAGAACTTAAAGTAAGCCCGAAAAATTTTTCGAGGGTGTTAAAAAACTTTAAGGACAAATTGGCTGTTAGCCGTAAGCCAGGTTCGGGTAGAAAAGGCGGCATCAGTGACCAAAACATGGAAAAGAAAATCATCACCGTTTTTCAGAAGAACCCCAATATTTCAGGCAGAAAACAAGCGCAGAAGGTGGGATGCTCCGAGTTTTTTTGTCCGTAAAGCAAAATAGGAAACTGGTATCGAAACGTTCAAGGTTCAAAAAGTTCCAGACAGAAACTCTGTGAAGAATGTGGATGCAAAAAATCGCGCAAAAAAACTTAAAATTTGTTTCTTTGAAAAATTAAATTGCTGCATCATAGACGACGAGACGTATGTTTTAGCCGACTTTTCGCAGCTTCCAGGTCAGGAGTTTTACACAGCAGAGTTTAAGTTTAAAAGGCAGTCAAAATTTCCTCGCAAATTCCTGGTTTGGCAAGCAATCTGCAGCTGTGGAGAAAGGAGCAGTTCTTTTGTAACTACGGGAACAATAGACTCCCAAATATACATTAAAGAATGCTTAGAAAAAAGATTAAAGCCTTTCCTAAGACGACATAAGGTTTCCACTTTTTTGGCCTGACCTAGCTTCTTGTCATTATAGCAAATTGGCTTTGGAATGGTATTCAAAAAATAATGTGCTTTTGGTGCCTCGAGAAGCAAATCCGCCCAACTGTCCAGAACTCAGGCCAATTGAAAGATACTTGGCATTGGTCAAAAAAGAAACTAAGGCAACAAAAAAAGTAGCAAGGAATGCCAAAGACTTTCGGGAAAAGTGGAGTTCAGCAGCTCGAAAAGTGTCAAATACTACTATAAAATTATTAATGGAAGGGGTGCCGAAAAAGTTAAAACAATTTTTACAACAATAGTAGTGACAAAGTTGTTGATATGTAATAAAACTTGTAATTAAAAGGACAAATAACAGCTACTTTCAAAATCAGACAACTAGTTTACGATATTTGTCATAATTAGTAAATGATAATTTTTTCAAACGCACTCCTTATAAATATGGGTGTTTCCTAGAAAAAGTCAACCAACGAGGAAATTTTAAAGTTGCTTAAAAATTAAATCGTTTTTAGAAGTGCTTAGTGTTTATTTTATCTGATACAAAAGCAGTCATTAACATATTTCCTGCCTTTCATTGCAAAATTTATGAATTGCCATTTCCACTTTTCAAACTTAGTATTTCGTCATTTACTTGCATTCTTCTAAAGTCTCTCAGTAGTCTTAGAAAAAAGATTCTTTTGACAAAATTTCAACAAGAATTTTGTATTCTGTATTAGGATTTATGTTACAAAATATTCTATTTTTTCAATAACGCGAATTTTTTGCAAAATTTTAAAACTTATTCCGACGCATAACGTCCGCAACGCAAAAAAGCCTTTCTTTTTCATTAGTCTAACGCTGTGCTAGTGCTACAATATTTGTTATATTGGAAGCCTACACAGAAAATTGCGCTTTAATTTATATATCTAAAAAAGATCCCGCGAAAATACTTTTGTTTGGCAAAAAAAGATATCAAAAAATCTGTAACGTCCGCAACGGTAAGTGTGTGATAAGAAAAAAATAATTATTATTGTGACTAAATTATTTCTATTTTATTTTTTTATGGTTAACCCAAAAGACAAAACATCAGCAAAAAGGTCAAGCAAATGGCGCAATCGTCTAAGAGAAAATATAAATTTGTGTAATATAAGGCAATTTGTGTATGAGAGCTGGCTCGGACTGCCATTTCTAAAAAGTACAAAATAAAAATTTAAAGCTGTTTTCATTGCAACTTAGGTATATAAACATTTATTCACTTTTATCCTACTTTGTCAAAAACTGTGAAATAATTTTACAATATGTATATTATTACATGTATCATAAAAACATCTCCTAAATTTTTTATCATACAAACCATTTTTATCTAGCTTTTAGTCAAAAACTTTTAACTAATTTTAAAATATGTATATCATTATATGTGTCAGAAATGTAACGTCCGCAACAAATATACGTAAGAAAATAACAATTAATTATTTTTTTAAACATATTTTTCCAGTTAATAATTAAACTTCAGTAAAGGAATATTAAACTTTAAAAATAGAAGCTTCGAATTTTAGTATTTGCCATGGTTTTTTATCCTAATGTTTTCTAATGTTTATTGCAACATCAATAATCATGGGCTGTTTATTATAAATGTGAATATTATCTTTTGGTGTGTAAAAGGAAATTACTTTGGAAATGTTGTTTAAAAACCAAAACTTATAGTTGTTTTTGGTAGTTTTTTGAAAAGGTGGGCAATTATTTTGCTATTGCTATTGTTTTAATTTTATAAAAAATGTCTTAAATTTTGCATGTCGAACACTGCAAATGAAGTTGCATAACCAAAACAACGATAACAAGTCACTGGTGGTGGCTCTTATTCTATGGGCCGGTTTCACCAGCTCGACTTAACTAAGTTAAGTCGAGTTTTTCACTTTTTCAGTTTCACCATCTAACTTAACTAAGTAACAACTTAGTCAGCCTGCCAGCTGACTTATTCTCGACTTAGTCAGTGATGCTGTCGTTCAAAACCTAAATGTCAGTACTGCTCCTAATTTGTTTTGTACAATGTCCCAACCGGAAAATTCGTCAAGCATGACATTAACAGCGTATGCGTAGATGCATGTGAACGCTTGTTTTCTAGCATGCAACCATTACGAAACTATCGTTTTCAATTAAGCGCTAAACTTAGTACCTTCCCACTAAAGAGAAACGGTGTAAGATCAATACATTCCTTCGTGTATGGCCATACATGCCCATTTCGCACTGGGGTATTGGGATGCGCAGAGTTGTCTGGTATGAAAAAATACTACTATGCATAAAACAGCTGATCGGGTTGTTGTGTTCAAAATTATTTAAGTCGCTCAGTTGGTGAAACCCAAAATTGAGTTAGTCTCGAATCTGTGCTAACTTAAGTCACGAATAAGTTTTAGTCTTAGTCGCGTTGGTGAAACCGGCTCAAAATCTCTGCGGATCAAAATCTCTGCGACTGAGAAATGATAGTCACAAGCCACACTGTTCTTCGGACAACAGAGCGCTGTCAAGATTCACATTTTTATACCACTTTGGTGCTACTCTTCGGAAAATTAAGGGGCTACAACTACTTTATTTTCAATTATTTGTGAGTTTTATGTCTTCAGATTCAATATTGCATTATTTAAATTTGTTTGTTTCAATATAGAACTCAAAAAACCCTGTGTTGGTTTGTGTGTGTGTGGGGTTTCGGAGTAAGTTATGCTACTTGTAGACATATACCCTGGCCAGAAACGCCAGAAACACTAGATTGTTACAAACTCATCGTATGAAAAATGTCACTAGGGGTACCCAGGAGTCTTGGCAACTTGTCGATTCGCGAACAAAATACAAACGAAACGCACGTCGATCGAACGAGACTGCATATCCATACACAATTGACGACACATTTTAACAAAAACTGAATATTCGCATTTGCGAATATCCTTAGTGGATACTCGCATTCGCGAGTATTCAAAAAGTGGCACTGGTTACATCACTGATATATATTAATTAGTTAAAAAAAAACTTATCTTCCAGCATCAAGTAAATTGTTGAACGAATGAAAAGAAGGCGGAAGGACGTTTTAAATGCTTTCGAGACTCGTTCTTTTAAAACAATTTCACTTGAGTGCGTATTAAGGGCAAGAAGAATGTGACGTGCCTGTTCACCTCATTAAATTCTTCTTTTTCTTAGGAAGGGCGATGTAGTGCCACTTCTACGAATACGTTAGTTTGTAAGTTGAGAAAACTTTACCAACATTAAAAGTGTCGTATCAGTCCGTTTTTTTCGTGTTTGTGTGTTGTCCGGAAAGGTTGTGCCGAGCTACCTAGTGACTCAGCCATATTGAAAAATAGACTTGGTGTTGGCTGTGTTGCTTCAAATGGGCTTGGAGGATAGCTTGTGCACTCCTTTGCATAAATCTGAGTAGTTGGGATGTGCAGGGTATCCTTAGGGCGACTTAAGGAAGTTCTTTGCACTCCCAACCAAGACAAATTTAGTTTGGAAAAATTATATTTTCGAAAAGAAAAATTTTTGGAATAACGGAAGAAAAGTTGTGTGAATAAAAAACATAATGGATATAAAAACGGGAACCACGAAAAATAGAAACAATGTTTGTGAAAGAAAAAAACTGGATATTGAAAATATGTGAAAATAACGGAACATATCGAATAACGGAACGATAAATGTGATAAAAAATTTTGGAATAACGGAAGAAAAATTGTGTGAATAAAAAACATAACGGATATAAAAATGGGAACCTCGAAAAATAGAAACAATGTTTGTGAAAGGAAAAAACTGGATATTGAAAATATGTGAAAATAACAGAACATATCGAATAACGGAACGATAAATGTGATGTGAATTGACTGAGAGATAGACCATGTGTCATAATCAGCTGAATTATAATTCAATTGTGAATTAAATACCAAAAATGTTAACCACCTACTTTTTTCATTTGATCTGGCATTATCGACTATGTCGTTAGCCAATTTTTCTCAACTATCATATGTTGAGCAAACCCCCCAAAAAAAAAGGTGTCGTATGTCCTGTATACAATTAGCACTCCGAAAAACAGCTGACTTATAGGTAGTGATACCAATTGTGTACAGGAATGCAGGCGAACGGGACCTTGGCGTGGATAAGCGTAAGTGCAGGCGAGCAATCTTAGTTTTTTATGGTAATAGTGGTTGGAGCAGTGCTCGAATGTTTTTTTGTTTGTTTGTTAATTGATATTAGAGGGAAAATTACAACGATATGCACAGCGATGGTATGGGATGACATGTTTCGAAGTGCCCAACTTCTCATCATACCCCTTCTCGGGCACTGGGATACGAACCCAAGTGTCTGCACCAAAGCCGCTGTTAGAGTACTCTAACAACTAAGCTATGATGCCCTGTAGCGTCACGATGCATTTTTCCTCTAATGTGCCATTTGCTTTATTCCTTTTATGCATTCTTTGGTACATATATTTTATATGTCAACTCAAGGAAAGTGGAATATTTTTAGGCGCGTTCATAAAACAGTTTAGGATACAGAAGAGCTTTTTTGCATATCAACACTTCCGTGTTATTTGTTATGCACCCGCACTGTACCTGTATCAATTATAGTTATGGTAATTGTTGTTGGAGCAGTGCTCGAATATTTAATTTTTGTTTGTTTTTTAGTTTTATAGTTGAACCGCCGGTTGTCTTTTCTTCCTATGTGTTTATTGCAGTAAAAATAAAACTAAGAAATGTTTAAATAAGAAAAATAAACCAAGAACAAAATTTTAATAAATAAAAATTATATACAAGTTAACACAAGTAACCACTCATCCGGCCAAAACACCGCTTCCGCTTCCACTTATAGTCTTGCGCGTGACAACAACAAAACAAATGTAAGACAATAAGCGGAATTGGTTTAACAATTGCTAGTGCAATCAACTAAGAATTCACGCGGCTAATAAAGTGCATCAACTAAAGTTAGGGCAAGTAGTGTAGGTATTTAGACGCTATTGTAGTCAGTCATAACAACTCTTTCGCTGAGACCGGCTGCCCTTGTGCTAACAAGGGAAATAAAAAATATTAAAAACAACAGTGTTTGTTTTACTTAAATAAAAAAGGTTTATAAAGCTCTTATTCGAAATTTTGTATGTCAATGTCATTTGAAAAGCTATATAAACCCGTTTTATTTTTATGAATATGGGGGTTATACTATTAAAAACTAAAAGTGACTTTTTAATTAAAGAAAATTGTTCAAGTGGCAGTGGCATCAAGGTGTTGTTCGATTTGGAACACCTGCTAGACATCGAAAGAATGTGGTTCGCGTCAACTTTAATTTTATACTTTTGACATGTATACCCCCAAAAGTTATGCACTTAGGGCAGAATACAGACTTCTCACCCCGGGAAAAATTAGGTATAGGGTAGGGTCCGTCCATCTCCTGATTAAGAGTTTTTTACCCCTTTAATTGCACCTAAAAAAATATACCGTTAGAATCGGTATAGATTCCTTTACAATGTCCATCTTTTAACCTTAAAGTTTGACAAATGTTCTTTTTTAATTTAAAAACTTATTTCACTTACACCTTCATAGTTCTTAGTTTCAACTCCCTTCTTTGTTACTAAACGAACATCCTGGTCAACCCCTCTTTGGTCTGGAAATAAATTTATTAATACATTAATGGTAATTGTTTGCGACCGCCACACGTCCAAAAATATTGGGAGGCGTCAAGAGACGCGTATCGGTTCCAGAAATATTCTGGACCCGGAGAACAGTTACAAGATTAAAAATTTTAAGTCATTTTCATGTGGTTGTAGACACAGATGTAGGAGAGGCTTATAATAATAGTTGTGAGGTAGTGCACTGCGGAACGGAGCCTACTCGTGTATACACCTGGTAACGCTTCGGCAGCTCTGCCAAAGCGCCACTTTATGGTCAGCTATGCGTTTAAAATTATAAGCCTTAGGGTGTACAAGGTCGATGTTGAATCCTTGGTCAACCTAGAGTCTGGCGAGGTAGATGAATCCCCCAACGAAAGCGAGATGAAAGTGGACGAGGACAAGGAGACGGAACCAAGAGGGTACGCCTCGTGGCTTGGCTCGGACGGTGGCTTGGCTCTCAGGTTATACTCCGAGAGTCAGCTGCTAAGTGAAGACGAGGCGGGCGCGACGCTCACGGAGGAGAACGTGAAACAACAATGATGAGGGTCCTTTAAATAAACCTTCATCTATTTATTTGGAGGATCCTTCATCACAGCAAAGCAGACCCCTTCGGGTTAGGGGTTTAGAATATGCCCGAGGTAGGCATACCGGTCGTAAGAGGCGACTAAAATGTACAAAGGTAATGACGTGGAACTCGATGGTTGATCTACGGATATGATGCCTCTCACCTCTCATTAACCATCTTATCCTTGACCTAGAAGGTTTCACGACAGTCGGGCAGTACCGCAAGGGAGTACCGGAGCGTACCGGGTTCAAAACCGGCCAAGGACTCTTAATTCGACAACACTCCCCAAAACCTTCGGGGAGTGTTTTTGTCGTTACTACAACAACAACAACAACACAAAGGTAATGACGTGCAACTCGATGGTTGATCTACGGATATGATGCCTCTCATTACCCATCTTATCCTTCCTTACGGAAGGAGGGGTGACATGACCTAGAAGGTTTCACTGGTCATAAATCGACCGGCAATTATAGTCGACTGTCAAGGCCCTATCTAATCCGACCAAACACACAGACAAGGTCGCCATTGCTTTCCGAAAACACAAACACTATACTGCGCCCATTGCCGTCTCAGTCGCAGAGGTTAAGGAAGCCATAATGAAGGCCAAACCCTCAAAATCCATCGGACCCGACGGAATCGCCATGAAGATGATCAAACACCTTGGCCACGAAGGACAGAGTTAATTAGCGGCACTCTTTAATCTCTCTCTAACTACCTTCGTTATACCTGAGATATGGAAACAAGCGATTGTAGTTCCCCTATTAAAACCAGGGAAGCCGGCGAACCTAGGAGAGTCTTATCGTCCGATATCCCTTCTTTCGCGGGTAGTGAAATTACTAGAGTCCATTCTGCTTCCTTACTTCGTTACAAATCTAAAATTGGCCGATCATCAACATGGTTTCCGCAAAAATCATAGCACGACATCCGCTTTGAACGCCATTACAACGCAGATTAACACGGTTTGAGTCAACATCCACCAAACCATAGAACGGTTCTCGTGGCACCTGACTTGTCAAATGCATTTGACACGGTCAATCACGCCACACTCCTCCGAGATCTGGATGAGACACCGCTCCCTGCTGCCGGCCTTAAGAGGTGGACCGCTAATTACCTCAATGGTCGACAGGCAACAGTCAAATTTAGGAACAAGAAATCTAGACCACGAAGAATAAAACAAGGGGTGCCGCAAGGTGGTGTTCTCTCTCCCCTTTTGTTTAATTTCTATATTTCGAGACTTCCCCCCCCCCACCAGAGGGAGTCTCCATTGTTTCCTACGCTGACGACTGCACGATAATGGCCTCGGGCAAGGGTCCCTCCATTGATGAACTCTGTATTAGAATCAACAGTTACCTCCATGACCTTTCCAGCGTCTTCACCGAGCGTAATCTGACCCTGTCTCCGACTAAATCTATGGCGACGCTGTTTACTACATGGAATGCGCAGATAGGGTAAGAGTTAAATGTCCACGTAGACGGAGTACCTCTACCTACTGTCAACCACCTAAAAATCTTGGGTGTGACATTTGACAACGGCCTCACCTTCGCTGGTCATGCCGCCGCAATAGCCTCAAAGGTACAGAGCCGCAATAAGATCCTCAAGTCACTGGCCGGCAGTACTTGGGGAAAAGACAAAGAAACATTGCTTGCTACATATAAGGCTATTGGCCGGCCGGTTATTGACTATGCTGCGCTTATATGGTCGCCCAATCTTTCTGCCACCAACTGGAGGAAATTGCAAGTCTGCCAAAACACCGCCATCAGAACTGCTACGGGATGGTTGCTTATGTCATCTGAGTCTCACCTCCATCAAGAGGCAAAATTGCTCAATGTTCAAGAGCACGCGGAACTCTTGAGGAGACAGTTCCTTCTGAACTGTCATAAACCTAGTCATCCAAACCGACATCTTTTGGATGTAGCACCGCCCCCCCAGAGACATAAGGAGCCATCTCCGTAAGCATTACGATGAGATCCGGCATCATAACACTTTGACGTTTGATCTGCGGAACCATAGACGGGCTCTAAATGACCTCCACACCGAGTCGGTAGACAGATCTCTCAGATCCCGGCCTGTGAATCCCGTTATTAATACTCAACCACCTGAATTGGCTGAAGAGGAGCGTGTACTTCCGAGGGAGACTAGAGTCATACTGGCACAACTTCGCTCTGGATATTGTAATAGGTTAAACTCTTACTTATCCAGACTGAACCCCAACATACCAAATACTTGCCCTGCATGTGGTATGACTCCTCATGTTGTTGTTGTTGTTGTTGTTGTAACGACAAAAACACTCCCCGAAGGTTTTGGGGAGTGCTGTCGAACTGACAGTCCTTGGCCGGATATGAATCCGGTACGCTCCGGTACTCCCTTGCGGTACTGCCCGACTGTCGTGGTAGCGATTTATGACCAGTGGAACCTTCTAGGTCATGTCACCCCTCCATCCGTAAGGAAGGAGAGATGGGTAATGAGAGGTGAGAGGCATCATATCCGTAGATCAACCATCGAGTTGCACGTCATTACCTTTGTGCATATTAGTCGCCTCTTACGACCGGTATGCCTACCTCGGGCATATTCTAAGCCCCTAACCCGCAGGGGCAGTTGCATCTCTTCTCCTGTTCCGTTGAACCCACTCTTCTAACACCTACATCACTCTGGTCCTACCCTGTGGAAACTGCGCGTTTCCTCGGACTTCCGTTAGAAGAGCCTGATGACAATTTAGAGTGATCGAGCCCATCGGGCAGGGCGAAGCACTGTTAACAACAACAACAACATGAGCATATTCGGCTGGCTGATCCGCAGTTTTTTATCTCAGCGCCGATACACCTCGTACTCGGAGGCGACGTATATGCCGACGTCGTAACCTCGGGCACGCTACCAGGGTCGTTTGGTACATTGCTTGCCCAAAGCACTTATTTTGGCTTTGTACTATCGGGGGCATGTAGCATGTAAGGTGAGAAGCACAACAGCCGGTTCTATCGCACCAGAATGACCCGGGGTTTTTCACCCGGCCAAGGGCTGTTATTTCAGTGTAACCCTGTCCAATCTGGGGCAGGGCGAAGCACTGTTAACAACAACAACAACAACAAGCACTTTTAACAACAACAACAACAACAACATAAATCGATACCAAGACAGTCGGGCAGTATCGCAAGGGGGTACCGGAGCGTACCGGGTTCAAATCCGGCCAAGGACTGTTAATTCGACAACACACCCCAAAACCTTCGGGGAGTGTATTTGTCGTTACTACAACAACAACAACATATCCGTAGATCAACCATCGAGTTGCACGTCATTACCGTTGTGCATATTAGTCGCCTCTTACGACAGGTATGCCTAGCTGGGGTATTCTAAGCCCCTAACCCGCAGGGGTCACAGCAGAGTGGTTGTTGTTGTTTATAGCGACAAAATCACTCGCCGAAGGTTTTGGCGAGTATTGTCGGGGTGACAGTCCTTTACCGATTATGAACCCTGTACATTTCGGCACTCCCCGACCGTCTTGGTACCGCTTTGCTATGATCAGCGCAACTTTCGAAGTCATGTCACGCCTTCTTCCTTAAGGAAGGAGATGATTGGTAATGACAGGTAAGAGGCATCACCCAGTGTCCAGCAGAATCATCACCGAATTTTATTGACTCCACGAGTGGTTCGACCATCCGCTTTACGCATAGAAGGGGCTAGAGACCGTATAGGGTATCACAAAGGGCCCTCGCAACCTAACCTAACCTAGTGCACTGGGACCGTCTAAGGGTTATTGTTTTAAATGGTGGCCAAAGGCCGCAAAATCCGAAAGGGGTTCTGTACATATAAACTATGGATCTCGACGCAGATTTAGTTTCGGCCTAGGATAATTTTTCGTTTGCAAATATTTTCGAAAATAATTAAAATACTTGTTCTCCGGAAGCCAATTCCATTACTGGGCCCGAAACACGTTTTTTGATTCACATACCGACCTTTTTGGATTAATAATGGCATACGGTAGCGGTAGTAAACAATTACAATAATTATGTGCAAATGGCATTAGAGCTTACGTGGCGGTACTTTAGAAGAGAAACAAATTTCATAAGTGTCATAAACTTCCGACATAAATGTAAATTTTCCTTTCGTTAGATTTTCACCTCTTGACAATATATGCCCCCTGGTGTCCCGAACCTACAAATATTCGTCATTACCGAATATGATATATAATTTTTCTGTACTTACAATATAATCAATTAACTGTCCAGGAATATTCGATACTTCATATTCACCTTTGACTAACTGATTTGGTTGCATATCTTCCTTCAAGCATTTTTGAGAATTTGGTTTTATATTAAACATAACAGCTGCTGTAGAATAAATAATAAAATAAAAAAGACTAAATTTTATTAAAACCATCTTGAATGGAAAAACGTTTGTAGGAATGGAAAGCCGTAGTATTGGCAGCTATCGATTAAAAATTTTGATTATTTGATGAGTTGGTGATTCTTCGATCATTTCTTCATAGGTTCGATTACTGTAAAGTCACCTAAACACACGCATCAATACTGTAACAAATAGCTAGATTTATTAATTAGTAATAAGCACAATACATTTTTCTCCCATTTCAACATTTAGCCCTAAATGTTATTTTTATTTTCGAATTTACCATAGAAGTTTTGACACCTAAGTGCTTTGTTTTTAGCATTAACATTATACATACTGAAATCAACCCTGTAATCACGATTCGAATTCAAACTAGTAGCAATGCTGGTTTTTAACTTGGCATTCTCTCATTCCCTGTCATTCTCAAATTTGAATTGATTTTCAATTTGTAATTAAGCTAGCGTGTTGTGTAATATTGTTGTATTAAGTGAATCTAGAAAATTAATCTGACGTTTGCGAATGGAATAAGGTCTGTTCGGTGAGTACACTTAAAGTGTAGGGTAGAACAGCATTTGACAGTTGTCAGAGCGGTGCAACCGCGCAAACAAATGAAAACCGTGCCGTTTAGTGCGAGCCAGCTGATTTTGGTAAGCAACTCGTTTTCTATTGTCAGCTTTAAAAGAATCCAAAATCAATTTTGCGTAGTGCCGGAGTTAAATATAGTGTAGTTCTTGTCGTATTGCTTTTTTATACCAACAATTTTTGTTGATTTACGGCCTGTACATTTTCAAGTATTCATGAAACGAGCTTAAGGCCAAGAGTAATAATTTTTCACTTTTGAATTTTTATGAAAATTATTACTGTTTTTATTTATTAATAATCATTTTAATTAATTATTAAAAGTTTTTGGATTGAATAGAGTAGGAAAAATGTTTAGAGACAACTGCCATAGCTTTTCTTATATAGGGTTCTTGTCGTATTTTATTTTTTATGTGTGAAATTATGAGGAAATTTTTTAAAAATTTTAACCCTCCGCCAATTTCGGTGTTTGGTTTTGTAGTCTGTGAGACCTCCTTTACCCCTCCAAATTTTTATTTGCAGGCACTGCGCACTCTCGGTAAAGGTTTTTGAAAGAAAAAAATTAGGTCCGTTTTGTTGTTGTTGTTGTTGTAGTAACGACAAAAACACTCCCCGAAGGTTTTGGAGAGTGTTGTCGAATTAACAGTCCTTGGCCGGATTTGAACCCGGTACGCTCCGGTACTCCCTTGCGGTACTGCCCGACTGTCGTGGTAGCGATTTATGACCAGTGGAACCTTCTAGGTCATGTCACCCCTCCTTCCGTAAGGAAGGAGAGATGGGTAATGAGAGGTGAGAGGCATCATATCCGTAGATCAGCCATCGAGTTGCACGTCATTACCTTTGTGCATATTAGTCGCCTCTTACGACCGGTATGCCTACCTCGGGCATATTCTAAACCCCTAACCCGCAGGGGGTCCGTTTTCTCAATGTCCGGTTAACGCTAATCGGCGGTTTAATTTACCGAAGTTCCTCGGTTATCTGTCAAACAAAAGTCGGGTAAGGGTAAACCGGATTTTGAGAAAACAGCCCTTAATCTGTTTTAACTAGATCTCTGTAGCCCGATTCTGTAACTTTTAACCACTCGCCGAGCCTTAAGCTTATCGCAAAATTTCGGCGTTTGTTCTTAACGAAAGTGCGATTCTGTAAATCTCCTTTAACGCCGCTAAACAGCTGACTCTTGAAGGTGATAAAATATGGCAATACTTCTCTTTTCGCCGTATTTTGCACTAAATTACATGCAAAAAACTCAAAACTAATTTTTTTACTTTTTCCAAACGCTAGAACACTTGCAAATATATTAACGCTATTGTTAAACCCGCGAAAATAATTCGCCACAGCTAACCACACAAAAAGTGTTAGCTAACACTTTTCGTGTGGTTAAAAGTTAGTGAATAGGGAAAAGCGTTAAAAATGGTGTTAAGCGAAGTTAACGCTAACACCTGGCGTTAAAATAGTTACAGAATCCACCTACTGATCAAATTGGGTTTTCACATGTGATCATGTCACATTTGTACACAGAACTATTGATAATTTCTTCGTAATTTTAGCTTAAAGTAGGTTTTCGAAAAAACGTTCGAGACAAGCTTAAAATACAAAAGCATGCGCTAATAGTTCAAGTATTTACTAATTTCATGAAAGGTATTCTCACCCGGTTTTGAATGTTTTGTTAAGTAAAGTTTTCGAATGTAAATGCTAATTTCTCATAAAATTTAGCCCGTCGTCAATTTCGGTATTTGATATTGTGCCTTGTGCGATCCCCTCTACCCGTAACAAAAAATTCGTTAGTCCGGCGCACGCTCGTATATATTACTAGCAATAAAATATGCTATTTGTAAACCGTAATTGCGCCTTTGTTTTTCTGACCTTATAGTAATGTAACCCAGGACGAATCATGGATTTCGTCGCAGAAGTTTTTTTTTGGTGGAACTTCGGGATCGACTTTATGGTACTGGTGCAGTTTTTGGGACTTACTGAAAATTAATCAAAAAATGTCGAGAAGAGTATCGAAAGATGCGTATTTAGAATTAAGAATCTGAAGTCGGAGCTTAACTTTATTTAACCGGTTAGAAGTTATAAGAATCAAAAACTGCTGAATCGGGTATACTTTTTTCCTATATTTTACGGTACTTTCAGAGCAAAATAAATTTTGTTTTATATATGTACTATCATTATTTCACATAATAAAATCGAACTAATGACCAACCACCATGAAAAGCCATTAATTTTGCGTAAAGACAAACATAAAATCAAACGAACGCGATTATTTTGAGAACTACTCTCTCAAATATCAGGTTTTCCCTAGAATTGGTCCGGATCCGGGGTGCGGAATCCGGCGGGGTTTGGGGCGGAGCCCCTACATGCAAAATATAGGATGCAGGCCCTTGCACAGTGGGTTTTTGGGGGTTCAAACCCCCCCTTTTGGGGACATTTCAGCATACATTTATATTCCAAATGGCCAAATTCCATTCCAACCGATACTCCTTACAGCCTTAGATAAGGCTCAAATTTATTGGTGGGCATATGTATTCAAATTGACATTTACGTTCGTGCATTCACTTGTATGTGTAAAGAGGTTTGAATTTGCGTTATTACTTATAACTGAACCACAATGCGGCATTTTCGCACATATAAAAAACGAATTAAAAGCTTCTTATTACTACGTAATAGCTATACTTATTTAATACATATGTAAATACTCCTTTCTGTTTGTTGTTGTTCGCGCAATGAGTATTTAACCGGTTCGGTGTTGCACGTATTCTATCATGTTATTAGAATGTTTGACAATTCTTTGCCGCACACTTCATTATCATTCGTTGACCAGAGAAAACTGGTGATGCACACACTACGGTAAGCTGAATATTACTAAATTAGTTATATTATTATTAAACAATTTGCATTATTATTAAATAGTTTGTATCAGTTCTATCCTATTATTTTTTACCATGGATCTTCGTCGTTTTCTGTGTAAAAGAAGGCGAATCGAGAACGAAGATGTAAGTTTAACATAATATTAAATTCATATTTGTAGTAAGTGCATAATATTATTTGTTTCATGCTAGGACGTTGGCGAATGTGATCATACTGAGCTTCCACCTCTGCTGCAAATGACGCATGTAAGCCACAAACGGGATTAGCACTTACTACTACTGTTACAACTTTTATACTCGTATAGGCAGTCAGCCTAAAGAATGCGCAGTCACCTTATAATTACCTTTTATCAAATACATACGATATCGATAACTTCTTACCATACCAAAAAAAACACTGAGATAGATATCCATTTTTTGCTAGAGTTAAGTTTTGCTTCCTTCTTGAATAAATACAAGATTGAGTATAGCAAGCGTGTGTATTATTATTATTCGACAGTATCACCAAAAAGCTATAAAAGTGGCGACGAGTAAAACAGTAAAATGGATGCCGGTCAGTTTGTACAGCTGCTAGATGCATTTAGCAAATCGCAACAAGAGTTATTACGACAAATAGGAGCAACTTCGAGTACGCAACAACAGCAACAAAATGCTCCGCCATTACAAATGCTTCTACCGCCATTTGAACATTTCGATGCTACTAAGGAAAATTTTAGGTTATATCGTCAAAGATTCGAAAATTATTTGACAATGAAGGGAGTTTTTGCAAATAAAACTCTTTGCCATCAAATGCTAATAAATTCTATTGGATCCGTACATTTCAAATTACTTGTTTCATTAGTTTCACCGAAATCAATCAACGAAGTCGAGTACGACGATATGCTAAAAAAATTAGAAGCACATTTATGTCCGAAAAAGAACGTTCTAGTAAGCCAGCATAGATTCTTGTCAACGTATCAAAATGAACAGCATACAATCGCTGAATACGTAGCGCTATTACGACGGGACATAAGTGAATGCGATTTTCTATCTACATGCAGTTGTAATGCTGATATTTCTAACATTTTCTTACGAGCACAGTTTATTCGCGGTATATACGACAATACAATCCGAGAGCAAATACTTCAATCTGAGGAAACTGACTTCGACAAAATTGTACAAAAAGCATTATCACTGGAAGCATCAAAAATAGATAGCCGTGAACTTAATTCGAAACAACACAACACTAGCGACGTCAACAAGGTACAAGCCAGAATTACGAATCGACGACGAAGCCGCAGTAACAACCGTTCTACAAAAACACAGGTACGTTCCAAATCAAAAGTAGATTACAAGCAATTGGGAATTGACCATCTATGCATAAGGTGTGGTCGGAATAATCACACAACCCAACAGTGCCGTACTAACTCGCGTAATCTCAAATGTAAATCCTGCGGAAAAACGGGTCACGTACAGCAAGTCTGTATAACCACGCTAATGAAATCTTCAAAAACCCCTAGCACAAAAAAGGAAGACACAGATGAATCCGTTCACCAAATATACGGTATTAATCGCATTGTCGATATCTATTCAAATCATACTATTAACAGCGATGTCGACAAATACTACGTCAATGTAGAATTAAATGGAAAAATACAACAATTTGAGGTCGACTCAGGAGTCGGGTTTACTCTCATACCTAGAAACCAATTCAAGAAACTCAATATTAAAGAGCAACTACAACCGTCAAATGTTGCCTTCCGTTCATATACGAAAAACATCATAGTCCCTGATGGTAAAGTTAAGGTTAGAGCAAGGTACAATAATAAAACGTTCAACGAAGAAATGTATGTTGTTCCCGATGAGTATGATGCCCTGTTAGGTCGAGTGTGGATTCGTAAACTAAACATAAATCTCCAGCGAATAGATAGCCAGCGCGTAGACGTCATAAATAAAGTTCAGGCACAAAAATTTTAATTCAATATCCGACATAATACATGAGTTTCCTGAAGTTTTTGAAGAAAAAGTAGGGTGTGTCCCCGAGTATGAAATTACATTGCAGCTTCGAAAAGGTTCTAAGCCAGTTTTTTACAAAGAACGCGAAATTCCGTACGCAATAAGGGACTCTGTCGAGAAAGAATTAGAAGAACTAGAAGCTTCCGGCATTATTTCGAAATGTGGAAGGAGTGACTGGGGATCTCCTTTAGTTATTGTTCCAAAGCCAGACGGTAAAGTTCGACTATGTGTCGACTACAAACAAGGAGTTAACCCACAACTGGTAGCAGCAAATTACACAATACGCAGAATCGATGAAATCTTGAATAATATGAAGGGGTCGAAATATTTTTGCCGGCTCGATCTATATAAAGCATATTTACATTTTAGGGTAAGTCCAGAATCCAGGGAAATTCAAACGATTTCTACACATAAAGGGACGTATAGGATGAATCGACCTTCATTCGGTATAAAAACTGCACCTTCGGAATTCAATCGTATAATAGAGCAAATTCTATCTGGGTTAGATAAAACCATGTCCTATTTCGACGACATTTTAGTACACGGATCTACAGAAGCCGAGTGTAAACAGAACCTTGTCGAGTGTCTCAAACGATTAAAGAAATACGATTTGCACTTGAACCAAAACAAATGTTCCTTTCTAAAAACTCAAGTAGAATATCTCGGACATGTCGTACAATTCAACAAAATTTCAAAGGCACCGTCTAAAGTCGAAGCAATTGTAAACATGTCTCGTCCAGTAACAGTCGATGATGTTAGAAGATTTCTAGGGATGGTAACGTATTATTCGAGATTCATTCCAAACCTATCATCCATAACTTATCCATTACGTCAACTACTCCAAAAAGAAAAACAATTCCATTGGTCTTCAAATTGTGAAGCTGCGTTAATAAAGCTTAAAAACGTAATTAGTAGCGATCAAGTCCTTACACCTTTTAATCCAGAACTTCCTGTCATCATTGCCTGTGATGCTAGTCCTACGGGCATAGCAGGAGTACTTTCCCATACAATCAATGGCATTGAGCACCCAGTTGCATTCGCTTCCAGATCACTAACCGCAGCAGAAGGAAACTATAGTCAGATTGATCGCGAGGCATTAGCCATAATATTCAGCATAAATCATTTCTTCATGTATGTCTACGAAAGAAAATTTCAACTTGTCAACCGCCCACTTACAAGAATTTTTCATCAACACAATAAGATGCCAGCTATAACATCCGCCAGACTGCTACGATACGCAGAATTCCTGTCGAGTTTTAATTACGAAGTAGTTTACAAAAAAGGTTCCGAACATGTTAACGCGGATTGCCTCTCCAGAGCAGTACAAAATCCAGGGAAGCCTTGCACTGATAAATTGATAAATGAAGAGGTAAATGAACTTTGTATGTTAGCCATCTTTGAAATTTCCAGCGAAAACGTAAATTATGAAATATTGGCGTCAGAAACTGCAAGAGATCCAGAACTTTCGAAAATCGTATCAAATTTAATTAATGGAAATGGAGAACACGATACCTACATGCTCAATAAGGGAGTTATTTTCAAGGGGCAACGAGTTTTGATTCCAAAAAGCCTTCAGTCTAACATTCTGCAAGAATTACATCGCACTCACCCAGGAGTCACCAAAATGAAACAGCTCGCCAGAAGGTATTGCTTATGGAAAGGTATCGACCGAGACATAGAACATACAGTACGATCATGTGAAGCTTGTATGCAGGTTCAAAACAAACCGACGAAAGCTCCTTTGCACCACTGGGAAGAACCAAAAGAAAACTGGGAAAGGATACACATAGACTACGCTGGACCATTCCAGGAACATAATTTTCTTGTGGTCGTTGATGCAAAGTCAAAATGGGCAGAGTTTCGAGTCGTGCGAGATGCTCCAACGACCCAATCCACAATTAATATTCTGTCGGACATCTTCGCTACCCATGGGTTCCCTTCAATTATGGTATCTGACAACGCAACCATATTTACAAGCACGCATTTTAAATCTTTTTGTACCAAAAACGGAATTTTGCAGAAACTCATAGCACCAGGCCATCCAAGTACAAATGGTCTTGCTGAACGCAATGTTCAAACACTGAAAAGAAAATTGAAAGCCATGTCGGCCGAACCGGGACCAATTCACATAAAAGTCAATAAAATTCTACAAAGATATCGAGCAACTCCTCTCAGTAGTGGCTTAAGTCCAGCAGAGCTGTATCTCAACAGGCGTATTCGAATAAGACTAGATGCGGTAAAGCCAACCATAAATAACAAAGCAACTGATCATGTTCCAGGATCCAAATCAGCGAGGGGGAGAGAGTCCAAGTACTGCATAGAAAAAATAATAAACCGTTTTGGAAAACAGGTACTGTACTTCGTAAAGTAGGACAACTTCACTATATCATTAAATTAGATGATGGCTATACACTAAAACGTCATATAGATCAACTAAAGGTCACAAAAGTTCAACAGCGAAAAGTCAGATTCGCCTCAGATCCGCCTGAAATAGTAGATACCCAGGAAAATAATTCAAACACTCCGAATACCTCATTAAACGAACAAGCTCTTACATATAGCCAGTACAATTTTCAACCAGCCAGAAGTGAGTATCGACCAGATCCAGAAAGGGACAATGCAGAATCACAAGTATGCTCAGAAATAATACCACAAACTCCAGAGCAGCAAGAAGAGTCAACTCCAGAGCAAGTTGAAACGAGGCCGGCACAGTCCATTCGAAAATCCGCTCGCATACGAAATAAACCAGCACATCTCCACGAGTATGACTTAACATAACTTGTCATTAAGCGGGGGAAAACTGTTACAACTTTTATACTCGTATTGGCAGTCAGCCTAAAGAATGCGCAGTCACCTTATAATTACCTTTTATCAAATACATACGATATCGATAACTTCTTACCATACCAAAAAAACACTGAGATAGATATCCATTTTTTGCTAGAGTTAAGTTTTGCTTCCTTCTTGAATAAATACAAGATTGAGTATAACAAGCGCGTGTATTATTATTATTCGACAGTATCACCAAAAAGCTATAAAAACTACAGAAGTGGAATTTGATTTGGAGGTACCGAAAAGTTCGTCTTTGCCAGTTTGCTCTTTGAAAAATGATCTCAGTTCCTATGATATTCGATTGTTTGTTCAAAAATCAGCAGCTTGGCAACAAAAAAATCAGCAGCTTAGCAGCAAATTAGACTTTCTGAATGAAAGCAAACTACGAATGATTCCAATTATTGAAACAGTTATCCTGTGTGGCCGACAAGGACTTGCTCTCAGAGGTTCCAATGATACGGGAAGAATTTCTTAATACGAACCGTTGACGAATGATGGAAACTTTAGAGCTCTCTTAAGATATCGAGCCAAAACTGATGAGCAGTTGAAAAACCACATGAGTGAATGAATGCTATGTACATAAGCAACCGTGTCCAGAATGAAATAATCAACATTTGTCACCACCTCATCATGAGTTACAACATCGATCGAGTGAAAAAATCGAAGGGCTTTTCTTTTCTCGGAGATGACACGCCAGACATTGCAGGAGTAGAACAAAGTTCAATATGCATTCGCTACTTAGATAAATGAGGCGAAAAGTTCATCATTCAGGAAGATTTTTTGTGTTTTATTCCTATCACCGATTTTACTGGAAAGGAAATAGGAACTGCTTACTTTGATTTCCTAAAATCTTGCGGACTGGATTGCACGTATTTCTTCGGGAAAGGATATGACGGTGCGAGAGCGGTTAGCGGAGAGTTAGAAAGGGGCTCAAGCTGTTGTCAGAAAAACGTATTCACTCGCGCTCTACTCCCATTGTGCTACTCATAGCTTCAATTTGGCGGTAAGCTCTGCGTGCAATATAACGGGAATCAAAAATTGTCTGGGAATTCTAGAGAATATCCATTCCTTCTTCATTTATCCGAAACGCCAAAATGCACAAATTTCCAGATATCCATGCATATTTTGAGCTCCGTGCATTCTCTCACATTGTCTCTTAGTCGAGTACTTCAAGAAGAAAAACAAGATCTGGGAGAGGCTCTCAAACTGCCTGAAGCTGCGAAACAAATTTTGATGTAATATAGAGAAAACGCTAAGGGGGAGTTCAGACAAACAAAACCGTGAGCGAAATTAGCGAGCAATACGAAATTGAACTGCGAAAGCCAAGCATTGCGTAGAAACAGACCCAACGTTCCAACGTATAAACTGATTCAGTTGAAGATTATTTCCTTATAACCATCTACATACGGTACATTGATTCGTTTCGCTTGCCTTTTTCCCAACAAAATGAAAATTTTCGAAGAAGAGTCCTGCGCTCAACTATTCCAATCATACTGGTCAATTTTGCACGACGATTCCCGTGATATCTGGGTGAACGAAGTACAACTTTGGCGGAAGCTCATGGCCGGAAAGGAAATAAGCAACTCACTTGAAGCACTCGATATTTGTAAAGAAGATGCGTTTCCAAATGTTAACCAAATGCTTTGCGTTATGGCAGTTTTGCCTGCGACAACAGCGACGAATGAACGATCCTTCTCAACTTTGCGACGACTAAAAACGTGTTTGAGATCAACAATGTCTGAAGATCGTCTGAACGGCTTAGCCTCACTCAACGTATATCACGATGTCAAAATCGATCCGCAAATAATTTTGAAAGAGTTTTTTTAGTACCTCGAAGAGTTGATTTATTAAAGAATTGTAACTAAATATAACTTTTGACAATAAAATTTCCTTACTCCGAAAATAAATGTCTTATCTTTTTTTATTGATTACGTAACTTGCGTTTAAGCCCCCTCTCCCCCTCGGATATTTTCTGCGCACGGGTCTGATTCGATGGGTTCTTTGAACTGCACCTTTACCCGATTTTTTTTATGAGAGAGAGAATTGTTTAAAAAAAATTTATTAATTTTAATAATTACTTAAAGGTGCACTGCGGATAGCTTACCCGGTGCTGGGTTGGCCCAGGTGTATTTTTTCTAAAGCACTCCCGACGGCCGCTGACGCAGAAGGTACTGTTTAGTGCACAGTTGACCTCATATTAAAATGGAGCACAGTTTTGTGAAGGTACTGAAAAAGTCATTATATCTAGTCGTAGGATACTTTAGTAAAACTTTCCCGTTGATTTCATTATATCTAGTCGTAGGATACTTTAGTAAAACTTTCCCGTTGATTTGCCGTAGAGAAAAACTGTTCGTGCCCATCTAGCAACTCTGAATATTATTTGTTATACTAATAGGGTAAGGGAAAATTAATGTAATGAAAGAAAAGCAGATGAAATGAAATGCCATTAGAAGTGTTGTGTTTAGCTAATCGCGCTCGTTAATTTTCTATCGTTGTAACCTGCTGAATTGTAAAATAATAGCTTATGTAAAGATTGATATGTATTCACTTTATCACACGCTTTCGTGTACATTGCATAAAGTTGCCTACAATAGGATTCTCCATCAATTGCAATAGGATTCTCCATCAGATTGTACACTTCTTAATTTATTTATTCTGCATATATTTTGTTGCATGGAAGAAATTGGTAGGTAGCCAACTTTGAATCGACATTTTGTGCAAGTGAAATTGATTCCAATGTTGACTATTGTAAACAGCTCTTTAAATTAATTTAGCCAAATTTTCTAAAGCAGGGCGCCAATTACTTTGAAAACAAATGCAGTGTTGTTTTGGTATGATTATCTAGAGTTGCAATGCTAGGCTTAAGTGAAGAATAATGACTCCGCAACCCGAGAAAAACTAAGTACAGGACAAGGTCCGCCTTTTTCTTCCGATGTGAACGGTATGTATAATTTTTTGTGCAAATGAAAATTATGGGAGTTAGAGGGGGTGAAATTGGAAATTTTAAAATTTTTAATCGGGAATACGAGTATATCTCAAACTACTGAACCGATCTTTAATGAGTGACATTATTGCATAGGTAATTGAAACCTCTTTCATTTGATATGCATATTAGTATACCTTTGGATGTAATTAAAATATAAAATGTAAAAAACCTTAATGAAACTTTTTTTTTAAACAAATTCATTGTTTTTAATAAAATGTCTGTTTAACTTTAGTTGTAACTTGCGTGTTTTAATAGGGAATAAAATTTCCTTTAATTTGATATACAACACAAGCTATTTGTACTATTGTAAGCTAAAGTGTGTACTGTACAGAAGTACTGTGGATGGCGTAGCCGATGTTGGATCGGTCCAGGGTTGTTTTTTTAAGTGCTGCCGAAGGACGCCTACGCAGAAAGGCGCGCTGTAGACAAGTACTGTGGATGGCGTAACTGGTGTTGGATCGGGGTAGGGTTGTTTTTTCAGGCGCGGCCGAAGGCCGCGTACGCAAAAAGGTATATAGAAAGAAACTAAAAATTTAATCAAAATAAATAAAACATCTTTGTGATAGTGGAAACAGTCGAGAAAAAACCACTTTTATTGCGTTTGGAATGAGTATGTTGTATTATTTATAATAAATTAAACAAAATTTTATTCCCTATTAAACACCCTAGTTGTAGGGTTAATAACACATTTTATTAAAAAAAATTAATTTGTTTAAAAAAATTTTGTTTGTACGATCGCCGGCCGCTCGGAGGTACAATATATAAAAATGAAAAAGGCCACAGTTTTATTAGCAATAGGACAATAGTTTAATTTATTGTTGTCAATTTGTTTACAATAATTTACCTTACAATAATTTTGTGGAGTAGCGTGGCAACAGCAGTAGGTCCTTTCTCCGTGATGGTTGAAACGGAATGCATAAAGAAAATCGATCGTTTCGCCGGACCGGATATCATACGGGGGGTTTCCACTGAATATTTAATATCCAAAGAAAATCTCTGTTAGCCGGGTATTATTGTATGTATGTTACATTAATATGACCCGCATTAGGGTGGCCCGTTTATTATTTATAAATATTTTAGGCTCCGACCGAAACATGCCGGCCCCCTTGCGATGAGCAAACTTTAAACAGAAGGACTGCCGTGCTGGAGGTGCTACGCTCACTTAAAGCTTAAAAATAAAATGTACATATGAGATACATTTGTTTAAATTTGACTGGCTGATTTTTAACCGAACTTGTCTCAGTCGATCAGCAGCTGTAGAAAGAAAAAACAACATATTAAGGCTGAAAATTGGAACGGGTTATATTTCAACGCACTTTGTAGAATAGGTGTATATTTCAATACATATTTACTATGTTAAAGCTGACAAGGCCGAGTCACCAGTCTTTCCTTAAATATTGAGGTTTTTTTTTTATATGCTCGTCGAAGAGGCCGAGTCTCCGATCCATGCTTACATTACTTGGTCTGGACGAAGAGTCCGGGTCTCCGTTTTAGATTTCGAAGATTATTAATTTTATTTTGGGTCTGGACGAAGAGGCCGAGTTTCCGTTCCAGATTTTTGTGTATATGCTATAATTTTAATTATTTCATTATTTTTAATCATTTTTGGTTGGCCACCCAGCTAACCAAAAAAAAGAAAATTTTATGCACTTAATATTTTATACTGACAGCTGTTTTAGTTGTGGTTGGCAACTTCCCTGCAGTTTAATTCGCCACGCATATAGTGCTGCATTTATTTTTTAGAGAATGATCTGGTTCCCAGATCTCTATTACTTTCGAGATAAACATTTGATTTGGTTCGTATTTTTATGTTTGATTTGTGACTTGATTTGTCACAAGTTTCCTGCCATCCAAGAAAAGTTTCGCAAATCGATTTTTTTTGTATTGTGAAAAAATACCGGTTTTTCACACATAGTTTTTTAGAGGGTAGAACAAATTTACCTTCACTCCCGGATTCATAATACTTCAGAAAAAGTGTACCCGGTGAACTGGTTTTTTATTCATAATTTTTGATCGGGTACAAAAAATCAATTTCTGCTTTAGGATTCATGCTCATGGCACGAGTACGCTTCATTTGATAGCCCACTCGGCCATATTGCCAAATTTTTGCTGATACCACAAATTCCCTGATTGATCAAACGAAACTTATAGTGTGTCATGCCCTGAAGGTTTTCATAAGAAAAGTATGCGCGTGGTATGGTAACACTGTACGGCGAAATAGAATGACAGTGGATGTCAAAGTAAAGGAACATGAAAACAGAATGAAAGATATCATTACATAATAAATATGCGGTAAGTGTAGTAAAGTTTTGGAACCTTCGCCAACCTAATATAACCGGATAGCGTTTTTTACCGCACGAAAATAAACGACTTTTTTGGCTCTCACCCAAATAAATTTTTGCGTGCGTGAGTAGCGCTCATATACACAACCGACGTTCCAGCTGCGCTTAAATGTCACGCAAAACCAAAATTGGAAATTGAGTCAGGTCTTTACGCTGTGCGGTTAGTTTAGGTTGCTCTCTTACAATTTGCATGTGCATGAGACATTTTTAACAGAAAATTGCCGGAGTGCGTTTTTATTAGGTTGGGGTGTTAGCTAATTATATTATACTTTCAGATTTATCAAATGTTTAAATCCCTTCATTGATGTCGGGATGCCTTGTGCAACACCCCAAAAAATATGTGAACAATAAGGAATTTGGACAAATTTGCTTAAGTAGTGGAGGCAGGCTACAAAAATATGCCGGGCATACGTGCTAATGGTGGTGTTTTTTTTTGTATTTGCCAAGGAGGGATCAGCCTCAAGCAGTGGTCTGATAAGTGACGTGTGTTTTGCAGTGCATCTGAGTGCAACACAAAAATCACTTTCCGAAAAAATGCACAAACCCCTAGAAAATTGTATCGCACTGTAGGTTATTTTTGTCAAGTCTCCACCCAGCAGTTCTGTAAGCGGTTTTTTTTTTTGGAAAGTAACTTCTTTGTTGAGTCACCAAAAGCAAGTTTTTTTTCAAGAGAATAGCGTCGAGCGCAAAATTTATTTATTTATTTATTTTAAGTCGACACAGAAAACAGCGGTCGACTATTGAAATATAAAACAAGGGTTTACAAAACAGTGTACAATATTAAATATATACAAAAAAGAAACATATAATTAACAAAACAGAGAAAAGCATGAATTTAATTTATCAAATATTATTTGTGTGTGGCTAACTTCCTAATTTTCCCAACACTTGGCTAAAATTTACCTGCAAATTTTAAAGACCCGTAATAACGTGCACAATTTTGGTGGGTACTTCTGCGAGTGTAAAAAGCACAAACCAAGTTAGAGTTCACACTAGGGGTGTGCCTAACTACAATTCATGTGCGTGCTAGGGGTAGTCGTGAATGCACACTAAGGGCCACTTTCATAAAAGCCGATTAAGCCTGATCGGTGATTAATTTGACAGCTAACCGTACAAAATAGGTCGATTAAACAACGGTTAGCCTGAACCGGCTTTTATGAAAGTGTGCCGGATTTAGTAGTTGTAGAATATTTAACATATTGGTCTAACTATATCAACTTGATTTATAATTTTTTGACTTTTGACTATATTGTAAAGTTTGGTCTTCTTTCTTCTTCTTTAAATGGTCATCTAACCGCCTGGGCGATTTTGACCGTCCAACATAGCTCGCCAGTCGTTTCTTCGTTGCGCCAACTGGCGCCAATTGGAAACACCGCGGGATCGCAAATCGGTCTCCACTTGGTCCTTCCATCGGATTGGTGGTCTCCCTCTTCCTCTGCTTCCACCGGCGGGTGCCGATAAGAATACCTTCTGGGCTGGAGCATCTTCGCTCATTCGCACTACGTGGCCTAGCCAGCGAAGCCGCTGTGTTTTAATTCGCTGAACTATGTCGGCGTCTGCGTAAAGTTCATACAGCTCATCATTAAATCTTCTTCGGTACTCGCCGTCGCCAACGCGTAGAGGTCCACAAATCTTTCGAAGAACCTTTCTCTCGAATACTCCCAGAGCCGCCTCATCAGATGTTGTTAGTGTCCACGCTTCTGCACCATATAGCAGGACGGGTGCGATGAGTGACTTGTAGAGTGTTATTTTCGTTCGTCGAGAGAGGACTTTACTTTTCAATTGCCTACTCAGTCCGAAGTAGCATTTGTTTGCAAGAGTGATTCTTCGTCGGATTTCTAGGCTAACATTATTGTTGGTATTAATGCTGGTTCCCAGGTAAACGAAGTCCTTTACTATTTCGAAATTATTGCTGCCAACAGTGGCTTGGTTGCCAAGGCGCGAATGCGCTGACTCTTTGCATGATGACAGAAGGTACTTCGTTTTGCCCTCGTTCACCACCAATCCCATTTTCTCCGCTTCTTTTTCTAATTTGGAGTAAGCAGAAGTTACGGCGCGGTTGTTAAGGCCAATGATATCAATATCGTCAGCATATGCCAACAGTTGGACGCTTTTATAAAATATTGTTCCAGCGCGGTTAAGTTCTGCAGCTTGTATTATTTTCTCCAGCATTAAATTAAAGAAATCGCACGATAGGGGGTCACCCTGTCTGAAACGTCGTTTAGTTTCGAACGGCTCTGAGAGGTACTTCCCAATTCTGACCGAGCTGGCGGTGTTGCTCAAGGTCATTTTGCATAGCCGTATAAGTTTTGCGGGGAAACCAAATTCAGACATAGCGGCATATAGGCAGCTCCTTTTCGTGCTATCGAAAGCGGCTTTAAAATCAACAAAGAGATGATGCGTGTCGATTCTTTTTTCACGGGTTTTTTCCAAGATTTGGCGTATTGTAAAAATCTGGTCGATGGTAGACTTACCAGGTCTGAAGCCACACTGATAAGGTCCAATCAGTCTGTTCACATCAGGTTTCAGTCTTTCGCACAACACGCTTGATAGGACCTTATATGCGATATTCAAAAGGCTGATTCCGCGATAGTTGGCGCAGTTTGCAGGATCGCCCTTCTTGTGGATTGGGCAGAGAACACTTAGATTCCAATCTTCAGGCATGCATTCATCCGACCAAATTGCATGCGCCTTACCAGCTCCTCGCCTCCGTGTTTGAATAGCTCAGCAGGCAAACCATCAGCGCCAGCTGCTTTATTTGTTTTTCAATCGGGATATTGCTATTCGCACCTCATTGTAGTCGGGTTGTGGAACGTCAATTCCATCATCTTCGATTGTGGGCTCGGGTTCGGCATCTTCTCTGGTTTCTTGCTCAGTTTCTCCATTTAAAAGGGCAGAGAAGTGATCCCTCCATATTCTGAGTGTTCTCTGAACATCGGTCACCAGGTCGCCGTTCTCATTCTTACAGGAGTTTGCCCCGGGTTTGAAACCTTCTGTCATTCGCCGAATTTTTTGATAGAATTTTCGGGCATTATTCCCGTTGGCCAGCATCTCAAGCTCCCTTATTTCACGCTTTTCTGCCTCTCTTTTTTTCGCCCGGAAAAGCCGCCTCGCTTCCCTCTTCAACTCGCGGTAGTGTTCACACACACTCCTCGTTGCATTCGATCTCAGCGTTGCCTTGTAGGCTTCGTCCTTTCTTTTCGTTGCAGCGCGGCACTCTTCATCATCATACCAGTTGTTTTTTCGCGTTCGCCGGAATCCAATTACTTCTTCGGCTGCGGTACGGAGTGCTCCTGAGATATGATCCCACTGCTCATGCATTCCACTAGGTTGAATTGTGCTCTCGGAGAGCAGGTGTGAGAGGCGATCTGCGAAATAATTGGCGGTCTGTTGCGATTGCAGCTTTTCGACGTCCAGCCTTCCCTGCGTTTTTTGTTGCACCTGTTTTGTCGTACAGAGGCGGGTACGAATCTTGGCTGCTACTAGGTAGTGATCAGAGTCGATGTTAGGTCCTCGTATTGTGCGAACATCTAAAACGCTGGAAGCATGCCGTCCGTCTATCACAACGTGGTCGATCTGGTTGCGTGTTTTTCGATCGGGGGACAGCCATGTAGCCTGATGGATCTTCTTGTGCATAAACCTAGTGCTGGATATGACCATGTTTCGGGCACCGGCGAAGTCGATCAGCCTGAATCCATTTGGCGAAGTCTGATCGTGGAGACTGAACTTCCCGACAGTGGGGCCAAATACACCCTCCTTACCCACCCTGGCGTTAAAGTCGCCAAGCACGACTTTGATATCATGACGGGGGCAGCGCTCGTATGCTTCTTCCAGGCGCTCGTAGAATGCATCCTTTTCCACGTCGTCCTTCTCTTCCGTCGGTGCATGAGCGCAGATAAACGATATGGTGAAAAATCGTACTTTTATGCGGATTGCAGCGAGACGCTCGTTCACGGGTGTGAACGACAGTACTCGGTGACGGAGTCTCTCTCCCACCACAAATCCCACGCCGAATCTGCGCTTGTCTTCATGCCCACTCCAGTAGATGTTGCAAGGTGTTTTGATAGTGTTTCCTCGCCCCGTCCATCGCATCTCTTGTATGGCGGTGATGTCAGCTTTTGCTTTCCTCAGGACCTCAACCAGCCGGGCAGCGGCACCTTCCCCATTAAGGGACCGGACATTCCAGGTACATGCCCTTATCTCATAATCCTTATTTCGTTTGCGGGTGTTGTCATCTAAAAAAGGGGTTCTCATATCCGAGGCTTTGTTGTTGAATTTCATTGGAACGTTGTTTTATGTGGTGGGTCCCAAACCCAACGCACAACCCGTTTCACGGGAGGTTGAATTCTATTACACGTTTGTATAGCGAGCCGCTTGATCCAAGACAGACGCCCGCTTGCAGCCGCACCACCTGGTGATCAGACGCTGCTGTTTGAACCCCCCCAGCAAGCCCTTAAACCGATTATGTCGGAGTGGCCTTACCAAGTTGTCGCCTTCTCACGTTTAGCTCACCACCAAACGGGTGTTCGGTGGTTACCCAGAGGATACTTGGGCGCAAAGCCCGGAAGTAGTGAGCTGCTTGAACCGCATGCAAAAGAATCGCTCTGGCCATTCCCAGGTGAATGGCGATCAGAAACTTTCCCCACTTGCGTGGACTTCTGCACACGGCCCCACCCTCCAAAAATTTGGTCAAGTTGGTATAATTAGACATCCAACAGAAAAACATTGACTAAACAGTTTTATATTTAGGAAATTCAAAATACAGAAAGTCAGAAAATGGAGACTACCCACTATTGCTGGATCTTTTCGGATATGGTAATTTAAATGTGTTCCATATGATTTTGTATATCTATTTTGGGGATATGGTTTTGGGTTAATTCTTTCTGAGATTTTTTTTTTCTGTGTCGGATAAGCTTGTTTATCTGCGGTCTTTATTTTTCATTGTGATCTACGATGGTTGGTTTTAAAACCAGATCGGGTCGTGGTAACATCGCTAAGAACCATCAACTCTAACAAGATCATCTGGTCCTGAATGGAGTTTGACCACCCTTCCGAGTCATAATTTATTTGGAGCTAGGTTATCCTCTTTTAGGACTACTAGGTCTCCTAACTTTATGTTGGCATTTGGGTGCTTCCACTTAACCCGCTTTTTTAGTTCCAAGAGGTATTCCTTTTTTCACCTTTTACAAAAGGTTTGATGTAAAGCCTTCAATTTCTACCATCGGTTTACTATGGAGACAGGATTCTCGTTGGAATCTATTTCTGGTGGCGCGAGAAGATGCTCGCCCACCAGGAAATGCCCTGGTGTTAAGGGTTCCATGTCGGTCGATTCATTTGACGTAGGGCTTATGGGTCGCGAGTTGAGGCAAGTCTCAATACGGCATAAAAGGGTAGAAAATTCCTCAAAGGTTTATTTATACCCAGCTGCAACTTTTCTGAAGTGCCTTTTAAAACTTTTTACTCCTGCTTCCCACAGGCCTCCTATGTGCGGAGTTGCCGTGGGGATGAAAAGCCATTGCAAAAGTTGATGGGAGTATATGGATACTGCGCTTTTACGTGAGGCCGCTTATTCAGATTTTAGAGATCTTGAGGCTCCGACAAAGTTGGTCTCATTGTCGGAATAAATATTCTTTGGAAAACCTCGTCTCGCGATGAAGCTAGAGAAAGCTGCCAGGAATGATTGGGTGCTGAGGTCGGTTGTGGCTTCTAGGTGTATTGCTTTCGTGGTAAAGCAGACGAAAAGGCAGGCATAACCCTTTGATATCCGACAACCTCGATCTCGGTAACTTTTCATGTCAAATGGTCCTGCAAAATCTACCCCTGTATTCGTAAATACTCGGGAAAATGTTGTACGTTCCTGTGCGAGGTTCCCGCTAAGTTGGGTTTATACGCATTTCTTGTAGATCGTGAAGACCTTGCAGTTATCAATAATGGACTGTATCATATTTTTAACCCTAGGAATCCAGTATTGGGTTCTAATAAGCCTTAACATAAGTTTATTTTCTCCATGTAAAGAGATTTCATGGACAAACTGAGCTGAAAGACGGAATAATTGGCATTTGTAAGGCAGGATGATTGGGTGGCGTTCGCTGTACGCCAAGTCCTCCAGTCCTTATAATGTCATCCTTATCAAAGAAAGCGCTAAGAGGAAGCACTTCAATTTTGGTATCGACTGGTTTCCTAGATTTAAGATTTTTGTATTCTGAACAATAAAATAGTTGTTGAGATATTGTGATTAAACGTTGTGTCCTGGTTTTGATTTCATCTGATGAAATCTGACGCCGATGTATCTTAAAAGAAGCTTTGGTCTTGGGGTGATATTTTTCAATAAATCTTAGAGCGTATGATAGGTTCGAAAATCTATGCAGAATGTCACTAGTATCGGTTTTGGTCGTGACTGCATGTACTTGCACTCTCTTTTCCTCTATATTTGTGTTGTTCGGTGTTCTAGGAAAGTCGACCATGAACATGGTGGCTTTTGTATCAATGCCAGTATAATAGTTGAATCGGTCCATAAATATGTTTTTGGATTCCCTAAGTTGATGTTAGTTGCGATGATTTCTATCACTTCGGAGAGTAGTACGGCTCTGCATAATTCCAGTCGAGGAAGTGCAATTGTTTTCACTGGGGCTACTTTCGTTTTGACTAAAAGTAAAGTAACTAAGACTTTGTCGTCTTTTTCGACGCGAAGATATACTGCCCCAGCATACGATTTCTCCGATGGGTCACAGAAACCGTGAACTACTACCTTGTCGAATGGGGAAAAGTAAGTCCTTCACGGTATCCTTATATTATCAATTTCGTGATAATTTTCCATGAAATTTTTCCAACGTTTCTTTGTAGTGGGTGATACACTTTCGTCCCAATTTCTTCCTTCTAGCCAAATGTTATACATAAGCATTTTGGCTACAACTATTATTGGCGCAAGCCATCCCAAGGGATCGAAAGGTTTCGCGATAGCTGATAAAAAAGCCCTTTTTGTTAGGTTATTGCAAATTTCCATGGGTTTTGCGATGAAGTAAAATTCATCTTTATGGGCGTTTCACCTGATTCCTAGTGCCTTCACTGAACTTGCGTCTTCGAATTCTAGGAAGTTCTTATTAAGGAGGTGTTTTATAGGGATGTCCTTTAGGATTTGGTCACAATCGGCTGTCCACTTTCGAAGTGGAAGCGCGGCTGATTGTTACACTTGAGATATTTGATCTCTTGCCCTAATTGCTGAGTCGATGCAGTGTCCACCAGCAAGAATGTCATCCACATACATGAAATCTTTAAGTATGGTGGATGCTATCGGAAAGGAGTCTTCGACGTCTTTTGCCAATTGTAACAGTGTCCTTATTGCTAGATAACGAGCACAGTTTATAGTGTTACAGTCTTTAATTCGTAAATACTGATGGGGTTTTCAGCGTCAGTGCGGAATACTATGCGCTGGTATTTGGTATGATTAGGCTGTACATAAAGTCTCCAGCGAAATATCAGAAGAGTTAGGTTTACCTGTAGTACAGGACCCGTATGAAGAACGTCATTCAAGCTTACTCCATTTGCTGTTGGGCTTGATGCGTTGAATATGACGCGAACTTTGGGTGAAGTACTTCCTTCCTTGATGACGGAATGATGCGAAAATAGTGGTCAGAGGAGTCCGGATGCACGTTGCTGGTGATTCTTGCCATATGTCCTAATTCCTCGTGTTCGGTCACAACTCGATTGCACTCCGTTTGAAGAGTGGGGTTTTGTCGGGAGTGGTGTCTCTTTCCGGAAGAACTGAGAGCATGCCCGTTTGAGGGATGGCCCAAGGGATAAGTTCACAGGGAATTCTCTTTTGAATGGTAGTGAGACCGTATATTTTAATGAGCTATCCCTTGTGGTCGTACTCCTATAGAGATCCTCAAATGCGGACAATCGTTTATCTAATGATACGTCACTAAAATATGAGACCATCTTTTTGGGTTGCTTCTGAGCATCTGCTCGGCCTGTAAGTATCCAGCCGAAGACAGTTTCTTGTGCTAAGAGCGGACCAAGAACATCCTTCTGCAGTCCGTTTAAGATTATTTGAGGGTAAATGTCCACTCCCAGATTAAGGTCCACTAATTTGTTGACATAGAACATCTTATCGACCAGCTCGAGATCAGAGAATGATTGTCTGGCCATCGCACTGATCTGGGTCAATCAGAGACCGCAACTCTATGGTACAAGTCTCTTTGACCTGTGTAGAGAACTTGTTACTTATCCTGGAAACTTGGGCGCGAATTTGTTTTGTACGGCAGGTTAATTCGACGTTCGTAATAAACGAACACTCTGAGCCAGAGTCAATTAGGCCTCTGGTTTAAAAACTAGTGTTTATGTAGTGTATTTTCAGCTAGTGTTAGCATGGAAAGATTGAACATTGGAAACTTGCTTATCGTTTGATTTAGAGGTTTGTCTCTCTCATGCCCGTTTGGATGCTGTGGCTCTATCATCGTCATCTGAGCTCCTGCTATGTCTGATAGGAACATATTCATATCCTCCCATTTAGATACTTCCATTTTATTCCCTAGAGATTGTTCCCAAAGTGAAGGGCTGCTCTTGGGAAACTTTTCTGCGCACAAATACACAAACAGTGCATCCCATAAGTAAATTTTATGACTTTTTAAAACCGTCATGCACCTATTCAGTTTTAATTGCAAATCCTTTATTGATTTTCCGCAATCAGTTTCAATTGGCTTAATGCTAAAGACGGTATCAAACTGGGCCTTACTTTCATATCGTTCATTTAAATTTTCCAAGCCTGCGTTTGTGAGCGGGGCATTGCTCACAATGTCTTTTGCCTCCCCTTTTGTTTTCTGGTTGAGGTGGAATAACTTTTCAACCGGATTAAGGCTCTTATTGTTTATATATATCGCCGTCAACATATCTCTGAATGTCGGCCATGAAATATAATCACCCTTGAACACAGCCATGTCGCATGGCGGAAGGTGAATTTTGTGTTCTCAGGTTGGTAAGTTTCCATCTCCTTCTTGCCCTTGGATAGTTGATCGGACAACTTACCCATGGCAGTCAAGCACTTAACGTAAATTCGATAAGACACTTTATATTTTTTCTTAATGGAAGTAATGTCTGCATTTTTTCCGGCATGATCAGACAGGGCAGTTTCATAGGCTTGACGTAACTTTTACACAGAAGACCTTTACCATCCTTCTATGGAAATAGTCTACGAAACCATAAGTAATGGCCAAGGCACTCAATGCTACTCATGTAGTAGCTTTGATTTTAACTTTTCCAAAGCAAACTACAAGAAATTAAATAAAGAACTGTCTAAATTAACTTGGCCTGAATTTAGTTGTGACATCGATCTAAACGTCTCACATTTCAATCAAACTATTCACTGCCTATTTGAGAAGTTTATTCCCAAACGTAAATTAACTTATGATCATCCTACGCAAGCTTGGTTTACTAAAGAGCTTAAGGCTCTTAAAA
Organism: Merzomyia westermanni; assembly: GCA_949987695.1. NCBI lineage: Eukaryota > Metazoa > Arthropoda > Insecta > Diptera > Tephritidae > Merzomyia > Merzomyia westermanni. The sequence continues at coordinate 80,311,922 of OX465288.1, forward strand.
ATAGGAAAACGCGATCATTTAATTTATATAAGAAATCTGGATTAAATAAACATTACTTACTGTATTCCAGTCTACGTCAGAAGTACATAGATTTAATTAAAAAGTGCTATAAAGCTTATATCTCTAAACCCAAAAAACCAATCCAAAGTCATTTTATGGTTTCGTAAATTCTAAACGCAAAGTATCAGGGTTTCCCTCAGCCATGAAATATCAAGACATTATATCTAGCGAAAATCAATATATCGCAAATTTTTTGCTCAATTTTTCACTTCTAACTATTCTGCTGTCACCAATTCAAACTTTCAAAACTATCCTTATAAGCTACACGGGACAAATTCAATTAATTCACCAATTATATGCGCTAAAGATATTCTAATTTACCTTAAAACCTTAAAAGAATCTTTTAAATACGGTCCTGATAGGATTCCTACATGTTTCTTGAAAAAGTGTGCGAACCATATTTACCAACCCCTTACCAATTTGTTCAATCTATCACTAAAGTGTGGTGTTTTTCCAACTGCGTGGAAAGAATCGTTTCTTCTACCGCTGCATAAAAGCGGGAGTAGGTCTTCTATAGAGAACTATCGTGGCATCGCAAAGCTTTCTGCCATCCCAAAATTGTTTGAAGCTATTGTTACAAATCAACTTACGGGTCCGATCTCTACTTTGATAGCTGACTGCCAACACGGGTTCAGTAAGGGAAAGTCCACAGTTACGAATTTACTTGAGTTTACCAGTCATGTCTCAAATTCTTCTTCTTTAAATGGTCATCTAACCGCCTGGGCGATTTTGACCGTCCAACATAGCTCGCCAGTCGTTTCTTCGTTGCGCCAACTGGCGCCAATTGGAAACACCGCGGGATCGCAAATCGGTCCCCACTTGGTCCTTCCATCGGAGTGGTGGTCTCCCTCTTCCTCTGCTTCCACCGGCGGGTGCCGATAAGAATACCTTATGGGCTGGAGCATCTTCGCTCATTCGCACTACGTGGCCTGGCCAGCGAAGCCGTTGTGTTTTAATTCGCTGAACTATATCGGCGTCTGCGTAAAGTTCATACAGCTCATCATTAAATCTTCTTCGGTACTCGCCGTCGCCAACGCGTAGAGGTCCACAAATCTTTCGAAGAACCTTTCTCTCGAACACACCCAGAGCCGCCTCATCAGATGTTGTTAGTGTCCACGCTTCTGCACCATATAGCAGGACGGGTGCGATGAGTGACTTGTAGAGTGTTATTTTCTTTCGTCGAGAGAGGACTTTACTTTTCAATTGCCTACTCAGTCCGAAGTAGCATTTGTTTGCAAGAGTGATTCTTGTCAATTTTGGTATCGACTGGTTTCCTAGATTTAAGATTTTTGTATTCTGAACAATAAAATAGTTGTTGAGATATTGTGATTAAACGTTGTGTCCTGGTTTTGATTTCATCTGATGAAATCTGACGCCGATGTATCTTAAAAGAAGCTTTGGTCTTGGGGTGATATTTTTCAATAAATCTTAGAGCGTATGATAGGTTCGAAAATCTATGCAGAATGTCACTAGTATCGGTTTTGGTCGTGACTGCATGTACTTGCACTCTCTTTTCCTCTATATTTGTGTTGTTCGGTGTTCTAGGAAAGTCGACCATGAACATGGTGGCTTTTGTATCAATGCCAGTATAATAGTTGAATCGGTCCATAAATATGTTCTTGGATTCCCTAAGTTGATGTTAGTTGCGATGATTTCTATCACTTCGGAGAGTAGTACGGCTCTGCATAATTCCAGTCGAGGAAGTGAAATTGTTTTCACTGGGGCTACTTTCGTTTTGCCTAAAAGTAAAGTAACTAAGACTTTGTCGTCTTTTTCGACGCGAAGATATACTGCCCCAGCATACGATTTCTCCGATGGGTCACAGAAACCGTGAACTACTACCTTGTCGAATGGGGAAAAGTAAGTCATTCACGGTATCCTTATATTATCAATTTCGTGATAATTTTCCATGAAATTTTTCCAACGTTTCTTTGTAGTGGGTGATACACTTTCGTCCCAATTTGTTCCTTCTAGCCAAATGTTTTACATAAGCATTTTGGCTACAATTATTATTGGCGCAAGCCATCCCAAGGGATCGAAAGGTTTCGCGATAGCTGATAAAAAAGCCCTTTTTGTTAGGTTATTGCAAATTTCCATGGGTTTTGCGATGAAGTAAAATTCATCTTTATGGGCGTTTCACCTGATTCCTAGTGCCTTCACTGAACTTGCGTCTTCGAATTCTAGGAAGTTCTTATTAAGGAGGTGTTTTATAGGGATGTCCTTTAGGATTTGGTCACAATTGGCTGTCCACTTTCGAAGTGGAAGCGCGGCTGATTGTTACACTTGAGATATTTGATCTCTTGCCCTAATTGCTGAGTCGATGCAGTGTCCACCAGCAAGAATGTCATCCACATACATGAAATCTTTAAGTATGGTGGATGCTATCGGAAAGGAGTCTTCGACGTCTTTTGCCAATTGTAACAGTGTCCTTATTGCTAGATAACGAGCACAGTTTATAGTGTTACAGTCTTTAATTCGTAAATACTGATGGGGTTTTCAGCGTCAGTGCGGAATACTATGCGCTGGTATTTGGTATGATTAGGCTGTACCATAATTTGTCGGTACATTTTCTCGATATCGCTGTTGAAGACATATTTGTAAAGTCTCCAGCGAAGTATCAGAAGAGTTAGGTTTACCTGTAGTACAGGACCCGTATGAAGAACGTCATTCAAGCTTACTCCATTTGCTGTTGGGCTTGATGCGTTGAATATGACGCGAACTTTGGGTGAAGTACTTCCTTCCTTGATGACGGAATGATGCGAAAATAGTGGTCAGAGGAGTCCGGATGCACGTTGCTGGTGATTCTTGCCATATGTCCTAATTCCTCGTGTTCGGTCACAACTCGATTGCACTCCGTTTGAAGAGTGGGGTTTTGTCGCGAGTGGTGTCTCTTTCAGGAAGAACTGAGAGCATGCCCGTTTGAGGGATGGCCCAAGGGATAAGTTCACAGGGAATTCTCTTTTGAATGGTAGTGAGACCGTATATTTTAATGAGCTATCCCTTGTGGTCGTACTCCTATAGAGATCCTCAAATGCGGACAATCGTTTATCTAATGATACGTCACTAAAATATGAGACCATCTTTTTGGGTTGCTTCTGAGCATCTGCTCGGCCTGTAAGTATCCAGCCGAAGACAGTTTCTTGTGCTAAGAGCGGACCAAGAACATCCTTCTGCAGTCCGTTTAAGATTATTTGAGGGTAAATGTCCACTCCCAGATTAAGGTCCACTAATTTGTTGACATAGAACATCTTATCGACCAGCTCGAGATCAGAGAATGATTGTCTGGCCATCGCACTGATCTGGGTCAATCAGAGACCGCAACTCTATGGTACAAGTCTCTTTGACCTGTGTAGAGAACTTGTTACTTATCCTGGAAACTTGGGCGCGAATTTGTTTTGTACGGCAGGTTAATTCGACGTTCGTAATAAACGAACACTCTGAGCCAGAGTCAATTAGGCCTCTGGTTTAAAAACTAGTGTTTATGTAGTGTATTTTCAGCTAGTGTTAGCATGGAAAGATTGAACATTGGAAACTTGCTTATCGTTTGATTTAGAGGTTTGTCTCTCTCATGCCCGTTTGGATGCTGTGGCTCTATCATCGTCATCTGAGCTCCTGCTATGTCTGATAGGAACATATTCATATCCTCCCATTTAGATACTTCCATTTTATTCCCTAGAGATTGTTCCCAAAGTGAAGGGCTGCTCTTGGGAAACTTTTCTGCGCACAAATACACAAACAGTGCATCCCATAAGTAAATTTTATGACTTTTTAAAACCGTCATGCACCTATTCAGTTTTAATTGCAAATCCTTTATTGATTTTCCGCAATCAGTTTCAATTGGCTTAATGCTAAAGACGGTATCAAACTGGGCCTTACTTTCATATCGTTCATTTAAATTTTCCAAGCCTGCGTTTGTGAGCGGGGCATTGCTCACAATGTCTTTTGCCTCCCCTTTTGTTTTCTGGTTGAGGTGGAATAACTTTTCAACCGGATTAAGGCTCTTATTGTTTATATATATCGCCGTCAACATATCTCTGAATGTCGGCCATGAAATATAATCACCCTTGAACACAGCCATGTCGCATGGCGGAAGGTGAATTTTGTGTTCTCAGGTTGGTAAGTTTCCATCTCCTTCTTGCCCTTGGATAGTTGATCGGACAACTTACCCATGGCAGTCAAGCACTTAACGTAAATTCGATAAGACACTTTATATTTTTTCTTAATGGAAGTAATGTCTGCATTTTTTCCGGCATGATCAGACAGGGCAGTTTCATAGGCTTGACGTAACTTTTACACAGAAGACCTTTACCATCCTTCTATGGAAATAGTCTACGAAACCATAAGTAATGGCCAAGGCACTCAATGCTACTCATGTAGTAGCTTTGATTTTAACTTTTCCAAAGCAAACTACAAGAAATTAAATAAAGAACTGTCTAAATTAACTTGGCCTGAATTTGGTTGTGACATCGATCTAAACGTCTCACATTTCAATCAAACTATTCACTGCCTATTTGAGAAGTTTATTCCCAAACGTAAATTAACTTATGATCATCCTACGCAAGCTTGGTTTACTAAAGAGCTTAAGGCTCTTAAAAATAGGAAAACGCGATCATTTAATTTATATAAGAAATCTGGATTAAATAAACATTACTTACTGTATTCCAGTCTACGTCAGAAGTACATAGATTTAATTAAAAAGTGCTATAAAGCTTATATCTCTAAACCCAAAAAACCAATCCAAAGTCATTTTATGGTTTCGTAAATTCTAAACGCAAAGTATCAGGGTTTCCCTCAGCCATGAAATATCAAGACATTATATCTAGCGATAATCAATATATCGCAAATTTTTTGCTCAATTTTTCACTTCTAACTATTCTGCTGTCACCAATTCAAACTTTCAAAACTATCCTTATAAGCTACACGGGACAAATTCAATTAATTCACCAATTATATGCGCTAAAGATATTCTAATTTACCTTAAAACCTTAAAAGAATCTTTTAAATACGGTCCTGATAGGATTCCTACATGTTTCTTGAAAAAGTGTGCGAACCATATTTACCAACCCCTTACCAATTTGTTCAATCTATCACTAAAGTGTGGTGTTTTTCCAACTGCGTGGAAAGAATCGTTTCTTCTACCGCTGCATAAAAGCGGGAGTAGGTCTTCTATAGAGAACTATCGTGGCATCGCAAAGCTTTCTGCCATCCCAAAATTGTGTGAAGCTATTGTTACAAATCAACTTACGGGTCCGATCTCTACTTTGATAGCTGACTGCCAACACGGGTTCAGTAAGGGAAAGTCCACAGTTACGAATTTACTTGAGTTTACCAGTCATGTCTCAAATTCTTCTTCTTTAAATGGTCATCTAACCGCCTGGGCGATTTTGACCGTCCAACATAGCTCGCCAGTCGTTTCTTTGTTGCGCCAACTGGCGCCAATTGGAAACACCGCGGGATCGCAAATCGGTCCCCACTTGGTCCTTCCATCGGAGTGGTGGTCTCCCTCTTCCTCTGCTTCCACCGGCGGGTGCCGACAAGGATACCTTCTGGGCTGGAGCATCTTCGCTCATTCGCACTACGTGGCCTAGCCAGCGAAGCCGTTGTGTTTTAATTCGCTGAACTATGTCGGCGTCTGCGTAAAGTTCATACAGCTCATCATTAAATCTTCTTCGGTACTCGCCGTCGCCAACGCGTAGAGGTCCACAAATCTTTCGAAGAACCTTTCTCTCGAACACTCCCAGAGCCGCCTCATCAGATGTTGTTAGTGTCCACGCTTCTGCACCATATAGCAGGACGGGTGCGATGAGTGACTTGTAGAGTGTTATTTTCTTTCGTCGAGAGAGGACTTTACTTTTCAATTGCCTACTCAGTCCGAAGTAGCATTTGTTTGCAAGAGTGATTCTTGTCTCAAATGCCTTTAGAAAAAATCTGCACACCGACGTTATTTATACGGATTTCAGCAAAGCTTTTGACAGAGTGTGTCACTCATTACTTATTCATAAACTCGATCAGTTGGGCTTCCAGCCGGGTCTCAATCCTGGATCTCTTCTTACCTTAGTGACAGGACACAAAGAGTAATGTTTAAAAATTTAGTATCCGATGTCATTTATGTCTCTTCGGGGGTTCCTCAAGGAAGCCATCTTGGCCCGATTCTGTTCTTGTTGTTTATAAATGATATTTCTACAATAATACAATTTTCTAAAATGTTAATGTATGCCGACGACGCACAGTGGCGCCTTTTGAGTTTTTTCTTTGCAAAAATCATAACTTTTGAACCAATGAAGATATTTTAAAAATTTTAAATGCAAATGAAAGATAATTAGTTGAAGTTTTATTGTATGAAAGCTCAGAATGTCACAGATACTTGGTGCTTCTGAAAAATTCGTCAAAGTCGAAAATTTTTAGAAAAATGCAAAAACAAAATGATTTAGTAAAAAATAAAAAAATAAAATGAGACTTATCTTATAATGACGTATTTAAGCATTAAATAAGATAAACTAATGATTTTGATAAAATAGCGTGGCACTGCCCACTTATGACAAAAAGTTGTATCTAAGTATATACAGACAAACAAACGGACTTGCGATGGGAAACCCAACATCGGCTATTCTTATGGAAGCGTTTATGCAAAACCTGGAAAAAGAGTATATACAGGAATTATATTCCAAATTAGGAGTGTTATTTTACGCAAGGTACGTGGATGATATCATATGCGTTTTAACTACCAACAACGAAGAGCAAGTACTGGAGTACCTCAACAAGCAGCACGGGAACATAAAATTCACAATGGAAACCGAAAAAGACGGAGCAATCAATTATCTGGACCTCACAATAAGTATTGATAAAGCTAGCAATAAATTCAACTACGACATATATAGGAAACCAACGGCCACCGACACAATAATACATAATACCTCGAACCACCCACAACAACATAAAAAGCAGCGCTGAGGCACTTAGTACAAAGATTGGAAAGAACACCTCTTACACAAGAAGCATATAGAAGAGAGCTTGGAATAATATATAACATCGCTACAAACAACGGATATAAAAAAGCACTAGTAGATAAACTCAGGAGAGACCTTAGAGAACAAAAAAGAAACAATGGAGAAGAAAGTACACAAACCTGGACGACCATGACATATACTGGAAGGGCAACATATAAATTAGCAAATTTCCTTAGAAAATACAACATCAACACAGCGTTCAAAACATCGAACAATTTAGGACGGAAGCTAAGAACCAAAACTAACTCAGAAGATCCATTTAGCAGCCATGGTGTATACAAGCTCACTTGTGAATGCCAGCACAGTTACATAGGACAAACCGGACGACAAGTAAGAACGAGGTGCAGAGAACACATTAGAGATTACAACAAAAAGATACGGAATCCAACCATCGTACCAGAGTTCAACTTTGCGAATCACATGGCGGAGAATAAATGCTCCCCCGGAAACATCAAAAAAACAGTCAAGGTCCTACATGTACAAGCAACAGGTAGACGCCTGAACGTACTCGAAAACATGGAAATCTACAAACAAAACACATTCGACGGCAGAATAATAAACGAACAGACAAACACTGTTTCCGACACAATATTCGAACCTTTAAAATTGGTTTACAAAAAACAAAGCAACCACTCAGGTACAACAAACACACACGCACCGACAAATAAGCACAAAACAGCAAAAGATCAAAAACAACAAACAAGCAAAAAAGATCAAACAACAAAAATCACCAACTTTTACCTGCCTCAGTCAACCACAAAAAAAACGATCGATGCAAACCACCCCCGTTTCTGAATGTACACACACAACACATGCACACACGTACACAAACAGGCACCCATGCTGACGTTACCTGCTACCTACTATAAATACAAGACAAACGACCACAACAGATCAGAACGAAAATCGACACTGATGATGGCACAACGCCGAAACCGGTTTGTCTCAAAACCAAATTTGACAAGGGATGACGAAAAATCGTTCCAATATACATCAGACGTATTGTTCTTTTAAATGGCAATACTCTTATAAAAATCAAATGTCCGTTTTTGGTGCCACAATAACAAGATGCTTCAAACTTCATCGTAAAATTTTACATGTTTTCTTTTTTTAATTTACAAGCCAAATATGTATTTTATTAATAACTAAAAGTTATTGAAAGTGGTTCAACGAAATTTTATTTGAGCTAAAGATTAAACAGCCAACGAATTTTGGAAAAGGGGAGTAGCACTGCCCATTTATGCTAAAAAGTTTGATCTTAGTAACCGATTTACCAATTTGCACCAAACTCGATAGACGTATTGATTTCTATAAAAATTTAATACTCGTTTGAAGGCGAAATGCCTAAGCTTTTAAATAAAATTGATAAACTTTAGAGAAATGCAATAACGAAAAGTATGTATTTATAAATTACTAAATTAATTAATTCTTTTATTTGAAATAAAAAATTAATTTGTACATAGATATCTTATTTTTCAATAAAGTAACAAAATAGATTAGTAAATATCTTTTTCATTGTTGTGATAAGAAGTGAGAAACTTATTTTATCTTAACATAGTCATCGTCACTGGAACATATCTCTAACAAAGCAACGATTTCTGAGCTATACGCATCTGTAAGATCTTTTTGTGTTCTTACATACCTCATAGATGATATGACTGGATCAGAAGAGATAGCTCACATGTTGAAAAGGTCTTCGTTTTGTCTAACTCTTGATACTTTGCAGGTGTTCATACATCTATATCTTTTGTAGTCCTTGTTCTTAGATTCTTGAGCTTCATCAGACAATTCTCCTTATGGTAAGCACTGGTTCTCTATTAAATCTTTTCCATGTGCTAAAATTTTATGTACCGTTGGTGTAAGTTTCTTCTCAGGATACTTTTGATGCAGCAACTCTCATATTCTTCAAATTTGGGTCCATTAACTGGTTCATGGCAGTTTAAAACATTTATAATTACTCCCAATCTTTTCACAATATCTCTATCAACTCCTGTTATGCGAGCAGTCACTTCATCGTTTTCAAAAAATCTTCCTGAGGAGAATATAGTTGATGACGGACGTGGATTTTTCCAATATTCTGAAGCTTCATCTTTTAGTCGTAATGAAACAATAGAAGCCATAAACATATTACTATCTGTAATTGTTTCATCGTCTAAATTTATTCTTTGTTTATATGCGCTTTGTCCTGATGATCCATCACAGCCCCACTTAGTTATCAATGCTAGCTCCTTTGGCAGTGATTTCAACTTTTCTTCAGTAAAACTTTGAAGGAGTCGTGTAGACGTATGATCCATTAGGTTTTGTAGCTCAATTTCAGCTGATACTTCGGTTATTTTGGGACTTAGAGGAAGTGCTTCTTTCTTGGTTTGAGTAATTTTTTTGTATCCAGGTAAAATATCGGCATTACGTTGCAATAATGACTTACGCCATATAATATATTTTTTCTTCCTTAAACCGAGATCTCTAAACAGCGCCAAAGCTTCTTCGGGAGTGTATTTCCTAGGTAGCGCATTTGGTGGTGTGGGAATGCTGTTTTTGATCCTCATCAGTCGCACTGGACTTGCTACCGCAACTTCTTCTGTTATATGAGACTTCACGTTTTCTTCGCCTTTTTTATATTTAATAGCCAGTGCTTCTGAAAGATGAGTCATGGCCATAGCTTTTGTGGTATCAGGCAGCTTCCTTTTCCTTGTGTAGGTAGAACACTCTTCTATGGGTTTTGTTGGTCTGCCTCTAGTTGGATTGGTTGACGTGCTAGGCGTTTCTTCGTCCAAAAAAGTTTTGTCAGCTAGCCACTTTTCATGCTTGCTTAGAAATGTTAAATTGTTACGATAGACGTCCTTCCATTTTTTTTCTATCATAATGTATTGTAAACCAATTTTTTCTTCCAGGCCTTCCTTTTCTTTAATGCTTGTTTCACGCGCTAATTCTCTCATAATAGCCTCAACGAAGTCCCGTCTTGACTTTGTAGATTTAAACACCGCAAATAGTTTCGAGTTTTCTAGATACATATTACAATTGGCTTCGAGTGTATCTGACTAAATATTAAACTGTGAACTATATTTAAAAATACTATTCACTTTATTTAAGTAAACAGAATACTAAGTTCCTAAATCTCCAAAAGACGAATGATAATGTGCATTGTATGATGGATAGTTTTATATACCTACTCAAATTATTAAAATGAATTTCAGGTATAGAATTCGTAACTAAAAAAATGTATGTTGTTAACAAGTTTCAATAACAAAAACGACCTTACGGCCGTACTGAATTATATATACCTGCTCGGGCGCGTATTTATGCCCAAGGTTGTTTAACTTTATTTGATGTAAAAAGTGAAGTTGCAGCTGGACGCAGGTAGACTTTATGAATTTAGGTAACTGAATATTTCACAAATAACTACTGTTAATTTGACGGAGCACATATTTTATTTTTTTTTTCCATCAAAGTTTCAAAAAGGTATATTCGCCAACTTTTAACAAAAAAAATTTTTTTTGTTTCAATCCTAAATTAAATTATCTTTAATTGCTATACAAGAAAACGACAACCGGCCGAGTTATTTACTCACAAACCCATTTTAAATGCAACGAAAAAGAAGAAAAATTTCAAATTTTTCCCAATGTTGAAAATTGGTTAACTTTGAGCGGATCTACCTGGTAAACTGTAATTTTCTGTGAAAAAGCAGTTGTATATTCTTGATCCCTGGAAAATTCTCTATTAGAAACATGTATTAGATTTAGCGAACGCTTTCATGATTTTTTTGATTTTTGCCATGCTTTAACGGCAGAGGCGCCACTGTGCGACGTAAAGTTTTTCATGTCATTCGCGTCATTTGAAGATAGAAATAAGCTACAATCAGATCTAGATGCACTAGTTACTTGGTGCGATTTAAATTATATGCCACTTAACCTTTAAAAATGTAAACACATGGGTTTTTCGCGTGGAATTTCTCAGCCGGCTTCCTATACAATTAAAAATTATAGTCTTGAGCAAGTGTATGATTTTGTTGACCTGGGGGTTACTATGGACTATAAACTCAGTTTCAACCGCCATATTAACACAACAGTCAATAAGGCTAGAGGTGTCCTAGCATTCGTTAAACGATGGTCTAAAGAATTTAGCGACCCTTATGTAACTAAAGCCCTCTTCACTACATTAGTCAGACCGATACTTGAATATGGTTCTATAATTTGGAACCCGCGTTACCAGATTCATGTAGATCGCCTTGAATCAGTTCAAAAACAATTCTTACTATTTGCCTTAAGAGATTTTTATTGGGATCCCTTGTACAATCTGCCACCCTATACGAATCGTTTAAAACTCATTAATCTACACACACTTTCTAGTCGGAGGGAAATGCTTGGAATTATTTTTATGATTAAATTGCTAAATGGTTCACTATCCAGCCCATTTCTTCTAAGTGAAGTGAACTTTAATGTACCGTCTCGTCCTTCAAGGCATTTTAAACCTCTAGTCTTAAAACAGTGCCGAACCAATTTTCAGTTAAATGAGCCTTTTCGCTGTTTGTGTCAAGATTATAACTCTCTTTCTGGTAGATTTGATATTTCAGACTCGCTTTTTAGCATAAAAAAATCAATTCTTTCTATCCTAAATTCATCTTAACATATTATAAAACAAAGTCACTTTTTCTGTCTGTATTTCCCCTTGAATGCTTAAATCTTGAAAACTAAGCAACGGATTTTGATGCGGTTTTTTTTAATACATAGATTGGTTGAAGAGGAAGGTTTATGTCATTATAACGTGAAGAAATATATAAAGGGGGCGTGGCAATCGGACAAAATGTGGTAAAAAACCATAAATTTTTCTTTTATACAGCCATAAATCCTAAACGAATCCACCGATTAAAATGAAACTTACTTGAAGTTAAACTTTGAAATATTTACTTTCGTTCTGCATCAAAAAAAATAGTTGTTTCATATCTTATTTAACCAAAATTGTTTAAACAAAAGCAGCACTTTTTCCAAAAAAGCTGTTTGTGTGTTTGTTCGCTGTTAAACGAATGAGCCATTAGAACTTGACAGCGAATAAACACACAAACAGCGTTCTTTCACCATACGATCTAATTCAACATGAATGAGGTGAGGCGACATCGTATGGTGAAAGAACGCTGTTTGTGTGTTCGTTCGTCGGTTGACAGCGACGGAGCGGGTTGCTAGTAGCTACTAATTGTTTCTTATTCTTTGACTTCTATTTTAACTTTTAACAATAATTTTATTCTGTTAACTAGTTATTTCTTAATGTATAAAGATCAAAAAGGGTAATAGGATAAATGTCAGTGTAATCATCAATCTTATTGTTTATAGCAAATGTCTAATGTTCTAATTTAGCAAAGGGCAAAACCGGAAGTTCGAATTTACGATATAAACTGCATTCGAAAAGTATACAAAGACAAATCCACTTATAATATGAAATAAATTAAGTAAAAAAAATTCAAAATATATTAACAAATATATAAATATATATATATTGTATTAGAGCGATAACGTAAATATGATCGGATACGTATAAACATACCTTCTTTTATAACTATGATGCAAGAATTAAATAATCTATTTTAGGGTGTCCACTTAGGAATGACTACTTTTTATAAAAAAATCTGAAAAATGTTAGTTGGAGACTTATTGGTTATTAAGTCCTCTATTAACGAAGGTTTGCCTGACAAGGTACTAACCGTATGAAATATGGCATGAAAATTTAATTTGGCTACAAGCGCCACTACATCTCTTTGGCCTGTTTATTTATCGCTGAATTTAGTTTTTAAATTTTTAATTAAATTATTAAAGAAGGAAATAACTTCTATAAATAAGTGCTCGTAAAACCTTACAAATAAAACTTAACGTGTATACTCTCTATTAAGTTATGCTGCTATATTTATCTCTAAAACGAAAAGAGACATTATTCTCAATCCTAAGTCATTTTATGGTTTCGTAAATTCTAAACGTAAAGTATCAGGGTTTCCCTCAGCCATGAAATATCAAGACATTATATCTAGCGATAATCAATGTATCGCAAATTTTTTTGCTCAATTTTTCACTTCTAACTATTCTGTTGTCACCAATTCAAACTTTCAAAACTATCCCTATAAGCTACACGGGACAAATTCAATTAATTCACCAATTATATGCACCAAAGATGTTCTAATTTACCTTAAAACCTTAAAAGAATCTTTTAAATATGGTCCTGATAGGATTCCTACATGTTTCTTGAAAAAGTGTGCGAACCATATTTACCAACCCCTTACCAATTTGTTCAATCTATCACTAAAGTGTGGTGTTTTTCCAACTGCGTGGAAAGAATCGTTTCTTCTACCGCTGCATAAAAGCGGGAGTAGGTCTTCTATAGAGAACTATCGTGGCATCGCAAAGCTTTCTGCCATCCCAAAATTGTTTGAAGCTATTGTTACAAATCAACTTACGGGTCCGATCTCTACTTTGATAGCTGACTGCCAACACGGGTTCAGTAAGGGAAAGTCCACAGTTACGAATTTACTTGAGTTTACCAGTCATGTCTCAAATGGCTTTAGAAAAAATCTGCAAACCGACGTTATTTATACGGATTTCAGCAAAGCTTTTGACAAAGTGTGTCACTCATTACTTATTCATAAACTCGATCAGTTGGGCTTCCAGCCGGGTCTCAATCGCTGGATCTCTTCTTACCTTAGTGACAGGACACAAAGAGTAATGTTTAAAAATTTAGTATCCGATGTCATTTATGTCTCTTCGGGGGTTCCTCAAGGAAGCCATCTTGGCCCGATTCTGTTCTTGTTGTTTATAAATGATATTTCTACAATAATAAAATTTTCAAAAATGTTAATGTATGCCGACGACGTAAAGCTTTTCATGTCATTCGCGTCATTTGAAGATAGAAATAAGCTACAATCAGATCTAGATGCACTAGTTACTTGGTGCGATTTAAATTATATGCCACTTAACCTTAAAAAATGTAAACACATGGGTTTTTCGCGTGGAATTTCTCAGCCGGCTTCCTATACAATTAAAAATTATAGTCTTGAGCAAGTGTATGATTTTGTTGACCTGGGGGTTACTATGGACTATAAACTCAGTTTCAACCGCCATATTAATACAACAGTCAATAAGGCTAGAGGTGTCCTAGCATTCGTTAAACGATGGTCTAAAGAATTTAGCGACCCTTATGTAACTAAAGCCCTCTTCACTACATTAGTCAGACCGATACTTGAATATGGTTCTATAATTTGGAACCCGCGTTACCAGGTTCATGTAGATCGCCTTGAATCAGTTCAAAAACAATTTTTACTATTTGCCTTAAGAGATTTTCATTGGGATCCCTCGTACAATCTGCCACCCTATACGAATCGTTTAAAACTCATTAATCTACACACACTTTCTAGTCGGAGGGAAATGCTTGGAATTATTTTTATGATTAAATTGCTAAATGGTTCACTATCCAGCCCATTTCTTCTAAGTGAAGTGAACTTCAATGTACCGTCTCGTCCTTCAAGGCATTTTAAACCTCTAGTCTTAAAACAGTGCCGAACCAATTTTCAGTTAAATGAGCCTTTTCGCTGTTTGTGTCAAGATTATAACTCTCTTTCTGGTAGATTTGATATTTCAGACTCACTTTTCAGCATAAAAAAATCAATTCTTTCTGTCCTAAATTCATAGCTACTAATTGTTTTTTATTCTTTGACTTCTATTTTAACTTTTAACAATAATTTTATTCTGTTAACTAGTTATTTCTTAATGTATAATCTATCCTATATCTACTTTACTTAGCTGATGAGGTTTTCTCTGTAGCTGAGCAGTTTTAGATCTCGACGATTAACAAACCAAAGCCTTTCAACGACTCGGCACGAACGAATAATCCGCGCGTTATGCGGATGCGCCCCTCGCGCCGGTCGGGCGGGATATGGTGGGTAATCCGTTGGGAATTATTATTATTATTATTATTATTATGAACAGTGCCCACGGAAGGTGTATTTTTAATTGCTAAACTACCCGATTTTCTACCTTCAAGCAACTTATTTTGGTCGCCGTGGAGATTCTAAAAGACCCTGTGGTAATTTATATGATCGGTATTTTAATAGTCGAAAAGGAAAAACTTCGACTTCGTGTTCAAACACACAAAGAGGCGATAATACAATATGCGAAAATACTGAAGTGGACGAAATTTTATCAAAAAAACTGCAAATATGGTTAAAATATAACGACAACCCACTAGAACAAATTGAGGATAAGTGGAAAACTACACATCCTTATAGAAAACTCAATCTCAAGAACTCATTGAAAAGAGGAGAAACGATATCCTCATTTATGAACGAATGGCCCTTGTTCAAACATTACGTTCTTGGACCAAAGCTTGTAAGTTTTTTTTTTAATTTTTCAATAATACTTCCAATGGTGGTCAACAAAATATAACCAAAATGTAAACATTATAAGATTTTACAAGGGATGACGGAAACTCGTTCCAATAATCATCAAGATTTCACTACTTACATATGTCTTTATTTTGTTTACTACCGACATCTTTATGTCAATAACAACGAGTACAATTTGATAATAATTTTTGTTTCTAATTTGTTGGCCACCACGTATGTATGTTTGTGGTCACAACGACTTAGCAAATGAAGCACATTCATTTAGTTTCTGCATTTTTTTTTTAAATCGCTACTACCTTCAGTACAAGTTCTCTAGAGTTCTTGCGAAATTGCAAACAAAAGAAACAAAAGTTATTGTTTCTGACTACAGACATGTTAATAAATATATCGCTGTCTTGTTAGTTCGTTAGTTGGCAGTCGACATTTTTTACATGTACTTTTTTTTATAAAATTGTGAAATTTGAATTTATAAAAAGCAAAACACATGTAAAAAAATACCAACTACCGATTAACGAACTAACAGTCATGTGTGAATACCCTGAATATTTTTATACACATTTTATCAATGTTTCAGATCAATTGCGAATTTGAAATACTCTATCCTAAGAAAGGCACATATTTATTGACAAAATGGGATGATTTTCTGCCATTAATACACAATTATTATAAGACGAATATAAAGGACAAAGTATGCCGAGAGTTATTGAATCAATTGGAAAATGAAAATATCACTGCAGGTAAACAAACTTTTATTTTGAAGTACATATGTACATATATTAATGCGTATGTTTGTATTTCCAGATACCAGAAATTATATAACTTCTATACTGTTAAATGCTGTTATTGCAAGGTACAAGAAAAACGCATCTATTAAACGGGTAACCATTCAGGAGGGAATGGACAGTTTTTTAGTCCATATCAACTCGGCATCGAATTTAGAGGAAACATTGGTTAAAATAAGAGAAAGATTTTCACAAGAGAATAATACTTTGCAACCTGTTGTAATAGCTACTGGTTCTAGTATTAAGTCGTTAGACAATTTTTTTGTGTATTTGGATGGAACAAAACTTAAGTGCTCATCATTTTTGGCAGCACTGGACTTAGGTTTTAAAAATTTTCAAGTTTTTGATGCACATTATCCTCAGTGCTGTAGCGGTGTTTGGCTTTTTATTCAACAGTTTTTTTTTGAAATTGACACGAATACGATGAACATCAGCCCAAAGTGAGTGGCTTGAAATCTCATTTGGATTCCTTAATTAAAAAACAGGTTAGTTAAAAAAAAAATATATAATGTATTTTTGTTTTGTTTGTGAATACAAAATTGTATCGGTTAAAAAGTTAATACCTCATTTTAGTTGTGAACATAAGCTTAAAAATTTTGGTGTTTATAAATGCGCAAAGTAATTGCTTTCAGCATTTTTCAAGTAAATGGTCATTTGTCAAACACCTTCATAGGCACGAAAAAGATGTAAATGATTATAACTTGAGCTTAGATATTGTAAAATCAAAGTCTGAAAGTTCCAACCACAATAGCCGGCCATCTAATATCTGTATTGAATCAGAAAGTAATATATGTGAAACAGAGAGTTGTCAAAATAATAAACTTATAGAATCTGCTGTAATCTTTTCAAGTGAACTATATTCAAAAAACAATTTAAGTCGAAGAGATGCTCTTACTATCCAAAAGAATATTTCGAATATATATGTAAAAGCTTAGTTAGTAATATTAAAAATACTCTTAAGAATGAGATTGATATTACCTTTACTCAAAAAATGTGCGCTGTTTTTGAATTATGCTCTGATCCATTGCAACAAGTAAACACTGAATATAAATTTTGTAAGTATATTCAAAAAAAAAATTTGTTCCACACTTTTTCTGAACATACTATAAACAATGAAATTGTGCCACGTATTCGATTTGGAAATCCTTCTTTGGCTGAATGTAATTCAAAGGCATATGTTATGCCATTACGATTTCAATTAAAAAAAATTTTCGAATTAAAATCTATTTATCGAGAGACATTGGAAACCATACAATACTTACAAAACCAAACGCAATATTAAAATTTTGTAAATCGATATATATTTAAGTCAAAGGAGCAAAGAATTGGTAAAGGGATAATAATTATCCCATATTTTCTTTACTCTGATGATTTCGAAACAAACAACCCTTTAGGAAGTCTCTAGAGTTTTTAAATACACGCAAACAAAATTTTATGTACGGGGAAACAGAAATAGGCAATTTTTCAGGCCCTTTACAAATGCACAGTCTTCTTAAATTCAATTTAAAAATGACTGCAAGTCACCACAAACTTTATTTAAAGACATTTGGATCA
This sequence comes from Merzomyia westermanni, assembly GCA_949987695.1. Taxonomy (NCBI): domain Eukaryota; kingdom Metazoa; phylum Arthropoda; class Insecta; order Diptera; family Tephritidae; genus Merzomyia; species Merzomyia westermanni. The sequence goes on from OX465288.1 coordinate 80,329,702, forward strand.
CTCAAGCCAAAACATCACTTCTTGGTTCACTATGAAACAGCAATAGGGGCTTATGGACCTTTAAAGTATATTTGGTGTTTAAGATTTGAAGCGAAACATAAGGACTTAAAAAAATATACGTCAGTTAGGTATTCTCGCAAAAATATTTGTTATTCATTGGCAGCTAAAACTTCTTATCAGTTCTGTAATTTTATTTTAAAATTTAACGAGCTAAGGCCACCTTTAATTCATAACACAGATAAAAAACAAGTTAGTGACGATACCACACATACAATTGAATTTTTCTTGCAGTCATATAACTTAGCAATAGAAAATTTCACTCTGGTTAACTCAGTGACATTCAAAGGAAGTGTGTATAAAAAACAGTTTTATCTCTCAAGATTATCGCAAAACTTACAGTTGTTTAAAATCGAAGGACTTTTAATTGATAAACAAAATCAATTGTTTATAGTTTCTTCCAAAATCGAATTGAACAATTTTGATGAACATTACCAATCCTTTGTTGTTGGAATTAATACCAAGGAAATGTGTTTTAATGAAATTGAATTTTTCACTAGTCCTCCTATGCATATATATACTATGACAGACGTTTTAGTTTATCTAAGAAATAAAATTTTGTAACTATTTCAATTTGGTGTCTGGCTAAAAATATGTGAAGTGAGCCACTTTTTTTTATAGTGATACTGTAACAATAAAAGTTACTAATGTTGTAGATTGTGGGCTGCAAAATCAGATTCTGAAGTTTTTTTTGAAAAAAAAAATAATTATTATTATATAAGATATTGAGTAATCAATATTTAAAAACCAAATACTTTAAAGCTAATTATTTCATGTGATTATTGTTTATTGTTCACACCAAATTTTGGCAAAATCCAATAAGCGAAACGTTAAATAATTAATTTTAAAGTATTTGGTTTTTAAATATTGATTAATCAATATCTTATATACCTAATAATAATTTTTTTTCGAAAAAAACTACAGAATTTATTTTGCAGCCCAAAATCTACAACATTAGTAACTTTTCTTGTTAAAGTATCACTATCAAAAAAAAAAAAGCTGCTCACTTCAGATATTTTTAGCCGTCTTTAATTTATTGTTAAAAAAAAGTAGACTGAATAAATAACATACGCTTTTAGTATAAATGACATACAATAATACGAGTATATGTTTATGTATAAACGAACACAATTCTGTAAAATAAAATTTTGTACGTACTTAAATTTTATTTACTTATTATTGTTCAAAATAAGACTGAATTTTAAAGCAATTTCTATGTATATATACATATGTAAAAACACTTTTTAAAAATGAATTTTTTTTATGTAGATTTTGATGAGACAGGATTATTAATTTTTATTCAATGTGATATCCACATGTGTGGGTGTTCAAGCCATAGATTTCCCTCCGTATACTTATAATTTACATATGTATATGAAATAAATAATTAATAAAGCTGTATTTTTATTTGCTGCAATAAAAAAAATAATAGATTTTACTCTGTCAACAAAACTGCGTTTTCTATTAAACCAACAGTAATTTTGTAGGTGGATCAACAGATTGAACGATTACTTTAGACATAAATATGTGGCAAAACAACATTCGCATCGGTTAATAATGAACAGAAATATAAGGTAAAAGAACAACATGCATTGTTATTAATAACAGATACCTTATTAAATTAACAGAATAGGGATCAGTTAATTTGGCAGAGATTTTTTAAATTAAACAGCAAATCTGTAAACTTCTTTTCAACAGATGAGCATTTGTTGGTTTAACGGATTTATTCTTTGGATGTGATTTACCTGTGAAATCTGTTGTTTTAACCTGTTATCCGCTTGATTCTACACTATTTTTTTTCTGAGTGTAACAATTTCTTAAAATGAAGTCAAACAGATTGGCAATTGAAAGTCTGTATATGAAGGTTCTGTCCAAATATTTTTTAAGTTGCATAAACCTTTCATAGTGATTCTTGTAGCAACTCTTTTCAATATACGCGGAAATAATTTCACTTTACTTGATTGCTGGGAAGTGGGTTCAATTGTCCCTATATATAGGTCTGATGATCGCAATAATTTGGCTGACCTCCTAAACGTCAGTTGCTTTGCATAAGTACAAAGTCAAATATTCCTTAAGTAAGAAGTCGATGATGCACAATCGTTGTTGTTGTTGTTGTTTGTAACGACAAAAATACTCTCCGAAGATTTTGGGGACTGTTGTCGAAAGTGACAATCCTTTGCCGGATATGAACCCGATACGCTTCGGTACTCCCTTGCGGTGCTGCCCGACTGTGTTGGTGCCGATTTGGTATGACCAGTTCAACCTTCTAGGTCATGCCATGAATATGGGTAATGAGAGGTGAGAGGCATCATATCTGCAGATGGGTAATGCGTGGTAAGAGGCATCATATCTGTAACCATCGAGTTGCACGTCATTACTTTTGTGCATATTAGTCGCCTCTTACGACCGATATGTCTACTTCCGGCATATTCTAAACCCCTAACCCGCCCACATTTAGGAGCATTCTCCGCGCGTATATTTTTATGTAAATTATTCATTCAATGTAATAAATATTACTTTTTACATTATATTGTTAAAAATCAATAAAAGTGGCAAGTTCCGTCCCTAAAGGAAAATCATGATTTATGCAATGTTATATATAAGCATCATGGCAATGCGTCACTGCGGGTTTCGTTGCATTGAAGTATATATAATTACAGACCCGCCCATTTGTGCTCAAAATAAAATTGATGAAGCAAGTAAACTCTGTAATATTTATTTCAACATGGCTTAGTGCTAACCGCTAAAGGTAAAACTAATTTCAAGTGTAATAGGTACCCTGATAAAAACTTGATACTTACTTTTTTAATGATACGTATAGTTTTCGAGAAAGGGCGAAAACCTCTTTTTATTAGTGTTGGATCCAAAAGGCTTGCAGTGGTTAGGATTCGCTGGTGTGCACTCGATAAGGCGTCCGCTGAAAAGCAACCCTGTGTCAGGAAATCCACGGGTGAGGATTTGCATAGCTAAGGAAGTGATAGAGGATGATCGGTTTGAACGGGGAGTCTTTAGATATCTTCCACCAGCAGGACTTCAAGCCATCATCACTCTTCAGGTAATTTTCCTGGTGAAACCGTTCCCCTTTTTCTTCGCGATAGGAACCAAGATTCTTTGGAAACTGGTCAAGGTGATTGTGGAGATAATGGAATTTGACTACATCCTAAAATTAAATTCTCCAGGATATTGTTAACAATTTCAAACAATTGGCTTTTGATTTCGCAGAAAGTCCTTAGTAACTTCCACAAACGAATTCCGCTCAAGTAGTTCCAAACTGCTCATTGAACTTGAGAAATCAGTATCTTTTATCCACGTTCTTATATGTAGGCCATCAAAAATATCCGCTTTTATCTTTTCTATGCTTAGCCTAGGAAATTTTCTCGTTTTATCAAAAAAAAAATATTGCTCATTTTTATGTAACGCCTTCACAAACTTTTTCATTAAACCTAGTTTATTGTGCAAAGGAGGCAACATCATTTTATCTCTATTAATCAAAGGTGGGTTCATTACATTCTACTTTTCTCACATCCAACATCTCACGTACAGGGCATTCCCTTTTTGTCCAGTGTTGGCACGACTACCTAACAGACCATAAAAATATGGGTATTTGGTGTATCCACTGTGTATCTAATAAGAAGTTAACAATCTATAGATCTACACAAATGGTCCATTTGTGCTCGTTATATTTGATTGCATTTGATTTTTTCTAGAACAAGTGCAATATTTTGATATTCTTCCTTTAATTTGGTTGAATGAGCAACGGGAATTAACCCATATTGGTTGCCCTTGTGTTCTTTTGGTTGATAATCTAAAACACACGTTTTGAATAGGCCTTGCACATACGAACAAAAAACAATATCATTTTCCGAATTAAAAAATTGCAGCAAGTCTTGCTCTCTTGTACGGTAGAAAGACACTTTCATACCTGCCGCCAAAAAGTTGTTTTCCTTTAATCTGGAAGCCAAAACCTCAGCAGATTCTTTAGATAGTTCAAGATCTATTATTAAATCGTTTAATTCTATTAGGGTAAAAGGTTTTGAACCTGTAGAAGCTATTTCTTGGATATCACTATCGCTAGACACTATATAATTTGAGGTATCGAATGGATACTATCCATGACAATTTGCAACTTAAAGGACTAATAGTAAGAACTTTTTATAAATTCTGGTATAGTTTCCCTGAACTTTTTGACTGTGTATTCCCTACAAATGTAACAAACCACATTTGGGTCATTGATTCAACTTTCCGCGACGAAGGCATGATATCAAAATCTATTTATTTACAGAAAGGCTACTAATAACATCAAATTAGAAAAAAGTGAGTAGACACAAAACTATATGTAGGAAAAAAATGTGTAAAATATTTTGTTTCATGTTTCACTGGTTAACAAATTATTCGAGAAAACCGTTATTAAAAATGAAAAAATTGAGCAAAAAATTTAATTTTTTACATTATTTTTACAGTTTCTCTGGCATTTATTAAGATGGTCGTATGCATGCCTTAACCTTAAAAAAGTAAGTATCAAGTTTTTATCAGGGTACTGAATACTACTGACTACAGTTACAAACAGAGCGCACCGAACCAACTTTTTTTTTGCTCTGTGTAGGCTATAGGCATTTGGATTTAAAAGAAAGATTTTAAAATGATTCCAAAGTTTTTTAAGAGGAAGGATACTATATGTAAAAAAAGGGCACAGCCAATTCATGTATTATTTCTAATATTTATAAATTACAGTTACTACAGCGGAATGTTTGATGTTCGCTGATGATGTGAAGCTTTTCACAATTTACATTCTTGTGTTGTTTCATACACAAGGAAAAGTTATCCATATCATTAATTTACGCATTAGATGATAAATAATTAGCAAGGACTAGGTGTTGTTTTTTTGCTGCTGTTTGTTTCGCTGCTTTCACTGATCCATTGACCTTAAAATCTTTATAAATTTCGTTGGGTCGCAGTCTACTAGACTATTGTTGCGTCATTTGGAGTTCAGATTTTCAAATTAAACCACACAGAATAGAAAGAGCGTATTACACAAACTGCCTAATTGTTTCGGAAGGCGCAACTTGTTAGCATTACCGTACCTGTCAGACAGAAGAGATTACTTTGCAATAATCATTTATAATGTCATAAATGGTAGAGTGAACTGTACTGAAATTTCTGAATCGTTAAATTTGAACTATGCAGCACGGGAATTTCGGTAATTTAGACTCTTCACGTTCGTACATATAGTTTTAACAATGCACATAATGAGTCAATAGGTTGCATTTGTTGCATTTTTGTACTTTGCATGTTATCAAACGTGATCCCTAGGATTTTGGGATGTGTATTAGTCTTAAGCTTGATGCCGTCTACGAAGACGTTTAATTCAATGTCCACCTGCGCTGTCCACGTCGTAAATAAGGTGGCCGAGAATTTGGCCGTGACAGTTCCAGATTTCGCCCAGCGATGAAACCGGGAAAGGACGGGAGGTATGAATTAATTCTTAAGCACAACTCATTTAGGAGGGGCCTTTAGCCAGAATCGTGTAATCATCGATGTAAAAGACGATCGAGACACGTGGAAGGGAGCCTCGTTTTGTAGCAATTAAACAAGAGCGGGAATAGGACACCACCATGTGGCACCCTTTGCTTAATTATACGTGGTTTTGATCCGGGGAAGAGTTGAATCTTCAAGGTCATTAATAAGTTGACCATGGCGAAAGCTTTCGTCTGTATTGTCTTCATTTTTCAATAAGAAGTAATGAAATACCAAGGAATTTTTATTTTTTTAGTTTTATTTACTAGTTATAACAGTAATGCAAATCTACGAGTTAGGTAACTCAACAGTGAGTTCACTGTACAACACATGAAAATAAACTGATGACCATTCCTTGCTTGGTTACTGCCTTTTATAGTACAACAGGGTGATACCTTACGCATCTTTAAATTTCCATATTATTCCCTCTTCGTGTTCTCGAAGGGTCGGTGCTATGTTTCGACAACTGCTCTTTACCACGTGTACGTAAGTACTCGTTCCATTCCTATTTCTCCTCCTTACATGCATGAGTGTAGTCATCGCTGTCTGTTGTGGTACTAGTAGTGGGAGTGATATTAAGGCATGGTACATATATCAGGACATTACGAAGCTCCTGCTGCTCCACCTTACTCCCTTGGTGCTATACCCACTTTGTGTCCACAGATCAGAGGTACTTCTTGCCCGTTGTAAGTTATAACCCTGTTCCTTACGTTGATGTGAATGTCTCTCTAAGCCAAGAAATCGACGCCAATGATCACTTCGTCGACAATAACGCTACCAAGAAGTTGTGATACGTAGCCACATTCCCAATCACAACTTTACACGTCACTTCTCCCAGGACTTGCTTGCTTTCACCAGTTACTGACCACAACTTAGCTTTCTGCAATGGTCTCACCTTCCCGCTGACCAAATCACTCCGAATGAAGCAAGCGCTTTCTCCCATCCACGTATCCTTCAACAGTAGCATTACTCACTTGCAGTCCGAGTGGTGACACAGAGATTATGGGGCATTCATCTCGCTAATCTTCTCTAGCTTTGCGTTTTCGTCCACCTGCGTTGCTGGAGTCTCTGGATCCGGTGCTGCAATAACGCGCAATAAGACCAGCTTTCCCACACTTTTGATGACACCGTAATTTTTCTGCTGCTTTCCACTCAATGCTTCCAGAATTGCGTCTACCTAGTCGGGCCTTTCTACTTCCACGAGGTGAGCTTTGTATACCGGCTTACCTAATAGTGAGGCTGTTTCCTGCGTTAGAGCATGTGATTCCGTTTCAGCGGAATAACGCTCTCGGTACTCACTTGAATAGAGTTCACGGCTATTTTCGAACTCTTGTAGCATGCTGTGGCTATTATTCTCAAGCATGTATCATCCCTAACTCAATAACACTTCCACCACTAGTTAAACACAACAGAGATAACGATGGCTACGCTTATGCATGCAAGCATGTACCAAGTAAGAGGAGAGAGATCGAGCGAGTGCTTGCGAATACGATGCAAAGAGGAGATGCTAATAAATAACACCGACCCTTCGATAACACGAAGAGCGAACAACCAAGAAAGTTTTGGGTGCGTGGGGTAGCACCCTGTTGGACTATAAAAGGCAGTGCCCAAGCAAGACAGGTTGTTCAGTTTATTTTCAAGTATCGCTCAGTGAGCTACTGCGAAGTTACCAAGTTCTTAAATTTGTATTGCGTTTTTAACTAGTAAATAAAACTATTTGTTATAGTATTTGACCGTATGTTTCTTCTTCTTTAAATGGTCATCTAACCGCCCGGGCGATTGTGACCGTATGTTAATTTGACTTTATAGTGATCAAACTCAGAATTAATTGTCAAGGATTCATCGTATTCGTCACAATTGGTGTCAGAAGTGATATTGTTAAGTAAAAACCGAGACTTTTCAGGGATCAAAGGACATGGCTAAGTGGAATGAATTGAACATCCAACAACTTAAGAAGGAATTGGATTGACGGGGTCTAAACACAACCGGTAATAAATTTTAGTTATAATCACGGCTACGGGAGGCCATGGAAGCAGAAGCCATTAGCGTAGACGAACATGTTTTTCATCCTGATATGGAATAGGCAAGTTGGAAGAAAAGCAAGTGGCTCTAGATTCACCTAGTGGCTTGGTTATGAATGCTATTCTAGCGGCTATTTCGTCGACAATTTCTTCTCACTCAGATAGCTTCCAAATCAGAAAAATAGAAAACTTGCATGGCATTTCAGCTGTAAGATCAGAAAACACATATTTAAACTCAACTTGAAGAACAGGAGACTCGTATAATCTCATGTCATCTAAACTTTAAGAACAGAAGACACACATAGTATCTTAGCTGAAACAAGCTTCATCGCAGATCTCCGCTCAACTAGAAGAACAAACGGCTTATATGTCATCGCAGCTGGAAGCATAGGATGCAAAAATAACAGAAGTGCATGAGCTATTAAGAGAACGGCAGGACAAAAGTGGGGCCGAAGTAGATGCTTTGAAGGACCGTATTCAGAAGCTGCAACTGAAACGTCCAGCTGCCTCAGCGAATACTCCTAAAGTAAAATCCCCTTCCTTTGATGCTTCTGTTCTGTTCAGGTATTTAAGCTACATTTTGAGAAGACGGCAGCTGTGAATAACTGGGGCACTGAAGACAAAGTTGCTGCACTGTTCGTGGCATTGAAGGAACCTTGCAGTTGAAATCTTACAGACTATTCCTGACAGAGAACGGAACAATTAGGAAGCATTGATGGGTGCGGTTGAGAGGCGAAATGGTAGCGAACATCGGAAGCAGATGTACCAAATATAGCTACAGAATCACTTTCAGAAACCTAATGAGACTTTGCAGGAATTTGCATCGGCCATCGCGAGGTTGGTCCATCTAGCAAATGCAGGCACACGTGTGGAATATACGGAGAGGGTAAAAATCCAATGTTTCATAAATGGAACACGTGATGTGGAGACGAAGCGGGCCACATATGCAAACTTCAAAAGGACATTCGCTGAAACGGTATCGCCTGCTCTGACGCGGAAAACAGCCTCGCTTTTAAGTAAACCAGTATACAAACCTCAACGCGTTGAAGTAGAACGGCCGGATTCGGTATACGCAATTCTGGAAGAATTGAATGGAAAACAACATAAAAATGAAGAGGCCATTAAATGACTCAAGTGAGGAAAACCAGGTGACATAGCAAGTTAGCGGCTCTGGCTCCAGTAATCCCACCAATTCAAGTGAACGAAAGCGCAAAGCTGAAGGAGATGAGCAGATACCCCAAACAAGTCAATCGTTAAACTTAATCGAGCCGGCCGAAAGGGGCGTGGACTGCCTCCCGCAATTGAATGCCCCATAATCTCTGTCTCACAGATCGGAAGGAAAGCTAATCATCTTACTGTTGGAGGATATGTGGATGGGAAGGAACGTTTACTGACTGTGGATACGGGCGCATCTCATTCAATCATTCGATCTGATTTAGTCAACAAGAAGGTGAGACTGTTGCATGGAGCAAAGTTGCGTACACCCACTGGTGAGGACACCCAAATCGTAGGTGAAGTAACAGTCAAATCACAATTGGGAACGTGGCAGCTCTACACAATTTTTTAGTGGCAGATATTGTTGACGAAATCATAATTGGTGTGAACTTCTTATGCGAGTAAGGCATCAAGATCGACTTGAAGAACCAGATCATGAACTATAAGAATATGGACGTGCCACTCAACTTTGGTTACGAAAAGAATTACGTCAGTAAGCGAGTAGTGGTGGAGAAAAGCCATCAAATTCAGCCGAAGTCGGAACCAGTCATATAGGCAAAGATTGATGGAGATTATGGGACAAACAAATTGTGAGTTGTCGAGGCAGCCAACAAAGCAGAGACGAATATACTAGTTGGATAAACACTGGCTATGACAAAATAAGATACACATGGAGAGCATCAGAACAAGGCAAAACAACTTCTAACAAAGTACTCGAGCAGATTTGACAAGGACGGTTCCCAACCAGGTCGGACCAAAGTTGTGAAGCATCAAATAGATATTGGTGATGCAAGGCCAACCCGCCAAACTCCTCGTAGTATTGCATTGGCCAAACGCTAAGTGGTAATTGAAATTATACAGGAAATGAGTGACAGCGGCGTGATCGAACTATTAGCTAGTCCATGGAACTCACCGGTAGTACTAGTGAAAATGAAGGATGGCAAAATGGGGTTCTGTGTGGATTACCGGAAGTTAAACGATGTAACTAAAAAATACAGATATCCTTTGCCAAAAATCGACGATACTTTGGTTTCATTATCTGGCACGAAATGGTTTTCCAAACTGGACTTGAAAAGCGGCTACTGGAAAGTGGAGGTGAAGGATGATTATAAAGAAAAGACAGCCTCCACGTTGGAAAAGGGCTTTGGCAATTTACAGTAATGCCCTTCGGAATATGCAATGCTCCAGGTACTTTTGAGAGACTCATGGATCAGGTACTTAAAGGATTGCATTGGAAAACATGTTTTGTGTACCTGGACGACATCATCGTGCTGGGAAAAAGCTTTGAGGAACACCTAAAGAACTTGGAGGAAGTTTTCCAATGGATAGCTGGCGCTGGTCTGAAATTAATTTCTAAAAAGTGTACCTTCTTTAGGAAGGAAGTAAGTTATTTGGGTCACAAGGTAAAAACAGAGGGCATCTGGACTGCTAAGGAAACGATTGGAGCCATAAAAGATTGGCCAAGCCCAACGAATTTGCATGAGTTACGAAGTTTCCTTGGACTATGCACGTATTATCGTAGTTAGTAGTCTCCATGAGCTTACCAGGAAAAATACACCCTTTGAAAGGAAGAAGGAACATGAAGTGGCTTTCCAAACCTTAAAGGAGCTACTGCGCACTGCCCCAATGTTAGCAATTCCAATCCCAGGTTCAACGTTTATTCTGGATACGGATGCGAGCCGTTATGCCATAGGAGGTGTTTTGTCCCAGATTGTCGATTGACATAAGAAGGCAGTTGCGTACTATAGCCGAACAATTGGGAAACCTGAAAGAAACTATTGCGTAACATGGAGAGAGTTGTTGGCATTGGTAAAGTGCGTTAAGCATTTCCACAAGTATCTCTATGGGCAGCGATTCCATGTCAGGACAGACCATGCAGCGTTGAAATGGCTCTCGCAGTTCCGTAATCCGAAAGATCAACTGGCATGGTGGATAGAGCGACTGCAAAGCTATGACTTTTCCATAGAGCATCGCACCCACGGAAATGCTGATGCAATGTCACGACGACCATGTAACTTGTAATGCAAGCATTGTTCCCAAGCTGAGACAAAAGAAGACATAATAGATATGCGGCCGATGACTATAACATCTACGGACGAATGGGACATGGACGAAATAAGGAAGAGTCAGCACGAAGATCCAGATCTCACACGTGTGATTCAGGGAATCGAACGAAACGAGCGACCATCAAAAGAGATGTCGGCGGAAAGTCATGTTGCCAAGACATATTGGGCACAGTGTAACAGTTTACAATTGGTATCCGGTTGTTTGCATCGAATATGGGAAAGTGAGGATGGTCAATCTGTTCGCCCAATAATAGTCGTCCCAAGGAAGAAAATCCCTGATGTTCTCAATGAATTTCATAAGGGTTCAAGCGGAGGTCATCTCGGAGTCACGAAAACCTTAGAAAAAATCAAACATAGATTCTATTGGGTTGGATGCCGTCAATCGGCGCGGAGTGGTTTGCCAAATGCGAAGTGTGCATAAAAGCTAAATTATCAAAATCGAGAAGCCACACGGGACAAATTTAATTAATTCACCAACTATATGCGCCAAAGCTGTTCTAATTTACCTTAAAACCTTAAAAGAATCTTTTAAATATAGTCCTGGTAGGATTCCTACATGTTTCTTGAAAAAGTGTGCGAACCATATTTACCAGCCCCTTACCAATTTGTTCAATCTTTCACTAAAGTGTGGTGTTTTCCCAACTGCGTGGAAAGAATCGTTTCTTCTTCTTCTTCTTCTTTAAATGGTCATCTAACCGCCTGGGCGATTTTGACCGTCCAACATAGCTCGCCAGTCGTTTCTTCGTTGCGCCAACTGGCGCCAATTGGAAACACCGCGGGATCGCAAATCGGTCTCCACTTGGTCCTTCCATCGGAGTGGTGGTCTCCCTCTTCCTCTGCTTCCACCGGCGGGTGCCGATAAGAATACCTTGTGGGCTGGAGCATCTTCGCTCATTCGCACTACGTGGCCTAGCCAGCGAAGCCGCTGTGTTTTAATTCGCTGAACTATGTCGGCGTCTGCGTAAAGTTCATACAGCTCATCATTAAATCTTCTTCGGTACTCGCCGTCGCCAACGCGTAGAGGTCCACAAATCTTTCGAAGAACCTTTCTCTCGAATACTCCCAGAGCCGCCTCATCAGATGTTGTTAGTGTCCACGCTTCTGCACCATATAGCAGGACGGGTGCGATGAGTGACTTGTAGAGTGTTATTTTCGTTCGTCGAGAGAGGACTTTACTTTTCAATTGCCTACTCAGTCCGAAGTAGCATTTGTTTGCAAGAGTGATTCTTCGTCGGATTTCTAGGCTAACATTATTGTTGGTATTAATGCTGGTTCCCAGGTAAACGAAGTCCTTTACTATTTCGAAATTATTGCTGCCAACAGTGGCTTGGTTGCCAAGGCGCGAATGCGCTGACTCTTTGCATGATGACAGAAGGTACTTCGTTTTGCCCTCGTTCACCACCAATCCCATTTTCTCCGCTTCTTTTTCGAATTTGGAGTAAGCAGAAGTTACGGCGCGGTTGTTAAGGCCAATGATATCAATATCGTCAGCATATGCCAACAGTTGGACGCTTTTATAAAATATTGTTCCAGCGCGGTTAAGTTCTGCAGCTTGTATTATTTTCTCCAGCATTAAATTAATGCATGAATCGTTTCTTCTACCGCTGCATAAATGCCGGAGTAGATCTTCTATAGAGAACTTTCGTGGCATAGCAAAGCTTTCTGCCGTCCCAAAATTGTTTGAAGCTATTGTTACAAATCAACTTACGGGTCCAATCTCTACTTTGACAGGTTAGATAACATGTTCAAATACGGTGCTCATGTAGTCGCGATTGCCACTAAAGTACAAAGCCGTAACAAAATCCTCAAGTCACTAGCTGGCACGTTACTGGCAACGTACAAGGCAATCGGCCAGCCGGTTCTGAGCTACGCCACACCTCATCCACACGGATTCGGTAAACTCCTTTGTCAGTGAATGTCTCGTACAGTGAATGCAGTCCTACAGGCACAAGCTCCACCTGTTGCCGACGAGGAACGCGAACTGCCCAGGGAGACAAGAGTCACGCTGGCTCAACTTCGTTCTGGATATTGTAACAGACTAAACTCTTACCTATCCAGACTGAACCATGACATGCCAAATGTCTGCCCGGCATGCGGCGTGTCTCCCCACGATACTAACCATCTGTTCAACTGAGCCCACTCTTCTAACACCAATTTCACTCTGGTCCACTCCTGTTGAAGCGAGGTTTCTTGGACTTCCGTTAGAAGAGCCTGATGACAGTGTTGGATGAGGAGTGACATCCTAGGCAGGTTAAGTAGTCGCTACAACAACAACAACAACATCTCTACTTTGATGTGAAACAATCCAACACGGGTTCAGCAAGGGAAAGTCCACAGTTACGAATTTACTCGACTTTACCAGTTATGTCTCAAATGGCTTTAGAAAAAATCTGCATACCGACGTTATTTATACGGATTTCAGCAAAGCTTTTGACAAAGTGTGTCACTCATTACTTATTCATAAACTCGATCAGTTGGGCTTCCAGCCGGGTCTCAATCGCTGGATCTCTTCTTACCTTAGTGACAGGACACAAAGAGTAATGTTTAAAAATTTAGTATCCGATGTCATTTATGTCTCTTCGGGGGTTCCTCAAGGAAGCCATCTTGGCCCGATTGTGTTCTTGTTGTTTATAAATTATATTTCTACAATAATAAAATTTTCAAAAATGTAAATGTATGCTGACGACGTAAAGCTTTTCATGTCATTCGCGTCATTTGAAGATAGAAATAAGCTACAATCAGATCTAGATACACTAGTTACTTGGTGCGACTTAAATTATATGCCACTTAGGTCCGGTTTTTCAGTCCTTGGTTAAGCTCAGTTTAAACTAAGTTTGCTTAAACTCGGCATAAATTTAAACTCCAGTTAAACTGCAGAGCGGTTTTTCAGTGAGAGTTTAAGGCCGCTTTTAAAATTTGCTTTTTATACGGCAACATTGGTTTTTTTTTTTATCTAGATACGGCAACAGATGACATTTGTTTACATATGCAACGCCATTGCTTCTCCTCAGTATTATAATACTTGGATTTCGCTAATTTCTGCATCACTATAATCACTTTTGTCAGATGATATATCCAGTATTTAATTAAATATAAAAATATCGTCCTTTTTTAATTGCGGTCAGTTTATTGTTTCACAACCAAAACCATCAAATATGCAAACAGCTGACAGGTTAACTAGAGTTTAACCCTGCCAAATTGGCCGCTGAAACAACGTTTAAACTTCGTTTAAAATGGACTGAAAAACTGCGTAACTAGTTTAAGCTTAGTTTAACTGACAAATTGAGTTGAACTTGTACTGACAAACCGGGATTTAACCTTAAGAAATGTAAGTACATGGGTTTTTCGCGTGGAATTTCTCAGCCGACTTCCCATACAATTAAAAATTATAGTCTTGAGCAAGTGTATGATTTTGTTGACCTGGGGATTACTATGGACTATAAACTCAGTTTCAACCGCCATATTAACACAACAGTCAATAAGGCTAGAGGTGTCCTAGCATTTGTTAAACGATGGTCTAAAGAATTTAGCGACCCTCATGTAACTAAAGCCCTCTTCACTGCATTAGTCAGACCGATACTAGGATACGGTTCTATAATTTGGAACCCGCGTTACCAAGTTCGTGTAGATCGCCTAGAATCAGTTCAAAAACAATTTTTATTATTTGCCTTAAGAGATTTTCATTGGGATCCCTTGTATAATCTCCCACCCTATACGAATCGTTTAAAACTCATTAATCTGCACACACTTTCTAGTCGGAGGGAAATGCTTGGAATTGTTTTTATGATTAAATGGTTCACTCTCCACCCCATTTCTTTTAAGTGAAGTGAACTTCAATGTACCATCTCGTCCTTCAAGGCATTTTAAACCTCTAGTCTTAAAACAGGGCCGAACCAATTTTCAGTTAACTGAGCCTTTTCGCTGTTTGTGTCAACATTATAACTCTCTTTCTGGTAGATTTGATATTTCAGACTCGCTTTACAGCATAAAAAATCAGTTCTTTCTATCCTAAATACATAGTTACTAATTGTTTCTTATTCTTTGACTTCTATATTAACTTCTAACAACAATTTTATTTTGTTAACTAGTTATTTCTTAATGTATAATCTATCTCATATCTACTTTACTTAGCTGATGAGGTTTTCTCTGTAGCTGAGCAGGTTTAGGTCTCGACGATTAACAAACCAAAGCCTTTGAACGACTCGGCAGGAACGAACAATCCGCGCGTTAGCGGATACGCCCCTCGCGACGGACGGGCGGGATATGGTGGGTAATCCATTTGGGAATTATTATTATTATTATTAAAAAGGTAAAAAGAGATCCAGCGATTGAGACCCGGCTGGAAGCCCAACTGATCGGGTTATGAATAACTAATGAGTGACACACTTTGTCAAAAGCTTTGCTGAAATCCGTATAAATAGCGTCGGTGTCCAAATTTTTTTTAAGCCATTTGAGACATGACTTGTAAACTCAAGTAAATTCGTAACTGTGGACTTTCCCTTACTTAACCTGTGTTGGCAGTCAGCAATCAAAGTAGATATAGGTAACAATAGTGTCAAACAGTTTTGGGATGGCAGAAAGCCTTGCTATGCCACGATAGTTCTCTATAGAAGACCTACTCCGGCATTTATGCAGCGGTAGAAGAAAGGTAGGTAACAATAGCGTCAAACAATTTTGGGATGGCAGAAAGCCTTGCTATGCCACGATAGTTCTCTATAGAAGACCTACTCCGGCATTTATGCAGCGGTAGAAGAAAGGATTCTTTCCACGATGTTGGAAAAAGACCACACCCTAGTGATAGATTGAACAAATTGGTAAAAGGCTGGTAAATATGGTTTGCACACTTTTTCAAGAAACATGTAGCAATCCATATTTAAAAGATTCTTTTAAGGTTTTAAGGTAAATTAGAGCATCTTTGGCGTACAAAATTGTTGTATTTGTAACAAGTTGTGTTTTACAAGTGCTCCGAGAAAATGAGTGATTTAGCCGGTTAAATTTGAGAATAAAAAAGCCAATGGCGGTGTGGCGACATGCCGAAAAACAGTATTCCGTTAGCTGGTTTGCTAAAATCTGCAGTTTATAAGAATTCAGAAATTTACATCATGTACATACTTCTGTTAACAATTCAATGCTTACACTTGTGTTTGGCCTTACAAAGCCCGTTGCCATCAAATTAATAAAAGGTAAGCAGCTATTATCCAAAGTTCTGTTCGCGCCGGTGGTCAAGTAGAAAAGAAGGTCAAATGAAGTTGCGAGAGAAAATATTTGACAGCTCAGCAGAAAATAATTACTAAATAATGAACGAGGAGAGATAAACGGCGTTGCCAAACGTTGAAGAAGTTGCGCTCATACCCTGATCACAATCTTGCTGTCGGGCGACACGTACACAACGACTCAACAGTCGGCGAACATATAAATAAAGCGAAAGGACGCAAAACTAAATAAGTGAAAAATTGTAGGATGCCGAAAGTAAAAACGTCTTATTGCTTCAACGAATATTTTATGCTGAACTTTACAATGACAATCTTTCAAATGCATTCTTGATTATTTCAAACAAAGCTTTCTCTTAAATATAAAAACAAATAATGTAACACAGTACAAATATCAATATTAACACACTTACTACAACTCGAGCATCCTGACAATTGAGATCACCTGATCTCCAAATCAATTTGTCTCAATTAAAACTAAATGAAATAGTAAAATACTACAATTATTCGACCATCCTGACAACTTAGATCTCCTGATCTCCCTGCTTACCTTGACTTTTCTCATACCCCGAAAACCACGGGCGCATATTACCAATTGCCCACACCCCAACATAAGGTGTTCTAGATTGTTGAAAACCTTCAACATCTTTCACCACATAACGATCATTTTTAAGTACTTTATCTACCATATATGGTCCTTTAAATTTCGGTATAAGCTTTTTGTGTACACCAACATGCGAATCAAAATTTTTAAGCATCACATAATCTCCTTCTCGAAATATAGTTGGAGCTTTCCTCTTACTATTTACATACTCTTCATTATACTTTTGCATTTTTTTTCATTTTCTGCAGCACTATTTCTAATAACACAAAGAGATCTTGGCTCCTGAACTTGTACCAACTCAACTAAATTTTCCTTCAAAACATCTAACACATTTCCTCGTTGTTTAACTCCAAACAACATTACACTAGGATATTCCTTTATAGTCCTATGTAAAGTATTGTTCAAGGCAAATTCCACAATTTCTATAACATTGTCCCAATAAACATTTTTATCCGAACTAGACAATTTTGCAATCATCGGACCTAAACTTCTATTTATCCTCTCAACTTGACCATTTGCTTGCGGCGAGCCTGTTGCTATCTTAACATGACTAATTTCTTTTTTCAAAAAATCAAAAAATTCACCAGAAGTAAAAGAACTACCTCTATCAGACACAATGGTTTTAGGACGACTATACGATCGAAAATAAACTTTTAAAGCAGAAATAACTTCTTTAGTATTTGTTGTTCTCGTTGGATATAACTTTACAAATTTTGTGAACGCTTCCACCACGACTAACAAATGTTTTACTGCTCTTGAATTATCAATTGGGCCAAAATGATCTATATGTACTACTTCAAAAGGTATGCTCTCTTTAGGAATACTATGTAAAAATCCCTCTTTCCGACCATGTTTTGCTGAAAACGTTATACACTGCAAACCATTTTGGATATGAATCATAATTTTTTTTTTCATATTAGGAAACCAATAACTTTTTGCAATAACATCCATTGTTTTGTCTATACCCAAATGTTCGTTATGATATTTAAAAAAAACGTGATTTTCCATATTTTCTGGAGCATAAAATAAAATCGAACCTTTATTATTTTTTCTATAAACTACACCATTACGCATTTCATATAAACTATGCTCCTTTCCTTCTAATAACATACGCAACTCCTTTATTTTCTGGTCATTATTTTGACAAATAATCATATTATCTTCAAACGTGTTCGTTTCTATTACTAAAATATTATTACAACGAGTAAGTGCATCTACATGTTGCATACGACTACCAGAACGATGATCCAACACGTAATCATAATTTTGAAGTTCTAATGCCCACCTAGCTATCCTTGGATTTAGTTCTTTTTTATTCAAGGTTAACATTAACGAATTGCAATCTGTAATTATTTTAAATTTTAAACCTTGTACAGGGTGGCTGATGAATTTTGCTACATTAAGAAACTCAAATAATTTTTTTTTCAGTGTATGGAATTCATTTTTCTTTTATTCATGTTAAAGCTCATTAAATTTTATTAAATATAGCTTAATTAGTTTTAAAAATAATGGAATTTAAATGCCCCCCCTGCTCGTCGATGCATGTGCGGCATCTTACCAAAAAGTTGTTCATTACTGCTTGGAGAGTTGAGACAGGAATAGCCGCAATTGTTTCTCGAATGGATTGCCTTAGTTCATTCAAATTTGTTGGTTTTGCTTTGAAGACTTCCTGTTTGCAATAACCCCACAATAAACTCTGAATCTTTTGAGAGCATAAATTATTGCAAGAGTTTCAAGTTCAAAATTATGATACTTTTATTCAGCTTCAGTTGTACGTTTAGAAAAATAAAACACCGGATGCAATTTCCCATCCTTTTTCCGCTGCAATAAAATTGCTCCAAAACCAACACTACTAGCATCACAATGCAACTCTGTCTCATCGTTCGGATCATACAAAGCTAAAATAGGCGCCGCCAATAACTTTTGCTTAAGATTTTCAAAACACAACAATTCATTTTCCCCAAACTGAAACTTCTTATATTTTCTTGTTAAATCATACAATGGCTTTGCAATCAAAGAAAAATCTTTAACAAATCTCCGGAAATACGAACAGAGTCCGAGAAAACTCTGTACAGATTGTAACTTAGTTCGAATTGGAAAATGTTTGATTGCTTCCAATTCTTTATTGTCTGCTCGTATACCATCCTCTGTGATAGTATATCCTAGATATTTTACTTGACTTACTAAAAATTCACACTTATCCAACCTAAGTATCAAATTATTTTCAACAAGATTTGAAAAAACTTCAGCTAAAGTTTCTAAATATTCTTCTATAGTTTCTGAAGCTATCATTATATCATCCAAATAAATAATAACTTTACCCTGTTTGATCATATCTGCAAACACTTTATTTACAAATCTCTGAAATGTTGACGGAGCATTCTTTAACCCAAACGGCATTCTCAAAAATTCAAACTGTCCGAGTGAAGTAACAAACGACGTAAATTTAATTGAATCTGGATCCATAAAAACATGGAAAAATCCATTTTTCAAATCCAACTTTGTTAAAATCTTTTTATGTACCAACCTATCAAGTAAATCATCAATCAACGGTATTGGATAGTTATCCTTAGCTGTTACCTTATTAAGTGTCCTAAAATCAACACACATCCTAAGTTCCCCCGTTTTCTTTCGGACCAAAACTATAGGTGACACAAACTCAGATTCACTTGGCCTGATAATATTTTTTTCTAAATATTCATCCAACAATTTCTGGAGTTCATTTTTTTCGCTATATGACAAGCGCCGAGGTGGGCAACTAAACGGCTTAACACTATTTAATGTAAGTTTCATCTGACATTTCACCTTTGGTTCCATTGGGCGCGGCCAATTAATATAATACTTTTTAAATAAATCAAGAAGTTTTGTTTCATCCGTGAACTTAACATCTTCCCCAATCTTAAGATTAATATCATCATTTTCACTTGGGGAAATTGCCAACAGTACTGTATCAAACAAAACTTCATTATGATTTTTTAAATCAATATTAGGCACCATTTTATTCACATCTTTCCTACTAGAATTCCTTAAAAAAATATCCTTATCCTCATAATCATTTTTACGTACATCAAATATATCATTTTTACAATTATTATCACATATTTTACAATCTTTATTTGACAGTTCTAAAGCCGCCTCATTTTCGAAATTTTTATGACCTTCACGTTTTACCCTTAATATTTTAAACCCTGCAATTTTCAAAAAATCCCTTCCCAAAACTGCATCATACCCCATTGTCCTATCAGCAACCACAACAAGCGTTATGTTAAACTCCTCTTCACCCAATAATATTGCACACAAAAATTTTCCATAGGTTTGAACTCTTGTTTTATTCAATCCAAAAAATTCAGAATTAACATTTAAAGATAAATTAATATCAACTCCGGTGGGAATGCTAGACTTCCGAATAAAACTAATAGGGCTTCCGGAATCTATCAGGCAATCTAAAGAAAAATTAAAATGACGAAAACGTCTAATTATAAACGAAAATGCCCTTACATATTCATCTTCCTCTACATGGTGTGCTGTCCTATTACGATCTGGGCATTCATTGACACGATGAGCTTTGCTTCCGCAACCATAACAAGCTCCCTTCTCTATTATAGGCTTTCGGCACTCTGATGCATAGTGACCCATCGAATACCATTATAACATCTTATATTAGCTTTATTGGTAGAAGCTGCATTCAAAGATTTTATTACAACTTCTCTTTGCTTCACTTTTGAAAATGCCTGCAGCAACTGTGCTTTATTATTAAAGCATTGCAAATATGCCTGAATGCGCAACTGTTCATCAATAATACCATCTATGAGATACTCAACTAACTCTTCTTCTTCCAAATTTAACGGATTTGCTAACATTATTTTATCGTTATAGTATTCTGCAAAACTTTCTGTCTGCTTCCATTTACATATTTCAAACTTCCTACGTAAAATTAATTTGCTATAAGTAGTACCAAATACTACTTTCAACTCCTTCACCAACTGCATAAAACTTTCAACTATAAAATTTGGCTTTGAATGTAACCATTGCTGAGCTTTACCTTTTAACTTGCCTAACAACAGCAACCTCATTGTGTTTTCGTTAACACAGTAGATGTCCTTGTCACTCTCTATCTGCAACACCCATGTATCTACATCTCCACTGCCATCATAATCCGGTAACATACCTCTTAAATTTTCATAGCTCATGCTTACTGTGTTATCTGGCACATGGCGAGATAATCCTGTATCCCTACATACACCACCACCAGATAATTGCTTTAAAAACTCATTTTCCCTTATAAATAACTCTTTCTCTCGCCTTAATAACTCCGCTTCTCTCTGAATACGTAAAATATCAACTGCCGAAGCACCATAAGAATCAGTGCTTGTATCATTTACTTGCTGCTTTGAAACAAAATTCGAACCTCCCTCTTCTCGAACCACTACCACCTCATCAGTAGCACTTTCGCAAAAGTCATCTGATTCAGCGCATGCAATGGGACAAATTCCACGTTGATCAATAGATACTTCATTGATACGCGAGGCCAAAGTAGCCTTAGACCCTGATGTAGGTAATCTCAATTGTCTAAGCCACTCACGCAATTGAGTGACTGAATAGTCTTTTGCACAAATTGTATGCTCCATGAGGACAACTTCAAACAAAATAAGAACAGTAACAACAACAAAATAATAACGCCAAAAAAAATATCTTATGGCTCTTTGTTTTTTTAAAAGCCTTTTTGGTTTGATGCCTTTTCTTCTTTTTTTAAAATGTAATTTTTTACGTCATCGTTACCTATTCTTTTCGGTTTTAATTCTTAGATATTTTAATTTCTTTCACCTTGTCCTTTTCTTTATCACCACAATATTGAACGTACAACCAGCAACCTTCGCTAATAAATATCTTCCAGTATCACCAAAACGCCAACCAAAACTGCCAACTCTTCTCCAAATTTCTTCATATGTAATAGATTTCCGCCAAATTTTTGAAGTGAAAAGCTTCAATTAATTCCGTCTAAAGTCACCAATATCACACAAACGCCAAGCTTCTCTTGATTTCAGAAAATAAATTTGTATTTGCTCCCCAGGATAATGTTTTCTCTTCTTCAAAAACTGTATTCGATCTTGGTATACAGGACTCGTCTGCATACAAAATTTTAAATATATATATCCTTATATAAAATCTTTAAAAGGACTACTGCACATCAGTTTATGTCCATATATTTCATCAGCTTATTTATTTTTAAACAAATTTTATTAAATAATTATTTTTCTTATAATTGATTTTAAAATCAAACGATATTCGAATTGAAAAATGGGATCAAGCACCAATTCTGAAAATATTGTAGGATGCCGAAAGTAAAAACGTCTTATTGCTTCAACGAATATTTTATTCTGAACTTTACAATGACAATCTTTCAAATTCATTCTTGATTATTTCAAACAAAGCTTTCTCTTAAATATAAAAACAAATAATGTAACACAGTACAAATATCAATACTAACACACTTACTACAAAATAAATCCCAAACGATTTGTGCTAATAAATCTTGAAAAATAAATATAACAAAAAATAAATTGCAGAAAAAAAAACGGCAAAAAACCCCAGTGTAGTTGTGTTGTGAAAATAAATACATACATACAAGGTGGCGCAAAAGTAAGCTTCCGATGTTCAGCATAACGGTTGTGGCACGTGCAGTGTGTGCTATTGCACCGTCTTGTTGGAACCACATGTTTTCCAATCCTAATTCATCAAGTTGCGGCAAAAAGAACTCGTTGATCATTGCTCTGTAGCGCTCACCATTCACAGTAACCGTTTGGCCCCGACCGATTATTGGTCAAATAAATAGTCAGCAATATTCCGCGTTCTGGAGCAGTGTAGCGTAACATTGTTTATTAACGTATATTTCGCATGTATTTACTACACAAATGTCAAAACATAACTGACTTTAGCGGCCAATCGCAAAATTTCTAGCATTTTCTGATAGGAGGATTACTTTTGCGCCACCCTGTACTTAGATAAAAAGAGGAGAAGTGAATGAGATAATGGCGGACAAGTGTCATAAATGCCAAAAAAGCATAATGTCCTTAAGAGGGGAAACTGTAATACGATGTAAGGTGTGTGTGGGAGAATTTACCACAAAAGTATACCGTGTGCAGGTGTTGATGAGTATGTTCTGCAAGGATTGGTTAATTGCCTATTTATGCCCTTTATGTGCGATGATTGTGTGCAATACATAGCTAATGTGGATTATGCGTTGAAAGAGATGATGTCGATAGCAGAGACAAACAAAGTAAATATACGTGAGCAGAACACAGAGTTTGAAAAATTAATAAAAAACCATAATAAAAAAATTAGTGCACTAATTAATAATAATGAAAAGGAAATAAAAAAAGTGATGGAAAATATGAAAAAAGCAAATAAAGAAAAAGATGAGTTAACAAAACGATTAGAAAACTTTTGCATTCTAAGTAAAGATAATTTGGAAGGGTTAACAAAACAAAAAGAAGATATAATAAAAGAAGTGCGGAAAGCTGGCGAACAAAACAACAATAATAAAGTAGATAAGCGAAAGGATGAGTTGATAAAAAAAGTAGAAAACTTATGTGAGTTAAATAAAAAATCCGCAGATAATATAGAAAAACAAAAAGAAGAAATAATACAAGAAGTGCGTAAAGTGGGTGACCAAAATGTAAATATGGTTAATAATAAGATGCCCTATGCTACTGTTTTAAGGGGTGTCCCACCAATTGTCGTAATAAAAAAAGCTAAACAAACGGCAGAGGATGGGGCCGTGTGCAGAAGGCCACGCAAGTGGGGAAAGTTTCTGATCGCCATTCACCTGGGAATGGCCAGAGCGATTCTTTTGCATGCAGTTCAAGCAGTTCACTACTTCCGGGCTTAGCGCCCAAGTATCCTCTGGATAACCACCCGTTTGGTGGTGAGCTAAACGTGAGAAGGCGACAACCTGGTAAGGCCACTCCGACATAATCGGTTTAAGGGCTTGCTGGATTCAAACAGCAGTGTCTGATCACCATGTGGTGCGGCTGCAAGCGGACGTCTGTCTTGGATCAAGCGGCTCGCTACACAAACGTGTAGTAAAATTCAACCTCCCGGGAAACGGGTTGTGCTTTGGGTTAGGGACCCACCACATAAAACAACGTTCCAATGAAATTCAACAACAAAGCCTCGGATATGAGAACCCCTTTTTTAGATGACGACACCCGCAAACGAAATAAGGATTACGAGATAAGGGCATGTACCTGGAATGTCCGGTCCCTTAATGGGGAAGGTGCCGCTGCCCGGCTGGTTGAGGTCCTGAGGAAAGCAAAAGCTGACATCACCGCCATACAAGAGATGCGATGGACGGGGCGAGGAAACACGATCAAAACACCTTGCAACATATACTGGAAAGGATGCATTCTACGAGCGCCTGGAAGAAGCATACGAGCGCTGCCCCGTCATGATATCAAAGCTGTGCTTAGCGACTTTAACGCCAGGGTGGGTAAGGAGGGTGTGTTCGGTCCCACTGTCGGGAAGTTCAGTCTCCACGATCAGACTTCGCCAAATGAATTCAGGCTGATCGACTTGGCCGGTGCCCGAAACATGGTCGTATCCAGCACTAGGTTTATGCACTGTCCCCCGATCGAAAAACACGCAACCAGATTGACCACATTGTGATAGACGGACGGCACGCTTCCAGCGTTTTAGATGTTCGCACAATACGAGGGCCTAACATCGACTCTGATCACTACCTAGTAGCAGCCAAGATTCGTACCCGCTTCTGTACGACAAAACAGGGGCAACAAAAAACTCAGGGAAAGCTGGACGTCGAAAAGCTGCAATCGCACCAGACCGCCAATTATTTCGCAGATCGCCTCTCACACCTGCTCTCCGAGAGCACAATTCAACCTAGTGGAATGCATGAGCAGTGGGATCATATCTCAGGAGCACTCCGTACCGCAGCCGAAGAAGTAATTGGATTCCGGCGAACGCGAAGAAACAACTGGTATGATGATGAAGAGTACCGCGCTGCAACGAAAAGAAAGGAACGGTGGGTAAACACTACCGCGAGTTGAAGAGGGAAGCGAGGCGGCTTTTCCGGGCGAAAAAAAAGAGGCAGAAAAGAGTGAAATAAAGGAGCTTGAGATGCTGGCCAATGGGAATAATGCCCGAAAATTCTATCAGAAAATTCGGCGAATGACAGAAGGTTTTAAACCCGGGGAAAACTCCTGTAAGAATGAGAACGGCGACCTGGTGGCCGATGTTCAGAGCACTCAGAATATGGAGGGATCACTTCTCTGCCCTTTTAAATGGAGAACTGTGCAAGAAACCAGAGAAGATGCCGAACCCGAGCCCACAATCGAAGATGATGGAATTGACGTTCCACAACCCGACTATAATGAGGTGCGAATAGCAATATCCCGATTGAAAAACAATAAAGCAGCTGGCGCTGATGGTATGCCTGCTGAGCTATTCAAACACTAAGGCGCGGAGCTGGTAAGGCGCATGCATCAGCTTCTATGCAGAATATGGTTGGATGAATGCATGCCTGAAGATTGGAATCTAAGTGTTTTCTGGCCAACTAAACGAAGTTTTCGAAACTAAACGCGGTTTCAGACAGGGTGACCCCCTATCGTGCGATTTTTTTAATTTAATGCTGGAGAAAATAATCGAAGCTGCAGAACTTAACCGCGCTGGAACAATATTTTATAAAAACGTGCAACTGTTGGCGTATGCTGACGATATTGATATCATTGGCCTTAACAACCGCGCCGTAACTTCTGCTTACTCCAAATTAGAAAGAGAAGCGGAGAAAATGGGATTGGTGGTGAACGAGGGAAAAACGAAGTACCTTCTGTCATCATGCAAAGACTCAGCGCATTCGCGCCTTGGCAACCAAGCCTTTGTTGGCAGCAATAATTTCGAAATAGTAAAGGACTTCGTTTATCTGGGAACCAGCGTTAACACCAACAATAATGTTAGCCTAGAAATCCGACGAAGAATTACTCTTGCAAACAAATGATACTTCGGACTGAGTAGGCAATTGAAAAGTAAAGTTCTCTCTCGACGAACGAAAATAACACTCTACAAGTCACTCATCGCACCCATCCTGCTATATGGTGAAGAAGGGTGGACACTAACAACATCTGATGAGGCGGCTCTGGCAGTATTCGAGAGAAAGGTTTTCGAAAGATTTGTGGACCTCTACGCGTTGGCGACGGCGAGTACCGAAGAAGATTCAATGATTAGCTGTATGAACTTTGCGCAGACGCCGACATAGTTCAGCGAATTAAAACACAGCGGCTTCGCTGGCTAGGCCACGTAGTGCGAAAGAAGAAGAACAAACGGCAGAATTAACAAAGAAAGATTTAAATAAGATTGACGCCAAAGATATGAAGATTAATAAGGTTATACACAAAAATAATGGATTTGTGGTTATAAAGGCAAGTGACAGTTCAGAAAAAGACAAAATTAAAAGTGTTTTAGAAAACAAGTTAGATTCTGAGGTATATGAAGTCAAAGAGTCAAAAGTGGTTAATCCCGAAATTAGAATTACCAACATGAGTGAGAAATACAGCATGGTGAAATAAAAGCGCAGAATGATTTCATTAAAAACGCAAATCTTAAATGTGTAAAAGTCTATCAAGCGAAGAAAAATAATAGCTCGAGAATTTTGTATACTGCAATTATTGAAATTAATCATGAGAAATATTTAGAAGTGATGAATCATGCCAAGCTTAACATTGGATAGGACCAATGCGGAGTATACTATGGACAAAATGTTAAGAGATGCTACAAATATTTAGGGTTTAACCACAATGCCAGCACATGTACAAAAAAACAACGGTGCGGACGATGCTTGGGTGAACATAGATATGAGGAATGTAATGAAGAGGTAACTAACCCTGTCTGTGGCAATTGTGTGGACGCTAATAGAGATCTCGGCTTTAAGCTAGACACTGGGCATAGCATATTTAATAAAGAATGTCCGGTCTACCAAAGAAAACTCGCGATAGAAAAGCAGCGTGTAGGTTGCTAGCAATCAAACCGAATGATACAGAACGGAAGGCAAAATAAAAACCTAAAAGTGATTTATTTAAACGTAAACAGTTTGGTGCACAATAAACTTGAAATTGAAAGAATGGTGGAAGAACTTGACCACAAAATTGTACTCTGCTCCGAAACGAGTGTAACAGATGAAATCAGTGATGCAGAAATAAGCTTGATATCGTTTACAACAATAAGATGTGATTCTCACAGCAGACACACAGGAGGCGTAGTGATGTACATTAGTAACTTAGTAAAATTTCGAATAGTATATAATAAAGCGATTGATGGTAATATATGGTGTATCATTGTCCAGTTAAGAAAAGTAGAAGTAAAGTGCCAAATAGGAGTACTATACCACTCGCCAAGTACTAGTGACTCAGATTTTGTTACCTATCTTGGAACAATAGTAGCGGAAATATGTGACACAACGTATAACAATGCAATCATTGGTGACTTTCATATCAATATGAATAGAGAATCAACATATAGGCTGAGGCTAAATGAGCTATTTTACACAATTTCCATGCATCAAAAAATTTACTTTAACACACGTATAGCAGAAGGCTCTGAGACCAAAATCGATTTACTATATTCAAACGAGGAACCTACCATGTGTAAAAGGCTTAATACTTATAAAGTATCAGACCACGAGACAATTACGTTCAGTATTAATATCAAAACTGAGATCCCAAATAGAAAGCTGTCGAGAATAACATCATGGGAAAAATATAGTAGTGAGAACATATTAGCACTACTAAGAAACGTTAACTTTTCAGTAGGTCGATTCTGTAACTATTTTAACGCCAGGTGTTAGCGTTAACTTCGCTTAACACCATTTTTAACGCTTTTCCGTATTCACTAACTTTTAACCACACGAAAAGTGTTAACCACTTTTTGTGTGGTTAGCTGTCGCGAATTATTTTCGCGGTGTTAACAATAGCGTTAATATATTTGCAAGTGTTCTAGCGTTTGGAAAAAGTAAAAAAATTAGTTTTGAGTTTTTTGCATGTAATTTAGTGCAAAATACGGCGAAAAGAGAAGTATTGCCATATTTTATCACCATCAAGAGTCAGCTGTTTAGCGGCGTTAAAGGAGAGTTACAGAATCGCACTTTCGTTAAGAACAAACGCCGAAATTTGGCGATAAGCTTACCGCTCCGCGAGTTGTTAAAAGTTACAGAATCGGGCTACAGGAATACTGAATCAAAATCTGAATAACATGGCCACGTACATAAACGTATGCTTGTTAAATTGTATGCAACAATTAACCTGCGTTAAAGAAATTAATATTAAAATAAAAAACAATTGGTACGATTATGAACTGATAAATTTAAATAAAAGGAAATTGTTGGCTTACAATACTGCAATAATTAACGGAGATTGGTCTGAATACACAAACATCAAAAAAGAATACAAAAAAATGATAAAAATAAAAAAAATTTTGTATATTGAGCATAAAATTATAACAAACAGTGTTGACAGCAAGTTAATGTGGAAGTACTTGAAGCAAACTATATGCTACCAAGATACGAAAGATAATATAACGGTGATACAGCATGAAGGTCAGCGTATTGATAATAAAGACCGTATATCTGAGGTGTTAAATACATTTTTTGTGGACTATATGAATGAAAGCATTGAGATAATTGAGAACAACGACTGTAATCACTATAACACTAACACTTCTTTTAAATTTGCTGAAGTAAATACAGTAAATATTAAGGAAATTGTGAAAAGCTTTAGCTACAAGATTGGTGGAAAAAAACTGTTAACGGAGGGAGTTATTAAAGACACTATGCCTTACCTAGGTTATTTCTACTCACTAGTCATCAACGAGAGCTTAAAAATAGGAGAAGTGCCGGAAGAATGGAAAATAGCAACAGTAAAGAACACCGTTAAACGTGAAGAACTTAGACCAATAAATACTTTGCCAAATACCGAAAAAATTTTAGAAAAATTGGTAAAAAAAAAAATTGATTGAATACATTGAAAGAAACAACATTTTTATTAAATTATTATTATTATTTCTCAGTAGAAAGAAGACATGCGAAGAAAAAAGACTATATTAGTGGTATTCATTGACTTAAAAAGAGCGTTTTAAACTATTGATCGGAACTTGATGGTAAAGAAATTGAAACGAATCGGAATTGAAGTTGTTAAGTTGAAGTGGTTCATAAGTCTCCTAGCAAATAGGAAGCAATATACAGTTATTGATGAAGCAATTTCTGAAGGCGTGCCGATTAATATAGGACTTCCACAGGGCTCAGTCTTAGCTCCAATCCTGTTCAACGTATACATAAATGATATTACCTCGTCAATAAAGAATTGTAAAGTAAAACTGTTTGCAGATGATGCTCTGTTGACAATAAGTGAAGAAAATATAGGTGTGGCCTTTGAAAAAATGCAGGAGGATTGGAATTCTCTCTACAATTGGTTGTGTAAAAATAAGTTAATGGTAACTGTGGAAAAAACAAATTACATGGTTATATCCACATCAAATAAACTAAATTTAGAAACGCATACTTTAAATATAAAAAACGAAACAATTATGGAGGTACAGAAATGCAAATATCTCGGCGTCATGATTGACAATAAATTAAAATTCTGTGATAATGTTGACTACCTAGTGAGTAAAATCTCAAAGAAAATTGGATTTATGAAAAGAATATTCAAATATCTAAAAAGGAAATATAAAATACTAGTATATAAATCCATTATTGAACCACATTGCCAGACAGAAAATGCAAAGCTAGATCTGTATTATAAAGGCTTGAAAATGTATAATGAGCTACCTGTAGATATTAAAACATGTAATAATTTAAAGAAATTTAAAAACCTATTATTTAATTATTGGTAAACATATTTAATACGAATTATATAAAATCAAAAGGATTATAGGCCATATGGCTGTGAATAAATAAATAAATAAATATAGTTGGTGAATTAATTAAATTTGTCCCGTGTAGCTTATTGGGATGGTTTTGAAAGTTTGAATTGGTGACGGCATAATAGTTTGAATTGATAAATTTATATAATGTCTTGATATTTCATGGCTGAGGGAAACCCTGATACTTTACGTTTAAAATTTTTGAAACCATAAAATGACTTTGGATTGAGAATAATGTATCTTTTGGTTTTAGAGATATAAGCTTTACAGCACTTTTTATTTAAATCAATGTACTTCTGACGTAGAATGGTATACAGTAAGTAATGTTTGTTTAATCCTGATTTCTTATGTAATTTAAATGATCGGGTTTTCCTATTTTTCAGAGGCAGTAAATAGTTTGATTGAAATGTGAGAAGTTTAGATCGATAATACTACTAAATTTAGGCCAAGTTCATTTAGACAGTTCTTTATTTCATTTCTTGTAGTTGGTTTTGTAAATGTTAAAATCAAAGCTACTACTTGAGTGGCATTGTGTACCCTGGCCATTACTTATGGTTTCGTAGACTATTTCCATAGAAGGATAGTAAATGTCTTCTGGTAAATCCAACGGATCACAACGATTTACAGAAAATTTGTTTATATCATCAACATACACTAAATCTAAGACTTTCCCAATCTTGTTGGCGGTAACATTTATTTGGTGAAGGCAAAGATCCGAAATTCCATCTAAAAAGTCATTGTACCCCAGTTTGGATGGATTTGGAATAATGTTCCCCTCAGATATGTTCCACGATATATGAGGTAGGTTAAAATCACCCAAAACAATCATTGAGTCTGAAGCTTTAGTCAATAAGTAACAGTTAAGCTGTGATCTTTAAGTTTAGAAGAAATATGGTACATCAAATCATCCTCGGTAGTGTTTGGATGGAACCTGGACACAAAAATAGATTTTTTGCAAGGGACCATAACCAGTTGAAGAAAATAAAGAGGGTAAAGAAAAGTAACTGGATAGGGGGGTGGATGGGGGCCTGACAGGTCTACTTATAAATAAAATACTAAAGTCTTGCGCGAAAGGCAGAATTCGAGAACTCGAAAAAAAAAGAGATTGGCATATGGCATTGTTTTGTAAGACATGGTGTCATTGGATATCACGGTATATTATAAATATAAATTAATAACGATTTGAAATAATAAATGGCGCTCCTAGGACTCGAAATTGACGCCGGTATGTTTCAAGTCAAAGATGCGGACACTTCTTCATGCTTATAAAGCGGCGCGAGACAACAATCGCAGCACAGGTGCACAGGTTTGGGAGTACTCCAATTATTGAAAACTACCATACCGTTTGCGTGGGCCGCAGGTCATTTGAGAATGTGTCGGTAGATGTGTCGTCACCAACTCCATCAAAATCATCAGCTCCATCGAAATCATGAGCCTTAATCAGCTTTGTGTCCGCTTCCATTGCCATCAATGGAATTTTCAGCTTTGCCGCAATCGCCGGAGTCTCCAGCTCCTTTTTGCTCAAATTATTCTACACTATCTTCAACATCTATTTCTTCCCCTGATTCAGTAGGGCGTAAAAAAGGTATATTATGGAAAAAAATAGAATTAAAAAAGGTTAAAACCGAAGAGAAGAAAAAAGCAAGAAGTAAAGCTATACAGCATTTTGAAGAAATATAAAAGAAGGGTTTGAAAAGGAAGCTGAGCTTGAAAAATAAAAGTTCACCTGCTTGAAAAAATGGCTAACAAGGACTGACACAATAAAGTAATATTCCAACCTCATGAAATTTGAATATTTGAGTGATACATATTTTTATTTTTTAGCCATTAACTTAAAACAATTGTTAGCAAATTGAGCGAATGCATTTTTCATTTTGGTAGCCATTTAAATATTTATAAGATAGCATACATTTTTATTGTTAGTTTCTTGCAAACATTTTCTTTTCTCTTTTAAAGTCAAATGATTTATAAAAGCTCTTTCTCTAAGTTTATAAAAAGTATGCTTTAAACTTCGAAATTAATTAATACTGAAAACGCTTACATGTATATCGCTTATTATAGCAACTTTACTTCAAGTTATTTTTAAAAACGTTTACAGACTAACTTGTCGGGTATAATTGTTTTGCATTTTGTCTAATTTTCTAGATATCGATTTATATAATTTAAGGTATAAACTCTAGTTACGACTTTTTATAAAATAAATTAACAATCGAATACAAAATACTTTTGTGAGCCACTGTGTATGATACAAAAGGATATATGAAATAAAAAATATATCTATTTTTTCCATGATATTAAGTCAAATAATATGATTCTGTATTAAATGGCTAAAAATATTTTGCCTCCTATCCACATTTGATTCATCATCTTCATCCTTATTAGCGAATTGGGTTTCGCACTTTGGGCACTATGGTCATTGATGTCATACAATC
Source organism: Merzomyia westermanni (assembly GCA_949987695.1). NCBI lineage: Eukaryota > Metazoa > Arthropoda > Insecta > Diptera > Tephritidae > Merzomyia > Merzomyia westermanni. The sequence continues at coordinate 80,361,745 of OX465288.1, forward strand.
GTCGAAAGAAAAACAAATTTTATGTAAAACGAATATGCTGACTACAATCGACTACGGCTTGGAACACTATGCTGCAATTTTTTCTTCCTATTGAAGTACATTTTCTTTGAATTTTCCGGTACCTTAACGTCAATATGTGTGCAATCGATTGCCCCAATCACACCAGAAATTCTTTTTTTTCTAAAACACTTCTCAATTTTCATTTAAAATTAAAAAATCAGTAGCTCGCTGCACTATCGACCATGCTGCCGACTGAGCTATGCCCAACCAGTTGCCTGAAGGTCAGTGCGTTGCTCACTTTCGAAATGTATATATAAACAGATTTTTTGGGTGTCACTGGTGGGCTTCCGCCGCATGATGGGTGGGGGGCGCATAATCAGATTGCGAATATCTCACTGAAAGTAAAAATAATTTGCGGGCTATTGTATATACATAAGTATATAAATAATTTCTTGGATATTACTTATTAGGTACTCCACAGTTTCCCGTTTTAGTCTCATATACATCTTGAAATCCTTATCATTCATTGCGTCAAGTGTAGCTTCAAAATTATCGCACTTGGAATGATCTTCGCTTTCAGTATCCGACTCGTTTGAAGAGATGGAACTTGCAAAAACAGTATCCAGAATCTCGTTCCCTACTTTCTTATATCTATGGGCTCGCACTTCACTTCACATTTTCTGAATCACTCATTTTATAAAAATTGTTGTATGTAAATTAATGCAAAAATAATTTGCAAGCTCAGCAAATATATATTTATGCTCTAGTAAAATATTTCAATTATCGCGCAAAAATAAACAAATTGTCAATAACAAAGAACAGATGATTTTGACAGTTGAAATGTGTTCAGTGTTGTTAAATACACATAGGGAAATTTTTGCCGAGTTGAGCGTTTTCTTCACGCCCGGTTAGAAGAACATGCGCCTATTAAAATACAAGGCATGAATGCAGAATACCACAAACTGTCAAATAAAAAAAAATTGTATAGTGATCGATAGATATAGTAAAAGTGAGCATAACTGTGTTATTTTTTTTTGGGCGAAACAACAAAGTTTTTACAGGTCAAAGCTCATCCTAAGTATTTTTTAAGATTGCAAAACTACCCAACCGATTTTAAATATTTTTTACAAATCAATAGGTATTTTGATTCCCTTTAATATAATATATATATTGCTTAAGGTTTTAATTAGCCGAATTGCAAAAAAAAACATTGGTATTATACTAGAATACGGTGTACTGCTTCATGCATTCCCATGTTGTTGTTGTTGACACATGCACAGTTTTTATAAACATGAGGTATTCATGTATGTGTACATAAGTGTTCGGAGGAGCCCCTGCATACAGTTTGCAGTAGACCTATACCGAATGCGATTTCTTAGAGAATTACTTATTCCAGAATGGATATTTCCCTAGAATTTGATAAGGCCAACCGGTTCTGGAGTTGGGAGCTAAGGTAAATGAGTGGGGTGTTCGAGGCGCGAGCCCGTCGTAGGCGGATCACCTCAATGCATTCTGTATTCAGATCCAGAACGAATGCGATTTCTTGGAAAACTACTCAGTTCAGGAGGTCCACCGATTCTGGAGTTGGGAGTTGAAGTAACTAATTGGGGGTCCGGCCGCCGGCATTGAAACATATAGTTAATAAGGTATTTCAAACTAAAAAACAGGTATAAAAAATTATGACAATTTTTGTTTGCCAAAGTTGAATTTTGAGGAAAAGTTTTACAGTTAATACATGTAACATTTACACCATATTAAAGGGAATCAAAATACCTATCGAAACGTATAAAAATAATAAAAATCGGTTCGGTAGTTTTGGCGTAATTTTAATTTAAAGAACTGAAGACGTTACTTTATTTCTTAAAATCCCCATCGCGATATAATATGGCTCTGAGCCTTCGCTATAATAACTCAATGCAAATTTAGCTGCCTCTCTCCAAGCCTGATATTCCGACATTTTACCCTTAAATTCTGGAAGTGACTTGATTAAACTAAGATCAGTATGAGTACTTTGTACTCCTTCGACAATTGTTACGGGCCTATGGGGTTCTAATTTTTGAGGAAGAACGTTTTGAATTGCCTAAGTTAACTCAGAAATTTGTCTCTCAAAAGTTTCTTTAACTACTCCTACCGCGGAATCTAATATATACTTTACAGTTCCCTCATCCATTTTTAATAAATTTATTTTTATTTTGTTGTTGGTTTAACGGTTTGTTCATTTTACATATTTTTTGTAAGTATAACGAGCTCAAGACCAGTTGATAATAATTCTTAGTTAATTATTATTATTTTTGATTAGAGGAAAAATTTAAAGCAACAAACATATACAGGCTATAGTTATAGTACTATTTCGAAAACAGCCACGATTTCTCGTCAGACTAATTCGTATAGTTTTGCCATTTCAGAGGATCTTGTGGAGAATCGAACCCACTCACTCTGATTGCCAGCGCAGCTGCCTAACCCATAGGCTATGCTGCGTGTAGTTTTGCAAGCTGCTTAATTCAAGTTTTCCTCTAATTGTTGTTTGTTATCTTGCCAACAGTATACACAATATTTTAGACATTCTGACTATACTATAACTATAGCCTGTATATGTTTGTTGCTTTCAATTTTTCCTCTAATCAAAAATAATAATAATTAACTAAGAATTATTATCAACTGGTCTTGAGCTCGTTATACTTACAAAAAAAAAATTTATTTTTAGTTAATACGATGTTTTAAATTGAAACTATAGGTGAAAAAAAAAAATGTTTGAGCTTAATAACTAAAGCCTAAATTCTTAAGTGATATTATAAATTTCGATAACTTCCTCTAACTTGTCTTGTGGTTTCCTTCTCCTGGATGGCTGGATGTCAAAGCTGCTGCGCAAGATTCCACTTACGAATAATCCTTAGCGAGTGATGATTTTAGAATTTTCGCAAAAACGTAATTCTTATTTTTTTTTAATACGCAATTTAGTATTATTTTTATTGCTAGCATAATCATTTTAATCATGACTACAATTTATTTTAATTTTTCTTTTTGCTTGAAAAGTTACTTAGTTTTCACTACTTTGAAAAGTTTTTAAATTTCAGTTACTTTAAGCCAGATGCTTTTTTGTTCTTGTGTATCACTAAGCTAAGCAAAGCAAATCATAAAGAAGATATTGATGTTGCTTGGTTGTGACCAGGAGATAAGTTTACTCCTGTTAGATTTAATTATATTCACATTCAAATTGTTGGTAAATGGTGGCAAGATTATGGCAAAGGTTTCTTGCGGCTATGTTAAGACACAGTGGGCCTAATGGGATAACGTATATAGCAGCACCAACCCTCCATCCATAAAACCTTCTGAATTTATTGCTTTATCGTACCTGTCTTTCATTTTATCGCTCATGATCTTGGTCATCTGTCTCACAAGGTAATGTATTTTTTTTTCTTATTCCCTCTTTCAAGACGCTAGTGGATTTCCGAGCATTTATTCCTGCATCAGCATTTATCCCAAACTTCAAGTTAGCTGGCAACGGAAGATCATTCCCAAAAATTACCTCTGCAGGAGTCTGACCAGTTGTTTCATATACTGCAGCGATATGCCATCAGGAAAAAGGCGATGTGACTATCCTCATTCTTCTGGAACGTATCCACCACTTTTTTTAGGTGTTATTCCAAGGTTCTATTGAATCGTTCAACCATGCCATCTGACTGAGGATGCAGTGCAGTTGTTCGAGTTTTCCGAATGCTCAATGTCTTGCACATTTCCTGGAACACAGCTGATTCGAAATTCCTGCCTGGGTCAGAGTGTAGCTCCATCGGTGCACCAAAATTGCTACCCAATTATTAGTAAACACTTCTGCTACGGTTTCTGCCTCTTGATTTGGAATAGGGTACACTTCTGGCTATTTGCTGAAATAATCCATAACTACTAGTACATATTTGTTTCCGCATTTGCTAGTAGGAAATGGGCCAGCTACATCCATGGCAATCCTTTCAAATGGTGCTCCTGAGTTATACTGTTTCATTTGCTCGTGGCTTCTCGATTTTGGTCCTTTAGCTTTGATGCACACCTCACATCTGGAATTCCACTTCGCGACCGATTGACGGCATCCAACCCAATAGAATCTCTGCTTGATTTTCTCTAAGGTCTTGGTGACTCAGAGATGACCTCCGCTTGGACCATTATGTAATTCATTGAGAACTTCAGGGCTTTTCTTCCTTGGGACGTCTATCAGCTTACGAACACATTTACCATTCCCGTTCTCCTATATTCGATACAAACAACCGAATACCAATTGTAAACTGTTCCACTGTGCCCAATATGTCTTGGCAACAGGACTTTCTGCTGACATCTTCTCTTTTGATGGTCGCTCGTTTCGTTCGATTCGAATCACGCTTGTGGGGTCTGGATCTTCGTGCTGACACTTCCTTAACTGGATATGCTAACATTGGGGCAGTGCCCACTAGTTCCTTCAAGGTTTCGAAAGCCACTTCATGTTCCTTCTTTCATTCAAAGCACGCATTTTTCCTAGTAAGCTCATAGAGACTACTAGCTACGCCGGCGAAATTCGGCTCAAATCGGCGATAATAAGTGCCCAAAGGACCTTCGTAGCTCATGCAAATTTCTCAGCCTTGGTCAATCCTTCACGTCTTCGATCTTTTCCTTATCAGTGCAGATGCCCTCCTCCCTCCTTGTGACCCAACTAACTTACTTCCTTCTTAAACAAGGAGCACTGCTTGGGACTTAATTTCAGACCAGCATCAGCTATCCGTTCGAAAACTTCCTCAAAGCTATTAAGGTGTTCCTCAAAACTGTTTTTTCATTATCTTCATCCTTTACCTCCACTTGCCAGTAACCGCTTTTCAAGTCCAGTGTGGAAAACCATTTAGTACCAGAAAACGAGTCCAGAGTATCGTCGAATCTTAGCAACGGATAACTGTCCTCCTTCGTTACGTCGTTCAATTTCCGATAATCCACACAGAACCTTATTTTTCCATCCTTCTTTTTCAGTAGTACTTCCGGTGAGCTCCATGGACTAGCTGATGGTTCGATCACGCCGCTATCACTCGCTTCTTGTACAATTTTCCTTCCCATTTGGCGTTTGGCTAAAGGAACACTACAAGGAGCTTGGCGGATTGGCCTTGCATCACCAGTATCTATTTGATGCTTCACAATGTTGGTCCGGCCTGGTTTCGACCCATCTTTGTCCAATATGCTCGAATATTTTACTAGAAGTTTGTGACTTCGATAGCTTCCGGCTGCAGTTGGAGACTTATGTCGCTGGAATTTGCCAAGTGACCCGGTTAATGTTCTTGCCGATCTGATGATGGCGGCGGCTTGATATGGTGGACTATTGCTGATGGTCGCGGCTTGAATATAGATCGCTATTACTGGTGGTGGTGGCTAGTATATAGCTTATGCTATTTGGTTAATGCACACACGAATTTAACACTTCATAAACTTTGGTTTATTATCCACACTTTTGGATAGATTACTTAAATATAGATATTGTATAAAATAGCACAGAGAAAAAGTCTAGGTTGACAGATGTGTACATATGTGCATACCTGCCATTAAGGTTGACTTTGCGTAAGTGTTATACGAACTTAACGTGAGCTAACGTAATTCATGCGTATGAGTGTACAAGTAATTCATTCTATGCACATACTTATGAATAAAAATATAATGTATATATGTGAAAATGTAGTTTATATATATAGATTTCAATGATATTGGACTTCAACTTGAATTCAGGTAAAAAAGGGATAAACATCGTCCCCGCCCTAGGCGCTTTCAGCGGCTAGAGCCACTTATAACTCCTGAAGAGTGCATAACGCATCCTTGAGCGGTACATCGAATGGTGCGTCGAGCAATGGTGGGTGCGGGTGACGGTGTGTTGATGGCCGGGCGAGAACTGGGTCGCACGGTGGGGGCAGAGCGTGCCTGGTAAGATACTACCGATGTAACAGTGAGTGGTGTCGTAAGCCGCATGTCCGGCATCGGTCATGTCGCTGGTGGCGTGGGATAGCGCCAGACAGTTTAAACAAAGTTTATGTGCTCGTGCGAGGATTCATCTTTATGGTGGCTTCATCTTCCTGAACACAATGCAATTTCTAAAGGCGTGATTACAGTTATCCGTTGCCAAGATTCGACGATACTCTGCACTCGTTGTAGTCGATTGGTAGCGTCTGTCTTCGTGAATGATTGGCGTCGTTGGAAGCTACGACTTCTGATCGCACTGACCTTCGTTGTGCCGGTTGAGGGGCTTGATCCATGGCAATCTGAAATGACAGTTGTACAAATATGTTAGTGGAGGGAATGCTAAATGAAGGGGGTTTCATACTGCGGGATGCTACAAAGGATGACATTGCTGAGACGGGAATGCGGTGGGAGTGGAAATAGGTATTTCAATGTGGATTCTCCGTGGTTTTCCTAGCTGTTGGGAATTCGATATTAGGAAGGAAACATAGTATCACAAAGAGAGAGAGTGGCGATGTGAGTGCGACCGTCGGCAACACGTATATGGCCGTCTGACCCTGGATGCATTTTTTCAATTCCGTTGCCATTCGGTTGGGGGAAGTGAGTTGTCGTGAATGCAAACGCACTTATCGATTTTTGGCTGCGTTTGTGGATTTTCCCCCTTTGGCGTTTCTGAACATCTTTCAGGTAGGCTTCTTTCCATCTTTTGCTGAACTGGTGATGTATGCATTTTACATTTTCCCAACGGTTTGGAAAGGACAAATCTGTGTGATCCACTTCAGGGATGGGTCGAACTGGCTACCTCTGAAGAAATGACCGGGAATCAGCGCGGTAAACTCGTTGGGATCTTCGGATAAAGGTGACATAGCACTAGAGTTCAGCTCGGATTCTATTATTATCAAGAGAGTGCCGAATTCTTTAAACGTGAATTTGTGGGCTCCCTGTGGCAGTGCTCTTAAAATGTAGTTTGAAACTTTTCACTGCAGACTCCCACAAACCGCCCATGTGGGGCCCTCCGGGTGGAATAAATTTCCAGTTGATGCCCTGTGGAGAGTATTTTGAGATGACTTCTTGGGATGCATTTTACAGGAATTCGACGAACTCCTTTTCGGTCGCTCTTTTGGCTCCTATAACCGTCTTACTGTTGTCACTCATCATTGTAGCAGGGTATCTACGACGTAGAAAAATGTGCAAAGCGGCCACGTAGCCTTTCAGTAAGGTGTTAGACCTTAGCAAAGAGGCTTTTATTTGAAAAGGCCCTAAAAAGTCAACGCCGGTAGTGGTAAAAGGCGGAGAAAGGGTGCATCGTTCCGGAGTCAAGGCCACCATGATTTGTGAGCGCATTTGTTGCTTATGGAGGATTCAGGTTTTGCACTGATGAATACATCTATTTATGAGGGGTTTCAGCAGTAGAATGTAAAGTAGTTCGTGCTGGATATAGTGGGCAGCGAATCTAGATTTTTCTGGAATAATAACGGGATGCCGTTCATTGTGGGTCAACGTCGAATGAGCTAATTTACCATTCACCCTAAGGAGCCCATTTTATTCGAGGTAGGGGTTAAGAGTTAGCAGGGAACTTTTTTTGTCTATTGTTTTTGAGTTCTCCAGACCAGGTTCTTTCGCGAGGAAAATGTTGGGTTTGCGTTAGCGCCATAAGTTTGTTCTTTGTTGTACGTAGGTCGTCATGAGACAGAGAGGGGGAGTGGTGGGGGTTGATACCTCGAATTCGGTGCTTGAGATTGTTTATGAATCTCAATACATATGTCATGACCCTAAGGGGTTGATACCTCGAATTCGGTTCTTGAGATTGTTTATGAACCTAAATACATGTCATGACGCTGAGGGGGCGAGGAAGAGAGGAAAATCGATCCAATAAATCGGGGTCGTCTTCAGCTGAGTGTAGCGATTCGACGCGACGTACTTCCTGTGGATTGATGCAGCGTGTAGTAGGTTTTGGCCAAGCTTCGGGATGTCTGGTCAGCCACACTGGGCCGTTCCACCATAGCGAAGAATTAATCAAGTCCATGGGGTTTCATCCTGTGGTGCCCATATCTGCTGGATTGTCCCGACTGCCTACATGTCTCCAAGAAGCGTTTCCGACGAGATACATGATTCCATCTGTGCGATCGGATACGAAAGTTTTTTAAGAGTGTGGAGGCTTTTCGAGCCATGCTAAAACTATTTCTGAGTCAGATAACATGTAAAGATTTTTACGAAGCATCGCAGAATCCACGCAGTTCGACCTGCTGGTTCGGGATGTAGTTGACCCATCGGGGTATCTTAATATTTGAAATATCGGAGCAGCTTAACTTGTTCATTTCAGTCAGTTCCGTCGATCCATAACTATTGTAGTAAAATCTTGACCTGAATCATTATCGGCGTAAGCCACGCTGCGAGGTCAAAAAGTTTTGCGACAAAGGAAAGAATTTGTCGCTTTGTACTAGCAGACGACAGGGGTATGGAGTCAACTGTATACGAGAAAGTGTCGGTAAGGGCTTGCCATTGAATGCCGAGAGTTTTGGTGTTGCTTGTTTTCTCGAGTTCCAAAAGATTTGTGTCCAGCAAGTCCTTTTTGTTGATATCCTTCAGATTACTAGGGTGGTTGCCCTTTATTTTCAGTAATGGGAATCCTGCTGAACCGAGCACTTGGATGACTTGGAAGAGAGATTGTTCAGCCGAGAGAATATCGTGGCTGCCAGAGAGAATGTCGTCTACATACGTTTCTTTGGTCAAGACAGGGCAGCTTTCCGGAATGTTTTTTCGACATCTTTGGCTAGTTGGATAAGTAGGGGGCACACTTCCCGCCGAAGCTGATGGGACGACGATCCTCTGATAGTCTCTGTAGTCTCCGTGGGCAGAATTATTTTGTAATCGTTTTCTGAATAGAACGATTGGACTTGGGTTTTATGCGAACAGGAGGGTACTTCATCCTGAAGGTCTGCTTGATCTAGAGTTTTACTTGACGTGACGACGGTTGTGGAGTTCGCAGTTGTGGCTTGTTGGGTTGTCCTTTGCAATCGGGAGGGTTGTCTCTTCGGCATGAGTATTGTGTCTTCATGAAGAACTGAGTCGTGACGATCTCGACATTGATTTCAAGTCTGAGTGCTGTGGCAGTCTTTCAATATGTGTGACTGAGAGAGGCAATTAAAACACATATTGTTTTCCCTAACAAACTTCCTGCGTTCAGAGGTCGACAATTTCTTGAACTTAAAGCAACTTATCAGGGGATGGAAGGAGGTTTTACACATTGAGCATTTATACGTTGTTCAATGTTTTGTCATTTGAGACTGGGTCTGACAGGTCGAACTATTTTGCAAGGGATGTGACTGTTCAAATGGTGGCCTAGTTTGGGGATTGGATTTAGATTTATTTGGTCGACATTAATCAACTCGTTCTACAACTTCATTCCGAGTTGTGAGGAACTCGTCCATTTAGGTCCAGTTGGGAAGTTCTCTTCTCGAAGTCAGACAACGTGACTGTATTTTCGGGAAGTTTGGAGGTCACGAGATAAATTAGTATTGGGTCCCAGTTCTCCGTAGACACTTGTGGCGTGGCAATAATTTGAAGACCATTATTGACCGACGATTGCAATTTTTGTATGTGTTCACTGTTCTCAAAAACAATAGGTTTTAAGTTCATTAGGGTGCGGATTTGGTTATCTACGAGAACTCGTCTGTTCTCGTATCGAGATTTTAGTGCTTCCCCCGCCAAAGCGAAGTTATCATCAGTCAAGGGAAATTTGTTGACAATTTGAGCGGCTTTTTCTTGCGTTCTGTTTCTAAGGTGATAAAATTTTTTGCACTTGGAGTGGTTGATGTAGACCGCTGTGAACATGTCACGAAACGAAGGCCATTTTCGCAACCATCATAAAATGTTTCCGTATCGCAAGGAGGGATTTTTAAAGTAAGACCGGAGTCGTTAATGGACGCGTTTTGACCGCAGGGGGAGCAGGGTTGTTCGCTTGTTTGATCAACTGAAGCTGATCTTCCATCTGGGCTTTTGTGTCTTCATAAGTTATGAGGCAGGACCTGTACTTGCTATGAGCACACGTTGCAAAATCTTCGGGCAGGTCCTGATCCTCGGTTTCCACAATTTTATCAAAAGCTTTTTGGACTATATTCCAAAAGTTTTCGATATTAGAGTTTTTAATGTTAAGGGAGGGCTCAATGCTTGAAGTTAGGACTGAGTGTCTGTATTGTTACTCTGCCGTTTTTCATCGTCACTCATTTTTAAATTTGTATTAAGGGCGCTTACGGCTGTGAATTGAAATAAAATTTAATAAGTATAAAAACTTCTCTTTTTTTTTTGAAGAGAGAGTTTTTATTTGCTTTGTAACTGGTTGTGAGAAGGTTTAAGTTTAATTAATCAAGTTACTAGCATGTGAGAGAGACAATTTTCAAAAGCAAAAAGCTTTTAGTGAAATAAAACTTGAGGGTGTAACTAAACAAAGTTGACCGCGTTTGCACTGTATTTTATATGTATATGTTAGGGTTGTTTAAATATACGTGGGAGACAAAATACAGATTATATATACAAGTCTTAGTAAATATGCAGGAGTATATTATCACGATATTTGACTAAGGAGGAGTAATACGTATGTGAGATTTTCTTTTATATTTTCTGGGGATGTGATTACAAAAGATTCTTAAATTTTATATTCGACTGGTTGGACTATATATAGAGAGATGTTGAGCGAGGAAATAAAAAAGCTCAGGGAATTTTTTATTGGAGTTTGAGAATTTACAAAGTGCAATTTAATGCGATAAAAAAGGTGTTAAAGTGCTATTGCACACAATGAACCACTCTTGTATCACTGCGCGCGTGATATTATGTACAGCTTATGTCGTCTTCTTAATTTGGTATGGATGGTATACCCTTATGTACGTACTGAGTTAAAAAGACAATAAGAGATTATTGCCTTTCATGTACTATACATATATACTCGTATATATATGAATAGGGAACAGGAGTAACAATTTTAGCGGGATATGAGAAATATTGGCGGGAATCGCAAATTCTCGAGACAAATTTTTTGAAGTTTATATTTATATATTAGCTATATGGTATATATGGATCATTTAAGGTGTCAGCACGAAGATCCAGATCTTCGAGCGACCATCAATAGAGGAGATGTCAGCAGAAAGTCCTGTTGCCAAGTCATATTGTGCACAGTGGAATAGTTTCCAATTAGAATCCGGTTGCTTGCATCGAATATGCATCGAAAAGAGATGTCAATAAATAACAAGTTCTCGGTGCGTGGGAAAGCACCCTGTCGGACTATATGAGGCAGTGACCAGACAAGGCAGGTTGATTTTCAAGTGCTGTTCAGTGAACTACTGCGAAGTTACCAAACTCTTAAATTTGTTTTGCGTTTATTACTAGTAAATAAAGCTAGCTATTAGTTACAATATCTGTGCGTGTGTTTATTTGACTATAATAATTGATAATCAAGGAATCATCGAATTCGTCACAATATCCAATAGCTCGTTTTATTTACTAGTAATAAACGCAATACAAATTTCAGTGTTTGGTAACTTCCCAGTAGTTCACTGAACAACACTTGAAAATAAATTGATTAATTTGCGTTGCTTAATCAATGCCTTTTATAGTCCAACAGGAAGCTACCCCACGCACCCAGAAATTTCTTGGCTGTTCTCCCTATGTGTTCCCGAAGGGTCGGTGTAATTTATTGCTATCTCCTCTTTGCCGTGTATTCGCAAACACTCTCTTTCATGCTTGCATGCATAAGCGTAGCCATCGTTATCTCTGTTGTGTTTAACTAGTGGTGGGAGTGTTATTGAGTTAGGAGTGGTACATGCTTGAGAATATTCGCCACACTGCCCTTCACATTGTCCAACCCAAACGCTGCTAGACACTGAATGGTTGACAATGCTTTGTTAAACTTCATTTCCTCTAGGGATTGAGACAACGACATCAATCTTCTCCTTGCAAAGATTCCCACAATGCATTACATTGTCACAGATTGTGTGCAAGCAATGCAATAGAACCGCCGCTTTACCTTCTCCAGCGTTTTCTTTATTCCAATGTGCTTTATATCTGAGCAATTATGCAACGGTCTGGACTCTATAAATGCTCCATGGAACTCTATATATGCTCGATGATTCTGGCCATCTTCACTTTCCCATAGTCGATGCAAACAAAAAGCTGTGACCTACTCCATTGTGCCCAGTGTAGCATTACTCAGAATGCTTTTCACTGTCAATGCACTTCAAATATTGACCCACTTAAATTATGTTGAACCCACGGGAGTTCAACAGCATATACCAACTGACACCTATCAAATTGTCAACCCATTACTCAATGCGTCGCTTTGACCAACACACGTATCGATCAGCACGACTGATCGACACTATCGGTTGGTCAACGTGAACTACCAAATTATGTGCTGACATTGCACACAATGCAAATACTTTTAGTGTCTAAGTATTAGTGTAAGTTTGTATACGTAAGTTAAGCTAGAAATGTATAAAAGAGAAAGCTTTTGAATAAAGAACAATCAATTCTGATCATACGCTACACATCAGCGATTCAATCACATTACATGGCGATCCTGCCAGGAGCAATTCACTTTGCTTAGGATATAAAATAAAATTAACAAAATAATTTAAGAAGCCATTACATGGGGCAGACATTACATGGCGATCTTGCCAGTTTTGGTCGTTCTATTGCAATTATTTAAAGATGAAGATACAGTTCTTGGCTCTCAGCATGTAAATTTGAATTTAATAAGCTGCCTACACTGAACACTAAACAGGAGGAAAATTTAGATGCTACAACTGGTGAGGACACTACACCATTTTATGCGGATACCTACCTGCTTTTCATGAAACCGCTATATACGGCGGGTAAACAATTGGACTTACCTGGTGGCAAATCCGTCGAATGGGCTTCACAAATAAAGGCATAAAAAGGGTGGAATAATAAAAGCAACCCAACTGGCGGTATAGTGCAAAAAAAAAAAAAAAAGAGTGGAATAATTTGATGACAATAAACCCCAACACTCAACAAGACTGGCAGCGCAAAATATGGTGACTGGCAGCAAGAATAGCAGCTATTAAAATATAAGTATATTAGAATAATTTGAGCACGCCTTATGGCCGCTAAACCAGTAGCAATTAAATTTGCTTAGGGATTATAAATAGTTTAATTACATGTCAGTATCAATAATGAAAGAGATTGAGACTCAAAAAGAATTTGACAAAATTTTTCATCAATGTTAATAAATTGAGTAAATTGGAATGTAAAAATACCTATTTCTTATGGATAATGCACTACCACCTGATCTTGATTATGAATTAATCAATGATATTGTTGATAAGCTAGAGCATGAAAACGAAGAAATAGGAATACAAAGGTCAAGACCTCGTAACAAGGGAGGCAACAGGAAAAATTTAGAATATTTAAAACACGTTTGGTCCTATATAGGAATGGGTAGAGAACCCACAATGAAAGACTTAGTATACCCTTCCACATTAGAAGAAGAAATAAATAGATTAATAAGGAAACTGAGTAAATAAAAATAAAAATGTAAGAAGAAAAATTTTTTACTGTTTTAAAATGGCAGCATGGTGGAAAATTGCTGTAAACAGCATTCTAGTAGGTATAGCAGGATATGAAGCTGGTAAAGAAAGTTCAGCAGAGAAAAACTCTGAAAATAGAATAGTTAAGTACGAACCACACCCTATACCTGCTGAAAATAAAGAAGAACTGTCTGATAAATGGGTAGTTTTGGTCGCATTTATGGTTACATGTTTAATTATCGCAATTATTATTTTAATCAAAAATTATATAAAAAATAAATTGAGACGATTAAACACTGTACAACAACGCGTATAAACCAACACCCTATAACAAGAAATGAATCAATGGGAAGAAATCCACGAAAAACTATATGAGGAAAAAACAAAAGCAATTAAGTCTTACAAATGCATAAATAAAAGTATCCCAATTACAACAGAAACCATAGTCAAGCATTTGAACATAATCCTAGAAGCTCTGAACAGCATAGGACAGGTAGTTTAATCAGTAAATAACATACTTACTGCAGAACACCAAATAGAAGCTTACCAATTTTTCTCCGTTGTACGAGATAAACTTGTATCTTCCTTATCAAGATATAATATAGAATTTAATATACCAACCACAATTGAGGAAAAACTTCAAATAGATTTCAATCTACTACTGTCAGACCGCGCTCAGAGCCCAACTCCTACACATTCCACGACCCAGACTCAATCAATAGAGGAAAGCAAACCAAATTTTCAACCAATACACGTCCCAATAATAAACGTCACAATGCCACAAACAGTAGTTGAATTTATCAAAACTGCTTCGTCAGTATTACCAGAGTTTGATGGTAAACCGGAAAATCTACATAGTTTCCTAGATGCACTCGATATACTTGAGCAAATCAAGGATACACACGAGGCATTGGCCATTACCATGATAAAAACAAAACTGAAGGGTACGGCAAGGAATTTTATAAGCAACGAAAGCACTATAGAACAAATAAAATTAAAATTAAAAACCGCGATTAAGGGTGAATCAGTAGAAGTTTTAACCGCTAAACTCCTGAACATCCAGCAGCGTAGCAAAACTGCAAATCAGTACACAGCGGAAGTAGAGAAAATAACAAGGTCGCTAGAAGGAGCGTATATCTCGGATGGATTAAACCCAGACCTAGCCACGAGATATGCAACACAGGCAGCAGTCAAAGCCATGTGCAAAAACTGCTCTAATGACAAGGTCAAAATGATCATGCAAGCAGGAACGTTCACAACGATGAACGACGCAATCTCTAAATTTACAAACAGCTGCACCGAAATTACAGGCAGCTCTAATACAATTTTAAATGTACGACAACAAGGTCAGTACAGGAGTAATTTCCGTGGAGGTTACCGAAGTAACAACTATGGGAATTACCAAAACAGGAGATTTAGACCGCAACCAAGGTACAACAACAATTCTAGACCAAGTAGTACCAACAATAATAGTTATAACAATAACCAAAGAGGATCACAATCCCGAAATAGCAACAGACCCTACAACCAGACCCGTAACGTGCGCAGCTGCACGCAGACGGAAAACCAAGAAGCTCCACTTCAAGAGTAAAAGAAAGAAAAATATGCGTACTAAACTTACATCTAAACAGCTATATAGCAACAAGGACATCTCTAAATAATGTAATTTCAAACTTTTTAATCGATACAGGAGCAGACATCTCCATTATAAAAAAAAATCAAATTAATCAAAGTCATAAAATAAATACGGAACAAATTACAGATCTAAAAGGCATTGGTCAGGGAATAACCAGTACTCTAGGCACAATTAAAGCAGACTTAAAAGGCGATGACCTTCTTATTTACCATAAATTTCATGTCGTAGACGACGATTTCCCAATTCCATGCGATGGAATAATAGGGCTGGATTTCATAAAAAAGTACAATTGCATTCTAGACTATGGAAAAACAGAGGATAAATTAATCCTAAGACCATATGATTTTCCCCCAAACAATAACAATGCATCTTACAAATTGTCTGTCCGTCAACACAATCACAATTCCGGCTAGATCGGAAGTTATTAGACAAATTAAAGTAAATACCGATAACAAAAACATTTTTATCCCACACCAAGAATTATCTGAAGGCATTTTCATAGCAAACACAATAACAAATAAGGATCAAACTTTCGTTAGAATCATTAACACTACACATAAAAACACAACTATCCAAAATTACAAAATCAATACCGAAAACTTAGATGATTACACACTAATTAAAACACAAACACACAGTAAAAATTGCACCGATACAGAAAAATTAAAAAGATTAACAAAAAATTTTCCTAAATTCATCAACCCTCAATTAACAACACTTTGCACAGAATTTATAGACATATTCGCATTAGAAACCGAACCAATCACCTATAATAATTTCTACAAACAGAAATTACACATGAAGGATGACACCCCAGTCTACATAAAAAATTACAGATTGCCTCAAACCCAGAAGGGAGAAATCAGCAAACAAATAAATAAGCTAATAGAAGATGATATAATAGAACCTTCCATATCGGAATATAATAGCCCAATCCTACTAGTCCCTAAAAAATCACTTCCAGGAAAAACAGAAAAAAGATGGAGACTAGTGGTCGATTACAGACAAGTAAATAAAAAGCTAGCAGCGGACAAATTCCCACTTCCAAGAATTGATGACATTTTAGACCAACTTGGAAGAGCAAAATATTTTTCATGCCTAGACCTTATGTCAGGTTTTCATCAAATCGAACTACACCCAGATTCGAGGGATATAACTTCATTTACAGTCGAAAATGGCACATATAGGTTCAAAAGACTACCCTACGGTTTAAAAGTAGCACCAAATTCATTTCAAAGAATGATGACCCTAGCATTCGCAGGTCTCAAACCATCCCAAGCATTTCTCTACATGGATGACTTAGTTGTATTAGGCTGTTCCGAAAATCACATGCTAAAAAATCTCAGAGACGTATTCTCCACTTGCCGAAAATACAACCTAAAATTACATCCAGATAAATGCCTATTTTTCAGTCAGGAAGTAACTTATTTAGGACATAAATGCACAAACAAAGGAATATTACCCGATCCAAGCAAATTTGAAACCGTTCAAAACTACCCAATACCGAAAACAGCCGATGAAGTTAAAAGATTCGTAGCTTTCTGTAATTATTACAGAATATTTGTACCGAATTGTGCAGAACATTCTAGAAAGTTAACTAGGCTATGCAAAAAGAATGTTGCCTTCGAATGGACAGAAGAATGTCAAAAAGCTTTTGTCTACTTAAAGGAAGCATTAATTAGTCCAAAACTCTTGCAATACCCAGATTTCGGAAAAGAATTTTGCATAACAACAGACGCTAGTGGATACGCTTGTGGTGCAGTCCTTAGCCAAGAAAACGATGGCAAACAGTTACCAATTGCTTACGCTTCAAGGTCCTTTACAAAAGGCGAAACCAACAAGTCTACAATAGAAAAAGAATTAGCCGCAATCCATTGGGCCATAGCCTTCTTCAGACCATACGTATATGGCAGAAAATTCATAGTTAAAACCGACCATCACCCACTAACATACCTATTTTCAATGAAAAGTCCTTCCTCAAAGCTGACACGAGTAAGACTAGATTTAGAAGAGTACGATTTTGAAGTGGAGTATATAGCTGATAAAGAAAATCATATCGCGGATGCATTATCCCGCATAACAATTACAAATTTAAAAGATATGGCAGTAGAAGCAAATAAAATATTTAAAATAATAACAAGATCAGCAGCTAAAAAGATCAGTAATAAAACTGAAATTAAAGAAAGTCACAAAGAGAACCCCAAAATGCACGAAGCGCTAAATAAATTTGAAGTAAAAAGACATGTCGAGCTCGTTTTCAATCCTCCGAAATTTTATTTCAAAAAAGGAAAGAAAATTTGTAGCAATTTTGATACAAGCAACCTAATTGTTGAGGATAAGATTGACTTAGGACAACTCTTTACCAGGCTCGAAAGAGAAGCCGGCAATTTAGGACTTGTACAAGTACAGTTGTCCTTAGGGGACAAATTGTTTAAAAAGAATTATACTGCAGTAGGCAAATTTATAGAAATGGGTAATAAAGTTCTCAAAAAGTTAACAATAGCTCTAACCCCAGAGGTTATATACGTGACAAATCCCGGGAAAATAAAGGAAATTCTGCATAAATATCATGACGATCCTATTAGTGGTGGCCACCCAGGAATAAATCGCATGACAGATAAGATCAAGCAGAAGTATAGCTGGCTGAACATGAAAAATGATATAAGAAAATATATAAAAAACTGCATCCACTGCAAGAAAAATAAAATTAATAAACATATCAAAGAACCAATGACAATAACGGAGACACCTCCGAAGGCATTCGATATTGTACAAATCGATACAGTAGGCCCTTTACCGAAGTCGATAAATGGAAACGAATATGCAGTTACCATTATATGCGATCTAACTAAATATTTGGTAGCTATCCCAGTCCCAAGCAAACACGCAATAACAGTCGCTAAAGCCGTGTTCGAGCATTTCATATTGATTTATGGACAAATGAAAACAATCTTGACAGACATGGGCACGGAATATAAAAATAGCTTATTCAAAGAACTGTGTAAATTGTTGAAAATTGAACATAAAACTTCAACACCGTACCATCATCAAACTTTGGGTACTGTAGAACGCAGTCACCGAACATTCAATGAATATGTATATACGCGCATACATATCCAGTGACAAAGACGATTGGGATGAATACCTCAAATATTTCGCGTATTGCTACAATACGACGCCATCCACCACACATAAATATTGCCCTTTTGAACTCATATTTGGAAAAAACCCACCAAATTACGAATTTTTAAAAGAAAATATAATCAGCCCACTATACAATCACGAAGCTTACTACAAAGAGGTAAAATATAGACTCCAAATAGCCGAGCAAAGAGCTAGGAAATTAGTCCAAGAGGCTAAAGAAAAACAAAAAACGAATTATGATAAGAACAGCTATAGTGAGGAAATTAACATAGGAGATTTAGTATTATTTAGAGAAGAGGCCTCCCATAAGCTAGAAAATAGATATAATGGACAATATAGAGTTAAAAATATTGATAAGAACAACAATTTTACTTTAATTCCACATAGCATGGGAAATAGCAATAAAAACAAAAAAGAAATCATAATTCATAAGAATAGAC
Source organism: Merzomyia westermanni (assembly GCA_949987695.1). Classification (NCBI taxonomy): domain Eukaryota; kingdom Metazoa; phylum Arthropoda; class Insecta; order Diptera; family Tephritidae; genus Merzomyia; species Merzomyia westermanni. The sequence continues at coordinate 80,380,458 of OX465288.1, forward strand.
TTAAAACAGTATAACACCACTCACCACCAGCAATCCAGTTTACTCACTTTAATAAAAAGGCACAAGCCAAAGAAAATAAAAACCACATATTATGTTCAAAATACAACTATACACTAAATAAGTAAATGTAAACGACTGAAAATAAAAAGAAAAAAATATATATATAAATGCAATAATGACAAACGAGAAACAAATGTAAACAAGTGAAAAAAAAATTCTTATGCAATAATGGCAATAAGAGCCGAAAAACAATTAAAATTTTGTAAACGCAAACAAACCCTAAGTAGGTCAATAAGTCGCTTTAATAGTCGTATACAATTGCCTTCAAGTGTATACTACTATTCATAAGGCGAATGGTGTAGCATTACTCAGAATGCTTTTCACTGTCAATGCACTTCAAATATTGACCCACTTAAATTATGCTGAACCCACGGGAGTTCAACAGCATATACCAACTGACACCTATCAAATTGTCAACCCATTACTCAATGCGTCGCTTTGACCAACACACGTATCGATCAGCACGACTGATCGACACTATCGGTTGGTCAACGTGAACTACCAAATTATGTGCTGACATTGCACACAATGCAAATACTTTTAGTGTCTAAGTATTAGTGTAAGTTTGTATACGTAAGTTAAGCTAGAAATGTATAAAAGAGAAAGCTTTTGAATAAAGAACAATCAATTCTGATCATACGCTACACATCAGCGATTCAATCACATTACACCAGTATGTCTTTGCAATGCAACGCCCTGCGACCATCTCTTCTCTTCTTGGCTGTTTGTTTTCTTTCCGTCCTTACAACACACGTGCCAAATCTTGATCTTCCTCCTGGCCTTGTCAAATTTTCTTCAGGAGGCACCTCTCCATGCTTCCAGCTGAGATGTAATACTCGTCTCCTGTTCTTCAAGTCGAGATGCTATGCGAGATGTAATACGCGTCATCTCTTCTTCCATTTTAGCCGATATCTGAGTAATTTGTCAAGAAATAGTCGACGAAACAGCAGCGAGTATTGCATTCATATCCAAGCCATTAGGTGATTCTAGAGGCACTTGCTTATTTTCCAACTTCGAGTTTGTCTCTTCCATATCAGGATGAAAAATATGTTCGTATACGCTGATGTTTTTTGCTTCCATGGCCTTCCGTAGCCGTTATTGCAACTCAAATTTATTAAAGGGTTTTGTTTAGACCCCGTTGCTCCAGTTCCTTCTTGAGTTGTTGTATCTTCAATTCAAACTTAGCAATGTCTTTGTTATCCCTGCAGTGACTGGTATTTATTTAACAAGCCTACTAGAGAAGTACCAGTTAAATGGTAAGTCGTATAACTCGGACTGACTTAAGTTTGCGTTATTTTTGCTTATTTTTCTTAATTAGCTTCTGAAGAGCAGTGTGCCAAATCGAAACATGTATACGGCATCCCTTTCTAGCGCATGTAGAACCACATATATCTGAACTCTTCACTCTCATTATCCGTAATGAAAAGTTTGGTTAGCGGTCACAGTCAGGTGTAATGCCCAGTGCACTGTTTCACTTTATCCACTAAGTTGCGTTTCTTCCTCGGACCATGACCACCAGATGTTTGTTCTTTATCCTCAGCACACTTAGTAATCCATTCCCTTACAGATTGTCTGCAATCAATAGAACCACCGCTTTACCTCCTGCAGCGTCTTCTTTATTCCAATGTGCTTTCCATCTGAGCAGCTATGTGATAGATGGTCGATGATTTGGGCATCTTCACTTTCTCATAGTCGATGCAAACAACTAGATGTTAGCTTTAAGCTGCTCCATTGTGCCCAGTATGCTTTCGCAATGCGACTCTCTGCGACAATCTATTTTCTTCTCGGCTGTTTGCTCTCCTTCAGTCCTTTCAGCACACGTGCCAAATCTGAATCAGGAGGTACCTGCCCATGAAAGCCAATGGGCGAGGAGCTACCTCTGCCTTACGAGGCTCCTGCTGCTCCATTTTCAAGTAAGCGCTCTTTCTCGTCTCTCTGCAGCCAGAGCAGCGTGTGATACCATCTCATCAAATGATCTCTTTGGATTTGCATTTATGGCTCGCGTCGTCTCCACATCACGTATTCCATTTATAAAGCTTGGATTTTTACATTTCCGTGTACTCTACAGGTGCGTCTGCTGTTTCGTAGTGAGACAACCTCTCGATGTCCCACGCAAATTCCCGGAAAGTATTATTAGCTACCATACCGTCTCTCAACTGCACCCATCAACGCCTCACAATTGCTTCATTCGCCTTTATAAATGGTCTGTAAGGTTTCGGCTGCAGGTCCCTTAAATGCCACGACTAATGCAGCAACTTTGTCGTCAATTCCCCAAATATTCACATCTGGCGTCTTCTCAAACTGTAGCTTGAATACCTGGAAAGGAGCAAAACCGTCAAAAGCTGGGGTTTTTACTTTGGGAAAACCCGTTGAAGCAGTTGGACGATTCAGTTGCAATTCCTGGATACGGCCGTTTAAAGCATCTACTTCGGCCTCAATTTGTCCTGTCTTTCTCTGAATACCTCTTGTACTTGCGTCATCTTTGCTTCTTGCACTTTCAGTTTCGATGGCACCCTTGCCTCCTGCTCTTCCAACTGCGATGAGATGTATGCCTTCTGTTCTTCCATTTGAGATCCCACGTATGACTTCGTATCGTCTAGTTGAGCTGAAATCTGGGATGTCATATGTGTCTTCTTTTCCTCCAGCTGGGATACCATGTGTCTCTTTTGTTCTTCCAATTTGGTCGACATCTGCGTCATTTGTGAAGAAATTGTCGACGAAATAGCCACTTGCTTTTCTTCCAACTTCGCATTTGCCTCTTCCATATCAGGATTAAAAACATATTCGTCTACGCTAATGCCTTCTACTTCCATGGCCTCCTGTAGCCGTGATTGCAACTCAAGTTTATTACCGGTTGTGTTTAGACCCCGTTGCTCCACTCCTTGAGTTGTTGGATTTTCAATTCATTCCACTTAGCCATGTCCTTTGTTATCCTTGAAAACTCTCGGTATTTACTTGAAGGCCTTTTACACGACATGGTTTTTTCAAATGTCCTGCCACTTTTTCTACACTAATGTAGTGTCGCTTCACTTTCAACACTTCCAATAGTTAAATTTATGTGATTCTTTTGGTAATTGTTGTTGGAGCAGTGCTTTAATTTTTATGTTTGCTTGTTAATTGATATTAGAGGAAAAATTACAACGATATGCATAGCGATGGTATGGGATGACATGTTTCGAAGTGCCCAACTTCTCATCAGACTGTTTTATTTTGTTTTGTTGTTTTTCCGACAGGGTGAATGATTGATGTATATTGGAACGATTTTTCGTCATCCCTTGTCAAATTTGGTTTTGAGACAAACCGGTTTCGGCGTTGTGCCATCATCAGTGTCGATTTTCGTTCTAATCTGTTGTGGTCGTTTGTCTTGTATTTATAGTAGGTAGCAGGTAACGTCAGCATGGGTGCCTGTTTGTGTACGTGTGTGCATGTGCTGTGTGTGTACATTCAGAAACGGGGGTGGTTTGCATCGATCGTTTTTTTTGTGGTTGACTGAGGCAGGTAAAAGTTGGTGATTTTTGTTGTTTGATCTTTTTTGCTTGTTTGTTGTTTTTGATCTTTTGCTGTTTTGTGCTTATTTGTCGGTGCGTGTGTGTTTGTTGTACCTGAGTGGTTGCTTTGTTTTTTGTAAACCAATTTTAAAGGTTCGAATATTGTGTCGGAAACAGTGTTTGTCTGTTCGTTTATTATTCTACCGTCGAATGTTTTTTGTTTGTAGATTTCCATGTTTTCGAGTACGTTCAGACGTCTGCCTTTTGCTTGTACATGTAGGACCTTGACTGTTTTTTTGATGTTTCCGGGAGGGCATTTATTCTCCGCCATGTGATTCGCAAAGTTGGACTCTGGTATGATGGTTGGATTCCGTATCTTTTTGTTGTAATCTCTAATGTGTTCTCTGACATTTGACGGCAGGATCATAAACGAACAAACCAACACTATCTCTGACGAAATATTTGAACCCTTAAAACTAGTTTACAAAAACAGCACAAGCCAGCAGGTACAGCAACCAAACACGTAACAATGAACAAGCAAAAACGAAATATGAACCAAACTGCAAAAATCACCGATTTCTACTTACATCAACCTACCGCTTAGCTAACAAGCGGTATGTCTACATACCTACAAAAACAACCCTTGAGACAGATAACAATTCGGACGTATCAATACCGCGCACACACACACGCATATTAACGTTACCTACCACGGACACATAGATTGACATTACCTGCCACAGCACCCACGGACTATAAAAACAACGCAGCGGATAGACACAGACCAGAACGAAACTAGGCATTGAAAATGGCAGAACGCCGAAACCGGTTTGTCACAAAACCAAACTTGACAAGGGATGACGGAAAACCGTTCCAACAAAAATCTGTTCTCTGAACCTCGTTCTTACTTGTCGTCCGGCTTGTCCAATGTAACTGTGCTGGCATTCACAAGTGAGCTTGTATACACCATGGCTGCTAAATGGATCTTCTGAGTTAGTTTTGGTTCTTAGCTTCCGTCCAAAATTGTTCGATGTTTTGAACGCTGTGTTGATGTTGTATTTTCTAAGGAAATTTGCTAATTTATATGTTGCCCTTCCAGTATATGTCATTGTCGTCCAGGTTTGTGTACTTTCTTCTCCATTGTTTCTTTTTTGTTCTTTAAGGTCTCTCCTGAGTTTATCTACTAGTGCTTTTTTATATCCGTTGTTTGTAGCGATGTTATATATTATTCCAAGCTCTCTTCTATATGCTTCTTGTGTAAGAGGTGTTCTTTCCAATCTTTGTACTAACTGCCTTAGCGCTGCATTTTTATGTTGTTGTGGGTGGTTCGAGGTATTATGTATTATTGTGTCGGTGGCCGTTGGTTTCCTATATATGTCGTAGTTGAATTTATTGCTAGCTTTATCAATACTTATTGTGAGGTCCAGATAATTTATTCCTCCATCTTTTTCGGTTTCCATTGTGAATTTTATGTTCCCGTGCTGCTTGTTGAGGTACTTCAGTACTTGCTCTTCGTTGTTGGAAGTTAAAACGCATATGATATCATCCACGTACCTTGCGTAAAATAACACTCCTAATTTGGAATATAATTCCTGTATATACTCTTTTTCCAGGTTTTGCATAAACGCTTCCATAAGAATAGCCGATGTTGGGTTTCCCATCGCAAGTCCGTTTGTTTGTCTGTATATACTTAGATACAACTTTTTGTCATAAGTGGGCAGTGCCACGCTATCTTATCAAAATCATTAGTTTATCTTATTTAATGCTTAAATACGTCATTATAAGATAAGTCTCATTTTATTTTTTTATTTTTTACTAAATCAGTTTGTTTTTGCATTTTTCTAAAAATTTTCGACTTTGACGAATTTTTCAGAAGCACCCTGTATCTGTGACATTCTGAGCTTTCATACAATAAAACCTCAACTAATTATCTTTCATTTGCATTTAAAATTTTTAAAATATCTTCATTGGTTCAAAAGTTATGATTTTTGCAAAGAAAAAACTCAAAAGGCGCCACTGTGCGTCGTCGGCATACATTAACATTTTAGAAAATTGTATTATTGTAGAAATATCATTTATAAACAACAAGAACAGAATCGGGCCAAGATGGCTTCCTTGAGGAACCCCCGAAGAGACATAAATGACATCGGATACTAAATTTTTAAACATTACTCTTTGTGTCATCTCACTAAGGTAAGAAGAGATCCAGGATTGAGACCCGCCTGGAAGCCCAACTGATCGAGTTTATGAATAAGTAATGAGTGACACACTTTGTCAAAAGCTTTGCTGAAATCCGTATAAATAACGTCGGTGTGCAGATTTTTTCTAAAGGCATTTGAGACAAGAATCACTCTTGCAAACAAATGCTACTTCGGACTGAGTAGGCAATTTAAAAGTAAAGTCCTCTCTCGACGAAAGAAAATAACACTCTACAAGTCACTCATCGCACCCGTCCTGCTATATGGTGCAGAAGCGTGGACACTAACAACATCTGATGAGGCGGCTCTGGGAGTGTTCGAGAGAAAGGTTCTTCGAAAGATTTGTGGACCTCTACGCGTTGGCGACGGCGAGTACCGAAGAAGATTTAATGATGAGCTGTATGAACTTTACGCAGACGCCGACATAGTTCAGCGAATTAAAACACAACGGCTTCGCTGGCTAGGCCACGTAGTGCGAATGAGCGAAGATGCTCCAGCCCAGAAGGTATTCTTATCGGCACCCGCCGGTGGAAGCAGAGGAAGAGGGAGACCACCACTCCGATGGAAGGACCAAGTGGGGACCGATTTGCGATCCCGCGGTGTTTCCAATTGACGCCAGTTGGCGCAACGAAGAAACGACTGGCGAGCTATGTTGGACGGTCAAAATCGCCCAGGCGGTTAGATGACCATTTAAAGAAGAAGAATTTGAGACATGACTGGTAAACTCAAGTAAATTCGTAACTTTGGACTTTCCCTTACTGAACCCGTGTTGGCAGTCAGCTATCAAAGTAGAGATCGGACCCGTAAGTTGATTTGTAACAATAGCTTCAAACAATTTTGGGATGGCAGAAAGCTTTGCGATGCTACGATAGTTCTCTATAGAAGACCTACTCCCGCTTTTATGCAGCGGTAGAAGAAACGATTCTTTCCACGCAGTTGGAAAAACACCACACTTTAGTGATAGGTTGAACAAATTGGTAAGGGGTTGGTAAATATGGTTCGCACACTTTTTCAAGAAACATGTAGGAATCCTATCAGGACCGTATTTAAAAGATTCTTTTAAGGTTTTAAGGTAAATTAGAACATCTTTAGCGCATATAATTGGTGAATTAATTGAATTTGTCCCGTGTAGCTTATAAGGATAGTTTTGAAAGTTTGAATTGGTGACAGCAGAATAGTTAGAAGTGAAAAATTGAGCAAAGAAATTTGCGATACATTGATTATCGCTAGATATAATATCTTGGCTGAGGGAACCCTGATACTTTACGTTTAGAATTTACGAAACCATAAAATGACTTTGGATTGAGAATAATGTCTCTTTTGGTTTTAGAGATATAAGCTTTATAGCACTTTTTATTTAAATCTATGTACTTGTGACGTAGAATGGAATACAGTAAGTAATGTTTATTTAATCCAGATTTCTTATATAAATTAAATGATCGCGTTTTCCTATTTTTCAGAGCCTTTTCGACCACCATTTTTAGAGGTCCATATCTCTCAAACTAAATGTTGATTTTCTGATCCGTTTACAGGGTTAGTAAATTTGGAATATCGGCGGCGCCGTGAGTGTAGATATTTTGAAAAAATGCTTGAATTAAAATTTTAGTGATAGGAAGAAAATATACATATTTTTAACAGTTTTTTGTTTAAATAAAAATTATTAGAAGACAAATGTTAAAAGTAATTAACACCAACATCTTGGGAAGATAAAATATCAGCCTGTAAGAATAAAAAAATGTCCACTTTAATTTGGCCAATTTTCTAACTTTTCCAAGAACGTTAATTTCAGTGGTCGAAAAAAAATTCAAAGCAGTATTCGTTTTATTCATTGTATAAATGCAAACTAGTATCATCTGAATTCTGAAAATGTATAAGGTTTTGGTTTAGCTCTATTTAAAGTTCTCCTTTTTTAGTAAAATTCTGGCAACTCCCGTGGCTTTGCAATACTTTTGTATCATATATTTGTCTCCCTCTATCCATCGTTACTTAAAGTTTGAAAAGGGTATTCCCCGGATTGTTTTGCTTTGATTTTGGTCAGTTCATTTTTTAAAATTATGCGGGCAATAGGCGAATACAATGCCGGTTCGTAAATCAATAAAAATTTGTGAAATTATGGCCATTTTAAATGAGCCATTTTCAGACGATGAGGGGGATCAAGCTGTATCGAACGCAACGGAGGTCGACATTGTATACATTCCACCGCCTGATGTGGAGTGCATGACGGACGAAGAAGACTTGGATGATGACCTGATAAATATTAACGACGACAATAATGATTACCTCAAAATAGCAAGCACAGTTGAGCTACAATACTCAGAAGCAGAGAATATTCCAAATGCAGGTAGCGATCTGGGTGACTCAGAAAATCCATCAACATCCAATGCATGTGGCGGATTTAAGAAAAAATCTTACTTACTCCTTACTCCAAATTAGAAAAAGAATCGGAGAAAATGGGATTGGTGGTGAACGAGGGCAAAACGAAGTACCTTCTGTCATCATGCAAAGAGTCAGCGCATTCGTGCCTTGGCAACCAATTCACTGTTGGCAGCAATAATTTCGTTTACCTGGGAATCAGCATTAACACCAACAATAATGTTAGCCTAGAAATCCGACGAAGAATTACTCTTGAAGCGTGGACACTAACAACATCTGATGAGGCGGCTCTGGGAGTATTCGAGAGAAAGGTTCTTCGAAAGATTTGTGGACCTCTACGCGTTGGTACTGAAGAAGATTTAATGATGAGCCGACATAGTTCAGCGAATTAAAACACAGCGGCTTCGCTGGCTAGGCCACGTAGTGCGAATGAGCGAAGATGCTCCAGCCTAGAAGGTATTCTTATCGGTACCCGCCGGTGGAAGCAGAGGAAGAGGGAGACCACCACTCCGACGGAAGGACCAAGTGCAGACCGATTTGCGATCCCGCGGTGTTTCCAATTGGCGCAACGAAGAAACGACTGGCGAGCTATGTTGGACGGTCAATATCGCCCAGTCGGTTAGATGACCATTTAAAGAAGAAGAAGGTTTGGCGAAAGCCTAGAAATTTTCAATACACAAGAAAGCCAATAAATGTAGAAAGTCACAAAATAGAAGACAACAAAATTACCAACTTTTACCTGCCTCAGTCAACCACACAAAAAACCGATCGATGAAAAACCACCCCCGTTTCTGTTACATAGGACAAACCGGACGACAAGTAAGATCGAGGTTCAGAGAACACATTAGAGATTACAACAAAAAGATACGGAATCCAACCATCATACCAGAGTCCAACTTTGCGAATCACATGGCGGAGAATAAATGCCCCCCCGGAAACATCAAAAAAACAGTCAAGGTCCTACATGTACAAGCAAAAGGTAGACGTCTGAACGTACTCGAAAACATGGAAATCTACAAACAAAAAACATTCGACGGTAGAATAATAAACGAACAGACAAACACTGTTTCCGACACAATATTCGAACCTTTAAAATTGGTTTACAAAAAACAAAGCAACCACTCAGGTACAACAAACACACACGCACCGACAAATAAGCACAAAACAGCAAAATATCAAAAACAACAAACAAGCAAAAATGGTCAAACAACAAAAATCACCAACTTTTACCTGCCTCAGTCAACCACAAAAAAACCGATCGATGCAAACCACCCCGTTTCTGAATGTACACACACGACACATGCACACACGTACACAAACAGACACCCATGCTGACGTTATCTGCTACCTACTATAAATACAAGACAAACGACCACAACAGATCAGAACGAAAATCGACACTGATGATGGCACAACGCCGAAACCGGTTTGCCTCAAAACCAAATTTGACAAGGGATGACGAAAAATCGTTCCAATATACATTTCTCATCAGACCCCTTCTCAGACGTTGCGATACGAACCCAAGTGTCTGCACCAACGCCGCTGTTAGAGTACTATTGACGCTAGAATAGAGTGTTGCTACAGCTCATAGGGAGTTGATAGCAAACTTATTTTAAATCATTAGAAATGGTGAAAATTTTCGAAATTTTTTTGCTTATCAATGACAGTAGTAAGCTATAAATTAGTAGCGAACGTGTAATTCTTTACTTTAAATACCTATTTTTATACAAATTCGCTATGGGTACCGAAAGACGCGTATCTGTCGCTAGAATCAGCATCTTCCTCTGGAGAAGAAATATTTTTTAGTTGGTTGGTAAGAGTGGCCCACAACCCGGAATGACTCGGGTTTCTTTAGCCGGCCAAGGGCTGTTATTTCAGTGTAACCTTGTTTAAATCGTCATGTCCCATCCTGAAATTGTCCTGCTCGGAGCAAACCCTTGCAGCGGGGTTGCTCCATTTTCTCTTGTTACGGGCTGGTATCGAACCCAACCCCGGACCAAGAGATTGGATCTGATGCGTCTGCTGGAAGAAAATTTATATTAAACGGTCGCATTCTGTCCAATGCGTAAAGTGTTAGAGATGGCTTCACAGATGTGGATGCTCAGGGCTTAATTCCGCCATCCACAGACCCCGTACTTTCACAAGGTTATCGATTCAGCCTCTGACCGCCGAATTTCCCTGCGGAAGCAGCGGCACTGGAAAGAGAACGTGACCAAGTGAGACTCATCAATCCCGCAGATCCCAGAATAAAAGATCCCAATGCGGAAATTCGTAGGACAGTCAATGAACACAAACTGACCAAGTGGAAACAACACCTTGAGGCATGCAACCTCTCCGGCGGAGTAGGCAAATTATGGTCAACAGTCAAGGCTCCCGACGGCATTATGAAGATGTTGAAACACCTAGGCCACGAGGAACAGAGTTACTTGGCGGCTTTCTTTAACTTCTCCCTAACCACTTTCGTCATTCCAGAGATTTGGAAACAAGCGATTGTGGTCCCCCTACTAAAACCAGGGAAGCCGGCGAATCAAGAAGAATCATATCGTCCGATATCTCTACTGTCGGCGATAGCGAAGTTATTGGAGACCATTCTCCTACCATATTACACTGCAAATCTGCAGCTGGCCGAACTTCAACATGGTTTCCGGAAGACGCTACGTGCACAACAACTGCTCTGAACATAATTACGACACAGATAAACTATGGTTTGAATCAACAGCCACCAAACTATAGGACGGTGCTCGTGGCGCTTGATCTTTCCAAACCCTTCCACACGGTCAACCACTCCTAAGAGACTTGGAAGAGACACCGCTCCCTGCCGGCTTAAAAAGATGGACCGCTAACTACCTCAAAGGTCGACAGGCGTCACTCAAACAAGAAATCTAGACCACGAATAATCAAACAAGGGGTTCCGCAGGGTGGTGTCCTATCCCCTCTTTTGTTTAATTTCTATATTTCGGAACTTGCTGCCCCACCAGACGGGGTCTCCATTGTATCCTACGCTGACCACTGCACGATTATGGCTTCGGTTAAGAGCCCCTCCATTGACAAACTCCGTACGAGGATTAACTGTTACCTCCAAAACCTTTCCAACTTCTTCACCGAGCGAGACCTGACCCTGTCTCCGACTAAATCGACGGCGACACTTTTTAGGACGTGGACCCTAAATCCTGGGTGTGACGTTTGACAACAGCCTCAACTTCGCTAGTCATGCCACCGCAATAGCATCTTAGGTGCAGAGCCGCAACAAAATCCTCAAGTCATTGGCCGGCAGTACTTGGGGAAGAAATAAGGAAACGTTGCTAGCCACATATAAGGCTTTTGGCCGACCGGTTATTGAATACGCTGCGCCCATATGGTAGCCCAACCTTGTTGACACCAACTGGAGGGAGTTGCAAGTCTGCCAAAACACCGCCATCAGAACTGCCACGGGATGTCTGCTTATGTTATCGGAGTCTCACAGATCCCTCAGATCTCGGCCTATGAATCCAGTAATCTACATCGAACCACCGGAAATAGCTGATGAGGAGCGTATGCGTCCGGGGGAGACTAGCGTCATCCTAGCACAACTTCGTTCTGGATATTGTAATAGGGTAAACTCTTAATTATCCAGACTGAACCCAACCATACCAAATACGTGCCCTGCATGCGGTATGTCCCCTCATAATACCAAACATCTCTTTTCCTGTTCAATTGAACCTACTCTTCTAACATCAATATCACTCTTGTCCAACCCTGTTGAAACTGCGCGTTTCCTTGGACTCCCGTTAGAAGAGCTTGATGACGATTCTCAGAGTGATCGTGCCCATTAGGCAGGACTAAGCACTGTTAATAACCACAACAACAACAGAAAACTGATACAGTCTCAAGGACCATGGTCCCATATCTTCAATCAAAAATTTTAGAAGCTCGCCAGGCTTATTAACACCAAGCTCCAAGAGGCTGAAAAAGGGCTCTCCTGGAAATATTATGCTGCTACAACAATCGCATAGTAGTTTGCTCGACCGTATCTTCCGCCCCCGGAAGGATGCAGCTGCTGCACGAAATGCTGTCTTGCAGATACATCCACGCCGCATGCGCGTCGCTAAGGCAGTACTGAGGGTGGCTGCTGTGGTGTGGCTGTGGAGTTGCTGTTCTACCACACCAAAGGTCCTCGCTTCGAGTACCGGGACAGGTAACATAAAAAGATTTTCTAAACTTCTTGAGAAACTCTCAGCCTTGCAAATGCCGTTCCTAGTCGACATAAAATATGAAGCCCCCTGAAGGTTAGGTGTTTAGAAAATGGCCGAGGTAGGTATACCGGTCGTAAGAGCCGACTATATTAATTGTTTACAACTGCCACCGAGTGATAATATTCATCTAAAAATATCGATATGGGCATAAAAAGACGCCTTTCTGTCCCAAGAATAAATATTTTTATTATTTTGGAAAATATTTGCAAAAAACCGAAAACTAACCACAGGCTGATCCCAAATCCGGGGTGTGCAGAACACCTTTCTGAGTAGCCAGCCTTAGGCCGTTATTGAAAAAAATTACCCTTAGCCGGTCCAACACCGGCTACGCGGAACCCTTTTCTGCACTTTTCTAGATCTGCGTCTACAACAACCACATAGAAATGAGCGCAAATAGATAACTTTGCCTGCAAATATCTTACAAACTATGAAAAGTAATTGATCTCCGGGTCTGGATTAGGATTCCTGACCATTTCGCGTCTCTTGATACCTCTCCCGACATTTTTGGACGTGCTTCGCCCTCGGTAGCGGTCGTAAACAATTGCCGCGACTAAAATGCATAAATTTAATTCCGTGCAATTTGATGGTTGATCTACGGATATGATGCCTCCCATTAACCATCTTCTCCTTCCTTACGTAAGGAGGGGTGACATGACCTGGAAGGTTGCACTGGTAATATAAAATCGCTCCCGCTAATGTGGGCATGTACGACAAGGGAGTACTCATAGTACTCTTGCGCGGTATTTGAACCCTAGACGGGATCATGCTTAAAGAACGCTGTATCACCTCCACCACTATTATCGGCACTCCTTTGCCACTACTTTAACCCACCCCTCTATCAGGGAGACGATTACATTCACCGCTACGACCGCCAACACCCCCATTGTGTAATAATTGTGCCACTACCACTAACACCTACGCCAGTCAAACGATCATGACAAGCTAGCAAACACCTAATTTTATTTAAAATATAATTACATCTGCATTGTTTTTACTAAATATTTAACTTTCAATAATGTAAACAAAAGTTGCCCTAACATTTGTTGACATTTTTATACTTACGAGAAATGTCAAATTTGTTCGAAACAGCTGATTCGCTTGAAAATAAACTGATCAACCTGCCTTGCTTGGATACTGCCTTATATAGTCCGATAGGGTGCTACCCTACGCACACAAAAGCATCCCTACTAGACAGCTGCGCGTTATTTGACAAGTTATATAATCTCTTTGCCTGACGATAGTTTGCGTTAGCTTTCTCAGTTATTTTCTTAAGGCGAATATGACAAATCTAACCATATATGGATCAGTTGTAATGTTTATATGTAACGCAAAAGTGAGTCACATATGATGGCTATGAATGGCGCAAAACTAATATATCCCTAACTAAGTAAAGACGACGGTTTTATATTTTATTAAAAGTAAAATTTATTTTAGTTCTTTTTTACTGTACACATATTTATTAAATACATATATATTTATAAAATATTATAATACTTTCAGTCAGTTTTTTTTAAAAACATTTTTACATATTTTTGTTTATTTGGTTTTGAAGTTTTTTAATGTCTTATTTATTTTTGAACATTATTTTTGTTTAGTTATTACATTTATGTATTAATTTAAGGCAATTTAAAATATGTTTTTTTTTTGTTTTAATGGAAAACTAAATTAATTGCAAATATATCTGAAGGAAGTTTATGGGTAATACTAATAAAATAAATTATTAAATACTTCAGGTACTCATTTAAGGCAACATAAAATATGTTTTTTGGATTTTTTTGTTTTATTTACTTTAACTTTTTTAGTTTTTTATGCACATTTTTTCCTTTAATTAATTTTGGTTGTTTATTGTCTTAATGATTTTAATTGTTAATGATAAAATAAGTAAATTATAGAATACTTCATGGTAATCAAAATAGAAACATACATTTAGAAAAGCTTAAAACAAACTAAATAAATAAACTTTTAAAAAAGGAAATGTTTAGTATAAGAAACTGTATAGGACGTTGAAAATGAGAGTAAGGTTTCATATTGGTGGTAGTAATTTTACACAACACCGGCGAAAAAATAATAGGTAAAGCGTATGGTTTAGTTAAAAATTTGCAAAATAAAAAAGGATAATACGAAAACTGTGAACTGTAAATATTTCAAATATTGCTACTGTGGATTTCGGGTGTTGCCGAATTTGTAGACGTTGAGGGTAATGGCGGTTGTACAGATGTTTTTTGTTTTTTTAAAAACTTTTTCTGTTCTAACCGATTGTGGCTAAGTGCGATGCTTTTTCTGCAGGCTGACTCAAACTTTTTCATGCCGTGGTGTTTGAAAGCGTCTAAGATGAAATATAAAATTTAATAAAAACATATATGCATAAATTGCTTATTCAAAATGTGTTCCCGCAATAAAATTTGTAGCAGTTACACATTTTGAATAATTGTTGATATCGTAAATATAACGCTTATAATTTTAGCCACTAGGGTGAGACTGCCCACGCTGCGCCTATTTACGATCCCGTCATAATTAAAACCGGCCAGGACGTCATCAATAACCGTATCCACATCGTCAGAGACCCCTTTTACTTTTAAAATGTAGGAAGTCTTGAAAACATACAAACAAGCTATTATCATACTACAGTAAATTTGAAGTTTCTCTTCCACTTCATAAACCGCCGCCACCGATGTCAGTGGAACGGCGCTTGCAATTTCATCCATAACTGGGTCTCGCTTTTCACCCGTAATGCGAACAAGAGACGCTTGCAACTTCCTGGCGATTACTTTCGTTTCGCATACAATTTTTGTCTGTACAGCAAATTCAGCGCGTGTCACCATCCTATTATTCACCCGGTCCTCCAAGTGGTTCAGTTTTGTCTCAATCGACCTTACCATTTCTAGAAGCTCCACAAAATACGCAGTACTAATTTGGTACTTTTCCTTTTGCACTCCATTTGGTTCCTCCATATCTAAATAATGTTTTCTTGGAATTTGTCCTGTCATTTCGGTTTATATCTGCAATATAAAATTTTAGGTGCATACGATACATTGAATATCTTTAGAGACTATTTTAATTTATTATATGAATTTTGGGGTTTTCGAGCTTAGTTAGAAAATGCATAAAAAAGGTGATGCAGAAGGGGAATAAGAATCTATTTGCCTTGGTGGGGAATGCAGAAGTACTTGTATTCAATATCTTCTCTGGTAACTTCTATGCTGTAGGTTGCTGACTGACTTGGGTAATTCTATACGACACCACGTAACTGCTAGTATACGTCCAAAAATATCGGGAAAGGTATCAAACAACGGGTTTTAACCTTCGTATAAATAATCCGAAAGCGGAAATTCGATATTTTATGTCTGTTCAGAGATATTTGCAATTAAAGTTGAAATTTTTCTGTCATTTTTATGTGGTTGTTGTAATCACAGATTAGAGTGTACCGAAAAGTGCAGAAATGTGTTTTGCGCAGAAATATTGTGGACCACGTAGCCGGTGTTGGACCGGCTAAGGGTTATTTTTTTGAAGCGCGGCCGAAGGCCGCCTACGCAGAAATGTATTGTGCACATAAATACCTGGGATCAAGCCCCTATTTGGGATCGGACCTTTGGGGCCATTTTGGGGTTTTTTGCTAATAACTTTTCACTGAAACAAATTATTTAATTTCCGCTTTCGGATTATTGATACAGAGATCAAAACACGTCCTTACCGAGATTTTTGGACGTATATTAGCAGTGCTGTCGTATAGATTTACCCTGACTTGCTATTACGGTCCCCAATATGGATTGCGATTCAATAGGAAATGTGAACAAACTCTCTTGTACTTCAAACACTTGACACACAAGTTTTTGTTCAGAGTCAGTTACAGCCTCTGAGACTTTGACTGGGCCTATTCCTCGACAAAAGCAGAAGCAGTTCTCTTCTTTTTACAGTCTATATTAAAAGCTCCAAATTTCTGTGAAACTTTAAATTCACCACTCTGCCCTTGCCTCTCATTAAGTCTTAAATAAAGCTGTTGCAGAATTTTACTAAGGCTATTAATAAGTTATTTTTAAAAATTTCAGCATACAAATTCGAGAACCATAGAATTTGTATGCTGAAAAGCCATCAAGGGGTCCATACTGTTTTACACATTCTGTCAAATGAAGTAAGCCGTGAAGGTTGAAACTAATTAATTCATCAATATCATCATAAACCTCCTAAGAGATTTTTGCGCCAAGCTTCTCTTCCAATTTGTGATGTGCCGATTTGAATTTTCCCTACAAATTGGTGGGACCAAAGTTTTTGCCGACTCCGAACGGCATCTACAAAGGAGACGAATTTTTGCTGAGAAGCCTGTCATGGCAGAAATACACTCGGAGAGTTTGCCAAACCACTGCCGAGGGGCACCCCGTTTTGAAAAACTTTTTTTCAAATCACTTTTGATGTTACCTGTACCAGGGCTCGAACCATGGACCTTCGGTGTGGTAGGCCGGCAACACTACCTTCACACCACGGCGGCCGCCGTCGAATAATGTACCAAAATAGGTATCGAAATCTTGTAGCATTTGTTGAGCAACATTCAACAAATAGCAACAAGAAGGGATAATAAGAATCGTCATCGACACAATTCTCTAAAACAAAAACTCCGGTGTATAGTAAAAACTGACGAAACTCAGTTGCTTTCCAATTATGTATATCTTTTAAGTTTCTAGTTATCCTGACAAACTCACTTGGAACATATTTTGCAAGAAAATCTATTTTTTCATTCATTTTAGAGATGTTACCTTTTTTTATAAGGAGTTTCAATAACTTTTTAGCTACTCCTAGATCTACCAAATGCATACTGTCCAGGGGAAATTGTGAAACCATTCGAAAACTAGTTGTTTCCAATATACTTTTTTTGTCCCAGAGTTCAAGATTATGGTGAGGCTTGTCAACTCGCAACTCGAAGGATTCGTCAGTTCTCAAAACACCGACTTCTTTTGAAAAACAAACTTCTGTCTCTATATGTCCCCATCTGACAGCATTTTGGACAACCGCACTTTCCATTAAAATACTGAACACCCGTAAGATATGAACGAGCAGGGGATTCGCAAGTAAAAAGACGAATATTAAATTTTTTTAAAACCTCACATGAACCTACTTTCAACCCACATTCTCTCAATGTATGCAAAAGTCTTCCAAGAATTCATAAATTTTTTCGGGTTTTTAAACCCAGAAAAGCATGCAACGAAAAAGGGCCCCATTTGGTCCCAACCAACAATGGATCCTAAAATTGGCCACAAAACACGATTTGAACTATTAAACAATTTGAGACCATCGATACCTATATCAATAAAAATTCCCCTTTGAATATATTTAAGGTCACCCTTTTTACGTTGTGTATCAAAAAGAGTCTTTGCGGAAAGTGTCAAATCGAGCACTTTCAACCGCCTCATAATTACAAGCAACCTGTCGACTGCATTATGGGGAATATTGAAAGTCATTGCCCATGATTTAATTTCCAAACACCCATCTACTTCATCAGTTTGGGCACCCAACTCTTCCTGCATACAATCCGCATTTTCACCTAGCTCTTCCTCTGCAGAAAGTGTGGCTTCACTATCACTAGAACTTGATTCATTCCCCACAGAACAGGCTACCATTTCATCAGCTACACTAGAAGCACATCTATTTGCTTGAGCAAGTTCTAAAAGCCTTTCATATTTCTGAACCATTTGTTCATACCTCTTTTTTTCCTTGCTCAAGCAATTTTTGTAATGGCGTCTATGCATTTTCTTACACTTTTAAATTATTAAACACCAATACACAACTACACTATTTACTTGCCTTATTTGTTTGTGACTTAGTTGGACTCCAAAGAGGTTGCGATAACAATTATTATTTTGTTATTTTTTATTTATTTGTATATATATTTAAACTTGATTGAATTCCTTAAATTTGAGACGCAATCGCAAAATTTTATTTTCAAATTAAGCAGAACTGTATTTTTACAGATAACCGCAAGGTTGCATTTACCTAAAACAGAAGAAGAGCTGCAAAGAAGAAGAAAAAATTTACCAAATTGCTTTGAGTGTATGTGTAAACTACAATTTTCGTCTAGTAGGGATATTTCAATAATATATGGTTGACACAATCGGCCAACAACACGAAATTACCGCTTGACGTCCTATAATCCTTTTGTCAAAATGCACATGTGAGAGGAAATGCGCAATAACGATAAGCCTATTTTCTAAGCTTTCCACCTATAACACACACATAAACCACAAAACTTCTAAAAATGTTGTCACAAAGCACTCGTTAAATATCGCTTCACAGCGAATTTTTAATAAAAATAAATAAAACACGAAGCGAACTCTATAGCTTTTTTATGAACTCTAAAAAAGAATGTAAACAGAAAACAAAGATATGATAGTTTGACATAAGGTGTAGATGAGGATGAAGAAGACGCTATGTCATCTGCGTCAGCCATATAAATCATTTAACCATGCCCAGAAGTTTCTTGGTTGTTCCCTCTTCGTGTTCTCGAAGAGTCGGGGTTATTTATTGCCATCTCCCCTTTGCCTTGTATTTGTAAACACTCGTGCCATCTCTCTTCCTCTTCCTTGGTACACGCTTGCATGCATAAGCGTAGGCGTCGTTATCACGGTTGTGTTTAACTAGTGGTAAGAGTCCCTACTAGACAGGTACCATGTAAATTGTTGGTCAGATAACCTCTCGGCCTGACTTGCGTTTCCGTTATTTTTGCTTATTTTTCTCACTTAGTTTCTGAAGAGCAGTGTGTCAAATCTAACCATGTGTTTGCTGTCCGTGTGTTCACGTACAGTATACAGCATCCCTTTCTAGCTCATGTGAATCCACGTGTTATGAAAGATATATCTGTTTTCTTCATTCTCATTATCTATAATGAAAAGTATGGTTAGCGCTATCAGTCAGTTATACTGCAAACGCACGCCAGAGCAAATGGTTATGCATGATGCAAACTTCATATATAGCTAACTAAGAAAACAAAATGCTTTTAGATTTCTTTTAAAATGTAATATAATTAAAACTAACACAACTTTTGCATTTCAACTTATAACTAACATACACAGATACATGATTAATACCACTAAACAATTATAAAACTAATTTTATTCGACTTTTCCTCCGGTTGAAGTTGCGTTTGCTCGGCGACCTGAAAATACACAATTTCGAATTTTATAATAGCTTAATTTTAATAACTTACACACGAACATAAATAAGTTTATTTTGCGCTAAATACTTGCCTTATCTTGGTAAATTACTTGCAATTTCATTGCAATACTCCTTGGTTAATATCTTATAATTTTTTTAATGGTGCACTTACAACTTGCTCACAATATCAAAGAAGATACACAAAGAAAAAGAAAAATTTTACAGAAGGCTTTGTGTGTGTTGGCAAATTACAATTTGTGCTTGCATGTATTGTTGAGTGTGGCTAGGCCCGTCTAGTAGGGCAGTTAAATGGTAAGTCATATAACCTATCGGCCTGATTTGCGTTGCCATGTGTTTGGTGTCCGTGTGCACACGTACAGCATACGGCATCCCTTTCTAGCGCATGTAAAACCACATATATCTGCACTCTCAACTCTCATTATCCATAACGAAAAGTTATAATGCAAACGCACGGCAACCATTCCTCAGGCCTAATAGTTATGAATGATGGAAACTTCATATATAGCTAACAATGAAAAGACAGTTGTTTTTACTATCAGATTTGGTTTTTAATGTTTAATTTAATTTAAAACTACACAATTTCTTCGTTTGCTATAGTCAATAGGATCTATAAATACATATTTCCACCACTAATTATTTACAAAATATAAATTTCTTCCATTTGCCTCAAATTGTAAAGTCTTTGCTCGTCCATCTGAAAATATAAAATTTTGGGTGCATAAATATATAAACCCGGACTTGACTTGTTAAGTAACAATAATTAGCACTATATACTTGCTTTATCTGGGCATATTAGTAGCGATTTCAATGCAAAACTCCTTCATAAACATTTTATAAATTTTTTAAAGACGCAATAACATTTCACTCACAATATCAAAGAAGGAGATCAACAAAGAAAAAGAAAAGCTTGACAAAAGGCTTTGTGTGAGTTAGTAATTTACACTATTCGCTTGCATGGATTGGTGAATGTGGTTAGGCCGGTCTGGTAGGGGTGGTATTAAGCTAGATATGGTACGTGCTTGAGAATATTCGCCATAATATCGAAACAAGACTGAATTTGTTCTCAATGTTATTGGCGCCCAGATTTAAAGATTTGGCTAAATGAATTTAAGACATATTAATGAACCGCAGTGGGTGTGTTTTTAAAAATTTAGTAACTAATTAAATGTAAAGTTTTTCTCTTTTTCAAATCAACTTTAGATTGAAAATGCTGACCAAACGAAAAGCCGATACGGCGTTCCTCTGGAAAAAAATACAAAAAAACGAAGAATAAGTTTCAGCGGGAGGTGGTCTGTTCGGTAAGAATTAAAGTATATGTGGCAATTAGCGTAAAAGCCGCGGTAATTCTATACGACCGTACGGAACTGCTAATATACGTCCAAAAATATCGGGAAAGTTATCAAACAACGCGTTTTGATCTCTGTATCAATAATTGTTTCAGGTAATTGTTTCCTTTAGGAGACAACTGCTAAAACATGTCCAAAAATATCGGGAGAGGTATCAAACAACGCGTTTTGGCTTCGGTATGAACAATCCGAAAGCGGTTTTTAAATTTTTTGTTTCATTGAAAAGTTATTCGCAAAAAACCCCAAAAATGACCCAGGTCCGATCCCAAATAGGGGGCTTGATCCAAGGTATTTATGTGCGGAACACATTTCGGCGTAGGCGGCTTTGGCCGCGCGGTAATTCTATACGACAGCACGTAACTGCTAATATAGGTGCAAAAATATCGGGAAAGGTATCAAACGACGGGTTTTAACCTTCGTATCAATAATCCGAAAGGGAAAATTCGATATTTTATATATGTTCAGAGATATTTGCAATCAAAGTTGAAAATTTTCTGTCATTTTCATGTGGTTGTTGTAATCACTGATTAGGGTGGACCGAAAAGTGCAAAAAGTGTGTTCTGCTCAGAAATACTGTGGACCGCGTAGCCGGTGTTGGACCGGCTAAGGGTTATTTTTTTGAAGCGCGACCGAAGGCCGCCTACGCAGAAAGGTCTTGTGCACATAAATACCTTGCATCAAGCCCCCTATTTGGGATCGGACCTAGGCAATTTTTGGGTTTTTTGCTAGTAACTTTTCACTGAAACAAATTATTTAATTTCCGCTTTCGGAATATTGATACAGAGATCAAAACGCGTCGTTTGAGACCTTTCCCGAGATTTTTGGACGTGTATTAGCAGTTACGTGCTGTCGTATAGAATTACTGGCCGCGCTTCAAAAAAATAACCCTTAGCCGGCAGAACACACTTTTTGCACTTTTCGGTACACCCTAATCTGTGATTACAACAACCACATGTAAATGACAGAAAATTTTCAACTTTGATTGCAAATATCTCTTCACTGAAACAAAAACTCGAAAATCCGCTTCCGGATTATTGTTACCGAGGTCAAAACGAGTCTTGATACCTTTCCCGATAATTTCGGACGCGTTTAAGCAGTTGTCTCCTAAAGGAAACAATTACCAGATGGGACAAGAGGCATACCGGTCGTAAGTGGCTACTAATATGCACAAAGGTAATAACGTGCAACTCGATGGTTGATCAACGGATATGATGCCTCTCACCTCTCATTACGCATCTTATCCTTCCTTACGGAAGGAGGGGTGACATGACCTAGAAGGTTTCACTGGTCATAAATCACTACCACGACAGTCGGGCAGTACCGCAAGGGAGTAAAGGAGCGTACCGGGTTCAAATGTGCCAAGGACTGTTAATTCGACAACACTCTTCAAAAACTTCGGTGAGTGTTTTTGTCGTTACCACAACAACAACAACCGAATCCGAGGAAGAGAGTGATGTAGATGTTAGAAGAGTAGGTTTGACTGAACAGGAGAAGAGATGTTTGGTTTTGCTGTAGGACACGAAAGTGCGAAGGGGGAGAAATATTCACGCTGGGAGTCAAGGACGTTCGTATGCCTTTGTGGAAGCAGGCTGAGTCACGCACTACGTCGCACTCTAGAAGACGAGGGATCCGAAGCACGGGAAGGTGGCGAATCGGTTGTTGTTGTTGTTGTTGTAACGACAAAAACACTCCCCGAAGGTTTTGGGGAGTGCTGTCGAACTGACAGTCCTTGGCCGGATATGAATCCGGTACGCTCCGGTACTCCCTTGCGGTACTGCCCGACTGTCGTGGTAGCGATTTATGACCAGTGGAACCTTCTAGGTCATGTCACCCCTCCTTCCGTAAGGAAAGAGAGATGGGTAATGAGAGGTGAGAGGCATCATATCCGTAGATCAACCATCGAGTTGCACGTCATTACCTTTGTGCATATTAGTCGCCTCTTACGACCGGTATGCCTACCTCGGGCATATTCTAAGCCCCTAACCCGCAGGGGTTGTGGCGAATCGGTCGACGTTGGCAGTACTTGGGGGAAAGACAAAGAAAGGTTAAGTAGTCGCTACAACAACAACAGAGATGTTTGGTATCACGAGGGGACATACCACATGCAGGGCATGTGTTTGGTATGTTGGGGCTCAGTCTGGATAAGTAAGAGTTTTACCTATTACAATATCCAGAGCGAAGTTGTGCTAGTATGACTCTAGTCTCCCTCGGAAGTGCAATCTCCTCTTCAGCCAATTCAGGTGGCTGAGTACTGATAATGGGATTTACAGGCCGAGATTATGTAGGTGTTAGAGGAGTAGGTTCTATTGAACAGGAGAAGAGGTGTCAGTTTAACCTATTACAATATCGAGAACGAAGTTGTGCCAGCATGACTCTAGTCTCCCTCGGAAGTACACGTTTCTCTTCAGCCAATTCAGGTGGTTGGATATTGATAACGGGAATCACAGGGCGAGATCTGAGGCATGTGTCTACCGACTCAGTGTGGAGGTCATTTAGAGCCCACCTATGGTTCCGCAGATCAAACGGCAAAGAAATATGGTGCCGGATCTCATCGTAGTGCTTGCGGAAATGTCTATTTATGTCTATGGGGGCGGAGCTCCATCCAATAAATGGCGATTTGGATGACTGGGTTTATGACAGTTCAGAAAAACCGTCTACTCAAGAGTTCCGCGTGCTCTTGAAATACTGAGGAATTTGGCTTCTTGACGGAGGTGAGACTTAGGTGACATAACCAGACATCCCGTAGCAGTTCTGATGGCGGTGTTTTGGCAGACTTGTAATTTCCTCCAATTGTTGTCAGCAAGATTGGGCGATCATATGGGGTAGTCAATATCCGGTCGGCCAATAGCCTTATATGTAGCCAGCAATGTTTCTTTGTCTTTTCCCCATGTACTGCCGGCCAGTGTCTTGAGGCTCTTATTCCGACTCTGTACCTTTGAAGCTATTGCGGTGTCATGACCAGCAATAATCTCCTTGGTTCGCCGGCTTCCCTGGTTTTAGTAGGGGAACTACAATTGCCTGTTTCCATATCTCAGGTATGACGAAAGTAGTTAGAGAGAGGTTTAAAAGAGCCGCTAAATAACTCTGTCCCTCGTGGCCTAGGTGATTGGTCATCTTCATGGCGATTCCGTCGGGTTCGATGGACCCTGACTGTCGACCAGAGAGGTTGACGACTCTGCCGGAGAGGTTGCATGCTTTGAGGTGTTGTTTCCACTTGGTCAGTTTGTGTTCGTTGACTATCCTACGAATTTTCGAATTGATATCTTTGATTCTGGGATCTGCGGGATTGATGAGTCTTTCTTGGTCATGTTCTCTTGCCATCGCCGCAGCTTCTGCAGGAAAATTCGGACGAATTTCTGGTATTCTGCCAGCAGGAATAAAGCGGCCTGAGGCTGAATCAATGACCTTGCGAAGCTCCCTTTCAACTTTGCGTACGGCTGTCGGAGTGGGTAAGGCAGCGAAGGAGCGCTCTGTATAGTCCGTAAAGCCGTCGCTTTGGTGAAGTTAATGTATGTTAGTTTATCAGTAGTTATGAAGCCGGTCGGTCGTTCAACGGAGAGTAGGATGGGTAGGTGGTCTGAAGCTAATGTAAGCATCGGTCGCCAGATGACAAAGTTAATTAGGACGGCGCTCGTTATGGAGATGTCTGGCGAACTGTGGCAGTTACCTACCACCGTGGTGGGGGCATCTCCATGGACTGTACAGAATGCCGAGTTGTCTATTTGGTCTCCAATTGTGTTTCCTCGTGATGTTCGTTGAAGTCGCCTAGCATTAATAATAATAATAATAGTAGTGAGGTAATGCACTGCGACCTTGAGACCTATTGTGTCCTCTTAATCTCACAGCACACCAACTAGGCCGATCCCACTCAGGAAATCCAAGATGGAAGTCGGCTTTATTCCATGTATGTGCTTGCACTCTAGTGTCGCGAAACCTAGGTGCTTCTGTCTTTTCCTTGAGATGGCGTCGCATTTCCACAGTATATGCTCCGCCGTTTCATCCTCCATATCACAGAATCGGCAGAGGCTACTGGAGGTGATGCCCAGTTTGTGCAGGTGGGCCTTGAGCCTGCAATGGCCCGTGAAATCCCCGGTTATGATTCTGATATTATTCTTGGATGGGGTTATTAATTCTTTATAGCGGTTGCTGTTGTATTCCCCCATCATAGCTTTCGCCTGGCGTAGCCCGACAGTCTGCTGCCAGTACAACCTTCTCATGTTGGTCTCTTCTTTTCTCAACTCTCCTTTCATGGTGCAAGAGTCTATTGCCAGAAATGGTTCTGGGCCAATGGGTTTTGTTGCTGCCTTTTCTCGGGCTAGTTTGTCCGCTCGTTCGTTGCCATCCACCCCCGCGTGGCCTGGAACCCAGGCCATTCGGACCTTATTGAACGACGCAAGGCAGTTTATCCTCTTTACGCATTCAAGTACCAATGAGGACTTTATCTCGTAGGAGGATATAGCTTTGAGATCGGCTTGACTGTCACTCAATATGGTGATATTCTCGTTAGTGAGCCGCGTTGCAAGTTTATTTCCGCACATAAGCTAATAGCGACTAATTCCGCCTGGAAGATGCTGGGGTGTTCTCCTAGTGGTATGGAGAGCTTTACTCGTGGGCCAAAGATGCCCGCACCAACTCCCTCAGGGATTTTCGAGCCATCCGTGCACCACACTATGGCTCGGTCTTGGTGTAATTCTTGATTTTTTGTGGAATCCCATGAGGCTTTGTCTCCTAGTTCCGCCTTGAATCTCTTCTCAAACATGATTACTTTAGCAATATCGTCTCTTGGAAGCTGGCAGATTGGGAGCTGGTCTTTCAACTTCTCTGCTCCAACGGACGATATCACTTTTCCTCTACCGGATCCCTCTTTTGATATGCTCAACAGGGTGCGTTTGGCCGCCTGTTCCAGTACAATTTGCAGCGGACTCAGGTCAAGGAGCACTTCTAATGCCGCTGTGGGGCATGTGCGCATTGCTCCCGTAATGCATACACAGGCCAGACGTTGGATTTTAGATAGTGCCTTCTGCACTGTGCTTAGACCTGACCTGGAAGACCTGTGCCGTATACTATTATTGGTGTAACTATCATGGTGTACATCCATCTGAGCATCGCCGGGCTACATCCCCATGATTTGCCCGCGAGTCTTCTGCACACCATTATTGCTTTCGTGGCCTTTAATGTTGTGCTTGCAACATGTGCTCTCCAGAGGAGCTTGGAGTCGAGAGTGACTCCCAGGTATTTCACTTCGGAAGCAATCTCTAGTAATTCTCCTCCTAGTGTAAGTGTCCGCATTCCCGGTAGCGATCTTCGTTTCGTAAATGGGATGATGGCGGTTTTACTGGGGATGATGTTTAGACCTACCCCGGCGCACCATCTCCTTGTTAGATTTAATGCTCTTTGAATGATATCGCAGAGTGTGTTCTCGAACTTCCCTCTGGCAAAGATTACTATGTCGTCCGCGTACCCCTGGCAGCGGATTCCATTGTCTGTCAGTAGTTGTAGAAGTTCGTCCACCACTACGCTTCACAGGAGTGGCGACGGTACTCCTCCCTGTGGGCATCCTCGTGTGGTTCTTATCTTAACCGTGTCTTCTTCAATGGTGGTTTCTGCTATCCTGGTGCGAAGCAGTGCATCTACCCATCTTAGGATGGGCTGCGGAGCTTCTTTCTTCTCGAGTGCTCGACATACACTCGAGTGCGAGGTGTTGTCGAAAGCTCCCTCGATGTCCAGGAAAGCGCATATCACCGTTTCGCCTTTCTCGAACGCGCCCTTAATTTCCGTGGTCAGCTGGTACAGGGCAGTGTCTGTTGATCTGCCTGCCCTGTAGGCATGTTGGCCCACGTGCAAAGGCCTATGCCTTAGAGTGTTCGATCGGATCTCTTGGTCTATGATCTTCTCCATCGCCTTGAGAACGAAGGAGGTGAGACTGATTGGTCGAAAGGACTTTGCCGATGAGTAGTCCTTTTTCCCCACTTTTGGTATGAATATCACCTTTGCTCGTCTCCATATGGTTGGTATGTAGGCCAGCGCCATGCTGTCTCTCATGATACCTGCCAGATATGGGACGAGTTGGTCTCCCTGTTGCAGGAAGGCCATCCACTCCCGGTGACTTAAACCGCTCAAAGGATGCTATTGCCCATTTGACTGCACTCTTGCTGAAGATAGACTTCGCTAGCTGCTAGGCCCGTGCCGACGGTCTCCCTTGTTGGGACTCGACCTCTTCAAGGTCTGTCGATGCATCCGGAAAGTGAGCGGCTAGCAGTACCCTGGCTCTTTCCTCCCCTGTGTTTGTGAAATCCCCATTAGGGAGTTTCAAAGCCATCCTTGTTTCCCCCGTTCCGTGGCCAGAGCTTTATGGAGCCTGGCCGCTTCTGGAGTGGAGCTTATCTTCTCGCAGAAGGTTCTGAAGCTAACCCTCTTTGACCTCCTGATTTCTTTGTTATACTCAGTTAGATGCTTCGTGTATTCCTCCCAGTTGCCGGTGCGTCTCGCTTTATTAAATAGCTTGCGCACTTTGCTCCTCATCGGTGAGAGCTCTTTCGACCACCAGGGGGTCTTGTATTTAGTTCCCCTAGAATCACGACAGCTAGCGCTGAAGGCATCAACCAATATGTTGTTAAGGTTGTTAACTCTGTGCTCTAGGTTCGGGCACGTTGCCCCCCTTCCCGAGTTCTCCAGGTTAGGGAGATTCAGGTCTACAATGTCAGTTCTCCTGGGGTTTTTCTTTAATATAGTCCCAATTGCTTCAGCACTGACAGCGAACTGGACGATACGGTGGTCCGAGAGGGAGGGTTCGGATGAGACTCTCCAGCTCGAGATCAAGGTATCAGCCAGGTAGGTGTATTCCCCACATTATATACGTTTAGGTCATTGCTTATTAAGAATTCTAAAAGGTACTCACCCCTTTGGTTAGTGTCTGAGCTTCCCCAAATCTCGTTATGTGCGTTGGCATCGCACCCAATGACTAGCGGAAGTCTTGCCCTCCTGCAGTAGTCCGCCAATCTCTTTATGTTTTCCGGCGGGAAGTCGATATCATCGCCCGCAAAGTATGCCACAGCAAAGACCATATTTATTTTCCGACCTTCTACCTCAAGTTTAGGCTGCACGGCCACCAAGTCCCGGCTCATGTACTCTGTAATGCAGAAATAATCGATAGAATGGTTTAACATTACGCATGCTCTTGGTCTCTCTTGAGAGAGATCCCATATTACCTTGTTCTTGCCTTCTTTAAGTCCTCTTATTTGCCCGTTTATCGCCCACGGTTCCTGTATTAGGGCGATGGCCAGATCCTCCCTTGGGAACTTCATCGCAAGCACAGCTGACGCTGCTTTGGCTTGGTGGAGGTTTATCTGGCCCACCGCGGTTCTCTTATGGTCTAACATTGGTCCGGCCCCATCGGCTCGTCTAAATCAGACAGCCGAATGTCCTCGCCTCCCTCACTTTCAATGTCCAGGTTGCGGAGGTCTATGCCCTCCAGCAAGTCCTGTGTATTTGGGCCCGCAGAAGCTTTGCCAGAATTGCTCGCAGCTGCGACTGCTGAGCTGGGTGAGCTTGGTGCGGGTTCACCTACTGCCTCTTCTCTCTCTTGCCCCGGAGCCGGGCCCTATACCCTCCTCTGGCCTGTACTTCTGGTTTCAGTCGTGCTGGCTGGCGTCTGCCTTCAGGGTTTCACCGGGACGTAACTGAACCGGTAGTTTACCGTGAAAGCAGCTCTCCTAATTGCAGTATAGGAGGCCTCGTCAATGGCGATGTTCAAGCGGAGCCCCCCATCCTCAACCTGGGTGTTAAAAATGCGCCACATCTCGGTGTGCAGTCCCGAGTTCTGTGCTTTGAGGAGCTTCAGCACAAAGTCGGTAGACCATTCTGCGCTCCTAGGCAGAAATATGGTGACTGTGTGAGTGGGTGGTATATCATCCCCTCTCCTCGTGGCAAGGGCTGGACCCGTCCATCCCTGTAGTCTAGGGATGGTCGTGTTTAGCCAAGTTGCGGTGCTCTCGTCCCTGCAGTCCACTAATAGCAGACCCGGCCTGAAGTACACCCCACTAAAGGACAGCGGGCAACATACCAAATACATGCCCTGCATGTGGTATGACCCCTCATGTTGTTGTTGTTGTTGTTAACAGTGCTTCGCCCTGCCCAATGGGCTCGATCACTCTAAATTGTCATCAGGCTCTTCTAACGGAAGTCCGAGGAAATGCGCAGTTTCCACAGGGTTGGACCAGAGTGATGTGGGTGTGAGAAGAGTGGGTTCAACTGAACAGGAAAAGAGATGTATGGTATCATGAGGGGTCATACCACATGCAGGGCATGTATTTGGTATGTTGGGGTTCAGTCTGCATAAGTAAGAGTTTAACCTATTACAATATCCAGAGCGAAGTTGTGCTAGTATGACTCTAGTCTCCCTCGGAAGTACACGCTCCTCTTCAGCCAATTCAGGTGGTTGAGTATTAATAACGGGATTCACAGGCCGAGATCTGAGGGATCTGTCTACCGACTCAGTGTGGAGGTCATTTAGAGCCCGTCTATGGTTCCGCAGATCAAACGGCAAAGAGATATGATGCCGGATCTCATCGTAATGCTTACGGAGATGTCTCCTTATGTCTCTGGGGGGCGGTGCTACATCCAAAAGATGTCGGTTTGGATGACTAGGTTTGTGACAGTTCAGAAGGAACTGTCTACTCAAGAGTTCCGCGTGCTCTTGAACATAGAGCAATTTCGCCTCTTGATGGAGGTGAGACTCAGATGACATAAGCAGGCATCCCGTAGCAGTTCTGATGGCGGTGTTTTGGCAGACTTGCAATTTCCTCCAATTGGTGTCAGAAAGGTTGGGCGACCATATAGGCGCAGCATAGTCAATAACCGGCCGGCCAATAGCCTTATATGTAGCAAGCAATGTTTCTTTGTCTTTTCCCCAAGTACTGCCGGCCAGTGACTTGAGGATCTTATTGCGGCTCTGTACCTTTGAGGCTATTGCGGTGGCATGACCAGCGAAGGTGAGGCCGTTGTCAAATGTCACGCCCAAGATTTTTGGGTGGTTGACAGTAGGTAGAGGTACTCCATCTACGTGGACATTTAACTCTTGCCCCATCTGCGCATTCCATGTGGTAAACAGGGTCGCCGTAGATTTAGTCGGAGACAGGGTCAGATTACGCTCGGTGAAGAAGCTGGAAAGGTCATGGAGGTAACTGTTGATTCTTATACAGAGTTCATCAATGGAGGGACCCTTGCCCGAGGCCATTATCGTGCAGTCGTCAGCGTAGGAAACAATGGAGACTCCCTCTGGTGGGGGGGGAAGTCTCGAAATATAGAAATTAAACAAGAGGGGAGAGAGAACACCACCTTGCGGCACCCCTTGTTTTATTCTTCGTGGTCTAGATTTCTTGTTCCTAAATTTGACTGTTGCCTGTCGACCATTGAGGTAATTAGCGGTCCACCTCTTAAGGCCGGCAGGGAGCGGTGTCTCATCCAGGTCTCGGAGGAGAGTGGCGTGATTGACCGTGTCGAAAGCATTTGACAGATCAAGTGCCACGAGAACCGTCCTATGGTTTGGTGGATTTTGATTCAAACCGTTGTTAATCTGCGTTGTAATGGCGTTCAAAGCGGATGTCGTGCTGTGATTTTTGCGAAAACCATGTTGATGATCGGCCAATTTTAGATTTGTAACGAAGTAAGGAAGCAGAATGGACTCTAGCAATTTCGCTACCGGCGAAAGGAGGGATATCGGACGATAGGACTCTCCTAGGTTCGCCGGCTTCCCTGGTTTTAGTAGGGGAACTACAATCGCTTGTTTCCATATCTCAGGAATAACGAAGGTAGTTAGAGAGAGATTGAAGAGAGCCGCTAAATAATTCTGTCCTTCATGGCCAAGGTGTTTGGTCATCTTCATGGCAATTCCGTCGGGTCCGATGGATTTTGAGGGTTTGGCCTTCATTATGGCTTCCTTAACCTCTGCGGCTGAGACGGCAATGGGCGCAGTAGAGTGTTTGTGTTTGCGCGCACGTCGGAAGGCTCTTCTCTTAGTCCTATCCGCAGGTGGATGCATTATAAACAGCTGGCAAAAGGAGCTCGCGCATTTCCTGGCGTCCGATTTGACACTGTCGCCGAAAGCAATGGCGACCTTGTCTTTGTGTTTGGTCGGATTGGATAGGGCCTTGACAGTCGACCATAGTTTGCCGACTCCGCCGGAGAGGTTGCATGTC
The DNA here is from genome assembly GCA_949987695.1 of Merzomyia westermanni. NCBI lineage: Eukaryota > Metazoa > Arthropoda > Insecta > Diptera > Tephritidae > Merzomyia > Merzomyia westermanni. The sequence continues at coordinate 80,411,512 of OX465288.1, forward strand.
TCAAGGTCTTGTTTCCACTTGGTCAGCTTGTGTTCGTTGACAATCCTACGGATTTCAGCATTGAGATCTTTTATTCTGGGATCTGCGGGATTGATAAGTCTCACTTGGTCACGTTCTCTTGCCATCGCCGCAGCTTCTGCCGGGAAATTCGGACGAATTTCTGGTATTCTGCCAGCAGGAATAAAGCGGCATGAGGCTGAATCAATGATCTTGCGAAACTCTCTTTCGCCTTTGCCTACGTCCGTTGGAGTGGGTAAGGCAGCGAAGGAGCGCTCTGTATATTCAGTAAAGCGGTCCCAGTCCGCTTTGGTGAAGTTGATGTATGTTATTTTATCAGTCGTTATGAAGTCGGTCGGTCGTTCAACAGAGAGTAAAATGGGTAGGTGGTCTGAAGCTAATGTAAGCATCGGTCGCCAGATGACAAAGTTAATAAGGCCCGCGTTCGTTATGGAGATGTCTGGCGAGCTGTGACAGTTACCTGCCACCCTGGTGGGGGCATCTCCATTGACTGTACAGAATGCTGAGTTATCTATTTGGTCTGCAATTGCCTGTCCTCTACTGTCTGCTGGCAAGTTGGAGTGCCAGAGATCGTGATGTGCGTTGAAGTCGCCTAAGATTAGGCGGTTATCGCCCCTTAGCAGCGCACTAATGTCGGGATGATAATCTCTAGGACAACACGTGACAGGAGGAATATAGATGTTTATGATTTGCAGGTCGGCGTCTCCTGACCGGACTGCTATGCCTTGGCATTCTAAGGTAGAGTCCCTGGGGTCGACGTCAGGGGAAAATAGATTGTATTGTACAGAGTGATGTGTAATGAACGCAAGGCCACCCCCAAGACCGCTGGGACGGTCTTTACGATGTACATTATACCCATCACAAGTTCGTAAGTCCGATCTCGTGTTCAGTTTTGTCTCTTGTATCGCGGCGATTTTGATGTTGTGCGTCTTCATAAAGTTATCTCCGCGATCTTTCCAGCTAATCCGTTACAGTTCAGCTGCAGAATTTTGAAGTGTGTAGGAGGGGAGGCGGGGGACATACTAGGCGTGAGGGACGGATGCGTTTGCCTAGGTGGAGGTAGGCTAAGGCCTAAACTATGTCGCAGTCTAGAGTTGACAGCGCCATGGCCGATGTTGTCTGGCGTGGAGGGCGGCTGTGTACTGCAACAGGGGGCTATGAACGAATCCGTCCAAAGGTTGCCGTTTGCGAGCCCAGAGCACATAAGGGTGTGACACAGGCCAAGGCAACTGTTGCACTTGACCGATGTCGCAGGCGTATACAATCTTTGCCGACAAACGGTGCACGTAGTGAAAGGTACTAGGAGGTGGTGTTCCTGACCCACGTGCAGGCTGGAAGCAGGGGGGGGCATTAGAGGCAGAGACAGAGGGGACTGACGCTCGGCGATGCTCATATCTGACCTATTCCGGGGGGAGTAGGAGTGTTGAGCGACCGTGTGAGATGGAGACGCTGGCGTGCGTGAGCGACAGTCGGGAGTGGGTGAGGCAGGGATGGCAGCGGTGCTGCCAGTCGTGTAGACTGAACCACTATTGTGACTATTGGAAGTAGTTTGAGGCGGTAAGGGAGTGCCAGAGCGGCGGCTACCGCGGGACGTCCTAGGACGTGTACAGCAAGGTGCCTCAAAGGTACTAAAGAAAGTACGGGGTCTGTGGATGGCAGGGTTAAGCCCTGAACATCCAGATTTATGTAACCATCTCTTACACTTGGCGCATTGTACCGAATACGACCGTTTAATATAAATTTTCTTCCAGCAAACGCAGCAGATCCAGTCTCTTGGTCCAGGGTTGGGTTCGACCCCAGCCCGTAACAAGAGACAATGGAGCAACCCAGCTGCAAGGGTTTGCTCCGAGGACGACAATTTAAGGGTGGGACGGGACAGATTGGACAGGGTTACACTGAAATAACAGCCCTTGGCCGGGTGAGAAAACCCGGGTCATTCCGGTGCGATAGAACCGGCTGTATGATACCATACATCTCTTCTCCTGTTCAGTTGAACCCACTCTTCTAACACCTACATAACTCTGGTCCAACCCTGTGGAAACTGCGCGTTTCCTCGGACTTCCGTTAGAAGAGTCTGATGACAATTTAGAGTGATCGAGCCCATTGGGCAGGGCGAAGCACTGCCTCTGGCAGCATCCGAATAGCTCTGCTGCTGTTCCCGACACCTCCTTATTGTGGGGTTCCCTAGTGGAGGCGGAATTAGTGATCCCCGCTGTCACCTCTCTGTAGCTAGGCCCGAAGCTTCCCTTGCCGAGTTTGAACTGGGTTGGTGCGGGTGTGGGTGCCCCTCGTACCGTGTCAGAGCAGGCTCTTTCATGCAGTGTGCTGCCTGCTTTACCGGGTGCCTTTTGTGTACTGTCCGCACATGTGTTGAGGTTGCACCCACCAGGTGCGGCTACCTCTAGTTGGCTGGCCCGTTTTCTGACCGCTTGCTCGGCTCTTTGCGCTGCTCTCGCGGCGGCTTGCCTTCTCATCTCTCGGCTGGTGCAGTGGATGTCACCTTCATCCCTTGCATGCTCTTCGAAGAGTGCCCGCTCCTCCGCAGTCATCCCGTCCAGGAAGCTACTCGAGAAGCTGCGCTAATGTATATAGTGCGGAACTTGATCCGTACGCCGCGACTGAGCCCCTTGCCGCGGTAAGGCCATAGTTACTCTCCAAGGTGGCCCGGTATTGGGGAGGCGCCGTTATAATACAGCCGGTGTTGTAAACCTCCTGGCTGCAAACCATCCAGTGGGCACGGTGACGCATAACACCCTGTACTAGAAGGTGACAGTTCTTAGTTGTCGAACGCATGCGACTACGACTACCGGGGTTGACCCTGCCTTGGCCTAATCATCCCCATTAGCCATTATCGGATGCGTTCGACGTAAGCATCTACACCAGCGTCAAGGTGTCTGTCCTCGTAGAGGTCTAGCATTAGACGGTTAACACCCCTTAGCAACGCACTAATGTCGGGATGATAATCTCTTGGACAACACGTGGCAGGGGGCATTCCCACAACAGCCGGTTCTACGTACCGGAATGACTCGGATTTTTACATCCGACCAAGGGCTGTTATTTCGACTCTACCCTGTCTGACCTGTCACCTTTTCCACTAATACTGTCATCCTCCGATCAGCTCCTTGCAGCAGGGCTGCTCAAAACTCTCCTGCTCCGCGCTGGGGTTGAACCCAACCCGGGTCCAGGAGAATGGATCTGCTGCGTCTGCTGGAAGAAGATTTACGTTAAGCGTTCACATTCCGTCCAATGCAATTCTTGGAAAAGATGGCTGCATAAAACCAGGTGCTCCGGGCTAAATCCCTCCACAAATAGGCCTCCTAGTTTCTACAAAACTTTCGTGGCCCCTTGCTGCTCACGCCCTAGGACGTCCCGTGGCCAACGACGATCTAGTATCGCACCGTCACAAGCTCCTGAAATAGTCTCCACGACTAATAGCACCACTAACGCCCAGCAAGAAGTGTGTTACACCCGCTGCCGCTCACGCCCACAGGCGCCAACACCTCACACAGCCGCTCACAGCTACTTCTTACGTAGCACCTCTGTCTCAGATGTGAGCAATGCCGAGCGACAGCCCACCCCCCTCCCACTTTCAATTTCCCCTTCTTCTTCAGGCACTAGCACAAATGTAAGTCAAAGCCACCAGCTCCTGGTCCCTTACACCTTGTGCTCTGTTTGTCGGCTGAGACTATATACACCTGCGACATCAGTCAAATGCAATTCCTGCCATGGCCTGTGTCACTTGCTTATATGTTCTCAACTTGGAAACAGGAACCTATGGACTGATACGTACGTTGCACCCTACAACGTCGACCGATTCGCCACCTTCTGGTGCCCCGGATCCCTCGTCTTCTAGAGTGCGACGCAGTGTGCGACCCAGCCTGCTTCCACCAAGGCATACGCACCAGTCCCTGACCCCCAGCGTGAACACTTCTCCCCCTTCGAACTTTCGCGTCCTACAGTTAAACTGCAACTTCCTAACCGGGAAAGTGAGTGAAATAGTGAACTTCATGAAGCGACAGAACATCAAGATCGCTGCCATTCAGGAGACGAAGTTAAACGCCCGATCAAATCTTCGGACTTGTGACGGCTACAACATCCACCGTAGTGATCGAGAGAGAGGTCTTGGGGGCGGACTCGCCTTCATCACACACCAATCCATGCAATATCGTCCATTTGAGCCCGACGTCGACCCGAGGGACAACCTCCTGGAACGTCAAGGAATGCTGGTCCGGACGGGCGACGTCGACCTCGAAATCATTAACATCTATATACCTCCTGCCACCTGCTGTCCGAGAGATTACCACCCTGACATCAGTGCGTTACTCAGAGGCGATAATCGTGTAATCCTCGGAGACTTCAACGCACACTACGATCTGTGGCACTCAAGCCTACAGGCCGATGGCAGGGGACAGGAATTGGCGGAACAAATAGACGATTCGACGTTTTGCACTGTGAACGGGGACGCCCCCACGAGAGTTGCGGTAAATTGTTCCAGTTCGCCAGACCTCACAATTGTCAGCGCAGGTCTCATAAACTGCGTTGAATGGCGACCAATGCGTACTCTTGCATCTGACCATTTGCCGATAATCCTCTCAATCGATCGCCCCAATGACTTCGTTACCTCCGAGAAGCGCACCTTCACTAACTTCAGTAAAGCTGACTGGGTTGGTTTTCTTAATTTCACTGAGAGCACCTTCGCTGCTCTTCCCATCCCGTCTGACGTACGAGAAGGGGAAAAAGCGTTTCGCTTGGTCATAGCTTCAGCCTCCAATCAATATATTCCGTCAGGTAGAATTAAGGAGATACGTCCGTACTTCCCCGCAGAGGCAGCGGCCCTGGCTAATGAACGTGACCACGTGCGACGCTTGAACCCTACGGATCCTCAAATTCAAGATCTCAATGCGGAAATCATACGACTAGTTGATCAACACAAACGCGCCAAGTGGGAGGAGCACCTAAGGACCTGTAACCTCTCTGCTGGTGTTGGCAAACTATGGTCCACTGTAAAATCCTTGTCTAATCCGACCAAACCGAACGACAAAATATTCATCACCTTTGGTGATAAGGTACAGTCGAAACCAAAGAGATGCGCGAGCGCTTTCTGCCGGCAATTTGTACTGCATCCTCCGGTTGACAAGGAAATCAGGCGCGCCATCAGGGAAGCGCACAAACGCAAAAACAACCAAGCGCCACAGAGGTTCGGGAGGCCATACGGGGGTCCAAAAACTCCAAATCTATTGGCCCAGACGGTATATCCATGCTGATGCTAAAACATCTCGGTGATGAGGGAGTAAGGTACTTAACAACCGTCTTCAATCTGTCCATGACCACCTTTGTCATTCCAGAAAGATGGAAACAGGCCAAGGTGGTGCCACTACTAAAGCCCGGCAAGCCGGCTAACGTGGGGGAGTCATATCGACCGATATCACTCCTCTCGCCAGTAGTGAAGACCCTGGAGTCGGTCTTGCTCCCTTACTACACCGCTAACCTACGATTAGCCGAACATCAGCATGGATTCCGCAAAATGCATAGCACTACCACCGCGCTAAACGCCATCACCACACAGATAGGTGTCGGTCTCAACCAATCTCGCCCAAATGACAGGACCGTGCTAGTTGCGCTTGACTTGTCGAAAGCTTTTGACACTGTTAACCACGCGCAACTCATTAACGACCTGGAAGATTCAAACCTTCCCCCCTGTCTAAAACGTTGGACCGCCAACTACCTGAGTGGTCGGCAGTCATCGGTGGAATTTAGAGGCGAAAGATCAAAACCACGTATAATCAAGCAAGGGGTGCCACAGGGTGGTGTCCTATCCCTGCTTCTGTTTAATTATTACATATCGAGGCTCCCTTCCCCACCAGAAGGCGTCTCGATCGTCTCCTACGCCGATGACTGCACGATCCTGGCGACTGGACCCTCCGTCGATGAGCTCTGCTCGAGAATTAATTCTTACCTGCCAACCCTTTCCAGTTTCTTCGCTGCACGGAACCTGACATTGTCACCGACCAAATCCTCGGCCACCTTATTTACTACGTGGACAGCGCAGGCGAACATGGAATTAGACGTCTACGTCGACGGCATTAAGCTTCCGACTGTCACACACCCCAAAATCTTAGGGGTCACGTTTGATAACATGTTCAAATACGGTGCTCATGTAGCCGCGATTGCCACCAAAGTACAAAGCCGTAACAAAATCCTCAAGTCACTAACTGGCAGTACTTGGGGTAAAGACAAAGAAACGTTACTGGCAACGTACAAGGCAATCGGCCAGCCGGTTCTGAGCTACGCGACGCCAATATGGTCGCCGGGGTTAGCAGACACACATTGGAGGAGGTTGCAGGCCTGCCAAAACACCGCACTCAGAACTGCCACGGGGTGCCTCCTTATGTCTCCCGAACACCATCTTCATAATGAGGAAAAAATGCTCGATGTCAAAGAGCATTGCGAGATGTTGACCAGACAATTCCTGTTCAACTGCTATAAACCGCAGCACCCGAACAGGAACCTGCTCAACAAAAATCCGCCTCCCAGGAGAATAAGGAGTCACCTCCGTAAGCACTATGACGAGATGCGGCACCACATCTTCTCGCCGTTTGATCCAAAGGTGCACCGGCGGGCCCTCAACCTCATCCACCCGGAGTCGGTAAACTCCTTTGTCGGGTCACGCCCAGTGAATGCAGTCCTACAGGCACAAGCTCCACCTGTTGCCGACGAGGAACGCGAACTGCCCAGGGAGACAAGAGTCACGCTGGCCCAACTTCGTTCTGGATACTGTAACAGACTAAACTCTTACCTATCCAGACTGAACCCTGACATGCCAAATGTCTGCCCGGCATGCGGCGTGTCTCTCCACGATACTAACCATCTGTTCATCTGCTCAACTGAGCCCACTCTCCTAACACCAATTTCACTCTGGTCCACCCCTGTTGAAGCCGCGAGGTTTCTTGGACTTCCGTTAGAAGAGCCTGATGACAATGTTGGATGGGGGGTGACATCCTAGGCAGGTTAAGTAGTCGCTACAACAACAACAACATGTTTATACTACGGACTACTATGCCTTGGCATTCTAAGGTAGAGTCGTTGGGGTCGACGTCAGGGGAAAATAGATTATATTGTACAGAGTGATGTGTAATGAAGTCCGATCTTGTGTGCTTAATTTTGTATCTTGTATCGGGGCGATTTTGATGTTGTGCGACTTCAAGAAGTCAGTTATCTCCTCGATCTTTCCAGCTAATCCGTTACAGTTCAGCTGTAAAATTTTGAAGCGTGTAGGAGGGGAGACAGGGGACATGCTAGGCGTGAGTGACGGATGCGCTTGCCTAGGTGGAGGTAGGCTAAGGCCTAAACTATGTCGCAGTCTAGAGTTGACAGCGCCATGGCCGTTGTTATCTGGCGTGGAAAACGGCTGTGTACTGCAAAAGGGGGCTATGAACGTATCCGTCCAGACGTTACTGTTTGCGAGCCCCGAGCACATAAGGGTGTGGCACAGGCCAAGGCAATTGTTGCACTTGACCGATGTCGCAGGCGTAAATATTCTTTGCCGACAAACGGGGCACATAGTGAAAGGTACGAGGAGGTGGTGGTCCTGGCCCACGTGCAAGCTGGAAGCAGGGGGGTGTATTGGGGACAGAGAAAGAGGGGACTGACGCTCTGCTAGGCTCATATCCGTCCTATTCCGGAGGGGATAGGAGTGTTGAGCGGCCATGCGAGATGGAGACGCTGGTGAGCGTGAGCGACAGTCGAGAGTGGGTGAGGCGGGAATGGCACCAGTGCTGCCAGTCGTGTAGACTGATCCACTATTGTGGCTACTTGAAGTTGGTAGGGGGTAGGGGAGTGCCAGAGCGACGACTACCGCGTGACGCCCTTAGGCGTGTACAGCATGGTGCCTCGAAAGTACTAAAGAAAGTACGGGGTCTGTGGATGGCAGGGTTAAGCCCTGAGCATCCAGATTTATGTAGCCATATTTTACACTTGGCGCATTGAACTGAATGCGACCGTTTAATATAAATTTTCTTCCAGCAAACGCAGCAGATCCAATCTCTTGGTCCAGGGCTGGGTTCGACCCCAGCCCGTAACAAGAGACAATGGAGCAAACCAGCTGCTATGGTTTGCCACGAGGATGACAATTTAAGGGTGGGACGGGACAGATTGGGCACTGAAATAACAGCCCTTGGCCGGGTAAAAAAACCCGGGTCATTCCGGTACGATAAAACCGGCTCTTGTGGGAATGTGTTGTTGTTGTTAACAGTGATTCGCCCTGCCTAATGGACGCGATCACTCTAACTTGTCAACATACTTTCTAACGGAAGTGAAAGGAAACGCGCAGTTTGCACAGGGTTGCACCAGAGTGATGTAGGTGTTAGAAGAGTAGGTTCTATTGAACAGGAGAAGAGGTGTAAGAGTTTAACCTATTACAATATCCAGAGCGAAGTTTTGCTAGTATGACTCTAGTCTCCCTCGGAAGTACAACCTCCTCTTCAGCCAATTCGGGTGGCTGAGTACTGATAACGGGATTTACAGGCCGAGATTATGTAGGTGTTAGAAGAGTAGGTTCTATTGAACAGGAGAAGAGGTGTAAGAGTTTAACCTATTACAATATCCAGAACGAAGTTGTGCCAGCATGACTCTAGTCTCCCTCGGAAGTACACGTTTCTCTTCAGCCAATTCAGGTGGTTGGATATTGATAACGGGATTCATAGGCCGAGATCTGAGGGATGTGTCTACTGATTCAGTGTGGAGGTCATTTAGAGCCCGCCTATGGTTCCGCAGATCAAACGGCAAAGAAATATGGTGGCGGATCTCATCGTAGTGCTTGCGGAAATGTATCCTTATATCTCTGGGGGCGGAGCTTCATCCAATAAATGTAGATTTGGATGACTGGGTTTATGACAGTTCAGAAGAAACCGTCTACTCAAGAGTTCCGCGTGCTCTTGAATACTGAGCAATTTAGCCTCTTGATGGAGGTGAGACTTAGGTGACATAAGCAGACATCCCGTAGCAGTTCTGATGGCGGTGGTTTTGCAGACTTGCAATTTTCTCCAATTGCTGTCAGCAAGTTTGGGCGACCATATGGGCGCAGCATAGTCAATAACCGGTCGGCCAATGGCTTTATATGTAGCAAACAATGGTTCTTTATCTTTCCCCCAAGTACTGCCGGACAGTGACTTGAGGATCTTATTCAAGTACTACGAGGGCCGTCCTATGGTTTGGTGGATGTTGATTAAGTTCTTGTCCTTCATTATGGCAATGGGCGCTGTGTTGTGTTTGTGCGCGCGACGGATGGCTCGCCTCTTAGCCCTATCAGCAGGTGGATGCATTATGAACTGTCGGCAGAAAGAGCTCGCGCATCGCCTGGGGTCCAATTTGACGCTGTCACCAAATGTAATGGCGACCTTGTCATTGTATTTGGTCGGATTTGATAGAGCCTTGACTGTTGACCATAATTTGGCTACTCCGCCGGAGAGGTTGCATACCTCAAGGTGTTAAAATCCGCCTGCCAGGAGAATATGTAGTTGTTGTTGTTGTGCTAAACAAAAACACCGGATTTGAACCCGGTACGCTCCCGTACTCCCTTGCGGAACTGCCCGACTGTCGTGGTAGCCATTTATGACCAGTGAAACCTTCTAGCTCATGTCACCCCTCCTTCCGTAAGGAGGTATGCCTTCTTCGGCCATATTCTAAACCCCTAACCCGCAGGGGCGGAGCCGAGAATAAGTAGTCACCTCCGTAAGAACTATGATGACATCACATCATTTCGCCGTTTGATCCAAAAGTGCATCGGCGGGCCCTCAATCTCATCCACACTGAGTCGGTAAACTCCTTTGTCAGCTCTCGTCCGGCGAATGCAGTCGTACAGGCACAAGCTCCACGTGTTGCCGATGAGGGACTGCCTAAGGAGACAAGGGTCATGCTAGCCCAACTTCGTTCTGGATACTGTAACAGACTAAACTCTTACCTATCCAGACTGAACCGTGACATGCCAAATGTCTGCCCGGCATGCGGCGTGTCTCCCCATTATACTAATCATCTGCTCAACCGAGCCTACTCTTCTAACAGCAATTTCACTCTGGTCCACCCCTGTTGAAGCTGCGAGGTGTCTGGGACTTCCGTTAGAAGAGCTTGATGAAATTGTTGGATGAGAGGCGAGGTAATAATTGCAGTGTTGGCGGCCGAGCACTACATAACACTTTTTTGTGTACAAATGTTCCACAGTATATTCGTGTATTTGATCAACATAAATGTCAGAAACTGATATTCTAAAAGAGGATATTTGTCTATCGTACTTAAAGCTATACTTAAAGACATTTATTTTAATAGATCTGACAGGGTTAAGCTTAGTGCGTTTATAGTTAATAATGTCAGCTTCCGTCAGCGATGGATGCAACCGTGATACAAAGATGGAACTACGAGGCGGCACGGCAGTTACCATCCTAGGTGCAACAGGATTACTTAAAGATACAGGAGAACTTGGAATAGAAGTAGCGTCAACATTTATAATGCCAGAAACCAACAGATTATTAGGTAAAATTTTCGAGGACAGTATAACAGAACTATTATTAGCAGCCGTTTCCAATGTTGGATGAGTAGAGCAGCAGAGCAATTATCATTAGATGGCGGCGTAGATTGCATAGTAATGATTGACGCAGATTGCTTACGAATCTTCACTGCTTTTCTGTTCGAAATGCTTTCCCCAGAACTTGACGCCTTAGAACAAACAGCGATAGAAGTAGGGACAACGGTGGCAGCGCATGACGTCACATTTCCATCAGCCACCCTAGCGACAGCAGCATGGTTTGGCAAAATAGGGCATGTTGTGGGCAGATTATAATGCCACAGCATCGCGTCGATTATGCATATCCGAAGATTGCTCAATTATATTGGCATAACTGCTTTCAAAGAACGAATTTCAGCACTAAGTTGCTCGTATTTATGCTCTACTTTATCTTTAATGCCAAGAAGAGAAGTTAAATGCGCCAAGAATCGAGTGTTATCAGTTTAAAGATCGGCAATTTGTACATGAAGAGAAAACAAATTGACTTGCTGCTCGTCATTGTAATTGTTATTGAATACTTGTTTTTCATTGGTCCACTACCACCTCTTCGCACTCACAGTGAGAGCCGATCACACGAGTAATACAAAAACATGCATGGCATGTCTTTTCACGCAACTACGGCTCTATAGTGTGAATACATGTATAGCATTTGTGTTAGTGTATTTTCAAACAAATTTTTCAATATTATAATTAAAATTTTGTTAAAGTTTTTTTGAGTTCGGCCATACCTATCCATACATATATAATTGTTAATACCTTAAATGTATAGTTTCACCTCAACTTGCGCATTTATATTATAGACGTATCAGTCTCTAGAATACGAAAATATGAAAGTTCTTCAAGGAAAGTTATTATGGGCAAGAGCCACGAAAAAACAAGACCGCACAGCTTATATACACTCGCTCAGACCCAGCTTACAGCTTAATAAGTGATCAATTTTCATCAAAAAGCTAAAATCGAAAATCATGGCTCTTTCTTTTTTGCGCATAGTGCTCGAAATGTTCCTATACTAAAAAGTCGATGATGCGCTATCGTAAAATCCGCTGCCTACATTTAGGCGCGTTCTCGGAGCACATCAGATGGGCAAATCACAAAATTTGTTGATGCTTTTCATATTAAGATATTTATTGCAATTGAGAAGCTGAAGCATAACTACGCATATTTTCATGGAAATTATTCATTTAAAGTAATAAATTTATTCCTTTTTATATTGTATTAAGAAAAGTTAATAAAAGTAACAATAAATAAATCACGATTCATGCAATGTATCGCAAAAGCATCATTACAACGTATTACTGCGGTTATCGTATGGCAGTGTTGCATTGCAAACTGATGTTTAGGAAGTCAACCGTATTTAGACAGTTTATACATTTAATTAAATGCATACATAAATGCAAATGTTGCACTGGGGCGTTAGAGGGGAAGTGGATGTTGTTGTGTAAATAGCTTTAATGCATACCATACTTTATATCTGTTACAACACTCATTGTACATTAAGCTATGCAACACTAATAACACTGTTCTACAAGGTTTTGGACTGGAGCAGCCAAAATATCTTTCCTAGGGTAATTTTGTGTACTGAATTCGAATCTTTAATTGGTTTTTCTCTATCACGTCAGGTTTTCGAGATACAAAAAAGTTTTTGTTCGTTTATTAAATGAAAAATCATTAGTTTATTAAAAAATTTATGGATTTTCAAAAGTGAATGGCATTTTTGGACCGTCGTTTGTATTTTGTTGGGTCGGTTTCACGTACTAGACCCCAGCAATAGTCTCCCAGCATGCTTTTGTCGCAAAATCCTTGATAACTCCTCTCAATTTTCATTAAATCTACCACTGCTGGTGAAAGATTTACCGGACTCACTGGTCGTAGCACTGGGAATGACTGGTAATGGATCATTTGGAGAACGTTGAACGGGTTTGGAAACATGGGACATTCGCGTAAATAATATTTTTTCGATTTTTCATATTGAATCCAGCAACTTTTGTTAAACAGAAATAACAATCGGTTTGATGGTTACTTGACTCTCTTCAAAGTACTGGAATAGAAAAATCGAAATAGATCTTTTTGCCATTTGACCACTTGTATAAAACAGTTCTGCAACTATTGCAAAACATTGTCGTTGTCCACGGTTTGTCCAGGTTCTGAAAGAAAAACCAAAATAATGCAAATATGCATATTTTAATGATTCTGATATTGCATGTCTTTTTCCAACCAAATATTACAACACACAAAGCAGAAATAACTTGAATTAGTTACACACGATCTCCCTGCCATGATTAAACGCTAATATTATAAAGATTTAGAATAAACGTGGGCTTCTCTCAAATTAGTAATTGTGAAATTGTACTGTGAGTATTGACTGTTTTACAGTATTGCCAGCATGCGATAAAAAATTAACCAGACGTGGCAGCCAAATTTTAATACCAGAATCGAATTCAGCGCTCCTAGATTAGTTAAAAAACATGCTTCGTTATTCCAGTCCATTATTTTTTTTGTGTAATTATCCCAAATTACTTTGTATTCCAATCTACGAGGTGTGTTCAAAACGTATCGCGAATTTTGAATTTTCGCTGGTTACGTATATTCGAATTTCGAATTTTTTGTGGCGTTATGTTGGTACTCATGTCTCTCACTTATGCCGACAAGCTCGGCCATTTTGAATGTTCAGTTAATTGTTGACAGCTGCTTTGCTTGCACGTGTTTTGGATCGTCTTCGATTTTTACGCGAAATTCGTACCAAAATTGCTCAATTGTGACCAAAAACAGCATCGCATGAACATTGCTAATGAGATGTTAAACTCTGTCCGCGACGACCCAAATTTGCTCCAGAGGGTCATAACTGGTGACGAATCGTGGGTTTATGGTTATGACGTGGAAACCAAAGCTTAATCATCTCAATGGAAGCTGCCGCACGAACCAAGACCGAAAAAAGCGCGCCAAGTTCGGTCGAATGTGAAAGTTTTGCTGACTGTTTTCTTCGATTGCAGGGGCGTGGTGCATCATGAGTTCTTGCCACAGGGAAGAACGGTCAATAAGGAATATTACCTGCAACTTATGCGCAATTTGCGCGAAGCAATCCGCCAGAAACGCCCGGATTTATGGAAGAACAAAAATTGGCTTTTGCACCACGATAACGCCCCTGCTCACGCATCGTTGCTTGTGCGCGACTTTTTGGCCAAAAACAACACACTAATGGTGCCGCAGCCACCGTATTCCCCAGATCTGGCCCCCTGTGACTTTTTCTTGTTCCCTAAACTGAAGAGGCCCATGAAAGGACGACGTTACGCTTCTCTTGACGAGATAAAGACGGCATCGAAGGAGGAGCTGAACAAGATACAAAAAAATGATTTTTTGAAGTGCTTCGAAGATTGGAAAAACCGTTGGCACAAGTGTATAATATCTCATGGGGATTAGTTTGAAGGGAACAAAATAGATATTCATGAATAAATAAATAATTTTTGAAAAAACACAAAATTCGCGATACTTTTTGAACACACCTCGTATGTATACGCATACTCTCTTTCTACACACTTGCTATTATTGAACTTAGATATATATATGTAAATCGTTGTACGTGAAGTCACTAATAAACGAGATCTTACACAACAGATGTGAGGCGACTATGTAGGCCAGGACCCTGTCCAATCTGTCCCGCCCCACCCTTAAATTGTCATCCTCGGAGCAAACCCTTGCAGCTGGGTTGCTCCATTGTCTCTTGTTACGGGCTGGGGTCGAACCCAATCCTGGACCAAGAGACTGGATCTGCTGCGTTTGCTGGAAGAAAATCTATATTAAACGGTCGTATTCGGTACAATACGCCAAGTGTAAGAGATGGTTACATAAATCCGGATGTTCAGGGCTTAACCCTGCCATCCACAGACTCCGTACTTTCTTTAGTACTTTTGAGGCACTCCCTTACCGCTTCTACCTACTTCCAATAGTCACAATAGTGGCAATAATGTCCACCCTTGCTTCCAGCCTGCACGTGGGTCAGGAACACCACCTCCTAGTACCTTTCACTACGTGCACCGTTTGTCGGCAAATATTATATACGCCTGCGACATCGGTCAAGTGCAACAATTGCCTTGGCCTGTGTCACACCCTTATGTGCTCTGGGCTCGCAAACGGTAACCTCTGGACGGATTCGTTCATAGCCCCCTGTTGCAGTACACAGCCGCCCTCCACGCCAGACAACATCGGCCATGGCGCTGTCAACTCTAGACTGCGTCATAGTTTAGGCCTTAGCCTACCTCCACCTAGGCAAACGCATCCGTCCCTCACGCCTAGTATGTCCCCCGTCTCCCCTCCTACACACTTCAAAATTCTGCAGCTGAACTGTAACGGATTAGCTGGAAAGATCGCGGAGATAACTGACTTTATGAAGACGCACAACATCAAAATCGCCGCGATACAAGAGACAAAACTGAACACAAGATCGGACTTACGAACTTGTGATGGGTATAATGTACATCGTAAAGACCGTCCCAGCGGTCTTGGGGGTGGCCTTGCGTTTATTACACATCACTCTGTACAATATAATCTATTTTCACCTGACGTCGACCCCAGGGACTCTACCTTAGAATGCCAAGGCATAGCAGTCCGGTCAGGAGACGCCGACCTGCAAATCATAAACATCTATATTCCTCCTGTCACATGCTGTCCTAGAAGTTATCATCCCGACATTAGTGCGTTGCTAAGGGGCGATAACCGTCTAATCCTAGGCGACTTCAACGCGGATCACGATCTCTGGCACTCCAACTTGCCAGCAGACAGCACAGGACACGCAATTGCAGACCAAATAGATAACTCAGCATTCTGTACAGTCAATGGAGATGCCCCCACCAGGGTGGCAGGTAACTGTCACAGTTCGCCAGACATCTCCATAACGAGCGCGGGCCTTATCAACTTTGTCATCTGGCGACCGATGCTTACATTAGCTTCAGACCACCTACCCATCTTACTCTCTGTTGAACGACCGACCGACTTCATAACGACTGATAAAATAACATACATCAACTTCACCAAAGCGGACTGGGACCGCTTTACTGAATATACAGAGCGCTCCTTCGCTGCCTTACCCACTCCTACGGACGTACGCAAAGGCGAAAGAGAGTTTCGCAAGATCATTGATTCAGCCTCATGCCGCTTTATTCCTGCTGGCAGAATACCAGAAATTCGTCCGGATTTCCCGGCAGAAGCTGCGGCGATGGCAAGAGAACGTGACCAAGTGAGACTCATCAATCCCGCAGATCCCAGAATAAAAGGTCTCAATGCTGAAATCCGTAGGATTGTCAACGAACACAAGCTGACCAAGTGGAAACAACACCTCGAGACATGCAACCTCTCCGGAGTCGGCAAATTATGGTCGACTGTCAAGGCCCTATCCAATCCGACCAAACACAAAGACAAGGTCGCCATTGCTTTCGGCGACAGCGTCAAATCGGACGCCAGGAAATGCGCGAGCTCCTTTTGCCGGCTGTTTATAATGCATCCACCTGCGGATAGGACTAAGAGAAGAGCCTTCCGACGTGCGCGCAAACACAAACACTCTACCGCGCCCATTGTTGTCTCAGTCGCAGAGGTTAAGGAAGCCATAATGAAGGCCAAACCCTCAAAATCCATCGGACCCGACGGAATTGCCATGAAGATGATCAAACACCTTGGGCATGAAGGACAGAATTATTTAGCGGCTCTCTTCAATCTCTCTCTAACTACCTTCGTTATACCTGAGATATGGAAACAAGCGATTGTAGTTCCCCTATTAAAACCAGGGAAGCCGGCGAACCTAGGAGAGTCTTATCGTCCGATATCCCTCCTTTCGCCGGTAGCGAAATTGCTAGAGTCCATTCTGCTTCCTTACTTCGTTACAAATCTAAAATTGGCCGATCATCAACATGGTTTCCGCAAAAATCATAGCACGACATCCGCTTTGAACGCCATTACAACGCAGATTAACAACGGTTTGAATCAACATCCACCAAACCATAGAACGGTTCTCGTGGCACTTGACTTGTCAAATGCATTTGACACGGTCAATCACGCCACACTCCTCCGAGATCTGGATGAGACACCGCTCCCTGCCGGCCTTAAGAGGTGGACTGCTAATTACCTCAATGGTCGACAGGCAACAGTCAAATTTAGGAACAAGAAATCTAGACCACGAAGAATAAAACAAGGGGTGCCGCAAGGTGGTGTTCTCTCCCCTTTTGTTTAATTTCTATATTTCGAGACTTCCCCCCCCCACCAGAGGGAGTCTCAATTGTTTCCTACGCTGACGACTGCACGATAATGGCCTCGGGCAAGGGTCCTTCCATTGATGAACTCTGTATTAGAATCAACAGTTATCTCCATGACCTTTCCAGCTTCTTCACCGAGCGTAATCTGACCCTGTCTCCGACTAAATCTACGGCGACCCTGTTTACTACATGGAATGCGCAGATGGGCAAGAGTTAAATGTCCACGTATATGGAGTACCTCTACCTACTGTCAACCACCCAAAAATCCTGGGTGTGACATTTGACAACGGCCTCACCTTCGCTGGTCATGCCACCGCAATAGCCTCAAAGGTACAGAGCCGCAATAAGATCCTCAAGTCACTGGCCGGCAGTACTTGGGGAAAAGACAAAGAAACATTGCTTGCTACATATAAGGCTATTGGCCGGCCGGTTATTGACTATGCTGCGCCTATATGGTCGCCCAATCTTTCTGACACCAACTGGAGGAAATTGCAAGTCTGCCAAAACACCGCCATCAGAACTGCTACGGGATGCCTGCTTATGTCATCTGAGTCTCACCTCCATCAAGAGGCAAAATTGCTCAATGTTCAAGAGCACGCGGAACTCTTGAGTAGACAGTTCCTTCTGAACTGTCATAAACCTAGTCATCCAAACCGACATCTTTTGGATGTAGCACCGCCCCCCAGAGACATAAGGAGACATCTCCGTAAGCATTACGATGAGATCCGGCATCATATCTCTTTGCCGTTTGATCTGCGGAACCATAGACGGGCTCTAAATGACCTCCACACCGAGTCGGTAGACAGATCTCTCAGATCTCGGCCTGTGAATCCCGTTATTAATACTCAACCACCTGGATTGGCTGAGGAGGAACGTGTACTTCCGAGGGAGACTAGAGTCATACTGGCACAACTTCGTTCTGGATATTGTAACAGGTTAAACTCTTACTTATCCAGACTGAACCCCAACATACCAAATACATGCCCTGCATGTGGTATGACCCCTCATGATACCATGCATCTCTTCTCCTGTTCAGTTGAACCCACTCTTCTAACACCTACATCACTCTGGTCCAACCCTGTGGAAACTGCGCGCTTCCTCGGAGTTCCGTTAGAAGAGCCTGATGACAATTTAGAGTGATCGAGCCCATTGGGCAGGGCGAAGCACTGTTAACAACAACAACAACAACAACGGGCTGGGGTCGAACCCAACCCCGGACCAAGAGATTGGATTTGCTGCGTCTGCTGGAAGAAAATTTATATTAAACGGTCTCATTCTGTTCAATGCGTCAAGTGTAAGAGATGGCTGGGCAGGCTGGTGGTACACGCTCAATTTTTACTGACGTGATCCATATTGATGGATTTGAAAATGTATTGAAATCCGTTTCGCGATCCATCAATATTGCATGCTAAACTGTCAATAAATATGGCGATCCATGGATCACGTCAGTAAATATTGAGCGTGTACCACCTGCCACAGATCTGATTGCTCAGGGCTCCTATCCCCTCCGGAATAGACCAGCGAGCACTGCCGAGTGTCAGTCCCCTCTGTTTCTGCCCCCATTGTCCCCCCTACTTCCAGCACGCACAATGGGCAGGACCACCATCTCGTGCCTTTGACAATGTGCACTGTTTGTCGGCAAAGACTATTTACGCCTGCGTCATCGGTCAAATGCAACAATTGTCTTGGCCTATGCCACGTTCTTATATGCTCTGGGCTCGCGAACAGAACACTCTGGACGGATACGTATATAGCACTTTGCTGCAACACGCCGCAGCCTTCTACGCCATATAATCTGGCCTCACCATAAAATTTTCAAGGTTCATTACCTTCTAGACTGCGACACAGCCTAGGCCATAGCCTACCACCATCCAGGCAAACGCATCTGTCCCTCACGCCTAGTATAACCCCAAACTCGCCTCCAGCGCACTTCAAAATTGTACAGCTAAATTGTAACGGATTAGCTGGAAGGATCGCGGAGATTACTGAATTTCTGCGATTCAAGAGACCAAACTGACCACTATATCAGACTTACGAACTTGTGATGGGTGTAACGTACATCGGAAAGACCGTTGCAGCAGTAATGGGGGTGGTCTCGCGTTTATAACACACCACACTGTACAATATAATCTATTTGTTCTCGACATCGACCCGAGGGACTCTACCTTAAAGTGCCAAGGTATAGTGGTCCCGTCAGGCGACGTCGATCTGCAAATTATTAACATCTACATTCCCTCTGTAACATTTTGCCCGGGGGACTATCACCCCGACATAAGTGCGTTGCTAAGAGGAGATAACCGTTTAGTCCTCGGTGACTTCAACGCACATCACGATCTCTGGCACTGAAATAGATGACTCGGAATTCTCTGCAGTAAACGGAGACGCCCCCACTAGAGTGGTAGGCAGCTGCCACAGCTCGCCAGACCTATCGATCGTAAGCTCAGGACTTATAAACTGCGTTAACTGGCGACCGATTCTGACATTGGCATCCGACCACCTGCCAACTATACTCTCAATCGAGCGACAGACGGACTTGATTACCTCTGAACGAAGAACCTTCATCAACTTCAGCAAAACGGACTGGGACCGTTTTACCGACTATAAAGAGCGATCCTTTGCTGCCCTACCCACTCCGACGGACGTACGCCAAGGTGAACGAGAGTTTCACAAGGTTATTGATTCAGCCTCCGGCCGCTTTATTCCCGCTGGAAGAATTCCGGAAATTTGACCGAATTTCCCTGCGGAGGCAGCTGCCCTGGCAAGAGAACGTGACCAAGTGAGACTTCTCAATCCCGCAGACCCTAGAATTAAAGATCTTAAAAGGTGGAAATCCGTCGGACGGTCTGCCGACAGTTTATAATGCATCCACCTGCTGATAGGGACAAGAGACGAGCCATCCGTTGGGCGCACAGCTGAATTGACATAAATTTATAATACTTATTTTGTTGATGCAGCTTGTTAAATTTAAGTCCGTCGTTGATGATGTTTCGCCAAGAAGAGAGAGAAAAATACTTCAGTAAATCTAACATTGATTTTAGTTTTCAATGTCAAGGGCACGGTTGTTGTTGTTGTTAACAGTGCTTCGCCCTGCCCCAGATTGGACAGGGTTACACTGAAATAACAGCCCTTGGCCGGGTGAAAAAACCCGGGTCATTCCGGTGCGATAGAACCGGCTGTTGTGGGCACGGTGAATTCGATCAGCTGATTAAGTGTTGATGGTTGCATTGCATTAGGCGTGTTAGGCCGACTTCACATGCGCAATTGTACATGTACAACACTAAGACCGCAAGGACAAACTCAAAATGGATTGAAAACTTTTAAAATTTAAGTTTTACTTTTTTGGGTAAAAGAAATCATTCTTGCTATAGTAAAATATAAAAAGGATATTTGCTTGACTCGTTTCTTTGATCCTAGAGGTACTAAATCTCGATTTTGAATTTGAATTGTTATTTACCACGAAACCATTTACTTTATTGTCAAATTAGATAAGATGTTTCAAATGAGAGTCAAACAAATCTTAACGTCTTGGGAAAACTATACAAGTGATAATCTCGCTAGCCAATTGCGACAGTGTAATTATATTAAGTTTGAGAACCTGAGTATTGAAAATAAGGTTGTGTTATTACAAAAAAATATATATTAAGTGCTATGAGCTATCTGACATACCCAAAAGAAGTCTGCGTTAAGCTTATGAATAAGTGGTACGACGCAGAACTGGCAAATCTTAATAAACTTAAGCTAAGGCTCTATAACATTGCTCTAGAGACAGGTATATGGGATGATTATCAGACTTCCCGACATAAATATAAAAGGTTAATTAAGATAAAAAAGGCCAAATACATGGAGCATAAAATTACAAATAATATAAGTGACAGCAGGGAAACGTGGAAGAACTTAAAAATTTGCCTATCATTGTCTAAGGAGTGCAATATTATTAACAAAATATGGATCAAAGATCGACTTTTCACACGTGAGAGTGAAATAGCGGAGTCTTTAAATAACTATTTCATTGACAGTATAATAGAAATTAGCCTAAGTATTACTGCTAGTAGTGATGTCAGTATGGACATTGAACAAAGTAGTCTCGCATTTCAGTTTCGAAAAGTCACTACAACCGATATACTTCTTCTTCTTTAAATGGTCATCTAACCGCCTGGGCGATTTTGACCGTCCAACATAGCTCGCCAGTCGTTTCTTCGTTGCGCCAACTGGCGCCAATTGGAAACACCGCGGGATCGCAAATCGGTCTCCACTTGGTCCTTCCATCGGAGTGGTGGTCTCCCTCTTCCTCTGCTTCCACCGGTGGGTGCCGATAAGAATACCTTCTGGGCTGGAGCATCTTCGCTCATTCGCACTACGTGGCCTAGCCAGCGAAGCCGCTGTGTTTTAATTCGCTGAACTATGTCGGCGTCTGCGTAAAGTTCATACAGCTCATCATTAAATCTTCTTCGGTACTCGCCGTCGCCAACGCGTAGAGGTCCACAAATCTTTCGAAGAACCTTTCTCTCGAATACTCCCAGAGCCGCCTCATCAGATGTTGTTAGTGTCCACGCTTCTGCACCATATAGCAGGACGGGTGCGATGAGTGACTTGTAGAGTGTTATTTTCGTTCGTCGAGAGAGGACTTTACTTTTCAATTGCCTACTCAGTCCGAAGTAGCATTTGTTTGCAAGAGTGATTCTTCGTCGGATTTCTAGGCTAACATTATTGTTGGTATTAATGCTGGTTCCCAGGTAAACGAAGTCCTTTACTATTTCGAAATTATTGCTGCCAACAGTGGCTTGGTTGCCAAGGCGCGAATGCGCTGACTCTTTGCATGATGACAGAAGGTACTTCGTTTTGCCCTCGTTCACCACCAATCCCATTTTCTCCGCTTCTTTTTCTAATTTGGAGTAAGCAGAAGTTACGGCGCGGTTGTAAAGGCCAATGATATCAATATCGTCAGCATATGCCAACAGTTGCACGCTTTTATAAAATATTGTTCCAGCGCGGTTAAGTTCTGCAGCTTTTATTATTTTCTCCAGCATTAAATTAAAGAAATCACACGATAGGGGGTCACCCTGTCTGAAACCTCGTTTAGTTTCGAACGGCTCGGAGAGGTACGTCCCAATTCTGACCGAGCTGGCGGTGTTGCTCAAGGTCATTTTGCATAGCCGTATAAGTTTTGCGGGGAAACCAAATTCAGACATAGCGGCATATAGGCAGCTCCTTTTCGTGCTATCGAAAGCGGCTTTAAAATCAACAAAGAGATGATGTGTGTCGATTCTTTTTTCACGGGTTTTTTCCAAGATTTGGCGTATTGTAAAAATCTGGTCGATGGTAGATTTACCAGGTCTGAAGCCACACTGATAAGGTCCAATCAGTCTGTTCACATCAGGCTTCAGTCTTTCGCACAATACACTTGATAGGACCTTATATGCGATATTCAAAAGGCTGATTCCGCGATAGTTAGCGCAGTTTGCAGGATCGCCCTTCTTGTGGATTGGGCAGAGAACACTTAGATTCCAATCCAATCTTCAGGCATGCATTCATCCGACCAAATTCTGCATAGAAGCTGATGCATGCGCCTTACGAGCTCCTCGCCTCCGTGTTTACTGGATATAGTTAAAAAATTCAAAAATAAAATAGGAGGGAAGAAACTGTTATCTGAAGGAGTTGTCAAAGACTCCATTACATATATTGGATATTTTTATACTCAAATCGTCAATGAAAGTCTAGAGAAAGGTACAGTACCAGACCCCTGGAAAACTTCTGTAGTAGTGCCAATTGAGAAAGTCAAAAATACTCTGAGAGATGATGAGATTAAGCCCATTAATACGCTACCATGTGACGAAAAGATACCTAAAACAGTGGTAAAAAACCAGCTAGTAAAGTATTTAGAAGATAATAAAATTATTATACCGCAGCAGTCTGGATTTCGTAAAAAGCATTCATGTGAAAGTGCCCTAAATGTAGTTATTGCTAACTGGAAAGAAGACTTTAGCAGGAACAAACATATTATAGCCGTATTCCTGGATTTAAAGCGAGTCTTTGAGACAATTGACCAAAATTTGCTTCTGAGAAAATTAAACAACATAGGTATTTCTGGAACCGAGCTGAACTGGATCATACAGGGTGGCGCAAAAGTAATCCTCCTATCAGAAAATGCTATAAATTTTGCGATTGGCCCCTAAGGTCAGTTCTGTTTTGACATTTGTGTAGTAAACACATGCGAAATACACGTTAATAAACAATGTTACGCTACACTGCTCCAGAACGCGGAATATTGCTGACTATTTATTTGACCAATAATCGGTCGGTGAAAAACGGTTACTGCGCAAAAGTAATCCTGCTATCAGAAAATGCTATAAATTTTGCGATTGGTCCCTAAAGTCAGTTCTGTTTTGACATTTGTGTAGTAAACACATGCGAAATACACGTTAATAAACAATGTTACGCTACACTGCTCCAGAACGCGGAATATTGCTGACTATTTATTTGACCAATAATCGGTCGGGGCCAAACGGTTACTGTGCATGGTGAGCGCTACAGAGCAATGATCAACGAGTTCTTTTTGCCGCAACTTGATGAATTGGGATTGGAAAACATGTGGTTCCAACAAGACGGTGCAACAGCACACACTGCACGTGCCACAACCGATATGCTGAACATCGGAAGCTTACTTTTGCGCCACCTTGTATATATCAGAGAAAAGACAGGTACCTGTTGGACTACCACAAGGCTCCGTATTGTTTAACATTTATATCAATGATATCGCAAAATGCATGCTGTATAGTGACATTAAATTATTCGCAGATGATACATTACTGATGATTAGTGGCGAAAATGTCAAAGAAATGTACGCAAAGTTACAAAATGACTTAAATAGAGTCAACGATTGGTTATGCTTAAATAAACTGAAATTAAACGTGAAGAAAACAAAATTCATGGTTATATCAAGAGCCACTTTTAGTAACACAGACTTGCAACCATTGAGTATAAGCAATGAATCTATAGAAAGAGTCAACCAATTCAAATACCTAGGAATAACAATCGATGAAAAATGAAATTTTAACGAGCACGTTGATTACACGGTCGGGAAAATTGCCAAAAAAATTGTATTTCACACAAAGAACCTGTAGATACTTAAATAAAAGGTACAAAGTAATGGTCTACAGATCAATTATCGATCCTCACTTTATCTACTGTCCAACTATATTTTTTATTATGAGAGATAGTCAAATTTATAAATTGCAAAAGCAACAAAATCGGGCAATAAGATTTATTCTTAGTAAACGCAATGATACACCTATACGAGATATGCTTGCGGCTCTAAATTGGCTAAGCGTTAAACAACAGCTTTTTTACTATACCATGAAGTTCATTAAGAATATAATAGAGGGCAACCTGCTCGATTATTTGAAAAATAACATTAAATATGTCAGAAATATGCATTCCGTAAACACTCAAAACAGAAATGATTTCAAATTACCATCTTATAGAACAGAATCAGATAAATGTAACTTATATTATAAAGGCCAAAATGTTACAACGAACTTCCAAATGATGTAAATTTATGTAATATGAATCAATTCAAACAAAAACTGTATGATTACTGTAAAACACTACCAATTTAGTGCAGAATGGGCAGCCCTTCAAAATATCGTGCAAAGTGCGTGCAAACCAAGTACTTCCAGATGTACAGCCACATGCTTACGTGCAGAAAGTTGCCGAAACTTATACTGAAACGCATCACTATTCCATCAGTGCTTCGCCGTTCATATATTGTCTTCGCGCTTTACTTGCGTAGACGGCCTGTTATCTGCATCCAACTGGTTCTACCCTTGTATTGGTATGTTCCGAAGGACTGCCCATGCTCAGCACTAAAAAGTGGCAACCAAATTGTTACTGTAATTTTTCCATTTATAATCTAAGTTAGGATATATATATATTTATTTTCTACATTAGCTTTTATGCTCTTAATGTAGTTATAAATCATATGAATAATAATAATAATAATTCCCAAATGGATTACCCACCATAAATCATAATAATAATAATAATAATTCCCAAATGGATTACCCACCATAAATCATATTAATAATAATAATTCCCAAATAGATTTCCCACCACATCCCGCCCGAACGGCGCGAGGGGCTCATCCGCATAACGCGCGCACTGTTCGTTCGTGCCGAGTCGTTGAAAGGCTTTTGTTTGTTTATCGCCGAGGTCTAAAACTGCTCAGCTACAGAGGAAACCTCATCAGCTAAGTAAAGTAGATATAAGATAGGTTACACATTAAGAAATAATTAGTTAACAGAATAAAATTATTGTTAGAAGTTAATATAAAAGTCAAAGAATAAGAAACAATTAGTTGCTATGTATTTAGGATAGAAAGAATTAATTTTTTTATGCTGAAAAGCGAGTCTGAAATATCAAATCTACCAGAAAGAGAGTTATAATCTTGACATAAACAGTGAAAAGGTTCATTTAACTAAAAATTGGTTCGGCACTGTTCTAAGACAAGAGGTTTAGTTGGCCTTGAAGGACTAGATGGTGAATTGAAGTTCACTTCACTTAGAAGAAACGGGCCGCAGAGTGAACCATTTAGCAATTTAAACATAAAAACAATTTCAAGCATTTCCCTCCGACTAGAAAGTGTGTGAGGATTAATGAGTTTGAAACGATTCGTATAGGGTGGCAGATTATACAAGGGATCCCAATAAAATATCTTAAGGCAAATAGTAAAAATTGGTTTTGAACTGATTCTAGGCAATGTACGTGAACCTGGTAACGCGGGTTTCCAATTATAGAACCGTATTTAAGTACCGGTCTGACTAATTTAGTGAAAAGGGATTTAGTTACATAAGGGTAGCTAAATTCTTTAGACCATCGTTTAACGAATGCTAGAACACCTCTAGCCTTATTGACTGTTGGATTAATATGTCGGTTGAAACTGAGCTTATAGTCCATAGTAACCCCCAGGTCAACAAAATCATACACTTGCTCAAGACTATAATTTGTAATTGTAAAGGGAGCCGGCTGAGAAGTTCCAGGCGAAAAACGCATTATTTACATTTTTAAGGTTAAGTGGTGGCATATAATTAAAATCGCACCAAGTAACTAGTGTATCGAGATCTGATTGTAGCTCATTTCTATCTTTAAATGACGTGAATGATATGAAAAGCTTTACGTCGTTACATCAACAGTTTGGAAAAGGAATTTTTCTGGAACGATTTTCCGTCATCCCTTGTCAATTTTGGTTTGGACACAAAGCGGTTTCGGCGTTGTCCCATCTTCAGTGTCTTTCTTCGTTCGGTTGCGTTCGGGTTTATTTGTCTGCTTTTATAGTCCTTCGCTGTGCTGTTTATTAGGTACGTTTTGTGCGGCAGGTAGCTGGTAGTTTGTGTGTGTGTACGATTGCGCTCGTTAAGTTAGTGTTCGGTTTGTAGTCCTTCGTTCTGCTGTCTCGTTTATTTAGCTAGGTACATTTTATATATGTAGTTCGTGTATGTGTGTGTATGCGCTCGTTAAGTGATTGTTTCGTTTGTTGGCATGTAGATTCTGATTTGTAGTCTGTGATTCTGATTTGTATATCCTCTGAGGGTTGATTGCGTGTTTTTTATCTCGCGTCAATTGCCTGTGTTATGTTCTTTTTTCTGTATATCAATTTCAGATGTTCGAATAATGCGTCTGAAACGGTGTTTGGTTGTTCGTTAATTATATTTTCTTGAAATGTTTTTTGTTTATATATTTCCATGTTTTCCAGCATGTTTAAACGTAGACCTTTATGTTCTGTATGGAGAAGCTTGGCTGTGTTTTTGATCTGCGTCGGTTTGCATTTGTTTGTGAACATGTGGCTTGCGAAGTTTGATTCCGACGTGCTATTGGGGTTTTGTGTTTCCTTGCTGAAATCTCTTATGTGTTCCCGGAATCTAGTTCTAATTTTCCGTCCCGTGTGCCCTATGTAGCTTTGTTGGCATTCGCATGTTAACTTATATACACCCTGTTTGTCTAATGGGTCTTCTTCGTTTGTGCCATTGTTTAAAATTGTTCCTACGTTGTTCCTCGTTTTGAAAGCAGTCTGGATGTTGTTCTTTTGAAATACCTTTGCTAATTTGTACTATACTTTCCCCGAGTATGTTAGTACAGTCCAATATTTCTCCTTTTCTTTCGGCTTGTTATTTTTGTTTTATTCCTTATATTCCTTTTAATTTTATTCACCACATGTTTTCCGTATCCAAACACCGTTTCAGACGCATTATTCGAACCTCTGAAATTGACGCAATCAACCCTCAGAGTGTAAACAAATCAGAATCACAGACTTCTACATGCCAAAAAACCTGACAATCACTTAAGGAGCGCACACATACACGAGCTACTTGCTGCCTGCAACACATACAAAATGTACCTAACTAAATAAACGACACAGCAGAACGAAGGACTACAAACCGAACACTAACTTAACGAGCGCAATCGTACACACACACAAACTACCAGCTACCTGCCGCACAAAACGTACCTAATAAACAGCACAGCGAAGCACTATAAAAGCAAACAAATAAACACGAACGCAACCGAACGAAGAAAGACACTGAAGATGGCACAACGCCGAAACCGCTTTGTCTACAAACCAAAATTGACAAGGGATGACGGAAAATATGCCAGAAAAATTCATATTTCTACCCTGTCGGAAACAGCAATAATAAAAAGGAAGATTTTCGAAAATTTTATTATTGTAGAAATTTCATTTATGACCAACAAGAACAGAATCGGGCCAAGCTTTATAAGTTCTCATCACAATTTAATATCAAAGAAACTTCAGAATTTTCCATTTAGGTGTGTGCTTAGGTACTGTGCTGTACATTTGTCAGAACCGATTTTAAAACTACTTAATTTTTCTCTGGAATCTGCATCATTCCCATCTCTTTGGTAACAATATTTTATTATTCCTTTGCATAAAAAAGGTAGTAGGGCAAATATTGAAAGCTACAAAGGCAATGCTAAGCTTTCAGTTATTCCCAAGGCTGTTGAACAGATCATTACTAAACAACTTCAATATCAGTTTACTTCTTTACTATCCCCTTGTCAGCATGGTTTCATACATCGTAGGTCAACCACTAGTAGCTTGCTTGAGTTAACATCCTTAGTAATCGACGCATTTTCGAGAAACAATCAAACGGATGTGATCTACCCTAAACTTAGCAAAGCATTTGATTCCGTTAATTATGAGCTTCTAATTCGTAAACTGGATTTACTCGGCTTTCCGACTCATCTTTTAACATGGCTGACAAGTTACCCTACAAACAGGACTCAAAGAGTTCTGTTCAATCACACAATTTCTCAAACGATTGAAGTAACCTCAGGTGTGCCCCAGGAGAACCACTTGGGCCAGTTAACACGCGCTTTGTTAATTTCTGACCAATAAATGCAGACTTGACATTTGGGCCGATTGTTGACCAAAATCAACAATCGCTGCGTCAGTTAGCTTTCGCAATAAAAAGACACAACCAATAATGGCTGTGTCAACAGTTAATAGTAAAATAAGTTGTAAACAGGAAATTGTTCTTTCTTTTTTAAAACTTTCTTTTGTAAAATCAGCGTCTGCTATAATTTAACAAAACTTGTAAACAGGAAATCGCGTTCCTATTATTTTGTTAAATTTATTTAGTAAGCAATTTATCATAGTTGTAAATAGTATAAAATCAATCAATTTAAGTTGTTAGTTTTAAGTTCGTTTTGACTTCAATAAAGTGCGGACACACTGTCCGAGAAAAAAATTTCTTTTTTTGTCCACTTCAATTAAAGTGGACTTAACTGGCGCCCGATGCCAAAGTCGCGGATAAATCCTGAAATATATTAAAAAGTAAGGATACGCGTGGGCAAACCCGAGCTTAATAAATCCCGAAAATACGGAGTGTAAAAACCCGAAGTTAGAAATCCTGAAAAAAAAAAGTAAGGATACGGGAGTGAAAAAAAATCCGAGCCAAAGAAATCCCGAAAATAATACGCGAGTGTAAAAACCCAAGCTTAAAATAGGAAAAAATCCTTTAAATAAAAAGGGATAACGTGGACTGAAAAAAATAAAAATCGCGAGAATCGCATGAACCTTGGGGCGGCACTCCAGTAGCAGCAGCAAAAGAGAAGATATTACGTAGCAGCCACTCCAGGTTCAGAACCAAAAATAAAACAGGATCAGCAGAAATATCGTGATAAAACAGGATCAGCAGAAATATCGTGATAAAACAGTATCAGCAGAAATATTATGGTAAACCTATCGTGATACAAGATCAAAAAGGATTTGGATTTGATCAAGAAGGATTTGGATTTGGTAAACATATCGTGATACAAGGACCAATAAATATTTGTATTTGGCAAATTTATCGTGATAGAAAAACCGAGAAGGATTTGGATTTAGCAAACCTATCGTGATATCAAAAAGGATTTGGATCGTGATACTAGAACTTTTATTACAAAGCAGCAGCAATAATCCGGCAGCAGCAGCATAAGGGTAATATTAAAGCAACAACACTAAAGTATTGTAATACAGATTATTAAGGATCAAATCAAATTGTGAGTAATAAGCACATAGGAGCTTACCCAAGAAGAAAAAAAATGGCAGACCCTAACAATTTAGTTCGTCCTCCCGTCCTTAACCAAAACACCCCAGCCCCTCAGGCAACAGATAATGTTCAATTAAGTGTGGACGATCTAAGAAACTTAATAACAAATATAGCAACTAACATTCTCCAACAACAGGGTCCAGGTGTAGTACAGGCCACACTCAACCCAAACTCCTTTCTCAGTACAGCAATCGATCAAACTATAGAAGATAGGCATCGGGGTAATCTGGGAGAACTGGATAAAATTCCAGATGTAGTAAAATGTCTTAAAGATTTCTCCGGTCGCCCTGGGGAGTTTAATTCCTGGAAAAAGAGTGTAGATAGAATTCTTAGCATTTACGAACCACTAAAGGGAACCCCAAAATATTACGGAATTCTTAGCGTAATCCGAAATAAGATAACAGGCAATGCCGGTACGGCATTAGAATCTTACAATACGCCACTAGATTGGCTGGCAATTACGAAATGTCTTGCAATGCATTACGCAGACAAACGCGACATTTCCACTTTAGAATATCAGCTCACGACCTTAGTACAAGGTAACAGGAGCATAGCAGAATTCTACCAACAGGTATACACATACCTTTCATTAATTCTAAATAAATTAGGATGTGTAGATATGGGTAACGAGTCTCTGCGCATGATGACCCAATCATATAGAAATAAGGCCCTTGATACCTTCATTAGAGGTCTAAATGGGGACCTACCTCGACTACTGGGTATCAGGGAACCGGCAGATCTTCCACAGGCCCTTCAACTATGCCACCAACAAGGCCACCGAAGCCTCAACCTAAGCCAGAACCAATGGAAGTAGACCAGAGCTTACATTCACGACGAATTAACTATATGAACAGACCACCGCAGAATCCGTTTCAGGGTAAAAGACCGCCACAATCGGTCAGCAACCAACCCCCTCTCAAAAATCAAAGAACATTTCACATAGATACGTCAATCGAAGAGACCCAATCCAAAAATGAGGACGAGGATGAATTTGAAGAATACAATGATGTCCATTTTTTTTAGCATAATTAGCTCTTCGCTTCCATACATTGAAGTGAAGACGGAGAGCGGGAATGTTTTAAAATTTTTGGTGGACACAGGTTCCAGTAAAAATTATGTAAAACCAAGTTTAGCAAAAAGGCGACTACCAAACGAAAAACCTTTCCGTGCTAAATCAATTACAGGAGATGTTAAGATAATGGAATACACTTATGTAAAACTCTTTAACATAGAAGAAAAAATTAAATTTTATCTTATGCCCTTACTGAAATCATTCGATGCCATTCTGGGAAACGACACCCTTAGGGCACTAGGAGCAGTAATACATACGGCAGAAAATAAGATGGTTCTAAAGAATGGTCGTATAGTCAAACTTAAACAACAATCTTCACATACCGTCAACGCGATAAAAATTAAAGAGGAAGGATTATCCCCCAACCAAAAAAATATTATGAAGGATATTGTGAATACATATCCCAATCTCTTTTCCGAACCCGACGAAAGGCTTACGTATACTACGAAGGTTATGGGACAAATCAGAACACAAACTGACTCCCCTGTATACTCAAAATTCTATCCCTACCCAGCAACGCTGAAAAGCGAGGTAGAATCACAAGTAAAGAAATTACTGAATGATGGTATTATAAGGCCATCCCGATCTCCGTACAACTCACCCGTGTGGATTGTACCTAAAAAACCAGACTCAGAAGGTAATAAACAATACCGCATGGTAATAGATTATAGGAAATTGAATTCGGTTACAATGGCCGATAGATACCCAATACCGGAAATATCGGAGGTAATCTCGAACCTTGGAGAAAGTAAGTTTTTCTCCGTTTTAGACTTCAAAAGCGGTTTTCACCAGATCCCCTTAAAGGAATCTGACATCGAAAAAACAGCATTCTCAATAAAGGGCGGCAAGTACGAATTTACCCGTTTGCCGTTCGGGCTTAAAAATGCTCCCTCTATTTTTCAACGAGCTCTAGACGATATATTGCGTGAGCATATAGCAAAGTACTGCTACGTCTATATCGATGACATAATAATTTTTAGCAAAACTGAGGACGAACACCTCAATCATATCAGGAAAATCTTTGGAACCCTAGAGGAGGCCAACATGAAAATCCAGTTGGACAAGTGCAAATTTTTTAAGAAAGAAGTCGAGTTCCTAGGGTATATAATATCTCCAAAGGGCATTAAAACCAACCCTGCGAAGGTCGAAGCAATTGCAAATTTTCCGCAACCCGCAACTTTAAAAGAGCTTCGAAGTTTCCTCGGTATGTCAGGATACTATCGTAGATTCATAAAAGACGACGCAAAGCTAGCAAAACCCCTAACATCTCTTTTAAGAGGGGAAGAGGGTAGAATATCCAAAAATAAATCTTCAAAAGTCAATATAATTTTGAAAGAGGATGCCATAAGAGCCTTCAACAACATAAAACTCTCACTTACTTCTGAGGACATTGTACTTGCATATCCCAATTACAATAAAAATTTCCAGCTAGTAACAGACGCCTCCAAGTTCGCTCTCGGAGCCGTCCTATCCCAAGATTCTAAGCCATTGGCGTTTATTTCAAGAACTTTGAGTAAGGCTAAGGAACATTATGCGGCGAACGAAAAAGAGATGCTAGCCATAATCTGGGCCTTAAACTCATTTAGAAACTTTTTGTACGGATCAGCCAAGGTGGAAATTTTTACCGACCACCAGCCACTCACATACGCGCTTAGTAATAAAAATAACAACTCGAAGATGAAACGATCGAAGGCAGCTCTCGAGGAGTACTCTTACGAGTTGTTTTACAAGCCAGGCAAACAAAATGTTGTGGCCGACGCCCTATCAAGAATTCCTCATAAGGAAACACAGATTAACACTTTATCTACGGCAACAAATTCGGATGACAGCTCATCCCATAATCTAATATATAGTGTTGAAGCGCCTATCAACGCTTTCAAAAATCAAATATTTCTTAAAAACGACGAAATCTCCTCTTATCAATTCAGAATAATATTTCCAACATACCATCGACATATAATTATGGAACCAGACTTCTCCCAACAAACACTTACCTCAATCCTCAAAAGATACCTCAACGCATCAGTAATAAACTGCATTAAAACAGAGCAGTCCATAATGGGAAAAATACAGGAATTATACCCAGTACATTTTAGTAGGTATCGCATCAGGTTTACACAGGTAGAGGTTCAGGATATAACTGATGAGAAAGAACAGGAGGAAATAATTATTGGGACACACAATAGGGCCCACAGGAATAGTAAAGAAAACAAAACACAAATTTTGGAAAGGTATTATTTCCCTGGGATGACAAATAAAATTAAGAAAATTATCAAATCATGCGTTACATGCAAAGAAAATAAATACGAACGTAACCCACCAAAACCTCAAATACAAGCTACTCCTATACCCCAATTTCCAGGTCAAATAGTCCATATAGACATATTAATAATGGGTAAACAGCTTATTCTAACAGCTGTGGATAAATTCTCTAAATATGCAGTAGCAAAAGTTATTCGCTCCAGGGCCACCGAAGATATAAGGCAGCCATTGAGGGATATTATTTTCACTTTAGTACCGGAAACTATAGTGATGGACAATGAGAGGTCCTTCAACTCAGAATCAATAAACTTCATGATTAACAATGAATTCAATACAGAAATATATCGAACACCCCCATACTCTAGTTGCTCTAACGGACAAGTTGAGCGCTTTCATTCCACCCTGCAAGAAATAATGCGCTGCCTAGAAGTGGAAAAAAGCCACAGATCCTTCAGCGAATTATTGGAAAAATCCGTTAAAGAGTACAATTACTCTGTGCATTCTACAACCGGGAAAAAACCAATTGAAATATTTTTCGGGAGGAGAATTAGTACCGACCCCGACCTTCTAGAGAAAGATAGGCAGGAAATCAAGGAGAAATTACTAAGTAAACAACAACAGGAACTTTGTTATCATAATAAAGATAAACAAACCCCAAAAACCTTTTCAGAGGGCGACATTATATTTGTTAAGGTAAATAAGAGATTAGGAAATAAGTTATCGGCTAGGTATAAGAAGGAGATCGTAGCGGAGAATTTCAACACAACCATTAAAACAAGGTCAGGCAGGATAGTTCACAAGAAAAACATTAGACAATACTAAACCAATTACCCTCACTCTAACAGGAAAATGCTACTGACAACCATCTTTTTCTGGACATTCATTCTTGGTGTCAAAAGCCAACAAATGAGTGTGCAGGACCTAACGAATAACAACGGATACATACCCATCAAGACAGGAGAACTAAAGACGATTAACCATTACGACAAGGTACTACATTTTATCAACCTGACCACATACGAGAACACGATGTTACGTATCACAGACAATATGAAAATTCTGAAGACAACCTCCTTTGAAGACACGCAACTTTTGGAATCTATTAACGAAAATTTTCTTCTACTAAGAGCAAAAATAGATAAGTTACGCCCACACCCAAAATCCAAACGAGGACTAATTAACGTGTTAGGTAAAGGCTTGAAATTCATAGCAGGCTCTATGCGATGACGAACGAGAAATTAAAAACGCATTAGATCAGGTACTTAGCAATGAACGGACAATCACTGACAATGCAATCGAATTAACACGCTTTAACAGTTTTTTGACGCAACAGATAGACAATATTACGACCCACATAAATAAACAACAAGCTCTTATAACCGACTACATAGGTACACTTAAATACTCTACACTGTACGAAGTTCTTGTAGACGATAATAACTATATCTACAATTTAAATGTAGAAAATAATTTAGAGAAGAATTTAATCAGGAAAAACGATGAATGTGTCAGCAATATTTTAGAATTCAAAGAAGCCCGATGTAAACAAAAATATTTAACGGAAACTTCAGTTGTAGAAATCGAACCGGGAATATTAGTTTTGAAGCACTTTAATAAAAATGTAACTCACAATTGTAGTAAATTGAAATTTATGCAAAATGGCACTTTTTTAATAAAATTTGAAAATTGCAAAATTACAATATCCAACATAACTTACAACAACCTAAATCTTAAAACTTATGACACATTTGTTCTTCCAAATTTAATAACCAGTATCAAAGACAATAATGAAGAAGCAAATCTAAATTTGAAACTCGAAACTTTATATGTAAGCCATATGCAACACAAGACGGATATTCAACTATTGGTAAAAAATAATAAAATAAAACACATAATTAGCATAAGTACCAATATAATAGTTATTTTAATTTTTATTATCATCATTCTGATTTTTTACAACAAAAGTGAAAAAAGATTTTATGTAACAACAGAAAACGTAGCAGACATACCTAAAGCTCCATATCTTCAAGTCAGTGTATAATTTCGTAAAACTTGTGCCGATTGAGGGCAATCGACTTAAGAGGGGAAGAGTTAACACGCGCTTTGTTAATTTCTGACCAATAAATGCTGACTTGACATTTGGGCCGATTGTTGACCAAAATCAACAATCGCTGCGTCAGTTAGCTTTCGCAATAAAAAGACACAACCAATAATGGCTGTGTCAACAGTTAATAGTAAAATAAGTTGTAAACAGGAAATTGTACTTTCTTTTGTAAAACTTTCTTTTGTAAAATCAGCGTCTGCTATAATTTAACAAAACTTGTAAACAGGAAATCGCGTTCCTATTATTTTGTTAAATTTATCTAGTAAGTTAGGCATAGTTCCCACCGACATAGTAACCCAAACAGAACTGGACCTAATCAAAGACTACGACAGTTATAGGAATATTAAGGTAGCCGTCATCTTTCAGGAAGACACCATTATACTCACCTTACTAATCCCACAATTTTCCACCAACATCCTATCCAAAATAAGATTCGAACCCCTCCCCAATCCTTTAAACAAGTCCATTGTTCTTAGCGAGTACGAAGTTCTTGTAGACGATAATAACTATATCTACAATTTAAATGTAGAAAATAATTTAGAGAAGAATTTAATCAGGAAAAACGATGAATGTGTCAGCAATATTTTAGAATTCAAAGAAGCCCGATGTAAACAAAAATATTTAACGGAAACTTCAGTTGTAGAAATCGAACCGGGAATATTAGTTTTGAAGCACTTTAATAAAAATGTAACTCACAATTGTAGTAAATTGAAATTTATGCAAAAGGGCACTTTTTTAATAAAATTTGAAAATTGCAAAATTACAATATCCAACATAACTTACAACAACCTAAATCTTAAAACTTATGACACATTTGTTCTTCCAAATTTAATAACCAGTATCAAAGACAATAATGAAGAAGCAAATCTAAATTTGAAACTCGAAACTTTA
Organism: Merzomyia westermanni; assembly: GCA_949987695.1. Taxonomy (NCBI): domain Eukaryota; kingdom Metazoa; phylum Arthropoda; class Insecta; order Diptera; family Tephritidae; genus Merzomyia; species Merzomyia westermanni. The sequence continues at coordinate 80,447,255 of OX465288.1, forward strand.
TATGTAAGCCATATGCAACACAAGACGGATATTCAACTATTGGTAAAAAATAATAAAATAAAACACATAATTAGCATAAGTACCAATATAATAGTTATTTTAATTTTTATTATCATCATTCTGATTTTTTACAACAAAAGTAAAAAAAGATTTTATGTAACAACAGAAAACGTAGCAGACATACCTAAAGCTCCATATCTTCAAGTCAGTGTATAATTTCGTAAAACTTGTGCCGATTGAGGGCAATCGACTTAAGAGGGGAAGAGTTAACACGCGCTTTGTTAATTTCTGACCAATAAATGCTGACTTGACATTTGGGCCGATTGTTGACCAAAATCAACAATCGCTGCGTCAGTTAGCTTTCGCAATAAAAAGACACAACCAATAATGGCTGTGTCAACAGTTAATAGTAAAATAAGTTGTAAACAGGAAATTGTACTTTCTTTTGTAAAACTTTCTTTTGTAAAATCAGCGTCTGCTATAATTTAACAAAACTTGTAAACAGGAAATCGCGTTCCTATTATTTTGTTAAATTTATTTAGTAAGCAATTTATCATAGTTGTAAATAGTATAAAATCAATCAATTTAAGTTGTTAGTTTTAAGTTCGTTTTGACTTTAATAAAGTGCGGACACGCTGTCCGAGAAAAAAATTTCTTTTTTTTGTCCACTGTAAGACTTTGCTACTCGTATTGTCCGTATGACAAGCCTTCCAGACATCTCCTTCAGGCTGATTTGGACTCATTGCAATGCTGGTGCACAGCAAACTTACTTACATTGAATTGATCTAAATATAAGCAAATGACATTTTATCGAGTAAAGCTAGTTTTGACATCCTATGTACTAAATAATACTCCTTTGGAACGTATATCTGTTGTAGGTGATTTAGGTGTCCTTTTTGATCCTAAACTGTGTTTTATTATGCATACTTCCTGGATTACTAATAAGGCTGGGTTTGTTAAGAGGTGGGATAAAGAGTTTGATGATCCGTATCTCACAAAGACCCTCTACACATCGTCCGTCCTATACTTGAGTATTGCTCGTGTGTTTGGTGCCTCGTATATCAAAGTCATATAAAACGATTTGAGTCTATACAAAAGCAATTCCTAATTTTTGCCTTGCGCGGACTCAATTGGAACCCGAATATTCATCTATCCCCTTAATCGGTTTCTTATTAGTTTACCTACTCTGGAAAATCGGACAATTTTACTAGGGGGAATGTTCCTACATAAACTGATTATCGGTGAGATTGACTCTTCTGTACTACTCGGAAATTGAATTTTTCCGTTCCTGCTAGAACCTTCAGATACTACGTGCCTTTTTATTTACCTCTTTGTCGTCTCAACTTCGCCAAAAATAGTCCCCTGCGCATTTGGTGTTCGCAGTACAACGACTTGTTTTGCTGTATAAACTTTGAACGTACATTTGCCACTTTACGTAATACATACCTGCATATCTAGCCTGAAATTACTTCTTGCTGACGTTGCTGTATATCGAGTTGCTGATATAAGGGAGGATTGGAAACATATCCTTTCCAACCTCCCAAATAAATTGGAGCATTAATTGTGTTTATCGGAATCTGTCGCATTTCGACAGCTTATATGATAAAACTAAAAATAACAAAGCTAGTCACGTTAACATTTACAATAAAGGATGGGAAATACGTCCTTTCCAACCTCCCAACTCAATTGGAACATTAATTGTGTTGATCGGAATCTGTTGAATTCCGACAGCTAATATCATAAAACTAAAACTAGTAAACTTATCCAGTTAAAATTTGGAATAAGGGAGGATTGGAAACACGTCCTTTCCAACCTCCCAACTAAATTAAGCATTAAATGTGTTGATCGTAATCTGTTGCATTCCGACAGCTAATATGATAAAACTAAAACTAATATAACTACTAAAGTTAACATTTGGAATAAGGGAGGATTGGAAACACGTCTTTTCCAACCTTCATCTAAATTGGAGCATTAACTGTGTTGATCGGAATCTGTTGCACTCCGACAGCTAATATGATAAAACTTAAACTATTACAACCAACTAAGTTAACCTTTGGAACCAGGAAGGATTGGAAACACGCCCTTTCCAACCTCTTAAATAGTTGATCAGAACCCAGTGCTTTCTGACGGCATTGAAATTATTATTTTTGTTTGTAATTTTAGTTATTCTATTTTTATGTTTTCAATGCAATATTAGTAATAATTTAATCTTAATTAATGCCTTGTATATATACCTTTTCATTTTTAATAGTCGACCATTTTGTGTATTGACTTTAAATAAAGAACACATCGCTATGTAAATTGTACGAGGTGGCGCAAAAGTAAGCTTCCGATGTTCAGCATATCGGTTGTGGCACGTGCAGTGTGTGCTGTTGCACCGCCTTGTTGGAACCACATGTTTCCCAATCCCAATTCATCAAGTTGCGACAAAAAGAACTCGTTGATCATTGCTCTGTAGCGCTCACCATTCACAGTAACCGTTTGGCCCCGACCGATTATTGGTCAAATAAATAGTCAGCAATATTCCGCGTTCTGGAGCAGTGTAGCGTAACATTGTTTATTAACGTGTATTTCGCATGTGTTTACTACACAAATGTCAAAACAGAACTGACTTTAGGGGCCAATCGCAAAATTTATAGCATTTTCTGATAGGAGGATTACTTTTGCGCAGTAACCGTTTTTCACCGACCGATTATTGGTCAAATAAATAGTCAGCAATATTCCGCGTTCTGGAGCAGTGTAGCGTAATGCCTGGTTTTCATTAGGTCAAAATGACTGACATCAAAAGCTGACTTAACTGCCACCATGGCGATTTGGTGTCAAATGCGTTTTCATTACGTTTTAAAAACTGACATGAAATCGATAACGCAGTGCGTGTCAAAGACTGTCGTCAAATTTTTGTGTCAGTCGATTGGCAACCCATTTTCACTATCGATGTCAAACGTGAAAAAAATATTTATGGCAGCTGATCAGCTGGTACATTTTTGTTAACAAAACACAAACAGTGGAAAAAGTGAAAATCATACAAAATAATAATTTAAACCAAAAAAATGCGTAAAAATAAACAAGTGGCAATAGCTGCTGCCACAATTTGTATTGTGACAAGTTTAAGGGCATGGATAAGGAAGAGGAACCAGTTAAGAAAGCGGAAGCAATGGTGGGTTAGACCAGGTCTGCGGGATAGAGGAGCATGTGGGTTCTACACCACACTGCGTTCTAAGCTGTTCCTGCAAGATCCAAAGTGGCTGAAAAATTTTTTGAGGATGACTCTGGAGGATTTTGACTTCCTTGTAGATCGCCTAACGCCTTACTTGTATAAAAACAATACCAGGTTTCGGGAAGCGATTTCGGTAGGGGAAAAGGTGGCAGTAACTTTACGTTACTTGGCAACTGGAGATAGCTTTTCCAGTCTAATGACTGTTTTTCTGTTGGGAAAAACTACGATTTGTCATGCAATACATGAGACATGCCGTGCTATATTTGAGGCTTTAAAAGCCGAATTTCTAAAGGTGAGTATTCATGTAACGTTTTTCTTATCAGAAACAAAAATAAATTGGTTGGTTATATTTCCTCAAGGTTCCCAGCAGTGGTGAAGAATGGACCGCGGTTGCCCACCGCTTTGAACAGCGATGGAATTTCCCTAATTGCTGCGGAGCATTGGACGGCAAACATGTAGCTATACAGGCGCCTGCAAACTGTGGCTCAGAATATTTTAATTACAAGAAGTACAACAGCATTGTACTGATGGCTATGGTGGATGCCGACTACAAATTTTTGTTTGTAGAAGTTGGTGCATATGGTCGTGAGTCTGATGGTGGTGTTTTTGGAAGGTAATACTGCTAAATAAATCTTGGAATTTTACCTTAATATTTATGAACTTCTATTCCAAAATACACAGATGTCCACTTTCTAGTGCACTTGCTGACAACACAATCAATTTTCCACCACCGAAACCACTCCCACATGAAGGAAATGAAATGCCATTTGTCATTGTTGCTGACGACGCTTTTCCATTAAAGCCGTACTTAATGAAACCCTTTTGTTATCGTGAACAAGTTATGTCGCACAAAATTTTTAACTATAGGCTGTCTCGAGCAAGAAACGTAGTCGAAAATGTGTTCGGGATATGTGCATCGCGATATCGAATTCTGAGAAGGCCAATGGACGTGAAGCCAGAACATGCAAAATCTATTGTTCTCGCCATTTGCGTCCTACACAACTTTCTATTAAGCCGCAAATCAGTATACCTAAGAAGATCTGACGTGGACAATGAGACAGATGGCGTTGCTGTTGAAGGAAATTGGCGAATGGAGCTTGGAGAAAACGGAACCCTCCCATCAATTCGGCCCAGCAGTGGTTTAGGCAGGCCAGCAAGCGACGCGGTAAATGTACGCGAACAATTTATGAATTACTTCATGACACCCCATGGTGAAGTTGCATGGCAATACAATAGGACTATACTACATGACTCATTTTGGTAGTTTTCAAGAAAGTGAGCAATAACTATCTGTAACTCGAAAGTAATAAACAACATCATAAATTTCATATTATTTCATTTCATATTTTCATTTATTAAAAAATAATTTGTACTTTTAAAGTCTTATAGTTTTCTTTGTACTTGCTATCCTTAAAATAATAGAAGCGAAGTCAATTGCTAAGTTATGACATCTTAAATTATTTTTATATACAGTGGTGCACATTAGCATTGGCAGAACAGTTTTATGCGATTTTTTCAAAATTTAAGCCTTAATAAAATTATTTTAACAAAGACTATATGAACGGCTGGGAATGATAAGTAAACATATTTTGAATGTAAGTAAAAGTTAGCATATGAAATGTTTAATTAAAGAGCGTACAAGAAAAGGTGTTCACCAAAAGATAGACATTTTCATTAGCATGATATTTTAAACTTTTAATGGAAAAAATGATTTGTCTACGTTTTGCTGAATACCTTTTTTTGTACGCTCTTTAATTAAACATTTCATATGCTAACTTTTACTTACATTCAAAATATGTTTACTTATCATTCCCAGCCGTTCATATAGTCTTTGTTAAAATAATTTTATTAAGGCTTAAATTTTGAAAAAATCGCATAAAACTGTTCTGCCAATGCTAATGTGCACCACTGTATATAAAAATAATTTAAGATGTCATAACTTAGCAATTGACTTCGCTTCTATTAATTTGTGGACAGTGAATAGCAGTGTATGCACATAAAAATAAAAAAATTCATAAATATGTAATAAAATAAAAAAGGCACTTTTCATTTGGCTAGCTATTAATAAATATAAAATAATATATATAGTGAACCGAATGTAAATAGGGATTTAATGGTAAGTTTTAACATAAATTTTTTTATGTGTATTTTAAATTTTTCTTTCAAAATATAGGAAAACTTATAGCTCATGTATAAATGAAAATTGTATAAGCTCAAACAAAGTTTAGGAGAGTTAGTCAAGTTTTGGTAACTCGTTAATTTATTCACAGAATTTTTAGAAAATTTCTGAGTATACAGTTTTGTAGCACTATCAAATTTAGATCAGGAATGTGCAGGTTGGAAGTAGCTAAAAAATTTCCGTGAATTTTCAGAATTTTTTTCGTCGAGGGTGTTGAGCAATTCCTTTCATGCAACAAACAAATTAAGTTTTGTATGAAAGGAATTACTCAACACCCTCGACGAAAAAAATTCTGAAAATTCACGGAAATTTTTTTAGCTACTTCCAACTTGCACATTCCTGATCTAAATTTGATAGTGCTACAAAACTGTATACTCAGAAATTTTCTAAAAATTCTGTGAATAAATTAACGAGTTACCAAAACTTGACTAACTCTCCTAAACTTTGTTTGAGCTTATACAATTTTCATTTATACATGAGCTATAAGTTTTCCTATATTTTGAAAGAAAAATTTAAAATACACATAAAAAAATGTATGTTAAAACTTTCCATTAAATCCCAATTTATCTTCGACGCATACATACTTAAATCTAAAAATACATAGCTAAATCTAAAAATACATTCTTAAATCTAAAAACGGCATCATTCCGGGCTAAAATAAAAAAAGAAAAATTAAGATTTTATCAACACCATTCTGTTTCTGCTCTTACCGTGCAAATTTGTTCTGGTATTTCAATATCAGCCCATACAACTCAGCCTTGAACTCCTTTGCCAGCTGAGGGAGTTCAGCTGCCCATTCGCGACCATTTGATGCCACGAAGTTGCCCACATCATCCCAAGCATCATTTTTTGCTGCCGCTGACATCGTCTCCAATGCACGTTGCATCACCTCAGAAAATCCATCGTCGTCTTTAGGAGCGCGTCGTCGTGCCACCGATCCTCGGGATGTTGACGGCGTTGACATCACGTCCTCAAGCTCCAAAAGACTGTCCGTATCAGACAGGGAAGCTGATGGCATCTGCGGCGATGAACACTTCTATAATATACATGGATACATATACAGTGGATGTGTAGATACATATACAATGGAGGACATAAGTTAACATACAGCACATTTTTTTGGTAATGGTCCCAGGACGTAGTGCAGAAATGTGTTATGCGCTAAGCTACTAAATATCACGTAGCCGGCTTTGGATCGGCTGAGGGTTATTGTTTTGAAGGGCAGCCAAAGGCCGCCTCTGCACATAAATATGTTGTGAAAACTGTATGTAAACTTAACTCCACACATATTTATGGATATTAATAAAATATACTTACATCTGGCAAGTTTGAGGTCGTATTTGCCTCAATTTGCAGTGACGGTTCAAGAAATTTGAGGGAGTTGTACAGCGGATTCATTGACATAGATCGCACTGCACCTTGGCCACTCTTGCTGAGCTGCTTTCGGTTGAACGCCGCCTATTACAAAAGTTTGGATTAGCAATTATATTTCTATAAACCAAAAACAAACTTACCCGAAAAGAGCAGCGCAGGCTGTTCCATTTGGCGGACACTTCTGATCGTGGCATCTTTAGGCTATCGGCCACATCTTGCCATTGAGCCTCCCTCAAATTCCTATCCCTGTATTGAGGTGAAAGGAAGTTCCAGGTACCTTCCCTGACCTCTACTTCCTGGATTAAGCGTTCAGTTTGGTCGGCTGTCCACGCTTCCTTCAGCTTTCGCACCCGCTTCTTCTTTACAACGCCAGCACTGTCTGGGTGTGCGAAAGCTATGGTATTACTTGACTCGTCCATTTTTATTATTTTAAACTAAAAACAAGAATGTAAAAAGTTAATAAATAAACTTTTGTAAAAATTGTATTCCACTTACCATTGATGTGTGAAGAAGGCGAAAAACAGCTGTTCGCACGTCAAATAAAACATTTGCCAACATGTTGTCAAATTGCTTTTTTGTGTCAAACGTTGCCAACTCATTTGTCAAACAGAAATTTGATCGTTTTCATATGGCTGTCATTTTATATGACAGGGAGTGGTCATAACTGACTGCAAACGCAATTGACACCGTATGCCAACCCGTTTTCATTAATTTGACAACATTTGACGTCATATATGACATAATGAAAACCAGGCATAACATTGTTTATTAACGTGTATTTCGCATGTGTTTACTACACAAATGTCAAAACAGAACTGACTTTAGGGGCCAATCGCAAAATTTATAGCATTTTCTGATAGGAGGATTACTTTTGCGCAGTAACCGTTTTTCACCGACCGATTATTGGTCAAATAAATAGTCAGCAATATTCCGCGTTCTGGAGCAGTGTAGCGTAACATTGTTTATTAACGTGTATTTAACGTGTAAATTGTAAAGGGAGCCGGCTGAGAAGTTCCAGGCGAAAAACGCATTATTTACATTTTTAAGGTTAAGTGGTGGCATATAATTAAAATCGCACCAAGTAACTAGTGTATCGAGATCTGATTGTAGCTCATTTCTATCTTTAAATGACGTGAATGATATGAAAAGCTTTACGTCGTTACATCAACAGTTTGGAAAAGGAATTTTTCTGGAACGATTTTCCGTCATCCCTTGTCAATTTTGGTTTGGACACAAAGCGGTTTCGGCGTTGTCCCATCTTCAGTGTCTTTCTTCGTTCGGTTGCGTTCGGGTTTATTTGTCTGCTTTTATAGTCCTTCGCTGTGCTGTTTATTAGGTACGTTTTGTGCGCCAGGTAGCTGGTAGTTTGTGTGTGTGTACGATTGCGCTCGTTAAGTTAGTGTTCGGTTTGTAGTCCTTCGTTATGCTGTCTCGTTTATTTAGCTAGGTACATTTTATATATGTAGTTCGTGTATGTGTGTGTATGCGCTCGTTAAGTGATTGTTTCGTTTGTTGGCATGTAGATTCTGATTTGTAGTCTGTGATTCTGATTTGTATATCCTCTGAGGGTTGATTGCGTGTTTTTTATCTCGCGTCAATTGCCTGTGTTATGTTCTTTTTTCTGTATATCAATTTCAGATGTTCGAATAATGCGTCTGAAACGGTGTTTGGTTGTTCGTTAATTATATTTTCTTGAAATGTTTTTTGTTTATATATTTCCATGTTTTCCAGCATGTTTAAACGTAGACCTTTATGTTCTGTATGGAGAAGCTTGGCTGTGTTTTTGATCTGCGTCGGTTTGCATTTGTTTGTGAACATGTGGCTTGCGAAGTTTGATTCCGACGTGCTATTGGGGTTTTGTGTTTCCTTGCTGAAATCTCTTATGTGTTCCCGGAATCTAGTTCTAATTTTCCGTCCCGTGTGCCCTATGTAGCTTTGTTGGCATTCGCATGTTAACTTATATACACACTGTTTGTCTAATGGGTCTTCTTCGTTTGTGCCATTGTTTAAAATTGTTCCTACGTTGTTCCTCGTTTTGAAAGCAGTCTGGATGTTGTTCTTTTGAAATACCTTTGCTAATTTGTACTATACTTTCCCCGAGTATGTTAGTACAGTCCAATATTTCTCCTTTTCTTTCGGCTTGTTATTTTTGTTTTATTCCTTATATTCCTTTTAATTTTATTCACCACATGTTTTCCGTATCCAAACACCGTTTCAGACGCATTATTCGAACCTCTGAAATTGACGCAATCAACCCTCAGAGTGTAAACAAATCAGAATCACAGACTTCTACATGCCAACAAACCTGACAATCACATAAGGAGCGCACACATACACGAGCTACTTGCTGCCTGCAACACATACAAAATCCTAACTACATAAACGACACAGCAGAACGAAGGACTACAAACCGAACACTAACTTAACGAGCGCAATCGTACACACACACAAACTACCAGCTACCTGCCGCACAAAACGTACCTAATAAACAGCACAGCGAAGCACTATAAAAGCAAACAAATAAACACGAACGCAACCGAACGAAGAAAGACACTGAAGATGGCACAACGCCGAAACCGCTTTGTCTACAAACCAAAATTGACAAGGGATGACGGAAAATATGCCAGAAAAATTCATATTTCTACCCTGTCGGAAACAGCAATAATAAAAAGGAAGATTTTCGAAAATTTTATTATTGTAGAAATTTCATTTATGACCAACAAGAACAGAATCGGGCCAAGCTTTATAAGTTCTCATCACAATTTAATATCAAACAAACTTCAGAATTTTCCATTTAGGTGTGTGCTTAGGTACTGTGCTGTACATTTGTCAGAACCGATTTTAAAACTACTTAATTTTTCTCTGGAATCTGCATCATTCCCATCTCTTTGGTAACAATATTTTATTATTCCTTTGCATAAAAAAGGTAGTAGGGCAAATATTGAAAGCTACAAAGGCAATGCTAAGCTTTCAGTTATTCCCAAGGCTGTTGAACAGATCATTACTAAACAACTTCAATATCAGTTTACTTCTTTACTATCCCCTTGTCAGCATGGTTTCATACATCGTAGGTCAACCACTAGTAGCTTGCTTGAGTTAACATCCTTAGTAATCGACGCATTTTCGAGAAACAATCAAACGGATGTGATCTACCCTAAACTTAGCAAAGCATTTGATTCCGTTAATTATGAGCTTCTAATTCGTAAACTGGATTTACTCGGCTTTCCGACTCATCTTTTAACATGGCTGACAAGTTACCCTACAAACAGGACTCAAAGAGTTCTGTTCAATCACACAATTTCTCAAACGATTGAAGTAACCTCAGGTGTGCCCCAGGAGAACCACTTGGGCCCATTACTGTTTACCCTGTTCATAAACGATTTACCGCAGGTTATATTCCAAACCCCTAATGTATGCGGGTGATGTAAAACTTTGCTACTCGTATTGTCCGTATGACAAGCCTTCCAGACATCTCCTTCAGGCTGATTTGGACTCATTGCAATGCTGGTGCACAGCAAACTTACTTACATTGAATTGATCTAAATATAAGCAAATGACATTTTATCGAGTAAAGCTAGTTTTGACATCCTATGTACTAAATAATACTCCTTTGGAACGTATATCTGTTGTAGGTGATTTAGGTGCCCTTTTTGATCCTAAACTAAAATGTGTTGATCGTAATCTGTTGCATTCCGACAGCTAATATGATAAAACTAAAACTAATATAACTACTAAAGTTAACATTTGGAATAAGGGAGGATTGGAAACACGTCTTTTCCAACCTTCATCTAAATTGGAGCATTAACTGTGTTGATCGGAATCTGTTGCACTCCGACAGCTAATATGATAAAACTTAAACTATTACAACCAACCAAGTTAACCTTTGGAACCAGGAAGGATTGGAAACACGCCCTTTCCAACCTCTTAAATAGTTGATCAGAACCCAGTGCTTTCTGACGGCATTGAAATTATTATTTTTGTTTGTAATTTTAGTTATTCTATTTTTATGTTTTCAATGTAATATTAGTAATAATTTAATCTTAATTAATGCCTTGTATATATACCTTTTCATTTTTAATAGTCAACCATTTTGTGTATTGACTTTAAATAAAGAACACATCGCTATGTAAATTGTACGAGGTGGCGCAAAAGTAAGCTTCCGATGTTCAGCATATCGGTTGTGGCACGTGCAGTGTGTGCTGTTGCACCGCCTTGTTGGAACCACATGTTTTCCAATCCCAATTCATCAAGTTGCGACAAAAAGAACTCGTTGATCATTGCTCTGTAGCGCTCACCATTCACAGTAACCGTTTGGCCCCGACCGATTATTGGTCAAATAAATAGTCAGCAATATTCCGCGTTCTGGGGCAGTGTAGCGTAACATTGTTTATTAACGTGTATTTCGCATGTGTTTACTACACAAATGTCAAAACAGAACTGACTTTAGGGGCCAATCGCAAAATTTATACCATTTTCTGATAGGAGGATTACTTTTGCGCAGTAACCGTTTTTCACCGACCGATTATTGGTCAAATAAATAGTCAGCAATATTCCGCGTTCTGGAGCAGTGTAGCGTAACATTGTTTATTAACGTGTATTTCGCATGTGTTTACTACACAAATGTCAAAACAGAACTGACTTTAGGGGCCAATCGCAAAATTTATAGCATTTTCTGATAGGAGGATTACTTTTGCGCAGTAACCGTTTTTCACCGACCGATTATTGGTCAAATAAATAGTCAGCAATATTCCGCGTTCTGGAGCAGTGTAGCGTAACATTGTTTATTAACGTGTATTTCGCATGTGTTTACTACACAAATGTCAAAACAGAACTGACTTTAGGGGCCAATCGCAAGATTTATAGCATTTTCTGATAGGAGGATTACTTTTGCGCCACCTTGTATATGATCCCTTTTTCTATTAACAAATCGAATTCCAGAAAATTTATTTTTCGGCTCAGCCGAATGTGCGTGCACACTTTATAATAAAACGCTTAAGAAATGTTTGTGTTAAAAATTTACTTTCGTATTTGTTCCCCAAAAAATTTTCAACTATGGTTTATTTCTTATAACAAAAGGATTTCAATATGGAGATTGGAATTGTAAGGAGTTCAATTATAAGCAATATTCTTTAGATAAAACATTTTGCTGTAATGATTTTATCGCACGTGAGCTTATATTCGTCATAAGAGACATGTATGAGATGAAAAGATGGCTATGCTTTTTGAAAAACGACCTTCTCATAGAACATTTACTGAACATGCACTAAACAAGGAACGTTGCCGCTGCGAACGTCGACTGCACGATTTTTTTGCCGGATTCTGGTTCAGCGTTCACGTGCTACTATTACATATACGAGGTGTGTTCAAAACGTATCGCGAATTTCGAATTTTCGCTGGTTACGTATATTCGAATTTCGAATTTTTTGTGGCGTTATGTTGGTACTCATGTCTCTCACTTATGCCGACAAGCTCGGCCATTTTGAATGTTCAGTTAATTGTTGACAGCTGCTTTGCTTGCACGTGTTTTGGATCGTCTTCGATTTTTACCTATTCAAAAAAATGGATCAAAGAACCTGTATCAAATTTTGTGTGAAAAACGAAATTAAGTGCGCGGATGCATTCCGAATGTTGACTGTGGCATACGGAGAAGCTACCTTGGGCCGAAGCAACGTTTATCAGTGGTACAAAATGTTCTCAGAAGGCCGAGAAGATGTGCAAAGAAGAACAAAAATTGGCTTTTGCACCACGATAACGCCCCTGCTCACGCATCGTTGCTTGTGCGCGACTTTTTGGCCAAAAACAACACACTAATGATGCCGCAGCCACCGTATTCCCCAGATCTGGCCCCCTGTGACTTTTTCTTGTTCCCTAAACTGAAGAGGCCCATGAAAGGACGACGTTACGCTTCTCTTGACGAGATAAAGACGGCATCGAAGGAGGAGCTGAACAAGATACAAAAAAATGATTTTTTGAAGTGCTTCGAAGATTGGAAAAACCGTTGGCACAAGTGTATAATATCTCATGGGGATTACTTTGAAGGGGACAAAATAGATATTCATGAATAAATAAATAATTTTTGAAAAAACACAAAATTCGCGATACTTTTTGAACACACCTCGTATATGTACTATATTGTATATAAGTATATTCTTAATTTTACTTTATACATCGCTCATACAAATTTCCATATATGTGCTTATGTTTTTCTGAAACAAAACAAGAACTAATCAAAAATTATCAAAAGTAATCAAAAAAAGTTGTTTGATTGTTTTTGATTATTTTAGATTTTTTTTAAATCATAAAAAATCATGATTGTTTTTCCAAATAATCATTAAAACCTGAAAACAATTTGTAATGAATCACTAATATGCTTTTCCAAAAAATAACCAAACCGATAATGATTAATTAAGTCTGCTCCAAACTGAGGCAAACAACTTTTTTGAAGTTCAAATGGAACTTTAGCAATTTTCAAAACAAGTAAAAACTATTAGTTGCACTCCACCACTATATTTGCTCATAAATTTATTACAATTAGTATATTTAAGGTTTCAAAACCAAAATTCACAGATACCATATCTTTATTTAAGGACAAATTTGCTGCTGGCTTTTATCTACATAAATATAAAGGTAATCTTTAAAATTTTTTTTATCATCTGTTTATTTATTCTCTTAAGTGCTCTCCACTACAATTGGTAACTATTAGGTAAGGAATGTTCTTGGAAAAGTTTCTTCTAATTTTACTGACTTATTAGGTTATATAAAGCTGAGATATTTAATTGCTTTGCGTTTCTTAAATATTGGCTTAAATGAAAACATTCTGTTTGAAGCCATATCCATTAATATCTTTATGATAAAACGCTTAAAATTGTTTGCATTTTTTTTCAATTCGTTAGATTCGATTGTTGTCTGAATAATCGTTGTTGGAGCAGTGCTCGAATTTTTATATATGTTAATTGATATTACTACGGTATGGGATAACATGTTTCGAAGTTCTCAACTTCTTTTCAGAACCCTTTTTGGACATTGGAATACGAACCCAAGAAAGGGGAATATTTTTAGGCGTGTTAATGGAACAGTTTAGATACAGAAGGCCTTTTTGTATATCAATACTTCAGTGTTATTTGTTATGCACCCGCGCTGTGCCTGTATCAATTATAGTTATGGTAATTGTTGCTGGAACAGTGCTCGAGTTTTTATGTTTGTTGGTTAATTGATACCAGAGAAAAAATTACAACAATATGCACAGCGACGGTATGGAAAGACATGTTTCGAAGTGAACTTCGCTATTCCTGCCAGCACGTCTAGACACTACGTGCCTTTTCATTTATCATTTTGACGTCTAAATTTTGTCAAAAGTGACCCTCTGCGTAATTGGTGCTCGCAGTACAATGACTTGTACAAATGTATCAGTATCGAAAGTTCATTTGCTGCCTTATACCCATGATACACATATGGTATAGATACTACAGTATCGATACTGTAGTTTAAAGTATACTACAACCAGTCTACAACTACTCCCGGTAAGGTAAGGTGTTACATATGTGGTATAGATCATGGTATTGGTATTATACTATAATATGTGTCCTTGCTTTTATATACTTTCTTGTATAAACTGATACCTTAAAAATTTTCTTATTTAATTGCTTAATTTATATTCTAGCTTCAATTTATTAATTTTAAGTTACTCATATCTTGTATATTGTTATATTCACTTTCAGTCGACCATATTACGTTGTGTCGACTTTAAATAAATAAATTAAATGTGCCCTACTTCTCATCAGACCCCTTCTCGGACACTGGAATACTACCCTAAGTGCCTGCATTAAAGCCGCTGTTAGAGTACTCTAACAACTAAGCTATGGTGCCCTGTAGCGTCACGATCCTTTTTTCCTTTTATGTGCCATTTTTACTTTATTCCTTTTTTACATTCTTTGGTACATATATTTTATATCTTAACTCAAGGAAAGTGGAATAGTTTTAAGCGTGTTCATGGAACACTTTAGCTACAAAAGTGCTTTTTCCGTATCAACACTTCAGTGTTATTTGTTATGCACCTGCACTGTACCTGTATCAATTATAGTTATGGTAATTGTTGTTGGAGCAGTGCTCGAATTTTTATGTTTGTTTGTTAATTGATATTAGAGAAAAAATTACAACAATATGCACAGCGATGGTATGGGATGTTTGTATATTTATGGTATGGGATGGTTGTATATTTGTATATCCACTACTATCTCAGGAACGACTTAACCGATTTGGTATATGGGTAGTATCCTTTGTTGTAAGATTTTCTACTTTGGTGTTGCCACTTGGGGTGGTTCACAGGGTTGCCACCTATATCAATTTTTTTAAAATATTAAGCAATATATGGGTATCAAACGGAAGGTATTTGAGGCCGTATACCAACCAGAATATTTTTAAGTAGGATTGCCATCTAGGGTTGCCACCTGACTGCATTTTAATTATTCCTTCTTATATCGACCACTATTTCGGGAACGCTTTAACCGATTTGGATGAAATTTGGAGTGCGCATGTGGACATAATTTCGTAGCATCTCGAGGTACTTGATTATGCGAAAAATTCGAAAAATACCGAGCAAGGCTCGGTCACCCAGGTACTGTGTATTTAATGTGTCAATTATGGGAATGAAAATATTTACACGAAACTTTTCCTTGCCTCTCAACTGTGCAGTCTCTGATGATCCTTCTTTTTTTTTCAAATTTATCTTTGTAGTCAGCATCTGGGGTTTTTTCTTTAGCAACCGTTTCGTAGTAATCAAAATGAGTGCGTTATTGTTTTGCTACAACGTCCATAGCCATAGTGCTATTCAGTAAACTTAGACTTGTTTTACTCATAATTCCCAAAAGACCATTCCATATTTAAAGAGCAGTCTCAAGATTTTCCATTTCTTTGTTAGGCTCACATTATGTATATCGATTCAAAGAATGCCGTTATATCAATTAAGCTGTATTTTCTCTTCGGAAAAAAAGTGTAATGTGCCTGACAAAAATGTCCTTCGAGGCCCCGTGAGAATGGGGGCCATGGACATTGGCCCTGTGTGGCCTTATGATAAAGACTGCACTGAAGTCATGCGATTTGTTTCATTTTGGTAGGGATTAAACCTTAAACAATTTAATTTTTATTGCTGACCAATTCATGTTTTTAATAATATTGAAAGCGCAATCAACGAAACCCATCAGTATGCACTTAGCGTTAACATGCACGGGCATCCAAACTCTTCTAAGTACAATAATATTTCCCCCTTGAATTGAGGAATCTGATACGTCTTTTTGCTAAAAAAAAAAAAACAATTTATATCTCTTTTAATTGAATTTGATTGAACAATTTTGTATACGCCTTTTTATAGTTTATAAGTTTCCTTTTTACGTACACGCCTTCCAACTTCTACCTAGCTTTGATGCTCTAAATGCATTCCCACAATAGCCGGTTCTATCGTAGCGGAATGACTCGGGGGTTTTCCCAACCAAGGGCTGTTATTTCGATATAACCCTGTCTAACTCGACACAACTCCCCCTAAAATTGGAATCCTTCGAGCAGCTCCTTGCAGCAGGATTGCTCCGGGCGGGCGTTAAACCCAACTCCGCCCAAAAGGTTGGATCTTCTGCATTTGCTGGAAGATTTATGTTAAACTTGCACACTCTATTAAATGTAAAAAATGTGAAAAAGTCAAGTTGCTCCTGGTTCAATCCCTTTACACGCAGACCCGTTAGTGGCATCAAAACTTTTCTGGTCTACTGCGTTTGCGACCTATACTCATACTCAGCGTCAACTTAAT
The DNA here is from genome assembly GCA_949987695.1 of Merzomyia westermanni. NCBI lineage: Eukaryota > Metazoa > Arthropoda > Insecta > Diptera > Tephritidae > Merzomyia > Merzomyia westermanni. The sequence continues at coordinate 80,463,821 of OX465288.1, forward strand.
ACATTCCGGCTGGTTGATCACCACAAACGCGTCAAGTGGAAGAAGCACCTAAGCTCTGCAACCTCTGTGCTGGTGTTGGAAAATTATGGTCCACAGCCAAATCCTTGCGCTGGACCACCAGTTACCTGGATGGTCGGCAAGCACCTGTGGAGTTTAGAGGAGTATGACCAAAAACCCGTTTTTTTTTTTAATTACTCCATATCGAGGAGGAAGTTGCAGGCCTGTCAGAACACCGCACTCACCGCACCCGAACACTAACCACAAACAGCCTGGCCGATATTCTTAGCTACTAGTGCCTTTCTTTAAATGATACGAGGTGTGTTCAAAAAGTATCGCGAATTTTGTGTTTTTTCAAAAATTATTTATTTATTTATGAATATCTATTTTGTCCCCTTCAAAGTAATCCCCATGAGATATTATACACTTGTGCCAACGGTTTTTCCAATCTTCGAAGCACTTCAAAAAATAATTTTTTTGTATCTTGTTCAGCTCCTCCTTCGATGCCGTCTTTATCTCGTCAAGAGAAGCGTAACGTCGTCCTTTCATGGGCCTCTTCAGTTTAGGGAACAAGAAAGAGTCACAGGGGGCCAGATCTGGGGAATACGGTGGCTGCGGCAAAAGGTCGCGCACAAGCAACGATGCGTGAGCAGGGGCGTTATCGTGGTGCAAAAGCCAATTTTTGTTCTTCCACAAATCCGGGCGTTTCTGGCGGATTGCTTCGCGCAAATTGCGCATAACTTGCAGGTAATATTCCTTATTGACCGTTCTTCCCTGTGGCAAGAACTCATGATGCACCACGCCCCTGCAATCGAAGAAAACTGTCAGCAAAACTTTCACATTCGACCGAACTCGGCGCGCTTTTTTCGGTCTTGGTTCGTGCGGCAGCTTCCATTGAGATGATTGAGCTTTGGTTTCCACGTCATAACCATAAACCCACGATTCGTCACCAGTTATGACCCTCTGGAGCAAATTTGGGTCGTCGCGGACAGAGTTTAACATCTCATTAGCAATGTTCATGCTGTTTTTGGTCACAATTGAGCAATTTTGGTACGAATTTCGCGGCGACCCGTCTCATGCCCAAATCAGTGATAAAAATCGAATGGCACGAGCCAATCGATATGTTAAGGTCCTCAGCAACTTCTCTAACGGTGATTCGACGATTGGCCAATACCATTTTCTCCACTTCATTAATTTTTTCGTCTGTTGTTGAAGTGCTCGGGCGTCCGGCACGCTCTTCGTCGTTCACATCTTCTCGGCCTTCTGAGAACATTTTGTACCACCGATAAACGTTGCTTCGGTCCAAGGTAGCTTCTCCGTATGCCACAGTCAACATTCGGAATGCATCCGCGCACTTAATTTCGTTTTTCACACAAAATTTGATACAGGTTCTTTGATCCATCTTTTTGAATAGGTAAAAATCGAAGACGATCCAAAACACGTGCAAGCAAAGCAGCTGTCAACAATTAGCTGAACATTCAAAATGACCGAGCTTGTCGGCATAAGTGAGAGACATGAGTACCAACATAACGCCACAAAAAATTCGAAATTCGAATATACGTAACCAGCGAAAATTCAAAATTCGCGATACTTTTTGAACACACCTCGTATACCTATTTGCAAATATGTTTTGATTAACTAAATGGATAGTTAGCGCACGTATATATTTACTTTTAGCCTCAGATCGAGTTATTTACTGATAATATATATCTGTATCCATAGAGAATTTCACCCCGAGGAAAAACCAAAGAGTTGGGACGATTCGTACGAGATATCGGATTATACTAGTATGTCGCAAAATATGTCGACTTACATGACTTATAATATATACTCTAAGGAAAATGATGGTGGACAGGCTAACGGGCTTGACTTTCAGTCTCACCCGAAGGATATGAAAGCTCGCAGGCAAGTAAGTACAAGTAGTGATAGAAATAAAAAATAACACGGCTTGGGAATACCGAACAATGACATACGTATGACAGCCGTTACTGCGTACCGGAATGACTAGGGTTTTCTCCTACCCAGGAGTGTTATTTCGGTCGATTGCCAGCCACTACCGAGGTTCGACCCCGTTTAAAAAACTAAAAAAGTTTTTAAACAATTTTTGATGTTAACCATCCCGTTACTTGTCATGAGACGTCACACTATGGCGCCTCTGCCGAAAACCCTCGCGAAAATTCAAAATTTCATGAAAGCGTTAGATAAACCTAATATATGTATGTAATAAAGAGGGATTGTGAAGATATAACTTTTATTGAACAGAAATTTATAGTTAAGGACAGGTGTTCACAACCACGCTTCCCTTCGGGGCACGAAGAGACGCCAACGAAGGCAGGAAGCGTTTTTCACCATCAAGGAGGCAACCAGCCAAATAGTCCCGTCGAGATAGGTTTTTTTTTTTTTGAAAATTCTTTGTTTCTCGAAGTCTGCCATACTAGTGGCGGTTGTGCCAAATGAAAAGGTAAATTTCGATAGTTGCAAATTTTGAGATCTGAAAAAAGCACGTGCGACAGCAAATAGTATTGTGAATAAATTTTAAATTTACGTATTTTTTCCCCCCATTATATTTCGTATTTTTTGCGTTAAATTATATTTTACCCTTTAACAACGTGTTGGCATATAAATTCAATTTAAATAATATGATTTTCAATATTGCATTCATATATCTGTACACATCCGTAGTTGTCAAAATTTAACCTAGTCCCATAAGCTAGGGTAAACTTGGCCGGTCATATGCACCGCGATAAATGTCAGAACTCTTCATCGAAAATCTCTATACAGTTTATTTTTTAAAGCTATAGTTCTCGAGCTATAACTTTCTTTGTGCATAATTTCAAAAAGTATGCATTATTGAAGTTCGGAAAAAAAAATGATTTGGAAAAGGCTCATTGGGCTTTGCTCAGATGCATACATGATAGGTGTACGTTTCGGCTTAGCTAAAAAAATCATCTAGGAAAAAAAAATCGGCAATGGCTAGTACACATTGTGTTATTCATAGGTAAACTTTGGCTTCCAAAACATTGCCACAGGCTTGACTCCGCCTTTATGAATTAAGAGAAGTATTTCTTTTTCTGGTGTCCAAATAAAAACACTTATCACAATGATGAAAGATGACACTTTTCAATGGAGGCTGTCGTATTTAACTGACGTATTTGGTGACTTTAATGAGCTGAACTTCAAACTTCAGGGCAGAAGCGCCCCTGCAAAGTAATTATGATTTTATTCAAGGATTCATCGCATGAAAATATCATTAATGGTCCGGGGAGCCTCACCAGGACTTCAGTTTAGGAGGTAAATCCGCTTAAAGTTGATAAATGTTCAACACTTGTTCTTTTTCGTTGTATTTATCATTGCTTTGCCTGTAAATAAAATGCCGGTTACTTACTGCTTTCTTACATTGTAACGAAAGATAACTTAATTCTAGGTTTAAACAAAAAACTAAATTTGGTGGGAGAGGAATGCAGATACAGTGTGCCGTTTATTCAAAACAGTGTTCCCAAGTGTAAGGAGTTTTTGAAAGACGTGTTATGGGAACTTGATGAGAGCAGGTTCAAAAAGATTACGAGCGTAAACTGGAAAACCTTCAAATTTTTTTTAAATTTAATACAGAACGATGAGGCCTTCAACCAGATACGTTCTTGCAAACAATTCCCTCTCGAAACACAATTAGCAATTGTGTTATATCGCTTAGGCTCAAGCGGTGAAGGTGCTACTCTATCTAAGATTGCTGGCTTGTTCGGAGTTAGCGATGGTGGTATTATTCAGGTTAGTGTCCGTCATTGTTTTGTTAAGTGAATATTGACCTTTTCTTTATATTAGAATTTGACTGAGCGAATTTTTAATGCCCTGTTAAAGCATAAAGATCGGTATCTGCTTTGGCCAAACGCGGATGAACGTAAAAAGCTTGTGTCAGAGACCTGGGATGAATTGCCAAATTGCGTGGGATACGTCGATGGTACCGAAATTCCTTTGGCGGAAAAACCTTCTCAAGACCCAGAAGCTTACTTTTCACGAAAGCACCAATACTCCGTTAAAGTTCAAACCGTTTGTGACCATAAGCTTCAAATTAGACATTTAGTGCTAGGCTATTCAGGTAGCGTACATGATGCACAAATTTTCAATAACTGCGAATTGTCGCATGAATCTGATACATTTTTTTGGAGGAGCTGAATGGATCGCTGGTGACAGTGCCTATAAATTGTCACGCACTGTTATAACACCATTTAGAGAAAACTCTAGGGAGCTAACACAGGTTAAGCGCACTTTTTTTAACAAAATATTCAGTCGTTATAGGATAAGAATCGAACATTGTTATGGAATGATGAAGGAAAGGTTTGGCAGCTTGAAGAGTTTGAGACTTCAAATCAAGGATGCAAATGGCATGAAAAAAGTAAACAAATGGATTCTCTGCTGTGCATTGTTGCACAATCTTATACTTCAACTAGACGATCGTTTCGATTACGAGCTTGAGGAATCCCAGAACGATGTTTTAGAATCACTACCTAGTGCTGGAGTTAATGAAGGGGAAGCAGTGCGACGAACCATCTACGAAATTTTGAATCATGGAAACAGTCAACAAATGACAACTTTTCTGGAATAAATTCAAGTTCAATGTGTAAATCAATGCATATGTGTGTATATACATAAATTAATTATCAATCTAAATTAATTTGAACTAAATTAAATAAAACTAAACTCACCTAAGCAAATAATCTAATCTAAATTATACCTATCTAAACTAAACTAATCTAAACTAATTTGAAAGAAACCAAACAAAACTAGGTAATTCTATACGACAGCACGTAACTGCTAATATACGTCCAAAAATCTCGGGAAAGTATGAAACGACGCGTTTTGATCTCTATATCAATAATCCGAAAGCGGAAATTAAATAATTTGTTTCGGTGAAAAGTTATTAGCAAAAAACCCAAAAAAGGTCCAGGTCCGATCCCAAATAGGGGGCTTGATCCAAGGTATTTATGTGCAAAACACCTTTCTGCGTAGGCGGCCTTCGGCCGCGCTTCAAAAAAATAACCCTTAGCCTGTCCAACACCGGCTACGCGGTCCACAATATTTCTGCGCAGAACACACTTTTTGCACTTTTCGGTACACCCTAATCTGTGATTACAACAACCACATGAAAATGACAGAAAATTGTCAACTTTAATTGCAAATATCTCTGAACAGACATAAAATATCCTATTTCCGCTTTCGGATTATTGATACGGAGGTTAAAACCCGTCGTTTGATACCTTTCCCGATATTTTAGGACGTACATTAGCAGTTACGTGCTGTCGTATAGAATTACCCAAAACTAATCTAAGCTCATTTAAAATAAACTAAACTAATTGCAACTAAACTAAACTATTCTAAACTAAACTCTAAACACTACATACTATTCAAGAAAAAAACCGATTTGTTTCCTTCAGCATTTAATTCAAATATAATTCACATTACACATTCAAAAAACCATTCAACATTTAATTGAAACAAGAGTTTTAAGTTATGATGTATCAGCACTTTTCAATCTTTCGTGCTCCAGTCTTATTTTCTCCATTTCGATCCTTTCTTCTTTCTCCAGTTATAGTTTCTGCAACTCGAATTTGTTTTGCTCTTTTTCCTTTTCGAGTTCCAGTTTTTGTGATTCTAATTCCACTTTTTTCGTTTGAACTTCAAATAATAAAGCAAATGGGCTTGAGTTCTGGGGTCTTTTTAAATTTCGTTTTGGTGTAGTAGTATTAATCGTGCTAGCACCTGATGCGACGGATGGGACAGACGGACTTGCAGCGCACTCTGATGGAGGAGGAATCATCACGGATGGACTGACCAAAGGAGTTTCAGGTAAACTTATGGAATCATTTTCTTCCAACATATCTACTGCAATTGTAACCAACGATGTCACGGGCATAGGCGATTGATATATGGCCGGCGGCTGCACATTGACGCGCTGTCCAAATATTGCGTACAGGTCATCATAAAATGGACACATTTTGTTTATGTAATCTTCAACACTTTTTACATCGCCACTTTCGAGCAATCCCGCACCTGTTTCACCCTTCCATTTCAGTGCGGACGAAAAACTCGTTTTAAGGTGCCTCATTTTTGTGCGCATAAAATCCCATTTGATGCTGCCTAAGGTTGTTGAGTTTGCTGCAATACGCTCATAGAACTTTTGAGCAGTTGGTTTCTACAATTATTTCAGTTAATGTTATACCACTGATTAGAAAAGGCAAAAAATGTTACCTCAAACTGTTCCGGATTAGCTGCTACACTTTCCACTATAGTGGTCACTAAGTCTTTTGTTAACTTTTCTGTCCACCGAAAGGTTCCATTTACCCGCGCACGTTTTTTCTGTAAACACATCTACATATAGAACACAGACAATTGTTATTTACAGATAAATATTAGTGCATAAAAGTTAAATATACTTACTTCTTCCATTTTCCCAGAAAAATTTTGTGCACGCTTTCTTTCTTCTTTTTTAATGATCAGCTGATGTTTGCGACAAATTTGCATAGATTCCACTCAAAATAGGCTCGCATAGTTGCCATTCTGTCGCAAAGCAAATTGCATACAAAAATTGACAGTTCAGTTGCGACTTTGCCATTTCGCGACGTTTACAACATATGCAATAAGTTTTGCTATTATAAATGAGTACCATTATTGAAAAACAATTGCAAAATGGCAACACTACAAATGGCAAATATGTCTTGCCTCAGATCTTTTTATTGTATTAATAGCTGATGGGATCGCAGGAGATAAATTTGTGTTGTTGCTAGAAAGGAAACGGTACAAGAAAATACAATAAAATAAATAAAATTGGAAACTTTAGTAATAAATAGGGTAGAAAGGAAAGAAGCGGAATGCTGATTGCCTTCCTGGCGGGTGCGGTTTGGTTTCAGTAGCAAATGTAGCGGGTGTGGACTGTATGCTAATTGCTGCTGACTTTGTACTTTAATAAAATTTTAACAACTTTATTTGCACTTGAAGTGCGATAGCAAAAACATACAAAAAGACTCAGCAGTAAGATTGTAATCTTATCTTACTAATATAAATGCGTAAGTTTGTGATTTTGTTTACAAGCCTTTAAACTACTCTAAACTACTTATCCGATCTCTACGAAATGTTGTACACTTATTCTCAGGAGCATAGAATAGGCAACCGATTCATGCGATTCCGGGAAAGCCTTTGGTAAAATTTAGAATACTTTTTTTCCGGGAAGTGGACCAGGGGCCGACCTATTTAAAAAAAACTTATTTATGATGCAATTTGCTTAAAATTCGGTTCCTTGGTAGACCTTTGACTTTGTTCAAATTCAAGATGCTTTCTCTTCCGGGAAGTGGACCAGGGACCGACCTATTCAAAAAAATCTTGTTTCTGACACCATTGACTGATAATTAAGAATGTCTTCAGAAGAACTTTCGTTAGTTTGCTTATTTTCTTCGTGCGGGCAGAGCTCTAGCTTTGCTACTTAACTAATAAATATGAAGATGCCAATTTGAATCCAACATGCCGCCCTTGAAGTTTTTAATATATACAACTTAACAGAACTAAAGTCTTTTGGGCTAAAAAATCCACTAGGGCCAACTCGCCCTTAAGGAAAACACAAGTTTAGGTTTCACATCGTATATTCACTTTAGTGTAAACTAATAACTAAATAGTTGACTAAATTACTGAACAGCGGTAAATCCCATCAGCAACTGCCCAAACGTTCTTGGTTGCTAGCCCAAGAAACCTCAGCGTTGGCGGCAGCGACGCAACCCTTACGCAATTGTGCATAAGCTACAGGTGGGAATGACCGTGGCCTTGATTTCTCACATTACCAAATGGCAGGTATTGGGTTTCATTGGTTGATCGAACGTGGGAATGGTTTGAATAGGCAGCGGCTGAATGTGTTAACTCCTCCCCCTTTAAAGATCTGAGTCCCGTAGATTAGGTGGTTGGGGGGAATCCTATCCGGCTATGCTCACGGAAGCTCTTATTCAGCAATTTAATATTCAATCTCGTGATACTTAATTTTTGCCTTTATCCTATTTCAGATTAACCCAATACTTATGACCAAAACGGCAAAGCCCATGACCTCCAAATTGATAAACCAGTTCGTTTCCCCTTTTAGGTAGTGAAGGAGTCTGACGTTTCCTGTTGCCATCTCGTGGACAAGATCAATATCTACCACGAGAGTTTTGTTCTTCATGCTTGTTAGGATTGGAGTTAGAAGTTGGACTCGTAAACTACTCTAGCTCCGGTAAGTTTAGTTGTTTATTTCGATGGTCTCATTTTGCGTCTGTAGGATAAAGGAACCCAAAACAAAATTTAATGAAGTTGTCTGATCTTACCATGCCGTTGAAGTTGCTGAGAAATATGGTGTCATCCTTGATTATTTCGACCATGGATTCATTACGAGTGAAGGGGATGGGGGGCCAGTTATATCGAGATCGGTGATTGCGTTTTTGAGTCAGTCCACAACCTTGTCGTAGCTAACCCGATCGATAGTGTGATTGAGTTTAAATTGCCCATTGATGTTCCAACCATATCGATCGCGGCTTTTTATTATTGGACACATCTTAGTTGTGCGCGGTTGCGCAGAGGCAGATGCTGTGGTAATGCTAATTTTGAATATACATAATTCTATGTTTTTTACCCCACTTAGTAAAAAGAAACTTTATAAGTAATCATTTTTTTAGGACTAGCTACTGCCAAGTAATTATAAGTTGAAACTCGATTTCAAAGTTTGGAAATTCTTTATCAATATTTTTTTCTTTTATATATTATTTCCTCTATTCGTTTGATTCTTATAGACTTAGGGCCGTTTTCTCGACTTCCTGTTAAAGGCAGGATTAGCCAACTGGCGGCTAATTTTTCGAGAAGATAAATTCTACTTTATTTTCTCAACCTTCTGTTGAGTACTTGTAAAAAACTTTCGAAAACATGGCAGCACTGCGAAAGGAAGGAAATGTCAAAAACGGCTATAAAAATACAAAAATTTAACAAAATTTGGGCAATTTTATTCGGAACATAATTTGTTAAAATTTGTGTTTGTATTCTTAAAAGTAATGGCAGCGGTTGTGGAAACTCCTATTGGCTATACTGCGCTCACTGGTTTCCTCAAATTATTCTTCCAGTGCAAACACACGTCCGTTTTTCCTAGGAATTGTTGATTTTTCTTTGTTTTATAATTTTTTGCAGAAATTATTTCAATTGAAAATCAGCTGTTTTGTGTTTTTCGAACAGACAAATTTTAAAGGTTGGATTGGCTGCCTGTTAAATTTGTCGACAAGAAAATGCTAGCGAGCACTAAAGAAAACAAAATTTTGTTTAAAGAAAAGATAAATTTTAGCACGCAGTCGAAAAAATGGCCCTTAGACTAACAGTTCAATTTATATTTAGTGTAGTGATTTTAAAATGCGAATGTACCCAGTTTCCCATTATATTTAAATTAAGATTTACTATTGGAAAGGTGAGTTGCTGTTGGGATTTTTCAGGAGTTGAGAGGAATATTGCGGGAAAGATTTATTGAATCACTAGTAAAAGCGTTTGTGGGTAGTTTTCAATGTTAGAGATTAGTGGTTTAGTAATTTTTTTTTTTTTTGGTTAGTATTGCCTTAGTCTTTTTTTCTTTGTATATTTTTCTATGTAAATAATTAATTAAAATTTTATTTTTGCAGCTGTTAGGTGTTTGTGTACAACTTCGCGTTTGGGGCTCGTGTTGATCCCTTTTATCCATAAGTGTTGATAATTGCAAAAGGCTTAATCATGGCACGAGTGACTTAACGTCAATTAAAGCAGATACCTCTGGTGCAGTTGAGCCACAACGATTGTAATCATTCGCACCATCGAGTTATTTGGAATTGAACCAACAGAACAGATCGGCTGCAAACAGTTTGCACCCAGACCACTGGGACACATGAATCTAAGCATAAGATTTGCGTTCTGACCAATGTTATCTTTAGATGTTTTTTACATCCGCTTTAAGGAATTTTTTTTCCTGTTTGTGTAAGTATTGTTGCGTTTCTATTTTCAGCAATCGCTTCTTCTTTATATAACGGTTTCTGTTTGGTCTTAATTTGTTTGTTGGAAACAAACACCCTGTCTCCGGTATCGAAGGAACGCTGAGTAGCGTTTGGTATCCAACCTCGCGTTTCTGACCTCCTGCTCCTTCTCTAATAAAGTTTTTATATTCTCTTTTGTTTTTTCTCAGAAATTTACCAACTCCTGATAGTTTATTCTTGAGGTCCGGTTGAGGAACACTTCCGCCGGTTTTCGCTTGATAACAGAGTGAACGGCAAATTTCGTGAACTTATCGTTCGCAATAAGATACTTTTGCTTTTCCATTTCGAAAAGGTCGATGTGTAGGATTTCGCAAGGATAACCTGGTATTGGAGTGGGTTGAAGGAACGGATGCCTGTCGTACTTGTTTAATTTGCAAGAGTAAGGGAGCAGGACGGTCTCCAAGGTCTTCCCTACTGGCGAGAGGAGCGATATCGGTCGATAAGACCCCTCGTTAGCTGCATTACCAGGCTTTAGTAGTGGCACCACCCTGGCCTGTCTCCATTTTTCTGGAATGAGAAAGGTGGTCATGGACAAATTGAAGACAGCTGTGAGGTACCTTACTCCCTCTTCGCCGAGATGTTTTAACATCATGGATATACCGTCGGGGCGGATCGAATTTGAGCCTTTAGACCTCCGTAAGGCCTTTCGACTGGACCTTATCACCGAAGGGGACGGATGTTTTGTCGTTAGGGTTGAACGGATTTGACAGTGAACCATAATTTGCCACCACTAGCAGAGAGGTTGCAGGACCTTAGGTGCTCCTCCTATTTGCCGCGTTTGTGCTGATCAACCAGCCGTCCGATTTCCGCATTGGGGATCCGTAGTCTCTAAGCGTCGCACATGGTCACGTTCATTTGCCAGGGCCGTTGCCACTGCGGGGAAATACGGACGTACCTCCTTGATTCTACCTGACGAAATGTATTGATTTGAGGCGGAAGCTATGACCACTCGAAACGCCTTCCCCTTCTCGTCATTAAGAAAACCAACCCAATCAGCTTTGCTGAAATTAGTGAAGGTGCGATTTTCAGAGGTGACAAAGTCGGTGGGGCGATCGATTGAGAGGACCGTTTATGAGACCAGCGCTAACGATGATAAGGTCTGGCGAACTTGAACAATGTACCGCGACTCTCGTGGAGGCATACCCGTTCACAGTGCAGAACGTGAATCATCTATTTGTTCAGCCAGTTCCCCTACCATCGACCTGTATGCTCGAGTGCAGAGGTCATGGTGTGCGTTAAAGTTTTCGCACATATTCTTCTGGTAGTTCCGTTAGTTTCTTCAAACTAGGACAGTCTTTGAATGATTGCTGAGCCAGCCAAGTCACCGTTACCTCACAAAATTAGCTTATTTGAATTAAGGTCCTTGGCGATGTAGCATTTGGCAACACTTGTACAAGTTAATTCTCCCTTTTTTGTACGTGGTTAATGCGACACCCTTGGAAAGGATATCGCGAATAAACTTAAAAAATGGGGCAGTTCCAGCTGGTAGTATTAGCTGAAAAACATGTCCGTAAATTACACAGGCCGACAAAATGAGACCGATTTTTTTGACTATAAACCAGACCACACTTTCCTAAAGGTTTTCGATGCGCTGAATTCAAATCTGGACGCAGAATTGCTCTATCACGTCAGGATTTTGAGATATCCTAACCTAAATGTGCAAAAAACACCGTTTTTGCCTATTTTTGAGGTTATATATAAACGACAGATTTTTTTTTTTAAAAAGCACACAAAGCATCTTAAAGAAGAAGTCTTTCTCTTACGAATGGCGTTGAGTTTGCTCAAATATCTTTTTTTTTCGCTAAGATAGAGCAATTTATCGTAAGAGGTATGTGTTCTACTGCATCATACCTACGTTAATTCAGTTCAGCTATGGGAAAATTAGCAAATTTATAAACTTTAAATTGCTCTATCTTAGCGAAAAAAAAGATATTTGAGCAAACTCAACGCCATTCGTAAGAGAAAGACTTCTTTAAGATGCTTTGTGTGCTTTCTTAAAAAAAAAATTTGTCGATTATATATAACCTCAAAAATAGGCAAAAGCGGTGTTTTTTGCACATTTAGGTTAGGATATCTCAAAATCCTGACGTGATAGAGCAATTCTGCGTCCAGATTTGAATTCAGTGCATCGAAAACCTTTAGGAAAGTATGGTCTGGTTTATGGTCAAATTTCTTGTCGGCCTGTGTTATTTACCTATTACTTGCTTCGACTCAGAAGTACATATAACACAGTGCTACAAATACAAAAATAACAAGTAAGGAAATCTAAGTTTGGGTGAAACCGAACATTATATACCTAGTAGTGATCTATTATGGCATCCCAATTTATGCACGTCTATTTTAATACTTTCAGTTCGTATTTGCGTTCAAATAGACAGACGTATCGAGAGACGGACATGGCTACATCGACTCAGCTCATCCTCCTGATTTTTTTTTGTTTTGTTTATTGATAACAAGATTTAGATTAATACAGAATTTTCTCAAAAAAAACTTGTTTTTGTACGAGAAGATATCTTAATTGCATTTAAGAATTTTTTGCCATCAATTGTTGTGAGAGTCAATTACATTAGTACAATAAAATGAAAACGAAAATAATGAAAATACATAATTTATGCAATTAAAAGTAATAATAAATTATAAGAATTTGCCATAGTAAAGTTACATATTGAAATTAAAATTAAAATTGATAAGAAGTAGCTGTTTGACTTCTGTTTTAAAGCATAGAAGGCTTCTAGCATTTTTAATTTTATCCGGAAGCTTATTGAATAATTTTACACCATAATGTCTTAAGGATTTCGCACATCTTTCCGTTCGAAAGAATCGTGGCTTGATATTCGACCTAGCACGTAACGAGTATTCGAGGGTTGGTTCCTCTGGAATATATAGATTATGTTTTATTAGATTATTTTTAACTTTGTAAAAAGTTACTAAAGTTTGTAATATGCCATATTTCTGAATATCCAACCTATTTAGATATAAAAGCTCGCTTGACGTTCCTCTAAGCAGATGCAAGATATTTTTAATAACTTTATTTTGTGTTCTTTGTATTTCATTTGTAAGTTGCTCCGTGCAGTTGTTCCATATAGGGTTCAAACAACAGTGAGTTATATACTAGCCATAAATGTTTTTGTGGAATCACTTTACGATTTCTATAAATCACAAAATTTAGTGGTAATAATTTCATTTTGATTTTGTTTATGTGTTTAAATTGGCGTCAAACCAAATGCCAAGGTATTTTAATGTATCTACCCTTGAAACGAAACTACCATCGAGATGAACTCCTTTCAAATCATGAATACTAGGAATATCCTTGTAGTTGTTAAAAATTATGAAATTGGTTTTAGCTAGCTTCATTCTCAATAAATTTCGTTCGAACCATTGGGATATTATCTTTAGATCCTCTTGTATATTAGTTAAAAGCTCAAGACTATAAGTAGCATACAGAAAGTTCCATCATCAGCATAAAATTGCGGCATTCCTTTTAAATTGAGCTTTAAAATGTTGTTGATATATTAAAAATAATGTGGCTGCCAATTTAGATCCTTGTGGAACACCTGCTCTAATAGTTTTTATTGAGCTTTTACAGTTTTTAATTTGCACGTATTGTTTTCTGTTTATAAGAAAACTTTCAAAGAGATTGATTGCAACACCTTCAACCCCCAATTCCCTTAGCTTTTCTATCATGATGGAAATATTTACTGAGTCGAAGGCTTTGCTAAGATCAATTGCCAACATATACTTTTGTTATCTAAATTTTCATCAATGTACAGAGTTTACAATTGATACAAGCGGATAGCGTGCTAGATTTTTCCGTAAACCCGAACTGATTATCGCTGATTATTTTATTAGTTTTAATAAACTCTTTTAATCTGTTTAACAAAATATTTTCAAATACCTTATCAATCGTACTCAATTTCGTTATTGGCCTATAGTTTGAGCAGACCTCCTTATTTCCACTCTTGTAAATTGGAACTACTGAACCGGTTTTCAACTCTTCTGGATACTGACCACTTTGAAAACATTCGTTAATGAATTTTGATAACAGACCAAAGAATTCATCTTTATATTTGTGTACCAATCTCACAGAAATGCCATCCGGACCGTTGGCCGACTTTGGGTTAAGAGTACTGATTGCATTTCTTACCTCTTCAAAATCACACTGACTTAAAACAAAAGGATGTGTTATTGCATCTAAAGGCTCAGGGGAGTACTCAAAATTATCTGACGTTTTTAGAATGTGTATAAAATAATGATTAAAAGACAAACCGGTTTCGGCGTTGTGCCATCATCAGTGTCGATTTTCGTTCTGATCTGTTGTGGTCGTTTGTCTTGTATTTATAGTAGGTAGCAGGTAACGTCAGCATGGGTGTCTGTTTGTGTACGTGTGTGCATGTGTCGTGTGTGTACATTCAGAAACGGGGGTGGTTTGCATCGATCGGTTTTTTTGTGGTTGACTGAGGCAGGTAAAAGTTGGTGATTTTTGTTGTTTGACCTTTTTTTTCTTGTTTGTTGTTTTTGATCTTTTGCTGTTTTGTGCTTATTTGTCGGTGCGTGTGTGTTTGTTGTACCTGAGTGGTTGCTTTGTTTTTTGTAAACCAATTTTAAAGGTTCGAATATTGTGTCGGAAACAGTGTTTGTCTGTTCGTTTATTATTCTACCGTCGAATGTTTTTTGTTTGTAGATTTCCATGTTTTCGAGTACGTTCAGACGTCTACCTTTTGCTTGTACATGTAGGACCTTGACTGTTTTTTTGATGTTTCCGGGGGGGGGCATTTATTCTCCGCCATGTGATTCGCAAAGTTGGACTCTGGTATGATGGTTGGATTCCGTATCTTTTTGTTGTAATCTCTAATGTGTTCTCTGAACCTCGATCTTACTTGTCGTCCGGTTTGTCCTATGTAACAGGAACGGGGGTGGTTTTTCATCGATCGGTTTTTTGTGTGGTTGACTGAGGCAGGTAAAAGTTGGTAATTTTGTTGTCTTCTATTTTGTGACTTTCTACATTTATTGGCTTTCTTGTGTATTGAAAATTTCTAGGCTTTCGCCAAACCTTCTTCTTCTTTAAATGGTCATCTAACCGACTGGGCGATATTGACCGTCCAACATAGCTCGCCAGTCGTTTCTTCGTTGCGCCAATTGGAAACACCGCGGGATCGCAAATCGGTCTGCACTTGGTCCTTCCGTCGGAGTGGTGGTCTCCCTCTTCCTCTGCTTCCACCGGCGGGTACCGATAAGAATACCTTCTAGGCTGGAGCATCTTCGCTCATTCGCACTACGTGGCCTAGCCAGCGAAGCCGCTGTGTTTTAATTCGCTGAACTATGTCGGCTCATCATTAAATCTTCTTCAGTACCAACGCGTAGAGGTCCACAAATCTTTCGAAGAACCTTTCTCTCGAATACTCCCAGAGCCGCCTCATCAGATGTTGTTAGTGTCCACGCTTCAAGAGTAATTCTTCGTCGGATTTCTAGGCTAACATTATTGTTGGTGTTAATGCTGATTCCCAGGTAAACGAAATTATTGCTTCCAACAGTGAATTGGTTGCCAAGGCGCGAATGCGCTGACTCTTTGCATGATGACAGAAGGTACTTCGTTTTGCCCTCGTTCACCACCAATCCCATTTTCTCCGATTCTTTTTCTAATTTGGAGTAAGGAGTAAGTAAGATTTTTTCTTAAATCCGCCACATGCATTGGATGTTGATGGATTTTCTGCGTCACCCAGATCGCTACCTGCATTTGGAATATTCTCTGCTTCTGAGTATTGTAGCTCAACTGTGCTTGCTATTTTGAGGTAATCATTATTGTCGTCGTTAATATTTATCAGGTCATCATCCAAGTCTTCTTCGTCCGTCATGCACTCCACATCAGGCGGTGGAATGTATACAATGTCGACCTCCGTTGCGTTCGATACAGCTTGATCCCCCTCATCGTCTGAAAATGGCTCACTTAAAATGGCCATAATTTCACAAATTTTTATTGATTTACGAACCGGCATTGTATTCGCCTATTGCCCGCATAATTTTAAAAAATGAACTGACCAAAATCAAAGCAAAACAATCCGGGGAATACCCTTTTCAAACTTTAAGTAACGATGGATAGAGGGAGACAAATATATGATACAAAAGTATTGCAAAGCCACGGGAGTTGCCAGAATTTTACTAAAAAAGGAGAACTTTAAATAGAGCTAAACCAAAACCTTATACATTTTCAGAATTCAGATGATACTAGTTTGCATTTATACAATGAATAAAACGAATACTGCTTTGAATTTTTTTTCGACCACTGAAATTAACGTTCTTGGAAAAGTTAGAAAATTGGCCAAATTAAAGTGGACATTTTTTTATTCTTACAGGCTGATATTTTATCTTCCCAAGATGTTGGTGTTAATTACTTTTAACATTTGTCTTCTAATAATTTTTATTTAAACAAAAAACTGTTAAAAATATGTATATTTTCTTCCTATCACTAAAATTTTAATTCAAGCATTTTTTCAAGATATCTACACTCACGGCGCCGCCGATCTTCCAAATTTACTAACCCTGTAAACGGATCAGAAAATCAACATTTAGTTTGAGAGATATGGACCTCTAAAAATGGTGGTCGAAAAGGCTCTGAAAAATAGGAAAACGCGATCATTTAATTTATATAAGAAATCTGGATTAAATAAACATTACTTACTGTATTCCATTCTACGTCACAAGTACATAGATTTAAATAAAAAGTGCTATAAAGCTTATATCTCTAAAACCAAAAGAGACATTATTCTCAATCCAAAGTCATTTTATGGTTTCGTAAATTCTAAACGTAAAGTATCAGGGTTCCCTCAGCCAAGATATTATATCTAGCGATAATCAATGTATCGCAAATTTCTTTGCTCAATTTTTCACTTCTAACTATTCTGCTGTCACCAATTCAAACTTTCAAAACTATCCTTATAAGCTACACGGGACAAATTCAATTAATTCACCAATTATATGCGCTAAAGATGTTCTAATTTACCTTAAAACCTTAAAAGAATCTTTTAAATACGGTCCTGATAGGATTCCTACATGTTTCTTGAAAAAGTGTGCGAACCATATTTACCAACCCCTTACCAATTTGTTCAACCTATCACTAAAGTGTGGTGTTTTTCCAACTGCGTGGAAAGAATCGTTTCTTCTACCGCTGCATAAAAGCGGGAGTAGGTCTTCTATAGAGAACAATCGTAGCATCGCAAAGCTTTCTGCCATCCCAAAATTGTTTGAAGCTATTGTTACAAATCAACTTACGGGTCCGATCTCTACTTTGATAGCTGACTGCCAACACGGGTTCAGTAAGGGAAAGTCCAAAGTTACGAATTTACTTGAGTTTACCAGTCATGTCTCAAATTCTTCTTCTTTAAATGGTCATCTAACCGCCTGGGCGATTTTGACCGTCCAACATAGCTCGCCAGTCGTTTCTTCGTTGCGCCAACTGGCGTCAATTGGAAACACCGCGGGATCGCAAATCGGTCCCCACTTGGTCCTTCCATCGGAGTGGTGGTCTCCCTCTTCCTCTGCTTCCACCGGCGGGTGCCGATAAGAATACCTTCTGGGCTGGAGCATCTTCGCTCATTCGCACTACGTGGCCTAGCCAGCGAAGCCGTTGTGTTTTAATTCGCTGAACTATGTCGGCGTCTGCGTAAAGTTCATACAGCTCATCATTAAATCTTCTTCGGTACTCGCCGTCGCCAACGCGTAGAGGTCCACAAATCTTTCGAAGAACCTTTCTCTCGAACACTCCCAGAGCCGCCTCATCAGATGTTGTTAGTGTCCACGCTTCTGCACCATATAGCAGGACGGGTGCGATGAGTGACTTGTAGAGTGTTATTTTCTTTCGTCGAGAGAGGACTTTACTTTTAAATTGCCTACTCAGTCCGAAGTAGCATTTGTTTGCAAGAGTGATTCTTGTCTCAAATGCCTTTAGAAAAAATCTGCACACCGACGTTATTTATACGGATTTCAGCAAAGCTTTTGACAAAGTGTGTCACTCATTACTTATTCATAAACTCGATCAGTTGGGCTTCCAGGCGGGTCTCAATCCTGGATCTCTTCTTACCTTAGTGAGATGACACAAAGAGTAATGTTTAAAAATTTAGTATCCGATGTCATTTATGTCTCTTCGGGGGTTCCTCAAGGAAGCCATCTTGGCCCGATTCTGTTCTTGTTGTTTATAAATGATATTTCTACAATAATACAATTTTCTAAAATGTTAATGTATGCCGACGACGCACAGTGGCGCCTTTTGAGTTTTTTCTTTGCAAAAATCATAACTTTTGAACCAATGAAGATATTTTAAAAATTTTAAATGCAAATGAAAGATAATTAGTTGAGGTTTTATTGTATGAAAGCTCAGAATGTCACAGATACAGGGTGCTTCTGAAAAATTCGTCAAAGTCGAAAATTTTTAGAAAAATGCAAAAACAAACTGATTTAGTAAAAAATAAAAAAATAAAATGAGACTTATCTTATAATGACGTATTTAAGCATTAAATAAGATAAACTAATGATTTTGATAAGATAGCGTGGCACTGCCCACTTATGACAAAAAGTTGTATCTAAGTATATACAGACAAACAAACGGACTTGCGATGGGAAACCCAACATCGGCTATTCTTATGGAAGCGTTTATGCAAAACCTGGAAAAAGAGTATATAGAGGAATTAAATTCCAAATTAGGAGTGTTATTTTACGCAAGGTACGTGGATGATATCATATGCGTTTTAACTACCAACAACGAAGAGCAAGTACTGGAGTACCTCAACAAGCAGCACGGGAACATAAAATTCACAATGGAAACCGAAAAAGACGGAGCAATCAATTATCTGGACCTCACAATAAGTATTGATAAAGCTAGCAATAAATTCAACTACGACATATATAGGAAACCAACGGCCACCGACACAATAATACATAATACCTCGAACCACCCACAACAACATAAAAATGCAGCGCTAAGGCACTTAGTACAAAGATTGGAAAGAACACCTCTTACACAAGAAGCATATATGTAGAAGAGAGCTTGGAATAATATATAACATCGCTACAAACAACGGATATAAAAAAGCACTAGTAGATAAACTCAGGAGAGACCTTAGAGAACAAAAAAGAAACAATGGAGAAGAAAGTACACAAACCTGGACGACAATGACATATACTGGAAGGGCAACATATAAATTAGCAAATTTCCTTAGAAAATACAACATCAACACAGCGTTCAAAACATCGAACAATTTAGGATGGAAGCTAAGAACCAAAACTAACTCAGAAGATCCATTTAGCAGCCATGGTGTATACAAGCTCACTTGTGAATGCCAGCACAGTTACATAGGACAAACCGGACGACAAGTAAGAACGAGGTTCAGAGAACACATTAGAGATTACAACAAAAAGATACGGAATCCAACCATCATACCAGAGTCCAACTTTGCGAATCACATGGCGGAGAATAAATGCCCCCCCGGAAACATCAAAAAAACAGTCAAGGTCCTACATGTACAAGCAAAAGGCAGACGTCTGAACGTACTCGAAAACATGGAAATCTACAAACAAAAAACATTCG
Source organism: Merzomyia westermanni (assembly GCA_949987695.1). Lineage (NCBI taxonomy): Eukaryota > Metazoa > Arthropoda > Insecta > Diptera > Tephritidae > Merzomyia > Merzomyia westermanni. The sequence continues at coordinate 80,483,444 of OX465288.1, forward strand.
ACGGTAGAATAATAAACGAACAGACAAACACTGTTTCCGACACAATATTCGAACCTTTAAAATTGGTTTACAAAAAACAAAGCAACCACTCAGGTACAACAAACACACACGCACCGACAAATAAGCACAAAACAGCAAAAGATCAAAAACAACAAACAAGAAAAAAAAGGTCAAACAACAAAAATCACCAACTTTTACCTGCTTCAGTCAAGCACAAAAAAACCGATCGATGCAAACCACCCCCGTTTCTGAATGTACACACACAACACATGCACACACGTACACAAACAGACACCCATGCTGACGTTACCTGCTACCTACTATAAATACAAGACAAACGACCACAACAGATCAGAACGAAAATCGACACCGATGATGGCACAACGCCGAAACCGGTTTGTCCCAAAACCAAATTTGACAAGGGATGACGAAAAATCGTTCCAATATACATCAATCATTCACCCTGTCGGAAAAACAACAAAACAAAATAAAACAGTTAATGCTTGTCATGCTTTTAACTTAAACGAAAACGGTCTACTAATAGTTTACAAACGACGTTTACTGAAATTGCATACAACGAAGGCAAACATTTGGTTTAACAAACAATGCATAGAATTGAATGTGACACCAAAATTTGCAAAAATAACAATGAAAACAAACACCAGTACAAGCATGAGGACAATTAGGAAGGCGGAAAGAGACTTCCTAAGATATGAGTTGAAAAACCAGTACGCCAAGAAAGATGGAATAAATTCCGAAATTCTATCCATCCATTTAAGGTTGGCGGAGCAATTACCTAGCGATACGTTAATGGAATGCTTCGAGCGCATAAGGACTGAGGTCGAACATGAACTACAACAGAAATACAGGACGCTGAACCGGAAACTAGATAAGCTGACAGGACGTCGCGAACGGGACAACAACCAACAAGCACACCATTTCCATGCCAGGCTCGTAAACCTAACGACAGTGGCCATCACCGCGGCGGAAGAACAACTTCTTAAAAAGGGACTGAAACACAATATTATAGACCAAAACGAAAAAAGAAAAACGGAACAGGCGATCGTAGACGCAGAGGTCGCAATATCATTAATACCAGTTGAGGAACAAGAGCACGCAAGACACATGTGCAGAGAAATAATAAACAAGGAAGTGAAAGCAAAGGAAGGACAGAAGATAGACACGGAGCAAAAAACAGTCAAGAACCTACAACATAAACTCAGGATAAACAACATTGTCGCAACGAAGGCGGACAAAGGCAACACAACTGTGCTAATTGAAAAAGATGAGTATATAACAAAAACCGAAAAACTCATCGAGGATATGGAATGTCGTAGAATAAGAGTGAACCCCACGGATGAATACCAGAAAGAAATCAAAGTTGCTATAAAAACTGCAACAAATATAATAGATACCAACTCGGCATATACATTAGTCCAAATGAACCCGTCAACTCCACCACTGATTGCGCTACCAAAAATCCACAAGCCAGGCAATCCAATGAGACCAATCATTAATTTTAAATCGGCACCATGCTATAAGCTATCTAAATATTTAAAAACAGTATTGAAGGACACACTGGAACTTAGCAACGAACACACCATAACTAATACATCTGAACTAATAAACAAACTTAGGACCGTTGAAGTGACAAAGGACAGCAAATTGGTATCTTTCGACATAAAAGATCTATACACATCAATACCACTAGCAGAGACATTGAACATAGTAAACTCTATAATACTACGTAAAACAAAAGATAAAGTGAAAAGTACGCAAATCACGAACACGGTAAGAACCACACTACGTCAAAACTATTTTCAATTCAACAATAAAATATACAGACAAACAAACGGACTTGCGATGGGAAACCCAACATCGGCTATTCTTATGGAAGCGTTTATGCAAAACCTGGAAAAAGAGTATATAGAGGAATTAAATTCCAAATTAGGAGTGTTATTTTACGCAAGGTACGTGGATGATATCATATGCGTTTTAACTACCAACAACGAAGAGCAAGTACTGGAGTACCTCAACAAGCAGCACGGGAACATAAAATTCACAATGGAAACCGAAAAAGACGGAGCAATCAATTATCTGGACCTCACAATAAGTATTGATAAAGCTAGCAATAAATTCAACTACGACATATATAGGAAACCAACGGCCACCGACACAATAATACATAATACCTCGAACCACCCACAACAACATAAAAATGCAGCGCTAAGGCACTTAGTACAAAGATTGGAAAGAACACCTCTTACACAAGAAGCATATATGTAGAAGAGAGCTTGGAATAATATATAACATCGCTACAAACAACGGATATAAAAAAGCACTAGTAGATAAACTCAGGAGAGACCTTAGAGAACAAAAAAGAAACAATGGAGAAGAAAGTACACAAACCTGGGCGACAATGACATATACTGGAAGGGCAACATATAAATTAGCAAATTTCCTTAGAAAATACAACATCAACACAGCGTTCAAAACATCGAACAATTTAGGACGGAAGCTAAGAACCAAAACTAACTCAGAAGATCCATTTAGCAGCCATGGTGTATACAAGCTCACTTGTGAATGCCAGCACAGTTACATAGGACAAACCGGACGACAAGTAAGAACGAGGTTCAGAGAACACATTAGAGATTACAACAAAAAGATACGGAATCCAACCATCATACCAGAGTCCAACTTTGCGAATCACATGGCGGAGAATAAATGCCCCCCCGGAAACATCAAAAAAACAGTCAAGGTCCTACATGTACAAGCAAAAGGCAGACGTCTGAACGTACTCGAAAACATGGAAATCTACAAACAAAAAACATTCGACGGTAGAATAATAAACGAACAGACAAACACTGTTTCCGACACAATATTCGAACCTTTAAAATTGGTTTACAAAAAACAAAGCAACCACTCAGGTACAACAAACACACACGCACCGACAAATAAGCACAAAACAGCAAAAGATCAAAAACAACAAACAAGAAAAAAAAGGTCAAACAACAAAAATCACCAACTTTTACCTGCCTCAGTCAAGCACAAAAAAACCGATCGATGCAAACCACCCCCGTTTCTGAATGTACACACACAACACATGCACACACGTACACAAACAGACACCCATGCTGACGTTACCTGCTACCTACTATAAATACAAGACAAACGACCACAACAGATCAGAACGAAAATCGACACTGATGATGGCACAACGCCGAAACCGGTTTGTCCCAAAACCAAATTTGACAAGGGATGACGAAAAATCGTTCCAATATACATCAATCATTCACCCTGTCGGAAAAACAACAAAACAAAATAAAACAGTTAATGCTTGTCAGGTTTTTAACTTAAACGAAAACGGTCTACTAATAGTTTACAAACGACGTTTACTGAAATTGCATACAACGAAGGCAAACATTTGGTTTAACAAACAATGCATAGAATTGAATGTGACACCAAAATTTGCAAAAATAACAATGAAAACAAACACCAGTACAAGCATGAGGACAATTAGGAAGGCGGAAAGAGACTTCCTAAGATATGAGTTGAAAAACCAGTACGCCAAGAAAAATGGAATAAATGCCGAAATTCTATCCATCCATTTAAGGTTGGCGGAGCAATTACCTAGCGATACGTTAATGGAATGCTTCGAGCGCATAAGGACTGAGGTCGAACATGAACTACAACAGAAATACAGGACGCTGAACCGGAAACTAGATAAGCTGACAGGACGTCGCGAACGGGACAACAACCAACAACCACACCATTTCCATGCCAGGCTCGTAAACCTAACGACAGTGGCCATCACCGCGGCGGAAGAACAACTTCTTAAAAAGGGACTGAAACACAATATTATAGACCAAAACGAAAAAAGAAAAACGGAACAGGCGATCATAGACGCAGAGGTCGCAATATCATTAATACCAGTTGAGGAACAAGAGCACGCAAGACACATGTGCAGAGAAATAATAAATAAGGAAGTGAAAGCAAAGGAAGGACAGAAGATAGACACGGAGCAAAAAACAGTCAAGAACCTACAACATAAACTCAGGATAAACAACATTGTCGCAACGAAGGCGGACAAAGGCAACACAACTGTGCTAATTAAAAAAGATGAGTATATAACAAAAACCGAAAAACTCATCGAGGATATGGAATGTCGTAGAATAAGAGTGAACCCCACGGATGAATACCAGAAAGAAATCAAAGTGGCTATAAAAACTGCAACAAATATAATAGATACCAACTCGGCATATACATTAGTCCAAATGAACCCGTCAACTCCACCACTGATTGCGCTACCAAAAATCCACAAGCCAGGCAATCCAATGAGACCAATCATTAATTTTAAATCGGCACCATGCTATAAGCTATCTAAATATTTAAAAACAGTATTGAAGGACACACTGGAACTTAGCAACGAACACACCATAACTAATACATCTGAACTAATAAACAAACTTAGGACCGTTGAAGTGACAAAGGACAGCAAATTAGTATCTTTCGACATAAAAGATCTATACACATCAATACCACTAGCAGAGACATTGAACATAGTAAACTCTATAATACTACGTAAAACAAAAGATAAAGTGAAAAGTACGCAAATCACGAACACGGTAAGAACCACACTACGTCAAAACTATTTTCAATTCAACAATAAAATATACAGACAAACAAACGGACTTGCGATGGGAAACCCAACATCGGCTATTCTTATGGAAGCGTTTATGCAAAACCTGGAAAAAGAGTATATAGAGGAATTAAATTCCAAATTAGGAGTGTTATTTTACGCAAGGTACGTGGATGATATCATATGCGTTTTAACTACCAACAACGAAGAGCAAGTACTGGAGTACCTCAACAAGCAGCACGGGAACATAAAATTCACAATGGAAACCGAAAAAGACGGAGCAATCAATTATCTGGACCTCACAATAAGTATTGATAAAGCTAGCAATAAATTCAACTACGACATATATAGGAAACCAACGGCCACCGACACAATAATACATAATACCTCGAACCACCCACAACAACATAAAAATGCAGCGCTAAGGCACTTAGTACAAAGATTGGAAAGAACACCTCTTACACAAGAAGCATATATGTAGAAGAGAGCTTGGAATAATATATAACATCGCTACAAACAACGGATATAAAAAAGCACTAGTAGATAAACTCAGGAGAGACCTTAGAGAACAAAAAAGAAACAATGGAGAAGAAAGTACACAAACCTGGACGACAATGACATATACTGGAAGGGCAACATATAAATTAGCAAATTTCCTTAGAAAATACAACATCAACACAGCGTTCAAAACATCGAACAATTTAGGACGGAAGCTAAGAACCAAAACTAACTCAGAAGATCCATTTAGCAGCCATGGTGTATACAAGCTCACTTGTGAATGCCAGCACAGTTACATAGGACAAACCGGACGACAAGTAAGAACGAGGTTCAGAGAACACATTAGAGATTACAACAAAAAGATACGGAATCCAACCATCATACCAGAGTCCAACTTTGCGAATCACATGGCGGAGAATAAATGCCCCCCCGGCAACATCAAAAAAACAGTCAAGGTCCTACATGTACAAGCAAAAGGCAGACGTCTGAACGTACTCGAAAACATGGAAATCTACAAACAAAAAACATTCGACGGTAGAATAATAAACGAACAGACAAACACTGTTTCCGACACAATATTCGAACCTTTAAAATTGGTTTACAAAAAACAAAGCAACCACTCAGGTACAACAAACACACACGCACCGACAAATAAGCACAAAACAGCAAAAGATCAAAAACAACAAACAAGAAAAAAAGGTCAAACAACAAAAATCACCAACTTTTACCTGCCTCAGTCAAGCACAAAAAAACCGATCGATGCAAACCACCCCCGTTTCTGAATGTACACACACAACACATGCACACACGTACACAAACAGACACCCATGCTGACGTTACCTGCTACCTACTATAAATACAAGACAAACGACCACAACAGATCAGAACGAAAATCGACACTGATGATGGCACAACGCCGAAACCGGTTTGTCTCAAAACCAAATTTGACAAGGGATGACGAAAAATCGTTCCAATATACATCAATCATTCACCCTGTCGGAAAAACAACAAAACAAAATAAAACAATGATTAAAAGCTTCTGCTATTTCCGATGCTGTTGTAAGAACCTTGTCGTTCTATACTATTTGCGTAATAGCTAGAGGCGATACATTAGTTTGACCATATATAAGCTGATTTAAGACTCTCCACGTTTTAGTGGATTGGATATTACCTTTAATTTGTCTACCATAAAATAGCCTTCGCGTATTGTTAATTTTATTACGTGCTTCAATCTTGAAATACCTGAACTTGTTTTCAAAATATACGAGGTGTGTTCAAAAAGTATCGCGAATTTTGAATTTTCGCTGGTTACGTATATTCGAATTTCGAATTTTTTGTGGCGTTATGTTGGTACTCATGTCTCTCACTTATGCCGACAAGCTCGGCCATTTTGAATGTTCAGTTAATTGTTGACAGCTGCTTTGCTTGCACGTGTTTTGGATCGTCTTCGATTTTTACCTATTTTTTTACCAACATTGCTCAATTGTGACCAAAAACAGCATCGCATGAACATAGCTAATGAGATGTTAAACTCTGTCCGCGACGACCCAAATTTGCTCCACAGGGTCATAACTGGTGACGAATCGTGGTTTTATGGTTATGACGTGGAAACCAAAGCTCAATCATCTCAATGGAAGCTGCCGCACGAACCAAGACCGAAAAAAGCGCGCCAAGTTCGGTCGAATGTGAAAGTTTTGCTGACAGTTTTCTTCGATTGCAGGGGCGTGGTGCATCATGAGTTCTTGCCACAGGGAAGAACGGTCAATAAGGAATATTACCTGCAAGTTATGCCCAATTTGCGCGAAGCAATCCGCCAGAAACGCCTGGATTTGTGGAAGAACAAAAATTGGCTTTTGCACCACGATAACGCCCCTGCTCACGCATCGTTGCTTGTGCGCGACTTTTTGGCCAAAAACAACACACTAATGATGCCGCAGCCACCGTATTCCCCAGATCTGGCCCCCTGTGACTTTTTCTTGTTCCCTAAACTGAAGAGGCCCATGAAAGGACGACGTTACGCTTCTCTTGACGAGATAAAGACGGCATCGAAGGAGGAGCTGAACACAAGCAGATACAAAAAAATGATTCTTTGAAGTGCTTCGAAGATTGGAAAAACCGTTGGCACAAGTGTATAATATCTCATGGGGATTACTTTGAAGGGGACAAAATAGATATTCATGATAAATAAATAATTTTTGAAAAAACACAAAATTCGCGATACTTTTTGAACACACCTCGTAAGTTATTAATATATTTCTTTTTTAATTTGTAGAATTAATTTTTTTCTTTGATTACGGGTAAAATTTCATTATTTAGCCATGGCTTCTTAACATTTTTATTCGTGTTTTTAATACGCTTAGTGCATTTTTCAATACTACTACATAGCTGTGTATGAAATCCCGAAAAGTGAGGTTGTTCCGATAAATTGTATATATGGTTATTTTCTACGAATAAGGCGTAATCAAAAACTTGTATTTCGCTATCGATATGTTCTTTATTTAGTACATTGTTATTAAAAGTTAAAGCTAGTATGCTTTTGATGGGACTATCCCTTTTTCTTCTCATACGTACAAACATTTCATGTTCATGAAAGGTATAAAAATCAAAAAAGATTTATAACTTCGCTATTGCAGTGGGCTATTAACTACGTGTCCGAATGTTTTGCTTTTCATCTTGAACGTTTTGATATACATTAATAAATATATATCTCGATTCGTTTATGCCAAATGAAGTAATATACCTTGTGTGCGTAACAAAAATAGATATAAAAAAGGGTGTATTTTATAGGCGCAAAAGTACTCAACCGATCTTTATGTAATTTTCACAATATATACTTTGGTTCACTGGGTACAGCATAGATAATATATAGTTTTGGAAAAGTAGGCGGAGCCACGCCCCCAGGCTATATAAAGTTTCAACTCGTCATAACTCCGAACTTTTTTGGTCTAAATTAATGGTATTGGGATATATGTGTCACTTAGTCAATATCTACATAATTTTGGAAAGGTGGGCGGTGCCACGCCCACATATTTTGTGTTTTGTTTTTGCTCTTGAACTTTCACAATAGGTTCAGGAGTTCGCTGGGCACGACACAGTCTCTATATAGCTTTTGGAAAAGCCCCCAAGTTATATAAAGCTGCAGTTCGGTATAGCTAGGAGTTTATTTAGTTCAAGTTAATGACATTTTATATATAGATGTGTTCTATGTATCAAAATGTCAAAACAACGTCTACCGGGTTTGCTAGTATATGATAAAATAGCGGAAGGAAACATCGAATTTCAGCATGCTTTTGTAAAACTGAGACACTAGTTTGCGTTCAAATGGACAGACGGACAGACAGACAGACGGACGGAGAAACGGACATAGCTATATCGACTCCGCTCATCGTGCTGATCTTTTTAGTGAACTTTTCTCTTCTTCTCATACTTACATACATTTAATGTTTATGAAAGGGATGAAAATTAAAAAAGATATATAACTTCGCTTTTGCAGTGGGCTACTAACTACGTTACCGAATATTTTGCTTGTGTGTTTTCTAATTTTTGGCAGGAGTATAATAAATACTACTGAAAAGCAGCCGACCTATTTTCATTGAAATATCAATATTGAATTGTAAGCGATTGCCTTTGAAAATAGCAGACATTTTATGCTAAAAAGTGGGCGGCGCCACGCCTACTTCTTCAAAATTTGTTTGCGGTCGAGTTTTTCTTAAAAAGCCTATTATGTGTGCAAAATATGATTGATTAAACTTGCTTAGTTGTAGAAATATAATTTTTTAAATTTTTCAAAGAAAATTTTCAGAACTATGTTAAAAAACTGGGCGTGGACGTTAACCGATTTCGCCCATTTTTACAACAGTTATCTTTATATATTGAAAATTATCACCAAATTTCGTTTCACTATAAAATAAAAATTTTTTGGATTTCTTAGTTTACGGAAACTTAGAAAGTGAAAAATAAGTGATGTAAAGCTATTTTGCGGTGGTGCCACGCCCACTTTCAAAAATTTCTTGAAAAATTTATTTTATGCCTCAATGTTAATGTATACACCAAATTGTATCCTTATAGGTTGATTATGTACGGAGGACTCACTTTTTTTGTGTTTTCGAAAATATTATTTATATAAAGATTTCACTCATTTTAAATAGCGCTCGGAGATGAGCGCCAAGGAACCTGCATACCAAATTTCATTAAGATATCTCAAAATTTACTCAAGTTATCGTGTTCAATCAATTTCTCTTTTCGTCCTGAACATTTTGATATATATAAGCCAATATCTATCTCGATCCGTTTATGCCGTTACATACTGCCGTTAGGCGACTAAACTTAATATACCTTGTGTGCGTAGCACTACTAGGTATAAATATAGATGGGCACTGATAATATTATTCTTGCTTTCTTTCAGCGAGTAGAGTAATAACACTGGTCTGATTCCGAAAATTGAGGTAATTTTTGATTGATGATTGATGATTTTTACCTTTATTTTTTTTAAATATAAAAAATGTGTATTTTGCGAGGAAGGATATCTAAAACTTTTTATTTTTTTCCAGACATTTTTATAACAAAAGTTATAAGCATTCAAATAAATATAGTCATAGAATACTCAAGTACCCTACAAATGTGCATATGAGACGATAACAATGTATGTAAGTTTTGTCTTAACTCTATGATCTTATTTTATACTTGAAAAAGTTATTTGTTTTGTTTTGACGCTTATTTAGATTAGGATCGGTTTCTTTTATGAGAAACCAACAGTATCCTTCATACCGACTTTCAATTAACTTCCTTTGCTGATGAAACCGTTCTCGTCACTTTCGTCACCAAGATTTTGGGGAAAAAAATTTAGATGAGTGTGTTTTGGTAATCAATGGGATAAACATACATTTGTATGTTCTGCGCCTAAAACTAAAACTACACTGTCTGGAACTCTGTCAAAATATGTTAATGTAAAATTTGCAATAAAAGTGTTAGCTGTGGATAAAAGTTTCAAGTTGATCAGCACATACGAAGCCAAAAGCACCTAGAGCTTTCCATAAGGCGATATGAAAATACAATTCAATGCTTGCTTAAAAAATACGTATCTAATAAGAACAAGTTTTACATGGATCTTTGCGAGACCTTTATTGCAGCAGATAAACCATTATGGGAGTTAACAAACCCCCATTTAAACAAGTTTTTTAAAAATTACACTCAGGAATCCATTCCTACTGAGTCAACTTTGAGGAAAAACTATATCCACGACATATAAGTATTTATCGCAAATTGACGAAATCAAGAGGCAGTTGAAGAACCCCTTTTCGTGGGTATCAGTCGACGAAACGACTGACATTCAAGGTCGATTCGTAGCAAATATTATCGTGGGAATTTTACATCGTGACAAAGATGTAATCTCCAAACTTTTTTTGTTAAACGTAGTTTTTTGTTAAAACGAACGAATAACTCTACAATTGCAAGAGCATTCGATGATTCAATGCAATTATTGGAAAATATTTTTCAAATCTGCTTTGCGTGTTAAAGCCTTTAAGAACATGAATCCCAATATCGGTATTCCGCCCCACCCAATATTAACAAGATGGGGAACCTGGTTAGAGGCGGCAAAATATTACTGGAAAAATTTTAACGAGTTTAAAACCTTTCTTAAAGAAATACATGAATACAAAATGCAATAGCTTCAAATTCGATTGAAGCACGGTTAGCCTATATTAATGCAAACTAAAGCTTCTTGTCAGAAATTGGAAGGAAGAAAATCATTGGCTGAGCAATTGCATCTTGTGGAGGCTGTTGTTACAACTATTCAAGGTGTGTAGGGTGAACAGGAACAATTGGATAACGTTCTGCAAAAAAATAAGGAGTTGCAGGAACTTAAGGTGATATCTGGTGTGCTATACACAAGTAGCCAAAGTGACAGCTGTAATACGGTTAACTAACTATAATCCCAAAGAGCTATCTTGCTTCAAGAACGCCCCTATCACCAGTGTTGAAGTAGAAAGAACGTTCTCCTTATACAAAACATTTTTGCGCCCAAATAGGGAAAGCTTTAACGTTGAAAATTTTAAAGAACAATTTTTCTTGTTTGCCAATAAAACCCTGAGTAGAGAAAACTGAAAAAAATTATAGGAAATCAACACAACCATGTCTACGTATGTTGATTTACATTTTTTATTTTTGTATTTGAAATGAATTTCTTACTTTTTACTTCTTATTTTTTGATTCATTGCATCCTTTAAATTCTAGATGTATACTTTATTTATTTAGTTTTTCGTGGCCCTCTGCGTCAACAGGTTTTTTGCGACAAAATGTCATTTTTGGCAGTGCATTCGAACAAATGAGTGAAAAAAAATTTTTTTTGTTATACTGAGTTTGGAAAATATACTTCAACTGTTGCAGTTATAAAATCCGTACAAGCGTTTCCAGTTGTTTCTTATGAATTTCACAAGAGATGGGAGTCTTGTTTTCTTTGAGGCCTTGCGTTGGACTTTTTGCCACGGTACAAATATTTTTCAACAGCAACAGTGTTCGTATAATCAAAGATATCCCGCACACACTCTTGCGCTCGTATGAAGAAGCGCTTTCGCACCAACAACTACTACTTCGTTCGGCGCGAATACCGCTGTACTCTGCCACATTAAAAACCAATACTGAATATCATTTGTTCGATGGCTGTTGGACAACATTTAGGTGACACTAAATTGTTGTCCACAGTCTTGTGCTATTTGGTACAAAAAAATGGTTTTGTTGTGCAATTTATAACAAATTCCTCTAGTAGCATAGATTGATATTGTGAATAGTTTTGAAGAGAAACATTTTTTCACGATATGGTCTTGATGGTTGGTCCAGTAATGTATACAAAAGGGGCTATCCAACAAACATTGTATAATGTTTGCGTACTGCCCAGTTTTCATCATATCTATGCATATAACGGGATCGGTGTGCAAACAAGCTTTATATTCTCTAGCGATTTTAAGGTAGGAAGCGTTTGAATAGATGGAAAAATTGACGGTGCTGGATCTTTCCTCGCATTAGCTCGCCAGCGTATCTAGTTCTGAACACATCAACATGCTCATTCTGCAGCTGACCAGCTATCTTTTTGCAAATCGGTTTTCGGATATACATTTTCCCACATTTTTTTTCCAGTTGGACCGGGCGTTAGATTTCAGTCCCAAACAATGTCAGACTCTACATGAAAACTGCTCTACCTCGACAATAACCTGCTAATTTCGAATAACAAAAATATATTTGTAAAAACTCTACAAAAAATAAACATGCACATGCTAATTTTCTTTCTCAAGCACGAAATTCTGTTTTTGCCAATACGTCTCTTTTCGTACAAATTTCGAAATCAACGCGCATTGGATCTTCGAAACTACTGCTGTTTGAGAGTGAAGTTTTACACAGGCAATAATATAACTACAGTAAATAAGAGTTTTTCTAATAAGTCGGACCCTGGTCCACTTTCCGCTACCCACGTACCAAATGTCAACTAAATCGGACCATAAATAAGACTTTCGAAAAGGTCAAACCTGGTCCATGTTCCGGAAGAAAAGTTGCGGCATGTATTAAGCTACGCAAAATCCTACCCACGTACCAAATTTGAAGTGAATCGCACCATAAATAAGAATTTTTCAAATAGGAAGAAGAATTATTTCCTGTTTTAGCCTAAGCAAAAAAACTGCTTACTCAAAAATTTTCTAAAAATTCTACCCAAAAATATTGAAATTTCGATGTAAATTTTTAAAAGTTTAATTAACTTTTCCTGAAATTTGTGTAAACTTTGAAATTCCTTTTTATGTAGTTTTGTTTTGGAATTCGCTATATTTGATGTGAAATTATTAAAAACAGCTTCTTTTTACTTCGTCGAACGATATCCAATTTAATTTCACTACTATTATATTGAACACAACTGTACATATGTATGTACATATCACCCCGATTTTCGTTTGTTTTTGTCCTAATGTATGCTGCAAGAGATCGAAAATAGTCGCGTATTCTATTTAAGTGAGTACCGAGAGTGTTGTTGTTTTAATATTAAATTCCGATATGCACAGGTTCTTAAACATACAGCATTTAGAACACCCCTAATGATAAAAGAATAAACTTTAAAACAGACACAGATCACTACGCCACTGCATATCGGAATTTAAAATTGTGACGACTTCGATGATTCCCCGATTAACAATCCTGAGTTCAATCACTGTAAAGTCAAATAAACACACGCACATATACTGTCAGAAATGGCTAGTTTTATTTACTAGTATAAACGCAATAAAATTCCCGAGTTCGGTAACTCCACTGTAGTTCACTGTACAATATTTGAATAAAAACTGATCAACCTGCCTTGATTGGTCACTGCCTTATATAGTCCGTCAGGGTGCTACCCTACGCACCCAGAAGTTTCTTGGTTGTTCCCTCTTTGTGTTCTCGAAGGGTCGGTGTTACTGAATGACATCTTCTCTTTGCATCGTATTCAATTTATAAGCAAAAAAATCTTTACAAATACGCATTATGTCTATATGCACATACGGATATAATTTTGCTGTATCTCGATGTGTTATTTTTCACTTTCAAAAGCTTGAATAAAAATTGAAATTAAATTTTTTATTCAAAACTTTTTGAATGCCCAATAATATTTCACTCATCACTCAAATTTTTTTGAATAACAAATAAAATTATTTTTTTATTTTAAAAGTTTTTTATTCTAAGTGACCCAACCCTGCTTGGTACATGCTTGCATGCATAAGCGTAGCCATCTCTATCTCTGTTGTGTTTAACTAGTGGTGGGAGTGTTATTGATTTAGTGATGGTACATGCTTGAGAAATTCGGCACAATATATATCAACTAGAAAAACGTAGTAAAAGTGGTAGTATGACAAAGGCACTAATATGGGTTTGCCAAGCACAACAGTGGTGAGCATAGTGGTAGGACTACCTAAAAATGAATTAATTTTGGTTTATGAGTATGTGTGCACATGAATTTTCAGAATTTTCTTCGTAGAGGGTGTTGAGTGATTTCTTCCATACAACTCATGAACCAAATTATATTTTGTAAAATAAAACTTCTAGAAATACAGAGAAATATTTGAGCGAGGTCTGACTTGCATATTATTAGAAAACATGCCATCCCATACCATCGCTGTGCATATCGTTGTAATTTGTCTCTAATTCCAATTAACACTTGGCAGGCGGGCATACTTCGCCGCCGAATTATGCGTGCAGCGGGCGTTTTTTGTGAATCGCGCGGAAGGTTGGTTATTCAGACGGATCGCAGTAAATCGGAAACTACTTCGTTTTTATGCACAAACCTTTTCTTATTTTACACTTTATTTTACAACGGCAATGAGATGGTGTTAGTTAAAATTTGTGAATTTGTGGAATCAGAGTTTCACCACGGTTAAGCTTTGGTTTCCTCGGCCATAGGATATGCTACGTGTAGTTTTGCAAGCTGCTTAATTCAAGTTTTCCTCTAATTGTTGTTTATTATCTGCCAACGGTATACACAATATTTTAGACATTCTGTCTATATGTAAATCATGTATGCTGGACTTTGTTTTTGTACATTCTTTTAGAAGATAGTTATTGTACATAACCGCGTGCTCCGGTATAAATTTATTTTGTTGTTGGATTTTATGGTCTGTTCATTTTTTACATATTTTTTTGTAAGTTTAACGACCTCAAGACCAGTTGATAATAATTCTATGAAGTAACCGAGAGGGGAGTAGGTGTACGTTTGAGGACCATCTACTCACTCCCTCGCTTTGGTGTTGAATACTCCATGGAGCATTCAAAAGCAAAGAAACGGAGTACTCCGAGATGGATTAGGTGATCCAATCACCGGACATTGACTTGGAAATTGGACCACCTTTTTAATATGAATGAGGAGTTGGAGTACTTCGATACTCCTTTAGGTGTATGGTTTGGAGTATTAAATGGAGTATTTCCGTTTTTGGAGGGTAAATGACTTTTTCAATCATTAATGATTATTTTAATTGTATTCAGAAACTTCTGATTACTAATTGATTAGAATGGGCCAAAAGTCAATGTTGAAGCAAGAAGCTTTTTTCTTGCTGACGAAAAAGGTAACTTGGATATTTTGGGGGTGTATAATTGCGCGAACGAAACAAGATAGGCGATAGCGAAAATTATACAACCGGTCCGCTTAATGTGAGCGACAATAATATTCAGATTTATTCAAAGTCAATTATGTATTTACAAAGCATAAAGAAAAGATGAGCGAAAGAGAATTAGTACAATGGTAAGTAATTGTAGTGTGTGTGTGTGTATGTTTGTATTACAAGAGCAGGTAGTGTTCTGTTGTGTAGTTAGTGTACTTAGATTTAAGTTATTGAGTAGCGATAAATGGTACAGGGTTTCCCATAATTGTACGGACACAGGGACTTGCATGTTTGATCCAACAGTCAAAAATAATAAAAAAAAAAAAATCAAAAGTAAAAAAAAATATTATTTTGGATTAGTTTTGATTATTTTTGATTTTGTTTTTGGATTTTTATACCAAAGTAAAAAAAATTATTGTTTTTGATTAGTTTTGATTATTTTTGATTTTGTTTTGGGATTTTTATACCCAGCGTGTACTAGTACACAGGGTATTATAGCTTTGGTCAGATGACGGTGGTTTGTAACGGTACAAAATAATGGAGATAGATATAGAGTTCCGTAAATCAAAGTTCTTAGAACTAACAGAGGAATCCATTCAGACACGTCCGTCAGTCCGTCCGTCCGCGGACACGATAACTTGAGTAAAAATTGAGATATTGGAATGAAATTTGGCATATATCATAGAACATGTAATGCCATTTTCCTGTACTTAAATCATTGGGACAAGCAACGTGGCCGCCGTTTCCTTTATTTCCTACAATCGACTACACGATTTATTGCCGGATTCCGGTTCACCGTTCAAGTGCTACTATTACATATGTACAGGGTGGCTGATGAATTTTGCTACATTAAGAAACTCAAAGAATTTTTTTTTCAGTGTATGGAATTCATTTTTCTTTTATTCATGTTAAAGCTCATTAAATTTTATTAAATATAGCTTAATTAGTTTTAAAAATAATGGAATTTAAATGCCCCCCCTGCTCGTCGATGCATGTGCGGCATCTTACCAAAAAGTTGTTCATTACTGCTTGGAGAGTTGAGACAGGAATAGCCGCAATTGTTTCTCGAATGGATTGCCTTAGTTCATTCAAATTTGTTGGTTTTGCTTTGAAGACTTCCTGTTTGCAATAACCCCACAAGAAAAAGTCAGGTGCAGTAAGGTCAGGCGACCTGGGTGGCCAACGGAATGTGGAGTTTCTGGATATCAGATTATTGGGAAATTTTCATCGCAATTCTGTCATAACAGGTTGGGCTATATGAGGAGCTGCACCATCTTGCTGAAACCACACAGAGTTGAAAGAAATTCTCATTCGGCGTAATTCTGGATAGAAAAACTCTCTCAACATGCTCAAGTAACGGTCTCCAGTAACCGTAACGGTGTGACCGTTTTCTTCGAAGAAGTAGGGCCCGACAATGCAGCGTGATGAAACTGCACACCACACTGTGATACGAAGTGGATGCAATTCCGTCTCATGGAGTATCTGTGGATTGGAAGCACTCCATATTCGACAATTTTGTTTGTTTATGTTGCCGTTTAAATCGAAATGGGCCTCGTCAGACATGAAAAGACAGTTCAACATGTTTCCATCCTCTTCCACCATTTGAAGCATCTTCTGGCAAAATTCCAAGCGAATCGGCAAGTCTACAGCGTTCAGTTTGCTGGCCATTTGAATTTTATATGGGAATAAGTGCAAATCTTTGTGCATAATTCACTGTAATGACTGTCTGCTTACACCCATTTGAGCAGATAAGCTTCTTGTCGAAACACGTGGATTGTTTTGTATGGCAGCAGCTACAGCAGCGATTGTTTCCTCCGTTCGAACTGAAGGGTTTCGATGGTAAGGTCTTCTGTTGACTGTCCCATGCTCGGCAAAATTGTTTACAAGTCTTATTATGGTCCATCTGCTCGGATGATTGCCGCCAAACGTGCGCCTATACTCTCTTTGAACCGAAACTACGGACTCCAGTGCGTGATAGCGGCGGACAATCCAAATTCTTGTTTCAGTGTCCCAGTTATCCATTTTTGTTAAATGTAAAAGTCAATCTGCAAAATAAAAAAAAATTAACCAGATTCATTAAATAGAAAAAAAGTTATTTAATTTTTTTTTGGTAGCGGCTTTCATCAGCCACCCTGTATGTATATATATCCTTAATTTGTACAACATTTGTTTACAGACGAACTTTATACATCGCTTATACATATTTCCATGTACGTGCATATGTTTGTCTGAAACAATACAAAAAATTATCAGAAACAGGGTTGCGCAATCCCTATACACTTGAAGCACTTTTGTTTTTGTTTTGCCCTCAAATATAGGCACAGATACAAATTTAGACTTTCAATACAAAAAAAAATTTTCAAAGCACTCCCATATGCCCCCACATATAAATAAACATTCTATGTAAGTGCCTGAGTTTCTTATGAAAGTGCAAAGTTGATTATTTTTGATTTTTCTTGATTTTTTTTTTTTCAAATCATATCACTAATAAGATTTTCCAAAAAATATTCAATATCAAATAATAAACCGGTAATCGTTAAGATTATTAATCATTACTTAACAGGTCTGGCTCATACATATTTCCATGTAGACTCAAAAAATTTGGTTGGTAAAACCAAACGAAAAAGTAGGTTAAAATGGCTTCAAATATGGTAAATGTAATCAATAAAAAATTGTTACCAGTCATTACTGAATTTGTGGTTAAAAAGTGTTAATTTTGCTACACATTTTTTTAAATTTTTTACCATGAAAAGTTGGTTGCTCCAATCATAGTAGTATTGCTCCAACGTACGGAAATTATAAAGTTAACAAATATTAATAGCAATTCTCAACTAACCACAAAAATAGTAGAAAAAACCATAAAAATTGTAGTATTACTATAAAGTTTGTAGAATGTACACTTTTCGCTGGAAAGTTACTATACAAATTGTATTGTAGCAACAGTTGTGGTAGTAGTACCAAACCATAAAAATTGGTGACGTGTCATAATGTCAATGGAATTAAGGTATAAAATGAAAATTTGGAATATAAAACTGCGCGATCTCTGAAAATGATCAAAATTTCTTTGATAAAATTGGTTTATTTCATAAAAATACATACATAATGCATAAAATTAAAATTTTCGCGTGCGACTTTTTCAAAATTATCAAAATTCATTTGATACAATTTTTTCATTTCATAAAAATACATACATAAATGAAAATTTTGAATATAAAAGCGCGCGATGCTGCGGTGCTTTTTTCAAAATTATTAAAATTCATTTAATACAATTTTGCAAAAGCGAATTAATGTCATTGAATTAGAATCTTTTGAGGATTTCTTTCAGTTATCCATGAGTCTTTTTTTTACATATTGTAACTAACTTCTCCTCAACTTGCTGCTAATACCAGGGAAATCTACGAAGGTGCGGTTGGCATGAAGCGGGGTGGTACACCTAGCTCTGCTTCAGCTTAGTTCAGGGAAAGTGGGAGTGCTTCATCCTCGCGCAACGAAGTTGTTCATAAAAACGTAATTTGTATGCCATAAAAAAACGGGATAAACTAAAAGTGAAACAAAACCAGCGAAACGATATCTACAGCAAACATTCTACTTCCCACATGTCTTTACCCACCCAACCTTGTTAACCTAAGAGACCTATTTGGTTTAGGTTAACCCTAAACTATACTAAAGTACTCTCAGTGCTTCATAACCCTACATTTCGTCATCGACCAAATAAATCTACACCTTCATTTAAACATCCAAAATTTCACATTTTAATCAAAAAGTATTCTTACCAGCTGTCTTATATGACTACAGATGTATGTAGTATATATTATTATTTTTTTTTTTGTTCATAGCAAAAAGGTACCAAAAACCCTATGTCATCTAAACTATAAGTTTTATTTGTATTTGCATGGCCAATTATCAAAATTCAATCTTCTTAAACCTACCTAACAATATTTGCAATTTTCCTCTACTGTATATAACCAATCCAAAGGGTAAAAAAAATATGCAAACATGGAAGAGAACCGAACTAGACCATCCATCGAATTCTACGTTATAAAAATAATGATTGACTTTCCCTTTATATTTCGGTATGTCTCTTTGTGTAAGTAACTTTATGTGGAACTTTCTTCACTTATTACATAGATGGGTATGTTATTAACGTCGCGTAACTATAACGGCGATTACATAGCATCGGAATATTAACATTTAACTTACTTGCAATCTGCTACTCCATCGATGCGACGTTGGGCACAGGATGCCTTCAAACTTGTTCGAAACGAACGGTTTTCGTTCGTGATGCTGTAAAGTAACTTTTATTAGGAAAATATAAAATTTTGACACAGGTTTGATCGTTGCATCGACCGATAGCTGATTCTATTTAATTTATGTGGCTATGTATGTTTGCTAAAAACAAAACACACACACCTTTACACGTATTTGTGAGAGTGGTGAACCGCCTGCAAATATGCAGCAAAACATTGCAAATATTTCACACTATAAATTTTCTATCTCTCTATCTCTATGGCGCGATATACGACAGGTATATCATCATAAACCTCCTAAGAGATTTTTGCGCCAAGCTTCTCTTCCAATTTGTGGTGTGCCGATTTGAATTTTCCCTACAAATTGGTGGGACCTACAGTTTTTTGCCGACTCCGAACGGCATCTACAAAGGAGACGAATTTTTGCTGAGAAGCCTGTCATGGCAGAAATACACTCGGAGAGTTTGCCAGACCACTGCCGAGGGGCGACCCCGTTTTGAAAAACTTTTTTCAAATCACTTTTGATGTTACCTGTACCAGGGCTCGAACCATGGACCTTCGGTGTGGTAGGCCGGCAACACTACCTTCACACCACGGCGGCCGCCGCTATAAATTTTCTAAGCGAATTAAAAAGGTTTATAGTTTTTTTTTTCTCTTTTTACGTGATACCACCCAAACGAAAAAGGGGTGGAAAAGCCGCAAAAATTAGGTAACTCGAGTTGTGCGCTGACGCATCGTTGGATTTTTCCGAATGCAGGTACAGAAAACACATTGTTGGTTGCAGTTGTTCGCTTGCGGTGAACTCGGCTCATTTGTTTCATTAACAAGCATAACCCACACATTCACCTTCAACTAGCTTCGAATACAAGGCGTTAACATTCGCTTAGCATCTGAACTCATTGTTATGTGAATTAATTGTTTGGGTCTTTCTTTAAACAGAAATGGGTGTACTCATAGCATTCAGTTAGGTAAGAAAATTATGGGTTTTTCCTCATCAACTAGCTTCGAATACAAGGCGTTAACGTTCGCTTAGCATCCGAACTCATTGTTATGTGAATTCATTGTTTGGGTCTTTCTTTAAACAGGATGGGTGCCCTCATAGCTTTCGGTTAGGTAAGCAAATTTGGGTTTTCCGCATACAAGAGTTTCCTGCAGATATTATTCTGGCAGATGCTTGATCGATACAGCTTAGCAAATATTTAAATTTGTATTGTGGACACGAAGATAAAAGCAGTAAACTTTCAAGTGTGAATAAAAAACTTTTTACGATTTACAACTTTTTGTTAAAAAAAACCATGAACGTAAGTAATTTATACCTAAATAAATGCTGAATTGTAATAACATATGCACCTGTTTCGTAATTTACAAAAATAGGTAAAATTATATGAACCTGCAACGTCAACCCAGTCGATGCCTGTACTGAAGCAACACCTTAATGAAATTAAGGATAACATAGGGAAAGGAAAGTATAAGATTATAATTATACCTGGAAAAAGCAAGGTTTGGGGAGTTTTTGGAAAGGTTGAAAATAATGGAAATTGTTGCATGTATAAGTTGTAGCAGCGTTTTTAAATTTACAAATAGCCCATCAAACCTCGTAAAACGTATATGGTTTAAAAATTTAAAAAACCGATCTGATGAGCCAAAGGTACAAAAAAAAAGTTGCTGATACTTTCACCACTAAAAATTTTAGACCATTTAAAATGATAGAAGATACGGGATTGAAAAAATATTTTCAATTGGAGAAAGGTATGGATCAAACGTGGATACGGATCACCTACTACCACAATCCAACAACGATTTCTCGAAATATGGACATTCTCTACAAAATAGCCCTCGTTTCCTTAAAGCTAGAGCTAAGGGAACTAAGTGCCTTTGGACTAACATCGGATTTATAGACCGACAACCATTTGAAACAATCATTTTTGTCTTTGACTATTCTTATTATACAAAAGCGGAAAAATTGGAATGAAGCTCATTGCTTTTATTTCAATGGATTATGAACCTTGTACTAGTAAGTAATTTATGAAACGGCATAGATGTGTGTGCTTATGTAAACCAAGGCTGCAAAATAACGTTATTTTCATTAAAAAAAATTAAAACAAAAATCCATTGATGATGAGTGTTTAGATATAAGCTAGATGGAATTCAATTTATTATTTATTGCAATCCGTGCAAAACAATTGGGTCGAAATAATAAACATTTTGCAAACAAAAAAACGGACCCACAGAATCAGTAACATCAGCTTAAATACTTTATATTTAAAAAATTTTTGAGGAATCATCAAAAGAATTAGAAAGAGAAAATTACCCAAGTTTTAATTTAGTTATTGTGCATGTTTACTTTTTAAAACGAATGTGTGAAACTTATAGGGATGATGATTTAGAATGCATAAAGTCATTTAAACATAAACGCAGCACATTGATAAATGATGTGTTATTTAGGAACTTACATATATTTCACAAAAATTGCTTTATTTCTATTTCCTATATTGCTACAGTTTACCAGTGCTTTATTTCTATTTCCTATATTGCTACAGTTTACCAGTGAAGAAAAAACTAGATAAAAATACATTGCAAAAATATGTTAGGAGCAATGATTACTGAGCAAGATCAAAGCAATAATGAAATTAGTTCACTAAATTCTCTCAGGAGGAACAACTTTTTTCAGGATTTCTTCAGCCCCTAAATCAAACAAATAATCTTGATCGAGTTCAAAATGAATTATTGATATACGAGAATGTTAATGAAGTAATGCACGATAATTTTGATGTTTTACAATGGTGGGAATTAAATAAACTTAAATTTCCATTGCTTTTTTAATTCAGTTTAAAAATTTTAGCAGCACCGGCAAGTGGTGCCTCTGAGAGAATATTCTCAAATGCCAAAAATTTACTATCCGAAAATCGTTGTGTTATTAGGTCTAACACCTTACGGTAGAAAAAATTTTGTTTTTACATACAAATACTTAATGGTGCTTGCTTAACACTTTATTTTTAATAAATTAATTATATAAGTTTATTTTTGTTAGTTAAATGAATTCCTTCTTTTTTATTTTATTATTTAGTAATGTTTTTTTTTAAGTAGGAAATTTAAATTTTTCTGATTTTAAAATAAATGAGTTATGTTTACATATTTAATAATGTAATAAGTTTATTGCATTTTTATTTTAAAGTTTTGAGTACATTAAAATAAAATACTTATATGAATATGCATTTGTATGGTATTTGACGCTTTTCATTTCAGGTTCATTTTGTAGATAAATGCTTCTCAAATGATAGACACGTACTTAGCACAAATAAATGTATGTGTATCTGCGTTTTTTGGGTTTGGCCTAAAAAACAACTTAGTTGTACATACAATTTTTTGTTTGCTTGCCTAACTGAAATCTATGAGTTAACAGTGTTAATTCACACAACTGCATCACTCGCACAACCTACTTCTTGAACAGGATTGATTCACAGCAATGCAAGTAAGTTCGTAGGTACACCACTCATAACGAAAGTGGATCGTTACTTGTGTTAGTGCTATGGGTTGAGCAGACTCATTGTTGTTCTCACTAATAAAACTCGATTTTACCCAAGCATGAGAGTTCATATATTCGTTGTATGAGTGAGGTGATGTTCACATTTTTGATTCAAAGTTTACTTTTTGAGGATTCATGCAGCTTTTTAATGTGTATGCTTTTATACTCATGTTAAATATATTAGGAGTTACATTAATGTGCAATACATTACAGAGACTAAAAGAAAAACTAATCGCAAAATGAAGAGAACTTTAGCAAACCAACAGGATAAACAGTTCAATAACAATAATCCACAATTACAAAGTAATACGGGAGCAAACCAGAATTGATCCATATATTTTCTTAACTTCCTCACGCTCAACTCCGCGATGGCCGCCCCGCCGATGGTATTGTAGTCGGGGTCTGTGGCGGAAGTACACTATACGCAGTCTAGGCCCTACACGGCACGCCTGAAAAGTTTTCTCTGTAAAAAAGTACCAATATCCGTGAGGATATGTTTTCCCCTCTGCGGGTTTGGATGTTAGAATATGCCCGAGGTAGGCATACGGGTCGAAAGAGGCGACTAATATGCACAAAGGTAATGACGTGCAACTCGATGGTAGATCTACGGATATGATGCCTCTCATTACCCATCTTCTCCTTCCTTACGAAAGGAAAGGTGACATGACCTAGAAGGTTCCACTGGTCATACCAAATCGCTACCACGACAGTCGAGCAGTACCGCTAGGGAGTACCTGTTCGTACCGGGTTGATAACCGGCAAAGGACTGTGACTTCCGACAACACTCCCCAGTGGTGACTGCAGGGGAGATTGTCAATAAACTACTATTTTTACTTTCCAGTGAATAACACAACACCATTGCTTATTTTAGATTAATGACAAAGTGCATTTTTACAAATATATGAAATTATCGGTTAGTGAAATATCAAGCCTATATACATATACTAGTCTTTTCAGACCTTCTACAAAATTCACTAGGCTTTGAAGACGATAAAAACGGTTTCGAGGTATGCTTACACATTGGTTCTGGTAGTAATGAAAGGTAAAAGTGCAGTTTACGGGACCCCCCCAAATTTAGACCCAAAAAATCGAGAGGGGTATCAAAATACGCGTATTCACGCCTAGATTGAGAATCTGAAGTCGGAGCTAAATTTTTTTAACCGTTCAAAAGTTATAAACAAAATACTGTTTGAACGGATACACTTTGTTACTACACTTTTTACATTGCTTTCAGAGCACAATAATCCTTTTTTATTATATCTCCTATTATTAATTTAGATAATATTACAAATACTACCCCTAACCGTGCGAATTACTTTTAGTAAAAACATTGAGATTTTGAGCGTTGCCAACATACCATTACAAGTAAAGTTTAACAGTGGTGCCAGTATATATAAAAAACAAACCTAGACCACTTATGAAGAACTTCTTAAGTTGCTGCTTACAGAATCCATATAATCATAAACCTCAATTAGTTTTAAGACAAATATTGCAACAGTATCTAGAATTGTTAATACCAAAAAATAAAATATAAAACAAAGTAAATTATCATTTATTTAAAAAGCGCTATAGACGAAAGTTCAGAATTAATTAAACGATGGAAAAAATGAGTTTGATTTCAAAGCGCCGCAGGCGAAAATTAGGAATAAAAAATCGTGCAATTTTTTATTCCAAATTTTCATTTTTTACTATGCTATGAAATGATAACGTTTTATTTAAAAAGCGACGCAGGCGAAAATTTGGAATAAAAAATCGCGCGAAAATGCGGTATACACATATGTAGGTTTAGTATACATATATATTAATTATTAGTTTTAACATCAATAATTTGTATAAATTTACACAGATTGCGGTATACTTTGGAATATCATGTCACCCAAGGTGACCATTGAAAGATGAAAATAGGCCTACAGGGGAACCGAACACCTAAAAAAAAGGTAATTATATACGACAGCACGTAACTGCTAATATACGTCCAAAAATATCGGGAAAGGTATCAAATGACGGGTTTTAACCTTCGTATCAATAATCCGAAAGCGGAAATTCGATATTTTATGTCTGTTCAGAGATATTTGCAATTAAAGTTGAAAATTTTCTGTCATTTTCATGTGGTTGTTGTAATCACAGATTAGGGTATACCAAAAAGTGCAGAAATGTGTTCTGCGCAGAAATATTGTGGACCGCGTAGCCGGTGTTGGACCGGCTAAGGGTTATTTTTTTGAAGCGCGACCGAAGGCCGCCTACGCAGAAAAGTGTTCTGCACATAAATACCTTGGATCAAGCCCCCTATTTGGGATCGGACCTAGGCCATTTTTGGGTTTTTTGCTAATAACTTTTCACTGAAACAAATTATTTAATTTCTGCTTTCGGATTATTGATACAGAGATCAAAACGCGTCGTTTGATACCTTTCCCGAGGACGTATATTAGCAGTTACGTGCTGTCGGATAGAATTACCAAAACAAATCGGTAACGCGCCTTCATTGCAACCTCCCGGGTGGTGTGGAATGGCAGTATATATTAACGAAATCTAATTGATTTGTGTTTAAAACACAAGTATTTTATTCCAGCAACAAGTGGTTATTCAATATTGAATGTACATTTTAAGCTAGCTGGCATCATAATGTATCATTATAGTACCTAATATCTGGCAATGCTCAACGTTTTTACACAACTAATTCGGTTGCTTCGTGTATATTTTTTGTCTTAAATACGCTAAAATTATTAAGTTTTCTCGTCGGTTTAGCTTCAGTCCGGTTTCACTGTGTAAAATAGTGATAGTAGATATATAAATGAAAGTTTTTTGTGCTCTAAAGTAACACAAGTGTGTATTAGCAAAGTGTTTCCGATCAATTAGAATTTTGTTTATAACTTTTGAACGGTTAAACAAAATTTTACTCCGACTTCAGATTCTCAATTAAGACGTGAATACGCGTCTTTTGATACCCCATTCGACTTTATTGGCATAATTTTCGGAGGGTCCCTTAAACTGCACTAGTACCTAATGAAATAACAGATCGAAATAATACCGTACTGTTCGAGGTATGATATTGCTGAGCTAAAACTCCACCCCCTAATTTCTCACGTTTTTAAAAATCTGAATTCAGGCGGTCTGAAAATACTAGAGTAGACAGGCTCATTAATTTAGTCACAGCACACAACAGCGGAAAAATAGATAGCGAAGAGAATTTTTTACACGTTTATAAAAGTAAAGCAAAACAACATTCGAAAACAAATTTCAAACTTTGTTCTGAACCTAGGAAAATTTAACCAAGTTTCATCAAAATTCCACACTTGTTAATTCTAATTTTTATAAACAATTTGGATATGCAGTTTTGTGACCTATTAAATTTTAGTATTTATAATAAAGTGTAAGGGTGAAGTTGGCAAAAAATAGTTGCCAATTATGGGCATTTATTGATAAGTTTACGGAGTAAGTTTTGCTATGCAAAAGGCTCGAAATTAAAAAAATTTCAACATTTCTCTATTGCTTAGTATTATAAAATTCTTAGGCCAACATTAAAAAACTTTTTTTTCAATAATAAACGAATCTTTTAGGATCTTTGTTAACACTATGCGTTCAGCCTTTGTGTAATAAACTTCAGCAAATAAAGATAGACTTAGCGCTTGTAGTGGATTTCTCAAAAGACGTATTCGTTCCGACGCACATGACTTTGAAAAATTGTTCAGAACTTGTGGCATGGAAGTTATCATTGGGGCCAACACACGTAGCCGTGTGAATAAGCTGACTGCACTTCCCAAAACACGTGCATGTCGCAAGCAGGCAATTGACCTGCAATAAAACATTATGTAAACCAATCCTTATTGGAGAAGTGAAAAATGCAATTCTTGGAAAGCGCAGTGTCAGCAGATATTAAGTAAGAACTAGATGTCAGTTGGTTTAAGTTTTAGTTGAGTAAAATCACTTTTGCTTGGAACGACGGAATAAATGGTACGTTTGTTTTTATTTTGTTTTATCTATTTCTTGCAGGCCAATTATTGGAGCCGCGGGGCTTCTCCCAACTTTAACACGGGTGTGGTCGCCGTAACTGGTGGCTGAGCAGGGACCCATTGAGATGTGGGTTCCTGGAAAAAGGGCCTCTTAAATGAGGGGGTCCTAATAAAGGATAAAAGTGCTGGCAACTGCAAAGTGTTTGTTTGAGTGGTGGCAAAAACCAAAGTATTGTTTAAAATAATGCCATAAGGGGCGATAAAAAAATATTGTTTAAACCGCGATCCATCTCCTTCGGGAGGACTCTTCGGTTTATAAAGAATTTTTTGTTTAACAGTGTGAATAAAGGCTTGTACAGCCCATAGCAACCATTTCAGAAACGCGGTTCACTACCTTCGGTGGGACCCTCCGGTTTATAACATAAGCTTAAATATGCGATTCCCTTCGGGACATAGGTGCTAAGTGAAACAGTGAAAGCTATAAGTAATTCACTACGTCAAATCATATAAGCCCTAAACGGCTGAAGCAGGAATAACACCAAAAGAAGCAATCCTGTGACCCCGAAGACCCTCAAGTGCGCAAATGAAAAAATTAAAATAAAAAGTTAAAAGTTTAGTGAAAGTGAGTTTTCCTAATGCTCCACAACCGCAACGCAGAATGCCCTCGTAGGATTACATTGGCTGGATGGGTCCGTGTACCTATACTCCTAGGACGGATCCCACCATACCAAAGGCCAAATTATGGTTAACGAATTCTGTGGCCTTGCAGTATGCACCAAAAAAGTTCGGTCGCCGCGTGCTCGTTGTCGTTCCCTTAAGGATACTACAATACCTTCCTTTGTTCTAGTTATCCCTAGTGTACACATAAGAACACACTGAGTTTAGCTACATTTATTCTTTAGCGGTGTTTCCAGGGTACCCATAACAACACGTTAGTTGTCACAGTAGGTGCGCTTTAGGTGTACCCATAAGGACACACCGGAGATTGCAATATGTTCAGGATTACGTTGAGGAACAAGCTGTGCCTTAGTAGGTTGTCCTCAATCTGATTTAAAAAAAATAATAACTGGCGCATATATACCTCCTGAGGAGATTTAGGCCGAGCTTCTCTACCAATTTGGGCTGCTTCTAATTTCTCGTACAAATTTGCGGGACCTACAGTTTTTTGCCGATTCCGAACAGCATCTGCAAAGCAGATCAATTTTTACTGAGAACCCTTCCATGACAGAAATACACTCGGAGAGTTTGCGAAACCACTGCGGAGGGGCGACCCCGTTTCGAAAAAACTTTTTCAAAGCACTTTTGATGTTACCTGTACCAGGGTTCGAACCTTGGACCAGCAACACCACGGCGGCCGCCATCTGATTGGGGACGACTAAAAGGTATAACAGGGCTTTCCCCTGGCCAAAAAATCTAAGGACAGTGAAACTCAAACTTGGCACATGCCGCCGTCCACATAAGAACACAGTAAAATTTCACCTACCTAATCGGTGTTCCTTTCTTTTTCAGGACACGCTGAAATTGTAAGGAACCAATCAGTCAAATTAAAGTTTAAAACTAAGTAAGCAAAATCTCAAACCATTCCAAACCAAAACTTTAAGATATTTGCAATGGAAGCCTTGCCTACCAAAGTGAACGAATTAAATGGGGGCATCAATGCTCTCCTTGATCAAATTAGGAGATTAGAAGGCCGCTCGACAGGAATAGAGAATAATTGGATATTGCTAGCAGACCGCCTACGCAGCTCTACTTTGAAAGGCAGGTTAGGCTGGCCTAGAGCAAACTAATATCAGGGCCCAAGCTGATAGGCAGTCGGCAACAGCTCGGACAGCAATGTCAGAGCAAGACCTCAAGGAAATAGGTAGGCTTCCTGACTGTGAAAGAGTTGCAAACCTTCGAGAGTAACTCAGCCCAATATATTTCATGGGCGCATACCGTAGAAGGGATCCTTGCGGATTATGAGGTATCCAAAGAGAGCCATCTTACAACATGGAGCCCTGGTATCATACAATGTATTTGAGAGCGACTGGGTGGCGGCCGCCGTGGTGTGAAGGTGGTGTTGCCGGCCTACCACACCGAAGGTCCATGGTTCGAGCCCTGGTACAGGTAACATCAAAAGTGATTTGAAAAAAGTTTTTCAAAAACGGGGTCGCCCCTCGGCAGTGGTTTGGCAAACTCTCCGAGTGTATTTCTGCCATGACAGGCTTCTCAGCAAAAAATTCGTCTCCTTTGTAGATGCCGTTCGGAGTCGGCAAAAAACTGTAGGTCCCACCAATTTGTAGGGAAAATTCAAAATCGGCACACCACAAATTGGAAGAGAAGCTTGGCGCAAAAATCTCTTAGGAGGTTTATGATGATATACCTGTGGTATATCGCGCCATAGAGAGAGAGAGAGGGTGGAGATCAAAAGGGTATTATCGTTGCACTACGCAGATAAAAGGGGCATAAATACCCTGGAACACCAGTTGAACCAGCTAGCCCAAAGAGGTTCGAAGTTGAATGAACTTTACGCGCCAGTTAACCACCAGTTGTCGTTGATCGTCAACATAATAAAGTGTGACGACTACAGTCAGGAAACTGGGTCGGTCCTTGTAGAGACATGCAGAAACAGGGCACTAGAAGTCTTCCTTCGGGGCCTTAGTTCAGCCTTGACATTAAAAATTTTACGCTAAGGAACACAATAGCTTATCCGAATACCGTAAATAGGGTTGTTGTCCCAACCAAGAACTTACCGCAAACCACCCAGAAACCACCGATATCTCCTCGGGCACGCTCCACCTACAATTGATCAAACAGGAATAATCCCCAAGGAAACAACAGGACTTCATACAACAGATTTCAAGCCAACAAAGGGACGTCAGTCCACCTTTCTCGATAAACACCGTAGCAGGACCTGTCAAGATAAAAAGCAAAATCAGTGGGAAATCTTTCCAAAATGCAGGCACCACTGTGACATTACCCGGCTTAGACTCGTTTGGTGGGATAATAGTCGAGACGACACCGTCAAACAACTTGGGGCCGTTATAAACAGAAAGAACCACGTCCCAACAATAGGTCCCAATGTAAAGATTCAAATAAAACAAAGTCATCGGAAGCGTAAATTTCTTCGAAACCAAAAATATACCCGAGGCAATCCTCCCAACTTTAAAACAGGGTTCGAATTGGCACGCACGCACAGGGCACACACACACGTTCAAAAAAATACAAAATTTATTGCTCATGCACATGAGCTGTGTGCTTATAAAAAAAAAAAAACAGTTGAGCCCACAGCACGTGTGTGTGCAGTTTGAAACAAAGCACTTACACATGTGTGTTTTGTATTGAAAATATGAAGGCACATAACACTTGAAAACACTTGCACTCATAATTATGAAACTAAATTGGAAAAAACGTCTAACATTTTTTAATTTCTTTTCGTTTATTTCTGAAGGGGTTTTCAAGTCAATGAATTTTTCTCATTACAATTTTGTGTGCGCTGTAGCTCAGTAGGTAGAGCAGACGACGGTGATGCGGGGTGACATGATCTAGAAGGTTTCACTGGTCATAAATCGCTACCACGACAGTCGACCAGTACCGCAAGAGAGTACCGAAGCGTACCGTGTTCAAATCCGGCCAAGGACTGTTAATTCGACAACACTCCCCAAAACCTTCGGGGAGTGTTTTTGTCGTTACCACAACAACACCACGGTGATGCGGGGATCGTCAGTTCGAATTCTTCCATCTGATACAAATGTTTTTTGTTGTTTAATTGTTAAGACATTTCTGGTTTAAAATTCAATCTCTTCTCTTCACGCTCATTTTCTCAAAAACTTTTACAATCTAAATTTCAAACCAAATTTGTTGTGGACATATATGTAGTCCAGAAAAGTTAAAAATAAGTTCATATTTTTAGCCGTGTAACACTGGGCCCAAGGAATTGATATATATTGCAGTCGATTGGCATAATACAACAATTCACTTCGTAACTAAAAGAAGCCACGTGACATATTTTTTAATACAACTGAGAGGATAAACTACCAAGGTCTAACTGACTTCCAAAGTAGGGTACACAGAGAGGTGAGGGAACAGATCAAGAGGAATCAAGAGTTGACAAACCACCGGGATAAACAGATAGCAAAATCTCCTCGACCGTGATGAAATTCAAAGGCTAGTAATCGAGGAGGAATGCTTACCGTATCAAAACCTTATCGAAACCATAGAACACGGATCTGCTTCAGTATATTCTGACGAAACGATGCTTTTATATATACTCTCAAACGTAATCAATGAAAATAGATAAGAAATTTATATTTGGATTACGGAAATTTTATTGTCAAAAGTCAATTGTAACTAAATATTTAATAAATCAACTGTTCGAGGTACTGAAAAAAAACTCTTTCAAAATTATTTGCTTATCGATTTTGACATCGCGATGTACATTGAGTGAGGCTAACCCGTTCGGAAGATCTTCAGACATTGTTGATCTCAAATACGTTTTTAGTCGTCGCAAAGTTGAGAAGGATCGTTCATTCGTCGCTGTTGTCACAAAACTGCCATAACGCGAACCATTTGGTTAACATTTGGAAACGCATCTTCATTACAAATATCGAGTGCTTCAAGTGAGGTTTTATTTCCTTTCCGGCAATTAGCTTCCGCCAAAGTAGTATTTTGTTCACCCAGATGTTACGGGAATCATCGTGCAAAATTGAACAGTATGATTGGAATAGTTGAGCGCAGGACTCTTCTTCGAAAACTTTCATTTTGGTGGGAAAAAGGCAAGCGAAATTTGATAAAATATTGCGGTGATATCAGAATCGATCTTGCAATTGTGTCAGAAACGAATCAATGTACGGTATGTAGATTGTTATACGGCAATAATCTTCAACTGAATCAGTTTGTACGTTGGAACGTTAGGTCTGTTAGGTCTGACGCAATATTTGGCTTTCGCAATTCAATTTCGTGTTGCTCGCTAATTTCGCTCACGGTTTTAAAAATTTGTCTGAACTCCCCCTCAGCGTTTTCTCTTCTTTCCATCAAAATTTGTTTCGCAGCATCAGCCAATTTGATAGCTTATCCTAGATCTTGATTTTCTCCTTGAAGTACTCTACTCAGAGACATGTGAGAGAATGTACCGAGCACAAAATATGCATGGATATCTGGAAATTTACGGTTTTTATAGCTGAACGCAGTTGGAAAGCTCCAGACGAAGTCGTTGGGTCTTTCCAGTTGGTGGAAATCACTTCAAGAGCGAACTACTGCTGGTGGCAAATGGAGATATGTTGCGACGGACTCATGCTGTTCTACCCATCTGGTTTTACAAAATGTTTTCAATTTCTTCACTCGAGTTTCCGATAGATGTTTATTTTCATTTATCGCATCCTGAAAGGCATTTTGGCGTTTCGGATAAATGAAGAAGGAACGGATATTCTCTAGAACTCCCAGACAATTTTTTGATTCCCGTTATATTGCACGCAGAGCTTACCGCCAAATTGATGATATGAGCAGCACAATGGGAGTAGCGCGCGAGTGGATAAGTTTTTCTGACAACAGCTTGAGCCCCTTGGAACTCTCCGCTAACCGCTCTCGCAACGGGCAATCCGTTCCAGAAGATTTTAGGAAATCAAGGTAAGCAGTTCCTATTCCCTTTCCAGTGAAATCGGTGATAGGAATAAAATACAAAAAATCTTCCTGAATGATGAACTTTTCGCTGCATTTATCCAAGTAGCGAAGGCAAATTGAACTTTGTTCTACTCCTGCAATGTCTGGAGTGTCATCTCCGAGAAAAGAAAAGCCCTTCGATTTGTTCACTCGATCGTTGTTGTAACATGATGAGATGGTGACAAATGTTGATTATTTCATTCTGGACACGAGTGCTTATTTACATAGCATTCTTTGGTGAATCACTCAGGTGTTTTTTCAACTGCTCATCAGTCATCTAAAGTTTCCATCATTCGTCAACGGTTCGTCTTCAGAAATTCTTCCCGTATCATTGGAACCTCTGAGAGCAAATCCTTGTCGGCCACATAGGATAACTGTTTCAATAATTGGAATCATGCGTAGTTTTCTTTCAATTAGAAAGTCTAATTTTTGTTTCTACAGTTGGAAATCAATGGGTAAAGCATTTTCTTCTATTCTAATGAACTGTGATTTTCGAAAGTTTCCAGTGCTTTTTTCCAGTTTTTTAATGGGGTGGTAACTAACTGGCCCAGAGTTTGATTACCGGTGCCTCTCAATGTAGAATAAAATAAGACACAGTATTTGCAATATGCACCGTCTTCTATTGGAATACGCTAGCCATTGATGTTTTTGGAGCCAAGAGCGTTGAAACTTCAAACTTCTAGGGCCCGATGCAGGAAAACTGTAACCATCAGGTGGACTCCAAATCTTCTTTTGCAATCCAGGAATTGAGTTTATTCCATCAGCTACTGATTTTTGAACAAACAATCGAATATCATAGGAACTGAGATCATTTTTCAAAGAGCAAACTTGCAAAGGCGTGCTTTTCGGTACCTCCAAATTAAATTCCACTTCTGTAGTAGTCAGTGCTGATCCCGTTTGTGGCTTGCATGCGTCATTTTCAGCAATATTTATCTGAGTTTGAAGCTCAGTACGACTACATTCGCCAACGTCCTAGCATGAACCAAATAATATTATGCACTTAGTACAGATCTGAATTTATGCTGTATTTAATATTATGTTAAACTTACATCTTCGTTCTCGATTCGCCTTTTTTTTACACAGAAAACGACGAATAGCCATGGTAAAAAATATTAGGATAGAACTTATACAAACTACTTAATAATAATGCAAATTATTTAATAATAATATAAATAATTTAATAATATTTGAACCCCCAAACTCCCTCTCAATGCCAAAGGTTAAACTAAGCAACTATATCAACTTTGTTTGGTTTCGGGTTTACAGTCTAATAATTCAGAAAAACGCCTTTTTTTATTTTTTCGCCAACGTTTCGACCTTTTATTTGTGGACTTCTTCAGGGCCTAGTGACATAAAACTTAGTATATAAAGCCTTGGATTGCAACTAAGGGTTAATTAATAATAAGTACGTACATATACAAACAGAAGTACATATAAGGCAAATTATTACAAATACAGTGTTCTTACTCAAAATTACTGCGTTCTTCTTTGTCTTGTTGTTTTGTATAAAATTTGTGTTTTCTGCATTGTACTAGGTGCAGAAGTAGTCATTAATAAGTATTTAATTAATAAGCTTCGGAAAAAAACAAGCAACTATAGACTCCTTATAGCGCGAGCTGCTGTTTTACGTGCGCAACACGTGGATTTGAACCACAAGAAAATTCTGATAAGCGAGGAGGAAACCTTTGGTCTGAATGGAGACTGCCCATATACCAACAATTCAATAATTTGTTCACGAAAATCGCTATAAAACTTCCTGAGGACGGATGCCTTGCGAAAATAATAAAAAGCGGCGACGCCAAATGCCACTTCGAACCGGATAACAGCAGAACCATTGAGATGATTGACGCCAACACGCTATTTGTAACCAACTTCTTGGGGCGGAAAACCCTATTCGAAGCTCTTGAATGGGACATATATGTTCCTTTTATACAACGAGACTGTTACTGTGGGTGGGTAATCAAACATTTTTAAGCAAATCAGTGCGAGCAGCCGCCGTGGTGTGAAGGTAGTAACATCAAAAGTGATTTGGTTTGGCAAACTCTCCGAGTGTATTTCTGCCATGACAGGCTTCTCAGCAAAAATTCGTCTCCTTTGTAGATGCCGTTCGGAGTCGGCAAAAAACTGTAGGTCCCACCAATTTGTAGGGAAAATTCAAATCGGCACACCACAAATTGGAAGAGAAGCTTGGCGCAAAAATCTCTTAGGAGGTTTATGATGATATACCTGTTGTATATCGCGCCATAGAGAGAGAGAGTGCGAGCAGTATAAGCCTTGCCACTGGCACTGGTTAACGTCTCCAGTAATGGCCTAAAGCTAAATTTGGGCTATATCGTGAATATCAGCTTAACGAACATCCACCAGCTGAAACTGCTAGGCAGAAACTTTCACTTGTCCTTACTTGCGGACCTCATCGCCATGGCAACCCTGGCAATTATATGCTATATGATGTGGAGAAAAACTAAATCTACAATCAACTTTCCTAGACTATATAACCCATCATCGCAGGACCAGTCAACTGCCCAAATTCAGGACCCCTCGCAAAAATCTACTCATTCGCGGGACATGGAAGTTATCACTGGGGCCAACACACAGCTTTTTAACGAACATCTTATATTAAGGAGCGAGTTAAGCATTTAATTTTTAATCTGTTCCTTAACTTAGTTTTTACAATGTTCATGGCACTAAAAATTCTTTCAACCTCCGCACTACTGAAAGGTAATACCAAAAAGTTAAAAACGAATTCGACCAGTTCTAAAAAAGGGGGTTCGTTTAATGAGTTTTTATGTTCTCGGACTTCCGCCTAAAATTCAATGGTAGAGGTCACACTTGTCCACTGTACGGTTATTAGCTTTCGCCACTGCAGCTCAATTAATGCTACTTGACGTGGAGAATACCTCGACTTTTCTTCTTGAAAGTGAAGAAATACATCCGGCTTTGTGACTTTCAAAGAATTGTATCTTTTGTAAAGAGTTCATATTATCAGGTAGGCGATGGAGCAATTGTGTTATCAACTCCTTAAAAAATAGTTCACAATTTTTACGAATAATTTCCTGTATTTCGGCATCAAACTACCTTCATTTAACTTTAATTTTGTATATTCCTCGACGTTGTATAAAAACTATTATGTTGGGACCTTAACAAGTTTGGAGTAAAAAAAGGCTAGAAAAAAGCCACGAAGCTAAAACCAAAATTATTAAGAGGCTAGAGGACGAAAAAAGGCTAAATCTGACCTCGAAAATGCTAACCTGGTCACACTGCTACTTACCCCGTATTCATCGCTTTTCAAAAGTAGTAGTGGTGCTTTTTCCTTTCCGCTTTCAAAAACAAAAATATTTCCGGTGATTAATTCCCCCAACTTATTAATTATACTTATACGATATACTTATTAATTAATTTTATTAATCTATTAAATTTGCTAGTGGGTGCTTCGGCCGTCGGCGATGGAAAGGCCGCGGAAACGGAAGTACTGTTCATTTGATATTTGGTTTTCGTTGACGTTGCAGGGAGTTGTTTGGATAGCCGTGCTGGAATACGCCCGTTTGGCTTTGCGTCATATATATATATGTATGCGTACATTTTGAGAACATACAATTTTAATGATACAATGGCAATAGTTACTTATAAAGAAAACAAAAAAATATAGTATTTTGAACGGTTAATATTGTTTCAGTTAATGTTTTTGAAGTTTATAATGTTTAAATTAAAAAAAGAATGGTGCAGAACGTCAAATAAACTAGTTTTTGTGTAACTATTTTTAAATTTCTGTGATAAAAAGCAACCATGTCCATATTTGAGAGGGTTTTGTGTTGATAACATATTTTTATCGATGGATGGTACTAAATGGTACAAAGAAAAGGCTACATTCAATTGAGTGCTTATTCAGTGTTAAAAGTTATTTCTTCTTTATTCAGTATTTTCAATTTTTCTTTCAAAATACTCATGTTGCTTCGACTTCTGTTAGGACGGTTTGCAGTTCTTCGTATGTTAGGTGAGCCTTTGTAATATTTTTGAAAATGTGGGGCGCGTGGTGGAATAAAACAAAATTCGAAACCATTGATGTTACTGTAACTAGTGATATCATCGATAGCTGCCTTGTTGAAAAATTGTTGTTGTAACTCCTTCAATTTGGCCTGAGCTCCGATGAAATTACTTGCGTTATCACAATAAATTCGTTGGGGAATGCCTTGCCTACCTATAAAGCGTTTCAAACAAAGCAGAAAGTTATTAGTGGATAAATCGGATACGAGTTCAGCATGTATTCCCTTTAATGCAAAGCAGACAAAAATGGCTATATAAGTTTTGTACGGCGATTTTCCGCGAAGGCGATGAGTTGTCGCAAAGGGACCACAAAAATCTTCCCCACTTATGAGGAAGGGTGTTTGTACTTGTAAGCGATCTGCATGAAGATCTGCCATTATTTGATTCATCAGTCTCAGTTTGTAGTGAAAATAATGTACACAGTTTCGCACTGTTCCTTACAATTTCTCTAGCATTTATTACCCAAACCCTTTCGCGCATTAAACTCAATAAAACCTGTGAGCCGGCGTGCAATTTCTTTCGGTGAAGGTATTCTACAAAAAGTGTAATGAGAAAAGAAAAGCAGAACGAAACTAGGCATTGAAAATGGCAGAACGCCGAAACCGGTTTGTCACAAAACCAAACTTGACAAGGGATGTTTCTTTGGTAGTAACGCTGGAAATTTTGTATTGCAAGTTATTGGTGCCTTTGTGAGGCGCCCTCCCACTCTAAAGATCGGAATTGTAACATCACCGACTTTGAAGTCATGCAAGAAAGCAGTAAGCTTTTGGAAAGACGGACTTATTCAATCTCGTTTGCAAACTCCACTTGTTGAACTTATGATGCAATTTTCCAGAAAGTCTGATGCAATTCTGTATGTGATATGTGTAGGACCATTCCAGCGCGAAGGTGTGGATCAGCCGCAGTTTTGTTGAAAACGTGAAAAACATATGACGTTATACGAAGTAAGCGAATGTATGATGAGCTGCGATCAATTATTGAGTTAATGATTTCTCCATACAGGGTGGCTAATGAAAGCCGCTACCAAAAAAAAATTAAATAACTTTTTTTCTATTTAATGAATCTGGTTAATTTTTTTTTTATTTTGCAGATTGACTTTCACATTTAACAAAAATGGATAACTGGGACACTGAAACAAGAATTTGGATTGTCCGCCGCTATCACGCACTGGAGTCCGTAGTTTCGGTTCAAAGAGAGTATAGGCGCACGTTTGGCGGCAATCCTCCGAGCAGATGGACCATAATAAGACTTGTAAACAATTTTGCCGAGCATGGGACAGTCAACAGAAGACCTTACCATCGAAACCCTTCAGTTCGAACGGAGGAAACAATCGCTGCTGTAGCTGCTGCCATACAAAACAATCCACGTGTTTCGACAAGAAGCTTATCTGCTCAAATGGGTGTAAGCAGACAGTCATTACAGTCAATTATGCACAAAGATTTGGACTTATTCCCATATAAAATTCAAATGGCCAACAAACTGAACGCTGCAGACTTGCCGATTCGCTTGGAATTTTGCCAGAAGATGCTTCAAATGGTGGAAGAGGATGGAAACATGTTGAACTGTCTTTTCATGTCTGACGAGGCCCATTTCGATTTAAACGGCAACATAAACAAACAAAATTGTCGAATATGGTGTGCTTCCAACCCACAGATACTCCATGAGACGGAATTGCATCCACTTCGTGTCACAGTGTGGTGTGCAGTTTCATCACGCTGCATTGTCGGGCCCTACTTCTTCGAAGAAAACGGTCACACCGTTACGGTTACTGGAGACCGTTACTTGAGCATGTTGAGAGAGTTTTTCTATCCAGACTTACGCCGAATGAGAATTTCTTTCAACTCTGTGTGGTTTCAGCAAGATGGTGCAGCTCCTCATATAGCCCAACCTGTTATGACAGAATTGCGACGAAAATTTCCCAATAAGCTGATATCCAGAAACTCCACATTCCGTTGGCCACCCAGGTCGCCTGACCTTACTGCACCTGACTTTTTCTTGTGGGGTTATTGCAAACAGGAAGTCTTCAAAGCAAAACCAACAAATTTGAATGAACTAAGGCAATCCATTCGAGAAACAATTGCGGCTATTCCTGTCTCAACTCTCCAAGCAGTAATGAACAACTTTTTGGTAAGATGCCGCACATGCATCGACGAGCAGTGGGGGCATTTAAATTCCATTATTTTTAAAACTAATTAAGCTATATTTAATAAAATTTAATGGGCTTTAACATGAATAAAAGAAAAATGAATTCCATACACTGAAAAAAAAATTATTTGAGTTTCTTAATGTAGCAAAATTCATCAGCCACCCTGTATATAGTACTAAAATTACTTCTTGAAGGATACCAACTTCCGACGTTCCAGATCTTGATTGGCTCGACCCACGCGATATTATGTCAGCTGGGTTTTCGTTGCTCGGAACATGTTTTCAAATGATTTCTTTACAATTTGCTTGTAGATTTGAGACTCTTTGATGGGGGCTACCTTGGGTTTCGCAATCAGCAACATTGTTTTATATCTACCCTTTGCTTTGGAAAGGGCGTAAATGCAACATCTATATGCTCGAGTCGAAGCGTCTAAAAACCCGTGGAATTTAATAGAACAACTTGTTGATAGGAGAACGCGACGGGGAATTTCTGTTTTTTATAAAACTTAGATCAGATTTGATTTGGAGCCAAGTATTATGCAAATCTTGTGGAAGGATTTCATCCCATTGCAGTTTTTGGATCCAAATCTCTTGAAGCAATACTTCACATCGAAATATAATTGGAACTAGTAGACCAACTATATCAAACATTTTTGCTATAACTGATAGGACGTAGCGTTTGGTAATCATCTGAGAATCTGGCAAGTCATAGTGGGAAAAAAATATATCTGCCAAAGGTCTCCAAGATATGCCCAATGCCTTGGTGATATCTTCCTCTTTAGTTTTAATAACTATTTCATTGCATGAATCATCAGATAATTGTCTGAAATTTGAGTGCCACTTGCTTAGTGTTAGACCTGCGCTTTTAAACACCGTTATTATTTCAGACTTTAATGAAATTAAATTGTCTATGCTTTCTGCACCAGTCAGTAAATCATCTACATAAAAGTTGTCTCGAATAGCGGATGCTGCTCTTGGAAGGGTCTTCTCATTGAGATCGTCGATATGCCGTAAACTGCGAATAGCAAGGAATGGTGCAGCGGATAAGCCATACGTAACAGTATTGAGCTGAAAAAATTGCAATGGTTCATGAGTTTCATTCCTCCAAAAGATAAGTTGATAGCACCTATCTTCTTCAGCAACTAAAAACCGTCGATACATTTTTGACACGTCAGCAGTTAGCACATACTTATGTAAACGAAATGATAAAAGTGTGATTATTAGCTCAGGTTGAATGGTAGGTCCAACCATAAGTATATCGTTCAATGAATAATTTGAGGTGGTACTCGATGAAGCATCGAAAACTACACGGAGCTTGGTAGTGATGCTTTGTGGCCTGAGAACACAGTGATGTGGGATGATATGTGAATGTTTTAAATCTACATCAGTAAGTGGAGACATGTGGCCAAGCTCATGTGGCCATTATAAATTCATTCAGAGAAACTCTTTAAATCTTTGTCGCGCAACAAGCGACGTTCGAGAGAGAAAAAACGCTTTTTTGCGTTGTCTAAATAGTTTCCTAATAT
The DNA here is from genome assembly GCA_949987695.1 of Merzomyia westermanni. Lineage (NCBI taxonomy): Eukaryota > Metazoa > Arthropoda > Insecta > Diptera > Tephritidae > Merzomyia > Merzomyia westermanni. Next base: position 80,523,762 of record OX465288.1, read on the forward strand.
CTCTGGCGAGTATTTAAGTGGCAACCTCACCTGTATACGTCCATTAGTTTGAACACTGACGATTTGACTGAAATGCTGCTCGTCTCTTCCGTTATGAAGTTCAATTCCAGCATGAATCCAAGAGCGCGAAAGCAGACTGCATTTGACTAAATTTGTCTTGGATGTAAACTAAAGCGGTAGGTAGTACGGCAGTTTTGTGTGACCGTATTATCAAAGAAACTGCTGAGTTGACTTGAGAACTGTCTGACGAATTGGTTGAAGTCGATGTGGATGCCGGTTGATTTGCTGTTACTGAGCGTGTTGGTTGCGTGGAATCCGGACTTTTTGCTGAAACCGAGGAAAAATGTAAAATAGAGTGATGTAATTTTTGACATACACGGCAGCGAGAGTGTGATGGACATTTGGACAGTATGTGTCCTAGTCGCAAACAATTACTACAAGCTCCGGCTTGCTTCACAAATTTAAACCCTTGCTTAGTTGGCAATGCCAGAAATTAAGGGCAATTGTTAATTTGCGGTCTACATTTTTACAAGGCAAACCGCTGGATTTAGCGCTGCTGTAGTTTTCGCTAAATCCAGCTGTTTGCATTGCTTACAAAAGAATTAGCAGTTTGCTTACCATTTGACTTGGTTTCTCAAAAACTACCTTTATGTTTTCCTTTTTGGAACAAGTTTCCAAATATTGGCAATGGGCATTTGTAGCAATCTTCCCATTATGGTAAGGTTTCAAATCGTTGTTTTTGGTTATAAGCGGCTTTCGAATCTGAATCTATTTTGGATAAAAAGACATAACTCAGAATTGAATTGATTATGTATTTTTTTTATCCTAGAGACAGAAGAGACCCTCGGATTGCTGCTACTGCGTCGTCAGGCTTAATAACTAAGATGCTAAAAAGTGACGCGATATAATCTCGGAAGAAGAAGCTGCCGTGCCTTTGAATAATTTTCATCCGTTACTTGGAATGGCTCAATAACACAGGCAGATCCTGAGAGACAGTTCAGTAGATAGTTAAATTTATCAAGTTTTGGAATTTGTAGGTCATCATGGACCATGTTGAAAAATGTGCGGATAAAACGTTTGTATACCGCATACTTTCCGTCGAATTGTGGCAATTTTAGTTTGGGAAGACGGTTCTGATGGTTCCAAATGATGTCGCATTAAAAACACTAGCGTTCAAGTCATTAACGCGATTTTTGGAGTTTATTAGAGACAGCATTTTCGACTTGGTAGATATCTATGTCTCCTCGATGTCTGCTCTTCAAATGTCGGTAGGCACCAGGGTTTCAATGTTGTTTTGTATCTCGAAGATCTGTTGGAAATACGATTCACCAATCTGTAAACGAAATACGATTCAACAGTCTGTAAACGGCACTCTAGGACGGCGGTATCAATTTCCCCATCCTCGTCGCCTATTCGTTCCGGCATGCTACGTATATTTCGAAGAATAATTGTACTCCTTTTCCTAAACGAGGAGAGATAAGCCTGATCCTTATCGGAAAGATCAAGGACGTTTTGTAGATTGTTGTCATTCATTGTGATGAAACTATAAAAAATTTTCTTTGACGATAGTCAGTGAACTGATGACTGTACAGTATTGACGGCGGAGTCGCGAATCTGACCAAATGTATAAATTGCAAAGATCAGGTGTCAGATCGAGGTGTTCGAGCAATGATGATTATGCCAAATTGGTTTTTGTTATGCAAAGAGCGATGAACGAATGTCCAGAAAATGAATTGCGTTTTCCTTGCCTTTTTTAAACGAAAAAAAAACAGGACAATTTAAGTTGTGACAAGTCCTGTCACGGTCGCCAGTAATGTTCTAACCAAATAAAAAACACTGATGACGATGGTTATCGTGTGATATTATTTATTGGACTAAAATTCATTTCAATCATGTTATTTACTTAAACTCCCTTTGTACGAAAAATTGTGCACAAGCGAACTTCATGATCCCGTAATATGGCATGATTTGTAGAAAAAAAAGGTTCATAACAAGTTTTGTATAAGCTTTGTTAAATGGTGAGAAGTTTTCTGATATGCATATGTACATCCATGCATATCTTTATACTCATACCAACAAGCGTGAGTTAAATTTTAGATAACTAAACTTAAGTAAATGACTGAACTATTTTTGATATATGTTAAGTGAAATGTAAATATGTTGCGTTAACACAGTGGACTGCATCTGACCAAACACGAAAGTTTAAATCTTTTGTTTGTTTGGTTATAGGTTTGTCTATATTTTAAGTAAAAATTATTGGAATTTTATAAATAAATATATTTTACGAATAAAGTCATTTTCAATTTGGCTTTATTTGATCGCACATCAGTGTATATTTGCGGTAGATACCAATCGTCGTCAACTACGGTATAAGTACGTGGGCGACCGATCTTTGATCGGCGTTTTCATAGGTTGCGATACAATTTAGTTTGCTTTAGATACTCATCAGCAGTGTTTGTATGTATATTTTTACTTACCTGCAGTAGACCTTATCAAAAATAGATTTTAAAAACATATCGAACACTAACCACAAACAGCTTTTGTGATAAAAGTATGTTTAATATTTTTTTCTTTTGATAACAAAATTTAAATACACATAATTATTTCTTGGTGGTTGCTCAAAAAAGTGTTCCCTTTATTTTCGACAACTCCTTACAAGATTTCTTGCGGAATTGTATGGGTACAGGCTCTCGGTTGTTATAATATAATCGAGAAAGAATAGGATCACATGAGTATATTTGATTTCTGCTTTATTTCTAGATAGGATTATCCATAACTTTTTGTATTTAATACATTCCTTCCTTACCATCTTCCGAGTACGTTTCTGATTCTCTTTTGGAAGCATTGCTTTTAACGTAGTTTGTCGCTTAACTCTTGAAAACGCCACATATAACATACCATGCATAAGAACCGATGAATTTAGCTCCACTCCAATAAACTCGCATGTTTGTCCCTGAGCTTTGTATCCGTACTGGGATTACTGGACATTGATGCCGTTGCATGGTACACCCTAACGGCCCCCTAGATGAGTGTGATTCTCGGTATACGAGGTGTGTTCAAAAAGTATCGCGAATTTTGAAATTTCGCTCGTTACGTATATTCGAATTTTTTGTGGCGTTATGTTGGTACTCATGTCTCTCACCTATGCCGACAAGCTCGGCCATTTTGAATGTTCAGTTAATTGTTGACAGCTGCTTTGCTTGCACGTGTTTTGGATCGTCTTCGATTTTTACCTATTTTTTTACCAAAATTGCTCAATTGTGACCAAAAACAGCATCGCATGAACATTGCTAATGAGATGTTAAACTCTGTCCGCGACGACCCAAATTTGTTCCAGAGGGTCATAACTGGTGACGAATCGTGGGTTTATGGTTATGACGTGGAAACCAAAGCTCAATCATCTCAATGGAAGCTGCCGCACGAACCAAGACCGAAAAACGCGCGTCAAGTTCGGTCGAATGTGAAAGTTTTGCTGACAGTTTTCTTCGATTGCAGGGGCGTGGTGCATCATGAGTTCTTGCCACAGGGAAGAACGGTCAATAAGGAATATTACCTGCAAGTTATGCGCAATTTGCGCGAAGCAATCCGCCAGAAACGCCCGGATTTGTGGAAGAACAAAAATTGGCTTTTGCACCACGATAACGCCCCTGCTCACGCATCGTTGCTTGTGCGCGACTTTTTGGCCAAAAACAACACACTAATGATGCCGCAGCCACCGTATTCCCCAGATCTGGCCCCCTGTGACTTTTTCTTGTTCCCTAAACTGAAGAGGCCCATGAAAGGACGACGTTACGCTTCTCTTGACGAGATAAAGACGGCATCGAAGGAGGAGCTGAACAAGATACAAAAAAATAATTTTTTGAAGTGCTTCGAAGATTGGAAAAACCGTTGGCACAAGTGTATAATATCTCATGGGGATTACTTTGAAGGGGACAAAATAGATATTCATGAATAAATAAATAATTTTTGAAAAAACACAAAATTCGCGATACTTTTTGAACACACCTCGTATGTACTTCCTTGCCGGATTGTTCGCCTGTAACTATTTTGTCTTATTATATTATTACAAAAGCCTGTCACAATGAGTTTTACTCCGTTACATAGACCTTCGGTTACGTCTAAGTTACACAACAACATACATTTTTTTTAGCTTTAATTTTTGTGATGGCAAAGCTGAAGTGTTCATTGTATTTAGAAAATCCGTTATAGATTTAAGTGCCCATTTATGTTAAAACGCTATGTTCGTTTTAAAATTTAAATAATGCGACCCTTCTTTGCTTCGGTATACTTTTCAAACATCTCACTCCAATTTTTGTAAACTTTAGACATTTTATTTATTTAAATACGCAGGAAAATACTTTTCGTTTGATACCCATTTTGGCATATTTCATTTAATTCAAAAAAAATTCAGATATCTGACAATCCCGTAAAAACAGGTAAAGGTAAAAATTCTTACATTATGTACATACCAAATTTCATCCAAATCGGTTGAGCCATTCTCGAGATAGTCTGGATATACAAACATGCAAGAATAGCTCGTATAGAGTTATAAGATTCAAAAGAGTTGAAGAAATCAGAGGAATACTACTTAAACTTAACTTAAACTGTTAAGCTTTCGAGATATTTTAATTATACCGTTTCAAGGATAGTCTTTTTACTATTTTCCATATTAGTTTTTATCATAGTGCAACAATCAGAGGTAATTTCTCTTTTGACAGATCTTAAAGTTTGGAAGACCATGTTGTATTTTGAAATTACACGAGAATGGGGGCATAAAAGAAGGCCCCTTAGAAATATACTACTGAAAATCATACTTTTTTCTTTAGTGATTGAATATAGCTTACAACGTAGATAACTGACTTTTAATTAATTTTAAAAAAGGGGTTTTAAAAGTTCTTGAAAAAGCTCTTAAATTTTACACATGGAAGCAGGCGATTATTCGCACTCCATTTATAAATTCTGACTTCCTCTTAATTAATTAGCTCGCATATAGCTAAGGGTCTGATGCTACGCAATAATAATACAACACTAGTAGTAAAACAAATTCAATACATTTTCGTTTAAACAAATTGACGTTGCTTTCTATTTTGGCCTCATGTGGAAGCATATTAAATAGTTGTAAATCTTTATAAAATATAGACTCCCTTGCAGCCGTTGTTCTTTGGAAATTAAGTCGGAAGTTATCTGCGTTTCGTAGTTGTCGGAATTGCTGCACATCACGGACATATGTGACATTTTCGGTTAAATACTCTGGCGCTTTTTTGTGTTTGATTTTAAAAACAAACAGAAGTTGTTATAATATAATCGAGAAAGAATAGGATCACATGAGTATATTTGATTTCTGCTTTATTTCTAGATAGGATTATCCATAACTTTTTGTATTTAATACATTCCTTCCTTACCATCTTCCGAGTACGTTTCTGATTCTCTTTTGGAAGCATTGCTTTTAACGTAGTTTGTCGCTTAACTCTTGAAAACGCCACATATAACATACCATGCATAAGAACCGATGAATTTAGCTCCACTCCAATAAACTCGCATGTTTGTCCCTGAGCTTTGTATCCGTACTGGGATTACTAGACATTGATGCCGTTGCATGGTACACCCTAACGGCCCCCTAGATGAGTGTGATTCTCGGTATACGAGGTGTGTTCAAAAAGTATCGCGAATTTTGAAATTTCGCTCGTTACGTATATTCGAATTTTTTGTGGCGTTATGTTGGTACTCATGTCTCTCACCTATGCCGACAAGCTCGGCCATTTTGAATGTTCAGTTAATTGTTGACAGCTGCTTTGCTTGCACGTGTTTTGGATCGTCTTCGATTTTTACCTATTTTTTTACCAAAATTGCTCAATTGTGACCAAAAACAGCATCGCATGAACATTGCTAATGAGATGTTAAACTCTGTCCGCGACGACCCAAATTTGCTCCAGAGGGTCATAACTGGTGACGAATCGTGGGTTTATGGTTATGACGTGGAAACCAAAGCTCAATCATCTCAATGGAAGCTGCCGCACGAACCAAGACCGAAAAACGCGCGTCAAGTTCGGTCGAATGTGAAAGTTTTGCTGACAGTTTTCTTCGATTGCAGGGGCGTGGTGCATCATGAGTTCTTGCCACAGGGAAGAACGGTCAATAAGGAATATTACCTGCAAGTTATGCGCAATTTGCGCGAAGCAATCCGCCAGAAACGCCCGGATTTGTGGAAGAACAAAAATTGGCTTTTGCACCACGATAACGCCCCTGCTCACGCATCGTTGCTTGTGCGCGACTTTTTGGCCAAAAACAACACACTAATGATGCCGCAGCCACCGTATTCCCCAGATCTGGCCCCCTGTGACTTTTTCTTGTTCCCTAAACTGAAGAGGCCCATGAAAGGACGACGTTACGCTTCTCTTGACGAGATAAAGACGGCATCGAAGGAGGAGCTGAACAAGATACAAAAAAATAATTTTTTGAAGTGCTTCGAAGATTGGAAAAACCGTTGGCACAAGTGTATAATATCTCATGGGGATTACTTTGAAGGGGACAAAATAGATATTCATGAATAAATAAATAATTTTTGAAAAAACACAAAATTCGCGATACTTTTTGAACACACCTCGTATGTACTTCCTTGCCGGATTGTTCGCCTGTAACTATTTTGTCTTATTATATTATTACAAAAGCCTGTCACAATGAGTTTTACTCCGTTACATAGACCTTCGGTTACGTCTAAGTTACACAACAACATACATTTTTTTTAGCTTTAATTTTTGTGATGGCAAAGCTGAAGTGTTCATTGTATTTAGAAAATCCGTTATAGATTTAAGTGCCCATTTATGTTAAAACGCTGTGTTCGTTTTAAAATTTAAATAATGCGACCCTTCTTTGCTTCGGTATACTTTTCAAACATCTCACTCCAATTTTTGTAAACTTTAGACATTTTATTTATTTAAATACGCAGGAAAATACTTTTCGTTTGATACCCATTTTGGCATATTTCATTTAATTCAAAAAAAATTCAGATATCTGACAATCCCGTAAAAACAGGTAAAGGTAAAAATTCTTACATTATGTACATACCAAATTTCATCCAAATCGGTTGAGCCATTCTCGAGATAGTCTGGATATACAAACATGCAAGAATAGCTCGTATAGAGATATAAGATTCAAAAGAGTTGAAGAAATCAGAGGAATACTACTTAAACTTAACTTAAACTGTTAAGCTTTCGAGATATTTTAATTATACCGTTTCAAGGATAGTCTTTTTACTATTTTCCATATTAGTTTTTATCATAGTGCAACAATCAGAGGTAATTTCTCTTTTGACAGATCTCAAAGTTTGGAAGACCATGTTGTATTTTGAAATTACACGAGAATGGGGGCATAAAAGAAGGCCCCTTAGAAATATACTACTGAAAATCATACTTTTTTCTTTAGTGATTGAATATAGCTTACAACGTAGATAACTGACTTTTAATTAATTTTAAAAAAGGGGTTTTAAAAGTTCTTGAAAAAGCTCTTAAATTTTACACATGGAAGCAGGCGATTATTCGCACTCCATTTATAAATTCTGACTTCCTCTTAATTAATTAGCTCGCATATAGCTAAGGGTCTGATGCTACGCAATAATAATACAACACTAGTAGTAAAACAAATTCAATACATTTTCGTTTAAACAAATTGACGTTGCTTTCTATTTTGGCCTCATGTGGAAGCATATTAAATAGTTGTAGATCTTTATAAAATATAGACTCCCTTGCAGCCGTTGTTCTTTGGAAATTAAGTCGGAAGTTATCTGCGTTTCGTAGTTGTCGGAATTGCTGCACATCACGGACATATGTGACATTTTCGGTTAAATACTCTGGCGCTTTTTTGTGTTTGATTTTAAAAACAAACAGAAGTTTACATATTTCAAACCTCTGCCTTATATTTAACCATTTTAGCGTAGTAAGCATTGTGTCAATTAGTGTATACTGGTTACATTTTAGGATACACCTCATACCTTTATTCTGAAGCTTTTGTAGTCTTTCTACTAGTGTAGTATTACAACATGTATTCATAGTTGAGGCACAGTACTCGAAATGTGGTTTTACTACAACATTGTATATATTTATTGCTCTTAGGGTGTCTATTTTTTACGAATTCTCTTAAGGAACCCAATTTTCTTAGCGATTTTTTTTACAGATGTAGTCTACATGATCTTTTAATTTTAATTGATTATCTATTATTAGACCCAGATGTTTAATATTTGCCACGTTTTCAATAACTTTATTGTTTGTCCGTATATTGATAACCTCGCCTGTGTTAAACAGCATGATTTTTGTCTTTTGCTCATTTAGTTTTAATTTGTTCATAGTGAGCCATTCATTTACCCGCTCAATGTCTCTAGTTATTTTTAATTTGCACTCATCTAAATCCGTACCTTTTACGTATATTAACGTGTCATCCGCGTGCATGGCAATTTTCGAATTATTTATCACCAAGGGCATATCGTTTATATATATAATAAACAATAGGGCACCTAACACCGAACCTTGAGGGACACCAAATTCAACAATAAGACTTTCAGACATCGACCCATTTACTCTCGTTATTTGAAATCTTTGGTCAAGGAAAGACCTAAACCAATTAAACTCGTTTCCTTCTATGCCATACATTTGTAATTTTTGCAACAGTACATTCCTATCGATTGTTTCAAACGCTCTTTTAAAATCTAAAAAAACAGCAATAGTCTTTTGTTTCGAATCATTGGATTTAAATTCGTTTAATACGATATTGGCTGCACTCTCGCACGAATGGTTTTTTCGAAAACCTGACTGATATTTTGAAAATAGACAGTTATTTTCCATATAATTCTGTAATTGTTTTTTCACGATAGTCTCAAGTAACTTTTCTATGGTCTTAAGGCCATTTATAGGTCTAAACTCTTCATGTATTCTAGTACTTTTAACTTTTTCAACCGGCGTTATAATTGATGTTTTTAACGAAGTTGGAAATTCACCAGACGTGATTGACTTATTTATTATATTTGTAATGGTATCACCAAGTATTTGCCAGTTATGTAGAAGAATCTTAGGACTTATTTTATCACAGTCGGCTTTGTTTTTCAATTTCTTACAGGTATCAAACTCTTCGCTGTTCGTAACTTCTTTAAATCTGAAATTGTTGTTTGTGCTTGGAATAATATTGGTATATTGCACCTCGGGTATAGAGTCTCTTATGTTGCCTACACTATTTATAAAATATGTATTAAATTTACTGGCTATAACGCTATTATCATTGCACTCTTCATCGTCGAATTCCACTGCTCTAATATTATTTTTTTCTTGTTTCAGCACCAGATTCTTAATGTTATTCTATTTCTTTTTGGTTTTTTGATGTACCAATTTTTTTTCATTATGTAACTATTGTACTCTAGCGGAGAAGCTGCGAGCTTTCGGTCTTATTATTTCTCCAGTTAAGACCCTGACTCCGTAAAAGACAGAGCTGGAACGGATTTCTTGTTGATCTAAACACAGAAACACTGACTTAACCCTTCGTTCTTCGCTTGTATCAAATCGGCAATATCATCTTCTGTTACTATGCCGACCCTTGAACTTTTAATTTTAGTGTTGTGGTAACGACACACCAGAAGATAGGTTGCAGAACTTAAGGTTTTTATTATGTCGGTTATCTCGGCAACCTTACCGTATAGGTGTTGGTGCCGTGGGAAGTCAGTCTGAGATAGGTGCCGGGGATTCGCTGGAGCATCGCGAGCGCAGTTTCAACAGGGTTGCGCCAGTATTTTTTGATGTTGATGTTACAAGCGTAGGTAGGTAGGCAGCTACCGTTAATGGAGACCGGTATAGAGCCATGATAACCGACTATTTTGTTCCCGAATTGGATGGCATGAATGTGGATGAGTTGTGGTTCCAACAAGACGGCGCTACATGCCACACAGCGCACGTCACAATCGATTTATTGAAGGAAACATTCGATGAGCGCATAATTTCGCGGAATGGACCTGTCAATTGGCCACCAAGGTCGTGTGATTTGACACCATTGGATTATTTTCTTTGGGGATATGTGAAGTCGCTCGTCTACACCAACAAACCAGAAACGTTAGGGGAATTGGAAGCCAACATTCGTGGCGTTATTGCCGACATACGGCCCCATATGCTCGAAAAAGTGGTTGAAAATTGGACCTGTAGAATTGGCTTTATTCGAGCCAGCCGCGGCGGCCACATGCCCGAAATCATATTTAAACATTAATGGCATAAAATTATCCTTCCAATAAAGCCAAATTGATGGACCTTAAACCGATTTTCTTGTGTTTTATTTCAATTCAAAGTTCTATACCCCTAAAAAAACACCCTTTATTATATTGCATATTTGAAAGAAATGCAGCATGCGTACATGTTCCTACTGTAGAAGTTTGTCAAAGTACAACACCACGATGCCCGAGAATACCCGGGTAAGGAACATTACCTTCGGGTACCATCAGTCCTAGCATGCAACAACATACTGGCGTAAAGATTGTCAAAAGCAACTGGCTGGTGTTAGCGAATGAACCGAACAGAAAATAGAGAAATATTCATTTGTGAGAAATTATATGTTGCAAGCGTGGCTGAAAGTGATTATTATCGAATAATATCGCAATATTTGCAATTTTTTTTAGCAGGAGCACTAGAAAAAAACACAAAATAGCAAATGCAAATGACGCATGTTTACGTTTTCCTCTTAACATTCTGCTTTTTTACATCTCCTTCTGACAATCTATACGCCAGTGTGTTCAAACAAATTGAATCAGCTGATGAAATGATACAACCTTATTATTGAACCATGAGTCCTAGTGCAAAGTACTGTACTATAAATTAGAACTATTCGTTATTAATGGCAAAAATACTCCACGAAAGTTTAATGGAAATAATTAGAGATGCCACGAATACTTATTTGGCCGAATAACGAATATTCGGCGGGACTCTGGGCCGAAGCGCATAGTATTCGGCAGCCGAATATTTGACAGTACGTTGTACTTTTCGCGGGTTACAAGTTACAGCTCGTCATCTCTACATATAATAAAATTGTAATAGATGTCCGTACATTGCAGATATTTAGGAAACAACTATAGGAATTCACAGCTGCATTACTTTGTGTCTAACTTAAAATTTAATAAAGCCTTTATTTCGATAACTCGACCGATTTCGGAGTTATCGACCAATGGGTGACCCAAAATGTGTTAGTACAATATGGGTATCAAACAAAAGGTGCTAATGAGTGCTACAGATATAGATGCGATTAATCAATATTTTTGAACGCGTTTTAGCGATTGTCTCCTAAAGGAAACAATTACCACAACTTTTTATAATCCAGCTGTTAAATCGCTTATCTTTAAGACAAGCTGATCGTGGTTTTTGTTTGTAAATTCTAGAAAATAACAGATTTGACTTACAACGCACATACGTACGAATGAACAAATGAAGAATGGGAGCTTTTCAGTAAAATGTGCACAAAAACACTTGTTGTTGTTGTACTAGCGACTACTTAACCTGCCCAAAATATCACCTTTTATCCAACACTGTCATCGACACTACCCTGTCTAACTTGTCACAAAAACACTTCACGGTTTTTGGCTTTCTCATTATTTGAGGCGCTCATATTCTTCACTTATGCATTTGCGGTACCTCGCTCGCTTAGTGGAACCAAATTCGTCATCGGTATCACCATTTTCTGATTCTGTTGTGTGTTCATCACTTTCGTCGCTTTCTTTATTTTCGAAGTTTTGTGCTGTTGCTGGCACTTGCTTTAATAAATATCTGCAAAAGAAATTCTTTAGTAGCAAACTTAAGGCTCTTTACGTATGCAAAATATTTTCTTCCCTTTCCATTTTTTTTTTTTTTAGTGGCTTAAGTTACTCTCGCGCCGTGGCGTTGTGGCGTTGCCGATGCTTTCAAATATTCAGTATTTCTTTCGTTATAATTTTATAATTGAGTTCTTATTTCCGTTTTGTTTAGTTGGTAATACGTTTAATTAAGGATTATGGTATCAAATTTGTAGTAGTTTAAATCCATTTGCTTCTAAAGCTGATCTGCCCTTTTTGTTTTTAGTTCCGTTATCAAGCTTTCCACTTTACGTTAGATTACACATTTTTAATGTTCCGTTATTAATATTATTTATGGTTGGTATTGCAAAAACGATCCTTAAGACAAGCTCAAGGAGGCTCTGCAAATCCCAACTCCACTAATTTTGGAAAGGTGTGCTTGAGCTATCCTTCAAGTCCATTTCTTTGCATCTTAGCCACACACAAGCCTGTTTATAAGTGTGCTAAGCTGCTAGATAGCATCGCACAACCTTCCCGTTGGACGACACAAACACGCCGTTAGTCTGCAATATTTGCTTTCCATTTCTACGTTTTGAGCTCGCAAAATTTTTACAAATAAGGGATGATACTTGACAGAGTTTATCGATTAAAGTTTTTGTTATCAGTAGATTACCGAGTTGCCACATCATATAAAACGAAACAAATCAATTGAAATTTCGACGTCCTCTGATAACTTAATAAACATATTACGAATTTCAAAATGCGAGTTGCCCAAATAGATTTGGAGCCAAAAAAGGGCAAACGTTTTAAAGAGTAAAAGGGAGAAGTGAATAATAATGTGAGGAATTTTTGTTCAGAATACGGAAATAGAGAGCATTGTCTTTTAGAACCGGGCTGATTACTAAGCTAGTAAGAAATATAACATCTGAATTAGAGCAGGAAACCCAACTAGCATACAATAGTTAAACAATAACTGATAGGATTACACTTGTGCTCATACAATTAAGCCACTGTACTGAAAAACAATATTTCAAAGAGAAAATCATTCAAGTTATTTTGCAATTTTAATCTCTGACGTGCAAAAATATTTTATTATCTTTGCACCGTCTATAGAGGGGGACGAAATCCCGTTTAATTTTGTCGTTTGCGAAAATTTTCAAGTTTTTTCGCTCTTTAATGGTTTTTCCGTGCTCACATAATTAGGCCAATTTAGAAAATACTGTGATCTGCAGGCAAGATGAGGTCACTTACTCCAAAAAAATTAAAGTTTAATCAATTAAACTGTTCTTAAGTAATTGTTTCAAAAAAATTAAGCAAATGGCCAACCAACTAATGGCGACCGACGATTGCTAATAGTTCACTCGGGTATACTGGATCCTTTTAAGACATACACGGAAATACGGGCACATATAGAACAGTGTTAAAATATAAAAATATCGTCCAAAACAGTCCTCCCCTCCGGCGATGGGCGGAAAAATACTTGAATATACGTATCGCACGACGTTACCCAAATGTTTCTAAAAAAATCAACCGGAGGCTAGACTTTGCTAGAAAGTACCACCAAAAAGATAGCAAATTATTATGTACATTTAATCGCATCGAGTAAGTTTCATGTGTTTGGAAATGATGGTAGACCCTATGTCAGACGTTCGCCGTTACAGGAACTGAACCCCATGTACACAAAAAAAAAACCGTTAACCATGGTGGCTCATCCGTGATGGTCCATACTTCACCCCATCTGGGGTAGGTCCGATTGTACTAATTGAAGGGAAAACTACGGGCGAAATGTACGAAGATATTATAGGGGACCACTCAAAAGGAAATTACTCTGGAAATCTATAGCTGTCTTTGATTTTCCAGTAAGATAACGACCCCAAACAGTGTTCTAGGGTTGTGAGGAGCTAGCTTAGAACCATCAGTATCAAACTTCTCGAGTATCCCGCACAAAGTCGGGACTTAAACCCCATAGAAAATCTTTGAGGCATTATCAAAGAGCCAGTCGCGGGAAGAAACCCCCTGAAATAAGACTGGTTTATGGGAAATCATAAAGGAAGAATGGAAAAATTGCTTCGGCCCAATGTAGCCAACTTGTGGCTACCATGAGTAACCGCTGAAAGGAAGTAATCTTCAAAAATGGTTCTCCAAATAAGTATTAGTTGAAATAAGGTATATTTTGAAAAAAAATTTCAATTTGTTGGCATTTATCGGGTTTTTTCACAGATGGCTTAATTATATGAGCACAAATTTCGTACCTACGAAGGTTGAATCTTTTTATGTTCCAACATTTTAATTGGTAATTGTTTCCTTTAGGAGACAACTGCTAAAACACGTGCGAAATTATCGGGAAAGGTATCAAAAGACGCGTTTTGACCTCGGTAACAATAATCCGGAAGCGAATTTTCGAGTTTTTGTTTCAGTGAAGAGATATTTGTAATAAAAGTTGGAAACTTTCTGTTATTTTCATGTGGTTGTTGTAATCACAGAATAGGGTGTACCGAAAAGTTAAAAAAGTGTGTTCTGCACAGAAATACTGTGGACCGCGTAGCCGGTGTTGGACCGGCTAAGGGTTATTTTTTTGAAGCGCGGCCGAAGGCCGCCTACGCCGAAAGGTGTTCTGCACATAAATAACTTGGATCAAGCCCCCTATTTGGGATCGGACCTGGGACATTTTTGGGTTTTTTGCGAATAACTTTTCACTCAAACAAAAAATTGAAAATCCGCTTTCGGATTGTTGATACCGCGTTGTTTGATACCTCTCCCGATATTTTTGGACGTGTTTTAGCAGTTGTCTCCTAAAGGAAACAATTACCTTTTAATTTTAACGGTAATTCTATACGACAGCACGTAACTGCTAATATACGTTCAAAAATCTCGGGAAAGGTATGAAACGACGCGTTTTGATCTCAGTATCAATAATCCGAAAGCGGAAATTAAATAATTTGTTTCAGTGAAAAGTTATTAGCCAAAAACCCAAAAATGGCCTAGGGGGCTTGATCCAAGGTATTTATGTACACAACGCCTTTCTGCGTAGGCGGCCTTCGGCCGCGCTTCTCAAAAATAACCCTTAGCCGGTCCAACACCAGCTACGCGGTCCACAATATTTCTGCGCAGAACATATTTCTGCACTTTTCGGTACACCCTAATTTGTGATTACAACAACCACATGAAAATGACATAAAAATTTCAACTTTAATTGCAAATATCTCTGAACAGACATAAACTATCGAATTTCCGCTTTCGGATTATTGATACGAAGGTTAAACCCCGTCGTTTGATACATTTCCCTATATTTTTGGACGAATATTACCAGTTACGTGCTGTCGTATAGAATTACCATTTTAACTCATGAAATAAGTAGACAAATTGAATTTAAATGCATTTCCTTTAATATTTTGTAATCTTTAATTCTGGATGCCTACTTGTAATAACAATTGCGAAAAAAGAACTTGTACGAGGTGTGTTCAAAAAGTATACTTTGCCGATCGTATGGCTTAATTAAATGAGCACAAGTGTACGAGGTGTGTTCAAATGGTATCGCGAATTTTGTGTTTTTTCAAAAATTATTTATTTATTCATGAATATCTATTTTGTCCCCTTCAAAGTAATCCCCATGAGATATTATACACTTGTGCCAACGGTTTTTCCAATCTTCGAAGCACTTCAAAAAATCATTTTTTTGTATCTTGTTCAGCTCCTCCTTCGATGCCGTCTTTATCTCGTCAAGAGAAGCGTAACGTCGTCCTTTAATGGGCCTCTTCAGTTTAGGGAACAAGAAAAAGTCACAGGGGGCCAGATCTGGGGAATACGGTGGCTGCGGCATCATTAGTGTGTTGTTTTTGGCCAAAAAGTCGCGCACAAGCAACGATGCGTCAGCAGGGGCGTTATCGTGGTGCAAAAGCCAATTTTTGTTCTTCCACAAATCCGGGCGTTTCTGGCGGATTGCTTCTCGCAAACTTGCAAGTAATATTCCTTATTGACCGTTCTTCCCTGTGGCAAGAACTCATGATGCACCACGCCCCTGCAATCGATAACCATAAACCCACGATTCGTCACCAGTTATGACCCTCTGGAGCAAATTTGGGTCGTCGCGGACAGAGTTTAACATCTCATTAGCAATGTTCATGCGATGCTGTTTTTGGTCACAATTAAGCAATTTTGGTAAAAAAATAGGTAAAAATCGAGGACGATCCAAAACACGTGCAAGCAAAGCAGCTGTCAACAATTAACTGAACATTCAAAATGGCCGAGCTTGTCGGCATAAGTGAGAGACATGAGTACCAACATAACGCCACAAAAAATTCGAAATTCGAATACATATACGTAGCCAGCGAAAATTCAAAATTCGCGATACTTTTTGAACACACCTCGTACATACTAAACTCTAAAGCTTTTAATTTGAGATTCCAGTAAACTAAGTTTTATCTCAACTCTTAGCGCACAAGTAATTTCGAAAAAAAATGGCGAAGCGAAGAAAAAACATCGGGAGGAACAACGTTTGTTGACAATGACATCACTATGGGTATTTCTGTGGAGCTAAATGATCGTAAAAATTATGAAGACGATTGCACGGTAAACAGTGCTAAGATAACAGAGCGAACTGCAATGATATCCGGAAAAGCACAGTCTCCCCAGCCAACACATTCGAGAAAAATCCTTGTTAATAATATTTTCCCTTCTGACAGTAAGTAATATAGATAGAAAAATAATGAAGACATATCGTGAAAATAACAATTATGATTTTTTATCTATCACACTAACAGTGTATAATTCCACTATTTCGGCTAACCCTATACCAAAACCAGTTTACCATGAGTA
Source organism: Merzomyia westermanni (assembly GCA_949987695.1). Classification (NCBI taxonomy): domain Eukaryota; kingdom Metazoa; phylum Arthropoda; class Insecta; order Diptera; family Tephritidae; genus Merzomyia; species Merzomyia westermanni. The sequence continues at coordinate 80,540,362 of OX465288.1, forward strand.
TGAATGTGCGATCATCACATCCAAAAGGGATTACCAAACCCCTGAAAATTTTGCGGGTACCGGATTTCATGTAGATTTTACCAGATGTGACAGTAATTCATCCTTCACCAATACGTGCAACTTTTTGTATACTCCAACTAAAACTTTAAAACTGAATCTTCGTCAATTAAATGCTGCAATTGGAGACGGTAAAATAGTCGTGTTTCCTGAAAAACGCGATCATGACGAAAAAGTGCATAACTCTGTGAAATGCAACGAAACCGCAAGGTTTAATGGACATGTTAAGGACTTTCAGGTTAAGAACTGTCAAAATATATCGAATAACGGCAAGCAATATACCAGTGATATACCAATCGAATTGCAACGAACTAGACTTCTTGATGTAAATGACATAAATAACCCGTATGATGGTTCTGAATGTGACGACATATTTCTAAGTAATAGTTTTATTGTTAATGAAAAACTGGATTCCAAAATTATATCAGAACATTCGAAATGTGATGAAAAAAGAAAATCATCAAATGGTACTCTTTTACATGGACCGGTGTATACAAAGGAATTGGCCCTCAAACCTTTTTCTTCAACGACCATAACCTTAAGTTCATTAAGTTATACACCACCCCTACAATATGACCCAGATGGTAAATCTTTAATAGATAGGACATCATGTGCAGTTCAAGATATGAGCTTAGATATCACCAACTTTGAAGCAAAACAAGATTGTCTGCATCGAAGCATTCTATATAATGTGAGTGAAATAAATTCTAATTATTCGAGACTGACTATGGAACTGGATATACATTCACAAAATGATTTGAATACAAAGAAAAGTGGAAACACTATCTTCTTTAATCAAGGCACAGAATTTTTACATTCTGACACTTTACATGCTTTAAAAAAGGAGAAATCCGGGACAAACCCTGTTTGTATTAACGATTTTAAAAACGATTCGTTGATCCAGAATCCAACCGATTTTCGAGGAGCTGAATGTTTTAGTAATTACGAACGTCGAATTGAAGGAACACCCCACCGTTCTATTTTAGAGTTTGTCAATTTAGAAAAAGAAGCTCAACAAGAGGGTGTTGACCATCACGAACACATACTTTTTCAAACAAGTGAAACACAAATTACAAAACCCCAGCGATACAACCAAAAGAGTCTGAAAGTAAACGACAGCACAAAATGTGTTAAAATGCTCAAGCCTTTCGAAGACCCTAGGCCGACTGATGTTCTTGATAACTCGCTAACTCGGACCCCTGTTTGGAACTCAGTTTCGAGTAAGAGGCTCACTGAGCACTTAACTCCAAACTTACCATTGCCTAAAAGAAGACACACACTTTTGTTTCAAGATTGTGCTATTGATGATTCTATACTACTCAGCTGTGAATTCGACTTTGTAAATGACACATGCTCGGACTTATTCTATCAAAATGGTTTCGATCAGAATGAAAATGTTATGTAAGTACATACTTTATTTAGAGTATTGTGTAAACTTGAATCATTTTTTTATTTTGTAAATTCATTCGCCTAAATTCGTAGCCTAGTCTAAACGCAAGTTACTTTATCTAAGAAGAGTAGGGTGCGAGGTGGCGTAGTCTAATCCATAGGCACAAGCTTCTCACTGTAAATCCGTGTTTCACTACAAACCTCAGAAGAGGCACCAACGATTACTCTCCAATCCCACCTCCGGATTGGTTGTTTAGAATATTCCCTAGGTAGGCATACCTGTCGTAAGAGGCGACTAAAATGCATGAAGGTAATGACGTGCAACTCTATGATCCAGGGATATGCTACCTCTCGTTACCCATCTTCTCCTGCCTTACGGAACGAGAGCTGACATGACCTAGAAGGTTGCAAAGGTCATACCAAATCCCTCCTGCGATAGTCGGGTATGTACAGCAAGGGAGTACCGGAGCGTATCGCGTTCATATCCGGTAAAGCACCGTCACTTTCGACAACACGCCCCTCAGTCCCACAACAGTCGGTTCTATCGTACCGGGATGACCCGGGTTTTTTTACCCGGCCAAGGGCTGTTATTGCAGTGTAACCCTGGCCAATCTGTCCCGTCCCACCCTTAAGTTGTCATCCTCGGAGCAAACCCTGGCAGCTGGGTTCCTCCATTGTCTCTTGTTACGGGCTTGCTTCGAACCCAACACTGGACCAAGAGATTGGATCTGCTGCGTTTGCTGGAAGAAAATCTATATTAAACGTCGCATTCGGTACCAAGTGTAAGAGATGGCTACATAAATCTGGATGCTCAGGGCTTAACCCTGCCATCCACAGACCCCGTACTTTCTTTAGTACCTTCGAGGCACCATGCTGTACACGCTCAAGGGCGTCCCGCGGTCGTCGTTCTGGCACTCCCTTACCGCCTCTACCTACTTCCAATAGCCACAATAGTGGCTCAGTCTACACGACTGCCATTCCCACCCCACCTACTCCCGACTGCCGCTCACGCACACCAGCATCTCCATCTCACACGGCCGCTCAACACTCCTATCCCCTCCGGAATAGACCAGGTATGAGCATCGCCGAGCGGCAGACCCTTCTTTCTCTGCCCCCTGCGCCCAGCCTGCACGTGGGCCAGGACCTCCACCTCCTCGTACCTTTCACTACGTGCACCGTTTGTCGGCAAAGATTATATACAAAGATTATATTATATGTGTCACACCCTTATGTGCTCTGGGCTCGCAAACGGTAACCTTTGGACGGATGCGTTCATAGCCCCCTGTTGCAGTACACAGCCGCCTTCCACGCCAGACAACATCGAGCATGGCGCTGTCAACTCTAGACTGCGAGATAGTTTAGGCCTTAGCCTACCTCCACCTAGGCAAACGCATCCGTCCCTCACGCCTAGCATCCTCACGCCTAGCATGTCCCCCGTCTCCCCTCCTACACGCTTCAAAATTTTGCAGCTGAACTGTAACGGATTAGCTGGAAGGATCGCGGAGATAACTGACTTTATGAAGTCGCACAACATCACAAAATTGAACACAAGATCGGACTTACGAACTTGTGATGGGTATAATGTACTTCGAAAAGACCGTCCCAGCGGTCATGGGGGTGGCCTTGCGTTCATCAACATCTATATTCCCCCTGCCACGTGTTGTCCTAGAGATTATCATCCCGACATTAGTGCGTTGCTAAGGGGCAATAACCGTCTAATCCTAGGCGACTTCAACGCACATCACGATCTCTAGCACTCCAACTTGCCAGCAGATAGCAGAGGACACGATATTGCAGACCAAATAGACAACTAAGCATTCTGTACAGTCAATGGCATCTCCACCACCAGGGTGACTGGTAACTGCTACAGTTCGCCAGACATCTGCATAACGAGCGCTTGCCTAATTAACTTTGTCATCTGGCGACTGATGTTTACATTAGCTTCAGACCACCTACCCATGTTACTCTCTGTTGAACGACCGACCGACTTCATAACGACTGATAAATTAACATACATCAACTTCACCAAAGCGGACTGGGACCGCTTTACTGACTATACAGAGCGCTCCTTCGCTGCCTTACCCACTCCTACAGACGTACGCAAATGCGAAAGGGAGTTTTGCAATATCATTGATTCAGCCTCAGGCCGCTTTAATCCTGCTGGTAGAATACCAGAAATTCGTCCGAATTTTCCTACAGAAGCTGCGGCAATGGCAAGAAAACGTGACCAAGTGAGACTCATCAATCCCGCGGATCCCAGAGTCAAAGATCTCAATGCGGAAATTCGTAGGATAGTCAACGAACACAAGCTGACCAAGTGGAAACAACATCTTGAGGCATGCAACCTCTCCGGCGGAGTTGGAAAACTATGGTCGGCTGTCAGGGTCCATCGGATCCGACGGAGTCGCCATGAAGATGATCAATCACCTAGGCCCCGAGGAACAGAGTTATTTAGCGGCTCTTTTCAACCTCTCTCTAACTACTTTCGTTATACCTGAGATATAGAAACAGGCGATTGTGGTTCCCCTACTAAAACCAGGGAAGCCGGCGAACCAAGGAGAGTCTTATCGCCCGATATACCTCCTTTCGCCGGTTGCGAAATTACTAGAGATCATTCTGCTCCCTTACTTCATTGCAAATCTGAAATTGGCCGATCACCAGCATGGTTTCCGCAAATCTCATAGCACGACATCCGCTATGAATGCCATTACAACGCAGATAAATTATCGTTTGAATCAACACCCACCAAACCATAGGACGATTCTCGTGGCACTTGACCTATCAAATGCATTCGACACGGTCAACCACGCCACACTCCTTCGAGATCTGGAAGATACACCGCTCCCTGCCGGCCTTAAAAGGTGGACCGCTAATTACCTCAATGGTCGACAGGCATCAGTCAAATTCAGGAACAAGAAATCTAGGCCGCGGAGAATAAAACAAGGGGTGCCGCAAGGTGGTGTTCTCTCTCCCCTTTTGTTTAATTTCTATATTTCGAGACTTCCCCCCCCACCAGAGGGAGTCTCCATTGTTTCCTACGTTGACGACTGCACGATAATGGCCTCGGGCAAGGGTCCCTCCATTGACGAACTCTGTACTAGAATCAACAGTTACCTCCGTGACCTTTCCAGCTTCTTCACCGAGCGAAATCTGACCCTATCTCCGACTAAATCGACGGCGATCCTGTTTACGACATGGAATGCGCAGATGGGGCAAGAGTTAAATGTCCACGTAGACGGAGTACCTCTACCTAGTGTCAACCACCCGAAAATCTTGAGTGTAACGGGGAAATTTAGAAATTTTTAATTGATACAGGTTCGAATAAAAATTATTTTCAGCCAAATCTTGCCGAAAATCCAATTCCTAACAAAGACATTTTGTATGCAACCTCAGTAGGAGGAAACACCAAAATAACTCACTATACTTTCATTAACCTTTTCGGATTAAAAGATGGAAACCTAAAATTTTTATACTACCGGCACTTAAATCCTTTCACGGAATTCTTGGCAACGACAGCTTAAAGCTATTAGAAGCCATAATTTTCACATCAAAAAATCACATGCTAATCAAAAACAATAAAAATAGCCATTATCCAACAAAAGGCAAAATCAATAAATAATATCGAAATAAGAACAGAATACCTTACAGACTCACAAACAGAAAAAATTCGAAATTTATGGCATTTATATCCACAATTGTTTTCCGAACCAGATGAAATGTTAACATACACTACCGCAGTAAAAGCAGAAATAAGGACCACTACCCAAGGTCCAATATATTCTAGATACTATCCATATCCTATGTCCCTTAAGGACGAAGTAGAAAAACATATAGCAAAGTTACTTGACGATGGAATACGATTTGGATAGTTCCAAAAAAGGTTGATGCATCCGGCATAAAAAAATACAGAATGGTAATCGACTATCGCAAATTAAATTTAACCATAATACCTGATCGCCATCCAATTCCAGATAGAAGTTAAGTACTTTCCCAAAAATAAATTCTTCACAGTTCTTGACTTAAAAAGTTATTTTCATCAGATTCCTTCAATCGAATCTGATATTGCAAAGACAGCTTTTTCAGTCAACAATGGTAAATACGACTTTACCAGACTCCCTTTTGGCCTTAAGAATGTACCCTCCATATTCCAACGAGCATTAGATTATATTCTTAGAGAGTACATCGGAAAAATATATTAACGTGAGTTTTTAAAAGAAGTCGAGTTTTTAGGATTTGTTGTTTCACAAAACGGAATAAAAACAAATCCTACAAAAGTAGTATAAGCAATATTAGACTTCCCACCCCCATAAACTTTAAAAGAACTTCGATCCTTCCTAGGACTTTCTGGTTACTACCGACGCTTTGTTAGGGATTACGCAAAGCTGGCCACTTTTGAGAGGGGAAGAGGGACGTATGTCCGAAAAACCTTTCATCCAAAATGAAAACCGACGCATATAACCATGCTATAGGAGCAGGACGGCAAGCCCATAACGTTCATTTCCAGAACACTGACAAAGACCGAAGAAGATTACGCGACTAACGAAAAAGAACTTCTAGCCATAGTATGGGCTTTAAAAACTATTAGAAACTGGCTTTATGGTTCAACCACAGTAAAAATACTTACAGACCACCAACCGTTAACCTATTCACTTAGTAACAGTGTTCCACCAATAACAAACTGAAAAGATGGAAATCAATTAAGAGACCTCTTGACAACATTCGGAATCTTAGAAAAAATCGTCATAGAAAATGAGAAATCCTTAAGCGTAGCCCACATAACTTTTATGCTAGAAAACCAATATGGTATTGAGATTTTCAAAACTCCACCATACAAAAGTTCGATAAACGGACGAATAGAAGTGAACAGGGAAAAGACTTACAGCTTCATAACAAAAATATTATTAAAATATTATGTAAAAATTAATAAAAGACTATGAAACAAATTAACACCCCGATATAAAAAGGAAAGAGTCCAGGAAGACAAAGACAACACAGTTTGAACGCAATCAGACCGCACCGTACACAAAAGCCATATTAAAAAATAAATATATTCTCTTTCTCAGGATCTTAATTGCCTTCTGCAATGCAGAAACACAAATATTGAATTACACTAACAGTCCCATAGTGACGGTAGAAGCAGGAACCGCGAAGGTACAGACCGGAACATTTCGACTGATACACTCTATTGACCTCGGCCAGTATGACTCCATACTTGACAACATACACGCTACGATCGAACATGACATAACTAGAAAAAGCCGAAGTTATTCATTCCTTTCCCAAGAAGAGAAATTTACTAGATCCATATTATCCCAGTTGAAGTTCAGAAGAACCTAAAGAGCAATAGATTCCCACGGCACAGCCTGGAAATGGCTTGCTGGATCCCCAGGCCACAAAGATTTCAAAATATTAAACGATAATATAAATAACTTTGTAATCAATAATAATTAACAAATAATTATTAATAAATCTATATTTAGTCCAGGCGTCAGAGATTTAACACGGAAGTGGCTCGGACCATAGGTTTTTTTTTTTGTTTATCTAACTGTCCTGCCCAGCGTCAGTGGCGGAGCCAGGGCGGGCCGGGGGGCAATGGGGGGGATATATCTCCCCCATCGTCAATAAACTACAATTTTTTTTACTTTCGATTGATTAACACAATACCGTTTTATGTTCTGATTTATAATTTTCTTATTCTAGACTTATGACAAAGTGCATTTTCATGAATATACATATAAAATTATCGGTTAGTGGGTTATTTTGAGACGACAAACCCGGTTTCGAGGTGTGTGTACACATTGGGTCTCGTAGTAATAAAAAAAAGATCCAAATAATACCGTAAAACTGCCAAAACTCTGCTCCTTTATCACTGACGTCTTTTAAAACCCGAATTCAGGCGGTCTGAAAATGTTAGCTTAGGCAGGCTCATTATTTTAATCAGAGCACACAACGGCGGAAAAATAGATAGCAACGGGAATATTTTACACGTTTTCTATAAAAGTATAGCCTAGGAAAATTTAACCAAGTTTCATCAAATATCTACACTTTTTAATCCTAATTTTTATAAAAAATTTGGATTTGCAGTTTTATGACCTATTAATTTTAGTATTTATAATGAAGTGGCAGGGTGAAAAATAGTGCCAAATATGGGCATTTATGGTGTCAGTTTTGTTATGCGAAAGGCTCCAAATTTGAAAAATTTCAACATTTTCTCTATTGCTTAGCATTATAAATTCTTAGGTCAACATTAAAAACTATTTTTTTTAAATAATAAGCGCAGTCTCTTATCATCTTTGTTAACACAATGCGTTCTGCCTTTGTGTAATAAAGTTCAACAAATAAAGATAGACTTAGCGCTTGAAGTGAATTTCGTGAAAAACTTATTACTGGAGTTACGATGTATTCGTTCCGACGAACATGTCTTTGACATGGTTATTGAAATCAAAATATAATCAATTGAAATCTAGTCAAAGTCTTCAAGCATGTCACCTAGATACTTATTTCAAGATTTCTGCTTTTTTATCCATTTATGTATGGATTATATAATAATGGAAATAGATAGTCGACTCGCTCAACATAAAACTATCTTTAGAGATTTCGCTTCGGGTTTTCAACAAACCACAGAGAAGAAAATGACAAAAATGTATTTAAGCTTGCTGAATTTTATGCAAAGATGTTAAGTAATGATTAGATAATACTAATGATTGCTAATTAACCTTCATTTACGAAATTCTCTAAATTATTAAATAATTAGAATTACTTCAACTAATTCCCATTAGATAATTGAAATTTTTATTCCAATGGTAAATCTAATTGCAATAAGTTGCCATTAGCAAAAAAAATTGGTTTACCTTTACAAATAGAAATCTAATTGACTTCTGCTAATGCAATTAGATATTCAATTAGCTCGAATTAGAATCAATTATTTTGATAAAAATAAATTTTTTTAAAAAAGAATTATTGAAGTGAACAAATAATGATGTAAGTAAATAAACGTGATTTGCAATTTGTTTCAAGTGTTTGCATTGTTTAATATTGTAAATGAAACTGGTATTTTTGTTAAGTTAAAAACATATTTATTTCTCGCAATGTCGGAAGAAATATCATTTGCAAGTGAATTTTCTGGTGATGATGAGGATTTTGATGTTACATACACGTCTTCGAAAGAATCGAAGAAAAGGAAGGTGTTCAATAGAGATGGTGAACAATTTGTGAAGAGGCGTATGGAAAAAAATGTTGACAATATAATTTTTACATCGAATTTTTATATTGAAGTTAAGTAATAAATATGTGTGTGAAATTCATATTATGAATATTTTAGTTTTTTTTTGTTTTTGAAAATATGAAAATAATTGATTCTAATTCGAGCTAATTGAATATCTAATTGCATTAGCAGAAGTCAATTAGATTTCTAATTGTGAAGGTAACCCAATTTTTTTTGCTAATGGCAACTAATTGAAATTAGATTTACCATAAGAATAAAAATTTCAATTATCTAATGGGAATTAGTTGAACTATTTTAATGAATTAGAGAATATAAACCAATTGCATCAATTGCTAATTCTAATTGGAATTTAACATGTATGATTTTATGAACCACTTGTTGAAAATCAAAATAAAGTGGCCGAAACCAATTTATGAAGAAGGTTCTTAAAGTGACATAATCTTCCGCCAAAAACTACATTTTACGCACTTAAGAGCTGCTCGTTACGTCTTTCTGCCAATTGGAAATACCACGGGATCACAAATCGGTCTCCACTTCGTTTGGAGTGGTGGTCTCCCTCTGCTACCACCGGTGGGTGCCGATAAGAATACTTTCTGGGCTGGAACATCTTCATTCATTCGCACAACATGGCCTGGCCAATTAAGACGTTGGGTTTCAAATTTATGGGACTATGTCGGGGTCTGCATATAGCTCATCATTAAATCTTCTTCGGTATTCGCCGTCGCCAACACGTAAGGGTCCGTAACTCTTTCGAAACATTTTTCTCTCGGATGCTCCTAGAGCCGCCCCATCAGATGTTCTTAGTTTAGTGTCCAAGCTTCTGCAGCATAAACCAGGACGGGTAAGATAGGTGACTTATTTATTTTCGTTCTTCGAGAGAGGACTTTACTTCGCAATTGCCAACTTAGTCAGAAGTTTATTGCGTGAGGGATTCTTCGTTGGATTTCTAGGCTGACATTATTGTTGGTGTTAATGCTGGTTTCCAGGTAAACGAAGTCCTTTCTTCTTTAAATGGTCATCTAACCGCCTGGGCGATTTTGACCGTCCAACATAGCTCGCCAGTCGTTTCTTCGTTGCGCCAATTGGAAACACCACGGGATCGCAAATCGGTCTCCACTTGGTCCGTCCATCGGAGTGGTGGTCTCCCTCTGCTACCACCGGTGGGTGCCGATAAGAACACCTTCTGGGCTGGAACATCTTCATTCATTCGCACAACATGGCCTAGCCAATTAAGACGTTGGGATTCAAATTTATGGGACTATGTCGGGGTCTGCATATAGCTCATCATTAATTCTTCTTCGGTATTCGCCGTCGCTAACACGTAAGGGTCCGTAACTCTTTCGAAACATTTTTCTGTCGAATGCTCCTAGAGCCGCCCCATCAGATGTTCTTAGTTTAGTGTCCAAGCTTCTGCAGCATAATCCAGGACGGATACGATAAGGGACTTATAGAGTGTTATTTCTTTTTTCGAGAGAGGGCTTTACTTCTCAATTGCCTACTCAGTCCGAAATAGCACTTGTTTGCAAGAGTGATTCTTCGTTGGATTTACAGGCTTTCATGGTTATTGGTGTTAATGCTGGTTCCCAGGTTAAAAACTCTAAAGAAATATTTTCTTGGGGATTCCTGTATTTTACTCAATACAAACTTATGAAAGCAATTTCTTTTATATGAAGGAAAACACTTTAGCTCTTCGGAAGGAAAAATTGCCAAAAATCATCAAAATGTGTCACGATCTTAAGATTGACACTTTACTGTATTAAAATTTAATGAACTACAAAACTGCATACTCTAAAAAATTCACAAAATTTTGAAAAAACGGTAGGACTTTGATGAAATTGCTTTGAATTTTCGCGAATTTTTGCATACATTTTTAAAACAAAATTTATTGTGTTTAAAATTTCAGGTTTCGATAAAAAGAAAAAAAAAAAGCTGGGAAAAAGTGATTATAGCGCGAAAAGTATAGCATTTACAAGAAAAACTGTAAAGACACTTTCGATAAGGAATCATCTTACCAGAAAGCTGTAGAAGAACATATTTTGACAGATGTTACCATTACCGAAATAATAAAAAAAATGCATTTTAAATTGCTGCAGAAAAGTATCCTCTGCATATTTTTTGATTATTTTTTTACCCTCTCATGTCCACCAGTAGGAGAGTTAGATAAACCAAAAAAACCTATGGTCGGAATCACTTCCGTATTCAGTCGACTTTATGTCCTCCTCGCCTGGACTAATTAGAAAGAATAAATGACGTAACACATATTTCAAACGTAATTCTAAGCGAAATGAAAACGAGCTCTTAAATTAGAAATAGAAAGAAATGTTGAAAGAAGATAAAAGTTTATCAAAGAAGAATTGACAAATATTGATTACTCAATACGATGGGCAAAAGCCGGAATTATAAACTAATGTATGTTATCGAACGAAGAATTAGTTGTTATAAGAAAAACTCTAGAAAAGCCTTACTTAAACTTAATTGAAGCAATTGAATTTAGTGATGTTAAAATTGCATCAAATTTATCTTCTATTATTTATATTGTAAGATTTCCCTTAACAAATAAAGAATCTTGTAAGTCAGTAATAGCGAAACCTGTCAAACAAGGAAACAAAGCAATTAAACTCGAATACGATAATTTAATACTTTGTATAAAGAAATATTTGGAATAAAGTATAGTTGTAAGAATAAAAATAATCTAATTTTATGTAAGCAGAGTCGTATTCGAGTTTATTTAACCAGATGTATAGCAAACATGCTAAAGGGATATTCCTCCAATTGCACCATGACAAACAGTCATCACATACCCACAACAGAGGATATAACGCCCGGCTTATTACTTATTAATAGTTTCAATGGATCCTTGAAAATAGACAATAAGGAAAGAAATTTGAATGGTACATTTTTGATTAACTATGACAACTCAAGCTTGTTAATTGAAAACAGAAATTGAAAAAAAAAAAATTATTTTTAGCTAAGCCCTTGCCAGCGATCATTAAATCATCAAATGCTACAGCAAATCTTGAAGTTCTTTCTCTACAATATTTGAAGGAACTTAATGCAGCAAATATTCGAAAAATTAATGATTTGAGCACAAAATATGATATAAGCCTTTCCATAGGCTCTACAGTCACAATAGTATCAATAATTATCCTAATATTTATGATAACCAAACAAATAATTTCCAATAGAAAAACTAAAATTAATATTGAACTCAATACAATCAGTCCAAAAGATAACCCCCCTTCACCAGCAAAAAGATCTCCTTTAAACGCTATGCCATCCTACGAGGATGCTGCATGTTCCAAAGGGGGAGGAGTTAATACCACATACACACAAATTGGTCTAGATAAATTCCCACATATAAATAAATATGTAAGCTAATATGCAACCAGTAAGTGCAATGCTGCGAAAGAATGTGACTCGGACAGTAGCCGCTATACCACGGGCAATATACCAAACGCGCATCCGTTCAAATGCTGGTGGTGCAATACCGTTCTTGGGAACGACCAACTTAGTTGTTTCAAACAACAATCACCGGCAGGACCAGCGTGACTTCATACAATAAATAAGCGTAGAATTATCATGTTAAGATAGTCATTAAGTTGATACAATTGCATGAAGATGACTCTAGTCTTCCTAAATATATACTTTTTGGGTTTTCATCAGTAATTAACTTATATAAAACCCTTGTCCAGCTGTATGCGGACGCACTTGAATTCAATTGAATCGATGTCAGTTACATTAACTTCGTCGGAGGGTATTGACGAATGAACGGCTATCAAGACGTCACCCCCGACGCTGTTCATGCGATCATTTCTGTATACTTGATAATCATTAGACAGGATTTCAGCATTAAAAATATGAAGGTTTAGCCAGGTTTCAGTAAAGGAAATACTGCTAAAGTAACATTTAAGAGATTTTAATTCGGAGCCTGATCTAAGATATGGGAGCTCAGGTTTGTTCTTCGAAGCTGGCTTCGAGGAAGCTCCCTTGGGAGTCGATGACTCAGCTGACGGATTGGAAGATGCTAAATTACGGAACATTCGGAATTGGGTCAGAAATTACCGCACTCTAGGAATCATCCATATGTTTACTCTTGCTTTCACGGCCGTTTGTGTTTGGATCTGGAGAAATATCATCCAAACACTTAAATGTTTTAAAAACGGTATCATACTTATTAAATTTCTCATTGAGTGAAGACAGACCTTTGTCGATTTCGGAGAACTCATTACGGATTTGCCGGTAGATTTTAAAAATATCAACTTCGGCTGAACGGAATTTCAAGCAAGACCAACGTAGTCCTAGTGTTGTTCCGGTACCGCCCTGTACACGATGCCTGTACTCATTTAAATTTTCGGGAGAAGGAATCGATCGCAAAAAGTATCGACGGAAAATACTCGATAACTACCGGTATCGTACTCAATTCAATACATATAAAAACTGAACCTAAACAAATAAAAACTTTAGATTATAGTAAACGTATGTATTTCTAAAAAAGAATTAGAACATGTGTGAACAGTGACAATTATCTTATATATAAATAGACAAGATGAATGCAATGTAGAACCGTTTTCTGCTAAACTATAATTCTAAGGTATACAAATTATATATGTATAGATAGGAAATTTTGAGGTGTACTTTTATCCGCAAATAAAAAAAATTTAAAAAACCATTTTAATATAAAAAATTTTACATAAAAGATACACCACTACACATTTACTTATTCACACTATAGACACGCAGTGTGTGTGTGTACTTGCTTTTTGTGTACTATGCTGAATCGTGAGCATGGCCGAGGAGTTGCTTTGTAGGAAAAAATTAAGAGCCGTAGTAGTGTGAGTAGACTTGCCATGCATGTTTTTGTGTTATTCGTGTGGTCGGCTCTCACTGTGAGTGCGAAGAGTTGGTAGTGGACCAATGAAAAATAAGTATTCGCACTATAGATACTCTGTTGTGTCATGCATTTTTGCTTTAGTTGTTGTTATTGTATTGATTACTGGCTACGATGCCCAGTGCCAGCTGCTCTCCTGAGAGCACGAAAAGTTGCTTTGTTGGATACATTAAACAAGCAATGTAAAATATGAGCAAATATGTAAAATTCATTGTTGATACTTACAAACAGGGTTTACAAAAATAAAATAAATGATTACTCATAAAGAGTATGAAACACCGAAGAAAATTAAAGGAAAATAGAGGAAAGGAAAATAATTGAAAGGAAGGAAAATTAAAGGAAAGAAAGAAAAGGAAAGGAAAGGAAGGAAAGGGAAGGGAATGGAAAGGATAGGAAAGGAAGGAAAATTAAAGGAAAGAAAGTAATGGTAAGGAAATGAAAGGAAGGGAAGGGAATTAAAGGAAAGGTAAGAAAACGAAGGGGAAAGAAAAAAAATAAAAGGAAAGGAAGGGAAAGGAAAAGAAGTTTGAGAAAAGTAAAAAATAAAATAAGAGAGTAAAAAAAGAAATCAAGGAAAATAAAAATATGTTAGAGGAAAGGAACGACATAGAAAGGAAGAAAAAAAGGCGGATAAAACAAACCTACAGAAAAAAAATAAAATAAAATAAAGTTTATTGGTTGAATTTCAACCACTGGGCGAACTCTAGTATTTATTATTACAGTTATAGTAAATATATAATGATTTCAGTAAAGACTATGCCTATTTATATGTTATGTGTTTTATAATTATTAATACAAAAGAAAAAAAATTATACAAATATATATCTCGATTTTTTACAAAAATATGCTTTTACGAGTGTTGGACAAAACTCCGTCTATTTCATATTCATTTTTTTTTAAATGTCATTTGCCCTCAAAAAAATATTGTAATATTACAACTACAATACGTAAGACAGAGTTTAGTAAAGGCCATGGCTATGTATATGCTATGCATCTTATAATTATTGATACAAAAGAGAAAATGTACGAGTATACAAATATATATGTAGATTTTTTACAAAAACACGCTTTTACGAGTGTTGGACAAAACTCAGTCTATTTCATATTCGGTTTAGCTGGTTGAGCTGTAATACATATTATAGAATATTACCTGCTTTCCAAAATAGGCGCTCACTCAGATGTGGTCATTATGCAAAGACAACTTTTTGCAACTTTATGAAGAATGGGAAATGTGCCCTTGATATATTCCCATTCTTCTAGTGGATTACTCTTAAGGCCTGATACCGGTGCTGAAATATATCTCGAAAACTCATCAGCATCGTTTTTTTGTTTTTTTTTTTGCCCAAGAACGAGACCTCGATGGTGCTCCCAAAAATCATAGGACACAGCTACGTCTGCGCTACTTTTTTCATCTGATGAAATGTATTAAAAAATTTATAACATTGATATGAAAATTCAAACGAAAAAATTAAATCGTTAAAGGACACGGCAAATAAATTACGAACAATTTGCATATCGTAATGCTTTGTTTGTTGATAAAGTGAAGTATCTTTATGACCTGACACCTGGTTCTTTAAGTGTCATGGCGATAGTTTGTTTAGTGTAGCGGGTTATAAAATTTTCCGTTCTTACCGAATTGGGCATGGTGGTGGTGTGGCGATTTTTGTCAAACATGGTCGTGCGATACAATTGAGCATTTATTTGTTGAAATAACATCGAGCTGTGATGAAATACTTGTATGTTGTGTGTACAGGCCAAATAAAAGAACTGCTTATGAACAATTTATAGAATCCGTAGAAAATCTTTGCCCTAAATTTGCCAACATTGTAATAGCTGGAGATTTTAATAGCGACCTCCTCACTGAAAGTATTTTTTTCACGCTATGCAAAATCTTGGCTTATTTCCTGTAAACACTTCGACCCCTATGACCCAATCCAGCTCCAGTCTCCTTGTCTTACTGTTCCAAATTTTTCCAACTCGGGATAGCTGTAGATTCACACCGTGGGATTCTTTTTATTGTCTCAAATGTTCTAATGATCAGGTTGTTCTCCTTCATATGTATATCAGTACACTTTTTACTTACCATGTACCACTTGTAACTAAATCCATCAGCGTGCGAAACCGCCCTTGGTTCAATAGCTACCTAAAGAGCCTTATTCATAAACGCAACATTACGTACCGTAAATGGAAGCGTTGCAAGTCTATAACTACATACGATGAATTCAAGATCCTCACAAAAAGGTCACTAAAGGCATTAAGCAAAGGAAGCTTGAATACTATGAGCATCAATTTAGTACGGCGGTGGGTTCGAAAAAAAACTTGGAAATGTATTCGCGGCATTGGGATTGGCACTAAAAATGATTATGTATCTGAAGATCTACATGTTAATGAATTAAATTAGAAGTTTGTGAATTTGTCGGACTATCATAGTCATACATATCTTGAAAGGTATAGGGACTGTTTCTATCGTTCTTTAACTGCTTTCCGGTTTAAAAGTATTAACGACTTTAAAGTTGTTAAGTATGTACTTAGCGTCAAATCAAACGCCATGGGTTTAGATGGAATCTACCCCAAGTTTTTTAAATGTATACTGCCCAAGATTCTACCGTATGTGACTAACGCCTTTAATATCATACTGACCACATCAGTGTTCCCCGACTCTTAGAAAATGGCCAAAATCATTCCAATCAAAAAATCAAATAGAGATTATCGACCAATCGCAATATTACCTTTTCTTTCAAATGTGTTTGAATGCATTATGCACTCTCAGATAACCTCTTTGCTCAGGCGTAACCGATTGGTAAGTACTTACCAATCTGGTTTCAGATACAACAGGAGATGCATTACGGCCCTAATCAAAGTCTTCGACGGTATTAGACTTAACTTGGACAACAATCTCGTAACCCTTCTAACCCTTCTCGATCACTCTAAAGTCTTCGACACTGTTGCTCACGTACTTCTAGACTTAAAACTCAAAAACTTATTCCATTTCTCAGCCCCAGCCCTAGGCTTGTTTAAATCGTGCCTCAGTGATCGTACTCAAGCCGTATATTCGAGCAACAATATATCTAGCTACTTACCAATGAAAAAAGGGTGTCCTCCAAGGCTCGATTCCTCGCCCACTTTTATTTGTGTTATATATAATTTATATTCAAAATGTTTTAAGGCACTGTAAAATACATGTTTATGCCGATGATGTGCAATTATATACATGCGGTCCTTTCATGTCCATCAATCAATGTATAAACGAACTCAACGAAGACGTAAATAGATCCAACCAGTGGGCTTGCGATAATGGGCTACTATTAAACCCAAACAAATCTCTTTGTTTAGTAATTTATAAAAAAGCTTTTAAACTTGACTACAATGAAGTTAAAATAAACAATACAGTGATAAAATTTGTGGACAGTGCAAGGAACTTAGGAATAATTTTTAACAGAACACTGTCATGATAATCACATATTCTAAGTGCAATAGGAAAAGTCTATGGAATGCTACGATCATTATGGACCATACAGTACTTCACCCCACTGAAACTGCTTTTAGCAAACACATTTTTGTTACCTACGTTAGTTATTGTATGATTGTGAACTATATGCCAACTGTGATAGTATATCGCGAAGAAAACTGGACGTATATGCAATCTATCCCTGCTTTTCTCTTCCCCTTACCATTACTTCCTCTTTTAAACCTTTCTGAATATCTAGTATCTTACTATAATTTTGATCTCCCTCTCTAAATTTACTTCAATGTACGCTGTGTAATTATAATGTTATTATTAAGTTCATTACTTTGTAAGTTTCAAACACTGTAAAATAACCTTTTGGTTGTGTGTTTAATAAACAAATAAAACATCAAAATATCAGAGCAAAATATTATCATCTGCATTATCAGACGCACTAGAACAAACATTCACATTTAAGCGATTTTCAAAAATAGAGCTTAAATAACAAGAAGGTTGAAAAATACAGTAGTACTTTACGTCCTACGTCAAAAAGCGCATTCCGGTCCCAGGGATCATAATCCGGAGGCATAGAAATACTGTGGATCTCAAGCTGGTGTAGGGCAGCCTAAGATTTATTTTTTAAGGCGCTTAAGACTAATCAAAAAGGTGTTTTTCGCATTAATATTAGATTATGGTTCCTGGGACTGGAATACGTCTTTTTATACCTCTCCCGACGTGTTTCAGCACTTGACGTAGGATAAAAATAATTACCAAAAACATATTTTAAATTTATGTATTAATTAATACTTACACATCTTCGCTGGAAGTACTGGAATTGAGCACGTTAATATTGTGCCGTCTCACATGTTTTTGCAAATTTGACGTGTTGCAAAATTTGATAAACGCACTACCTTGCAATGTTTCCATGTTTTAGAAATAGGAGGCAACTTATTTGAACACGGTTGGTTTGATGCAGGCGTAGTGGGTGTTTCAAGACGCAGTCAACAAAATTACTGAAAAGTTAAAAATAAAACATTGCATAAAATCAAGACAGGAAGATGATGAGATTGTCAAGAAATACATTCAAATGGGCTGTGAACTGTATTCATGTCAAGAAATATATTCAAATGGGCTGTGAACTGTATTCATGTGATGATTACCCCTTACTAACAAAAACACTTTCGGGATCAGCATGCAAATATTAAAGCTTATGTACGATGTTATAATAAAAAACATGTTGACAGACTTGAGGAACACATGGCTCAGCATACTGGTGAAACATTCTTTAAATGCCGATTTTGTACACGTACCTTCAACTGTTCTACAAATATGCATGCGCATAGAAAGAAAATTCATCCTGCGGAATGGGATATGGAGCAAAAAACAAATAATGTACTCATACAAGAGTTTAGTAGACAACAAAAGTCGAATCATACCACAGCAGCCTAGAACGTAAACTATTCACAGAACTGCAGTTTTCCATAAGATAGGTGTCTTTTTATTTTCAAACTTTATAGGCATTTCGTAAGAAATAGAAACAAAAATTACATTGCACTTTTTACTATAGATACAAAATAGAAGTTGTAATTTTTTATATCATTGCGGGTTTGAAAATCTGATAATTATCTTAAGAGTTGGTTGTTTCAGTATTTTCTTTAATTAGCGAAGCAAAAAAAGGCGGGAAGCGATAACTGACTTGCGAGTTCGATACTGAGCGCACGTAGTTGATACCTGTACTTGTACTGGTACGAGATAATCGATTAAAAAAACTCGGTGCTTCAGCAGAGTGCTCGACTATATACTCATAGTTACTTGTATCGGAACATCACTACGTAGGCCATTACATTATGTCTACATCAGATCCACAATTCTACGGATCATCCCAGTACACTTGATGTGAGCAAACCCTTCGCAAAGTCAGCACGCCACATAGCGTTCTGAGTCTGTTTTGATCTGACAATTTTGATAAATTCAGGACATTATTTGCTATCACATTAAAAAGATAAGTTGAAGAGGGAACATTCGTTTAAGTAAGCAACACTAAAAAGAAATTTGAAAAGTAATAGATTGTAAAATGTAATTGAAGCGAGCAGTTTCAGACACACTTTATTGTGACACTTAAAAAACACAACGCGAACAGCTGTGTAAAAGGCATATGCAAAAAACAAAAAGTGCGCGCGAAATAACAAAAACAAAAGCAAGAATAGACTAAAGCAACCGCAACAAAAACAAAATGCAAGACGACTCGCCAAAAGCAAAATAAAACAAAGTAAATTGAATTACTAATTGTACTAAAATTTTAATATTATTAGCAGACCACTTGATTTTTGCACTTAATTTTATCACACAGTATGAAAAACAATTAATAAAACTTATGATTTTTCAATAATTAAAGCAGAGTAGAAATTTTTATAACCACACAGCAACAGTGACGTTTGCATCTTTCTACTCCAGTTTACTTCAGTAACAGTAGTTGATGTCATAAGATGCTCCAGCTCTATTAAATCGAATGCAGTTGGAGATGATGGTATCAGTATAAGGTTTTTTAACAATAATAATAATTCCCAAACGGATTACCCACCATATCCCGCCCGACCGTCGCGAGGGGCGCATCCGCATAACGCGCGGATTATTCGTTCGTGCCGAGTGGCTGAAGTGCTTTGGTTTGTTAATCGTCGAGATCTAAAACTGCTCAGCTACAGAGAAAACCTCATCAGCTAAGTAGATATAAGATAGATTATACATTAAGAAATAACTAGTTAACAGAATAAAATTATTGTTAGAAGTTAATATAGAAGTCAAAGAATAAGAAACAATTAGTAGCTATGAATTTAGGATAGAAAGAATTGATTTTTTTATGCTTAAAAGCGAGTCTGAAATATCAAATCTACCAAAAAAAGAGTTACAATCTTTACACACAAACAGCGAAAAGGCTCATTTAACTGAAAATTGGTTCGGAACTGTTTTAAGACTAGAGGTTTAAAATGCCTTGAAGGATGAGACGGTACATTGAAGTTCACTTCACTTAGAAGAAATGGGCGGGATAGTGAACCATTTAGCAATTTAATCATAAAAATAATTCCAAGCATTTCCCTCCGACTAGAAAGTGTGTGCAGATTAATGAGTTTTAAACGATTCGTATAGGGTGGCAGATTATACATGGCATCCCAATGAAAATCTCTTAAGGCAAATAGTAAAAATTGTTTTTGAACTGGTTCTAGGCGATCTACATGAACCTAGTAACGCGGGTTCCAAATTATAGAAGCGCATTCAAGTATCGGTCTGACTAATGTAGTGAAGAGGGCTTTAGTTACATAAGGGTCGCTAAATTCTTTAGCCCATCGGTTAACGAATGCTGAATGTGAATTGACTGTTGCGTTAATATGGCGGTTGAAACTAAGTTTATTGTCCACAGTAACCCCCCGGTCCACAAAATCATACACTTGCTCAAGACTATAATTTTTAATTGTATAGGAAGCCGGCTGAGAAATTCCACGCGAAAAACCCATGTATTTACAATTTTTAAGGTTAAGTGGCATATAATTTAAATCGCACCAAGTAACTAGTGTATCTAGACCTGATTGTAGCTTATTTCTATCTTCAAATGACGCGAATGACATGAAAAGCTTTACGTCGTCAGCATGCATTAAGATTTTTGAAAATTTTATTATTGTAGAAATATCATTTATAAACAACAAGAACAGAATCGGGCCAAGATGGCTTCCATGAGGAACCCCCGAAGAGACATAAATGGCATCGAATACTAAATTTTTAAACACTACTCTTTGTGTCCTATCACTAAGGTAAGAAGAGATCCAGCGATTGGGACTCGGCTGGAAGCCCAACTGATCGAGTTTATGAATAAGTAATGAGTGACACACTTTGTCAAAAGCTTTGCTGAAATCCGTATAAATACCGTCGGTGTGCAGATTTTTTCTAAAGCCATTTGAGACATGACTGGTAAACTCAAGTAAATGCGTAACTGTGGACTTTCCCTTACTGAACCCGTGTTGGCAGTCAGCTATCAAAGTAGAGATCGGACCCGTAAGTTGATTTGTAACAATAACTTCAAACAATTTTGGGATGGCAGAAAGCTTTGCTATGTCACGATAGTTCTCTATAGAAGACCTACTCCCGCTTTTATGCAGCGGTAGAAGAAACGATTCGTTCCACGCAGTTGGAAAAACACCACACTTTAGTGATAGATTGATCAAATTGGTAAGGGGTTGGTAAATATGGTTCGCACACTTTTTCAAGAAACATGTAGGAATCCTATCAAGACCATATTTAAAAGATTCTTTTAAGGTTTTAAGGTAAATTCGAACATCTTTGGCGCATATAATTGGTAAATTAATTGAATTTGTCCCGTGTAGCTTATAGGGATAATTTTGAAAGTTTGAATTGGTGACAGCAGAATAGTTAGAAGTGAAAAATTGAGCAAAGAAATTTGCGATACATTGATTATCGCTAGATATAATATCTTGGCTGAGGGAACCCTGATACTTTACGTTTAGAATTTACGAAACCATAAAATGACTTTGGATTGAGAATAATGTCTCTTTTGGTTTTAGAGATATAAGCTTTATAGCACTTTTTATTTAAATCTATGTACTTGTGGCGTAGAATGGAATACAGTAAGTAATGTTTATTTAATCCGGATTTCTTATATAAATTAAATGATCGCGTTTTCCTATTTTTCAGAGCCTTAACCCATTTTCGGCCAATGGTAGATTTTTCGACCACCATTTTTAGAGGTCCATATCTCTCAAACTAAATGTTGATTTTCTGATCCGTTCACAGGGTTGGTAAATTTGGAATATCGGCGGCGCCGTGAGTGTAGATATTTTGAAAAAATGCTTGAATTAAAATTTTAGTGATAGGAAGAAAATATACATATTTTTAACAGTTTTTTGTTTAAATAAAAATTATTAGAAGACAAATGTTAAAAGTAATTAACACCAACATCTTGGGAAGATAAAATATCAGCCTGTAAGAATAAAAAAATTTCCACTTTAATTTTGCCAATTTTCTAACTTTTCCAAGAACGTTAATTTCAGTGGTCGAAAAAAAATTCAAAGCAGTATTCGTTTTATTCATTGTATAAATGCAAACTAGTATCATCTGAATTCTGAAAATGTATAAGGTTTTGGTTTAGCTCTATTTAAAGTTCTCCTTTTTTAGTAAAATTCTGGCAACTCCCGTGGCTTTGCAATACTTTTGTATCATATATTTGTCTCCCTCTATCAATCGTTACTTAAAGTTTGAAAAGGGTATTCCCCGGATTGTTTTGCTTTGATTTTGGTCAGTTCATTTTTTAAAATTATGCGGGCAATAGGCGAATACAATGCCGGTTCGTAAATCAATAAAAATTTGTGAAATTATGGCCATTTTAAATGAGCCATTTTCAGACGATGAGGAGGATCAAGCTGTATCGAACGCAACGGAGGTCGACATTGTATACATTCCACCGCCTGATGTGGAGTGCATGACGGACGAAGAAGACTTGGATGATGACCTGATAAATATTAACGACGACAATAATGATTACCTCAAAATAGCAAGCACAGTTGAGCTACAATACTCAAAAGCAGAGAATATTCCAAATGCAGGTAACGATCTGGGTAACGCAGAACATCCATCAACATCCAATGCATGTGGCGGATTTAAGAAAAAATCTTACTTACTCCTTACTCCAAATTAGAAAAAGAATCGGAGAAAATGGGATTGGTGGTTCTATCATCATGCAAAGAGTCAGCGCATTCGCGCCTTGGCAACCAAGCCACTGTTGGCAGCAATAATTTCGTTTACCTGGGAACCAGCATTAACACCAACAATAATGTTAGCCTAGAAATCCGACGAAGAATTACTCTTGAAGCGTGGACACTAACAACATCTGATGAGGCGGCTCTGGGAGTATTCGAGAGAAAGGTTCTTCGAAAGATTTGTGGACCTCTACGCGTTGGTACTGAAGAAGATTTAATGATGAGCCGACATAGTTCAGCGAATTAAAACACAGCGGCTTCGCTGGCTAGGCCACGTAGTGCGAATGAGCGAAGATGCTCCAGCCTAGAAGGTATTCTTATCGGTACCCGCCGGTGGAAGCAGAGGAAGAGGGAGACCACCACTCCGACGGAAGGACCAAGTGCAGACCGATTTGCGATCCCGCGGTGTTTCCAATTGGCGCAACGAAGAAACGACTGGCGAGCTATGTTGGACGGTCAATATCGCCCAGTCGGTTAGATGACCATTTAAAGAAGAAGAAGGTTTGGCGAAAGCCTAGAAATTTTCAATACACAAGAAAGCCAATAAATGTAGAAAGTCACAATATAGAAGATATTTTTGCTGAAATTGGTAAGAACCGTCTCACTTTGTCAACAACATTACTATCTATTATTTTGGTACGTATATTTCATCTCCTTTTTTCCAGGCTCTAAATCTCCCTATGATCTATTTGCATTGTTTTTTGATGAAAAAGTTATTGAAGAGATTACAACTTTTACAAATGAATATGCCAATCAACACAGTACTTCAATTGACGTCACGCCATTAGAAATACATAGATTTATTGGTATTTTGTACCTTTCGGGATACCATACTTTGCCTCACATTGACCATTATTGGTCTGTTCGACCCAACATGGGGATTCCGATAGTGAAACAAGCGATGAGTCATAATCGCTTTAAAAAAATTAAACAGTTTCTTCATCTCTCATATAACAACAATTTAAATACAGCAGATCGATTTGCAAAGGTTCGCCCTATTACTGATGCTCTAAACGAAAGATTTATGCAATTTGTAGTCTTTAGTCATATTCTTTCTATCGCCGAACAGATGATTCCGTACTTTGGTCGCCACTCTTGCAAGATGTTTATCAAAGGAAAGCCGATCAAGTTTGGATTCAAGTCGTGGTGTTTATGCTCAGAAAGTGGATATTTATATTCCAGCTCCTTTTACGGCGGCGCAGCAACTCCTCACAATCTGGATATAGGTCTAGGCGTGCAGACTGTTTTAGATTTGCTTTCTAACGTATCTGACCCTGAGTGCCATATTAGTTTCTTCGATAATTTTTTTTCTTCTTATTACCTCATGTGTCTTTTGAATGAACGTCGATTCTTTGCAACTGGCACTGTACGCGAAAATAGAATGGGAAAACCACCGCTAAGATGTTTAAAAAAGAAAAGCGCAGAGCATTTGACCAGCTACTCGATAGTAATCAAGAAATATTGACTGCCCGGTGGAAAGACAATGCTCTTGTCAATGTTATAACCAATAACTCGAGTGTGGAGCCAATTGTTTCTGCTAAAAGATATTGCCGTAAACAAAAAAAAACTATTGCTATATCGCAACCATAAGTTATTCAAGAGTATAATAAGGGTATGGGTGGTGTAGATCTGCATGATAATGCTGTAGCAAATTATCGTATTTGTATTCGAGGAAAGAAGTGGTGGTGTCCACTAGGACAAACCTTCTTGGTAACGCCATGGTCAATGCGTGGAAGCTGCATTGTATGATTGCAAAAATCCAAAAGACATCCCCACTTTCGCAAATTAATTTTCGTTCTGAAGTCACAGCAAAATTGTTGGTTTATGACAATGAAGAAGAAGGCAGCCGTGGACATGAAGGCGGAGACTTAAACCAGCCGTCGAACCTTCCTCGGAGCAACGAAAGGATATATTCTGTAATAAAAAGTCTTGAAAAAAAATATCGGCCCTGTAAATTATGCAAGAAACATACTATTTTTACTTGGTAAAAATCCAATATTTACTTACATACTAAATGCTTTGATGAATATCATAAAAATTTGTAAATTGACGTCTCTATCAATGTTTATAAAATATGTATGTATATGTATAAGAATGTATAACATTTCAGTACTAAGCAGTTTTCTTTGAAATAAAAACAAATAACTCAAGTTTAAGAGCAACATTTTTTGTCATGAAGCAATTTATTTTTTTTACATACTTGACGGATTTTGGCCATTGGTCGATTTTTCGACCAGTCCACAAAAAGCAAACGGCTGGTCAGAATCTTTTTATATTTGAAATTTTTCTTGATTATGGTCCTAAAAGCCTTTCCTTTAAAGGGGAACAAAAAATTATAACGGGATCATGTAGCGGCCGAAGATGGGTTAAGCTCTTTAGTAAACCAAGCTTGCGTAGGATGATCATAAGTTAATTTATGTTTAGGAATAAACTTCTCAAATAGGCAGTAAATAGTTTGATTGAAATGTGAGACGTTTAGATCGATATCACAACTAAATTCAGGCCAAGTTAATTGAGACAGTTCTTATTTAATTTCTTGTAGTTTGCTTTGGAAAAGTTAAAATCAAAGCTACCACATGAGTAGCATTGAGTACCTTGGCCATTACTTATGGTTTCGTAGCCTATTTCCATAGAATTACCACCCTTCTAAAGGGGTAAAGGTCTTCTGGTAAAACCTACGGATCACAACGATTTACAGAAAATTGGTTTATATCATCAACATACACTAAATCTAAGACTTTCCCAAACTTGTTAGCGGTAACATTTATTTGATTAAGGCAAAGATTGGAAATTCCATCTAAAAAGTCATTGTACGCCGGTTTGGACGGATTTGGAATAATGTTACCATCAGATATGTTCCACGATATATGAGGTAAGTTAAAGACACCCAAAACAATAATTGCATCTGAAGCTTTAGTCATAAAGTTAACAGTTTTGAGCAGAGAGACATGTTGCATGTAGACTGAAAAATCTGATGCTGGAGGGATGTAGCAAACATATAAGTACATTGACGTTCTCTAGTGGAATGCGGATGCATTTGAACTCAATGAAATCGATGTTAGGAATATTAACCTCTTCTGAAGGGATGGAGGAATGAACGGCAAGTAGAACACCACCTCCGACTCTGTTCAAGCCATCATTTCTATATACTTGATATTCATTACATAAAAACTCTGAATTGAAAACATTAGGTTTTAGCCAAATTTCGGTAAAAGCAATTACGTTATATTTACAATGAAAAATTTCAAAAAGAGATCAGTTTTTGAAACAAATTATAAATTACAATACATAGCCCCACGCTGACTCATATCATTAACTTTTATTTCACAACCCGATTCATGGAAAATAGCAAAAGTCATTCCACTTAGTATATTAGTATATTGCCAGTTTTGTAAAAAATCTGGCATAATTGGCAGCCGATTGGCTATCGGAGTATTTGGTATTCAGAATGAATGAAACCCCTGAATTTATCTCTTCTTGGGCAAATGATAAACTAAACCTTCGCATCCAAGACAAAGGCCACGTGTTTTACTACTCTTATAAGGCATATAAGTCAGTTATGAGCCCGATGTTATTAACCTTGGGCTTAAATTAAATTCATATCTTGGCTGCAGGGACCATATTACCTTTATTTTAAGCAAAATCTACTTTGTGTTAAGAAAGTTGTGGTACGCAGCGGAGTTGATTGGAAATTGAATCTGGTGAAAACTCGAATAGTTCAATTAGTCACAGAGAAAGTTGCAACTTGCTTTAACTAATTTTATTATATATTTTACAAACATAAATTTCCGTCAAAATAATAAACGGCGTGAATTTTCTAAAGAATCGCAGTTTTTTTTTTGCCGGGGGATGAAAAAATGCCTAATGCACCGTACCTGGTACCGTCGCACCAGCCGTGTGTCCATGGACTAAAAAAGTTCAGAGTACCGTTCCATATTTCTCATTCCTTTAGAGCCTTCTATTGTATCTGCGTCCAAGTCCCGGTTTTTGGCTCTGAGTGTAGTTTCTACAAAGTTGGTGATTTGTTTTCACACTTCCGGGCCGCCCAATATATTTTCTATCACTTTATTGGCAGTAATTTTGGCAAATCTTCGTTCGTGCACTTGACGTTCTTCGGCTCGTCTTGAGCGTTTGAAGAATGTTTGTTCAGCATCGTCTTCGTCTTCGTCTCCATACACACACTTCGGATCGTCGAGTTTCCCATTCTATATAAGTAATTTTTGAAGTACTCAGAGAGTATTTGGGTAACGTAGTAGTTAACCTCGAAAAAGTTTCTAGTACTCCATATCTTAACGTCAGTGATCAGTCCTGCTGTTCACCTGCCTCGGTGTTCACTTTCCCAACGCTCCTGCTAAAGTTTCAACGTTTTCTCGCTTAGTTCTTGGGGAGCGACTTCTATGAGCTCTTCATCCGTGTGCTTTTTAGCTTCCCATAGTTTTCTTCTTTGCAGCGCAAATATTTCTATGGTGATCGCTCCGGTTATCACCTGAACGGCTGGTCCTGATACGGTTCGATAAGCGGAGGCTACTCTCAAAGCTGTTGTTCGTTGTACAGATGTTAGGAGTTTACAGCGGTTCTTTATCTCAAGTGTGTCTACCCATACCTCGGAGCCATATATTAGAGTGGACAGGGTAGTGACCATCAGTAGCTTCCGCTTCCTTTCTACAAGGTGGCGCAAAAGTAAGCTTCCGATGTTCAGCATATCGGTTGTGGCACGTGCAGTGTGAGCTGGTGCACCGTCTTGTTGGAATCACATGTTTTCCAATCCCAATTCATCAAGTTGCGGCAAAAAGAACTCGTTGATCATTGCTCTGTAGCGCTCACCATTCACAGTAAACGTTTGGCGCCGACCGATTATTGGTCAAATAAATAGTCAGCAATATTCCGCGTTCTGGAGCAGTGTAGCGTAACATTGTTTATCATCATCATCATCATTTATTGGCAAGGCATTAGTACAATAAGATCTAAGATCTTTTATAGTACAACAAAAGTTACAATTAAATAAGGTACATTTGAAAAAAGAAAAACAATAATAATAATCGTAATAAAAAGAAAAATAACAAAAACATATATGTATATGTATATAACGAAGGAAATCAAATATAAGAACAAGGATTAACAAAAATTAACCATCATTAAAGCAAGACTTAAAGTTAAATCAATCTTCCATAACGCAAACCGTAACACAACCAAGTAAGACAGCCGATCCAACAACCTTACAGAAATCAATGCATTCAATATGGCGTTGTGGTATGGCACCAGCAATCGATTACATTGATTTCCATAAGGTTAGTAGGATCAGCAGCCCCACCCGGCAATGGTAGAGTTATGATTATGGAAGATTAACTGATATAACAGAAATTACAAACTTAAGCTTAAAAATAATATAATATAAAAATAGAAATAATATATGTAGCTCTTAGGTGGTAGATAGGCAAAATCACAGGTTTTTAACAAGCTTAACTAAAATGAGTATATAGAACGTTTTTAAAGTTGCTTTTATTTAAACTACTTCTAATGGATACTGGAATAGAGTTCCAAGTACGAATGGCATTTACAAAGAATAGCCGCCCGGAGGTTAAGTAATTATACCTTGGTACAATCATATCGCTAATCCGAAGAGACTTGGGAAAAACTAGTTTGTCATACAAATAACTGGGCTCCTTATACATGATGAGTTTACATAGGAAAATGCAATTCCTGGCGTTCAAGTAATCAAAAATTTCACAGCCTAAAAAACTTGATTTCCAGCGAGATATATGGTCAAACTTAGCTAAACCGAAAACATAACGTGTAACATGGTTAAATACCACATCAATTTTATGAGCTGACTGGGAACTCAGTTTACTGTAGACTAGTTCAGAGTAACATATGATTGGCATGATTAACTGTATAGCAAGCTTCCTCCTAACATTGATGGGAGTATAAGTTGCTGACATACGTAAGTTTCTGAGGATGTAGTACACTTTACTAACCACTGAGTTCACGTGATCATCGCAAGATAAAGTCGTATTAATAATGAAACCAAGGTTATTTACGTTTGGTACTAGCTTCAGGCACTTATCAGCAATGTATAAACCCAGAAATTTTGAGAGATTTATTCGTTTTTTAGCTATAGGTAATACAAAAGACTTATCACTATTAAGACATAATTTATTTCTCCTCGCCCATGCAGAAATAGATGCCAAGTCATTGTTTAACTTTGTGCATGCCCTATTTATCTCCTCATGATTTCCTGATAGATATAGCTGGACATCATCAGCATATGCATGCATATGTGCATGTTGGCACACGTCAAAAATGTCATTAATAAACATGCTGAATAATAGTGGACCCAAGATGGAACCTTGTGGTACCCCGGCCAGAAGTGATTTCAGACCAGAAGATTCGGAGCCAACTTTGACACGCTGAGATCTACCCGTCAAATAGCTTCGCATGAGTCGCGCTGCAGAGTCACGAAACCCAAAATAATTTTTAAGCTTCATGGCAAGCAGGTCATGATTCACGGAATCAAAAGCTTTTGAGAAGTCTAGTAGGCATAGAAAGGTCAATTGATTTTGGTCAAACGGTCCCCTTATGTCGTCTAAAATCTTTAATATAGCCGTGGAGCAGCTATGCTTTTCTCTGAAACCTTATTGATAAGGGGATAGCAGGGTGAACTAATTAAGGTGGGCATGAATTTGTTCAGACAGCAAGATTTCGAAAACTTTCGAAAGTGCAGGCAATATGCTAATAGGTCGAAAATCCGAAGGACATTGCGGGGACTTGGTTTTAGCGATAGGGCGCACCGTCGCAATTTTCCACGTATCAGGAAAGCATGAAGTTGTGATGCTGTGATTGAGTACATGTGTTAAAGTAGGCAAAATGTACGGTGCAATTATTTTCACAAACTTTATCGGTATGTTATCCTCCCCGATTGCATTTGATTTAATTTTATAAATGCACCTTGCCACATCTAACTCTGTCACGGATTGGAACTCGAAAACTTGACAAGCAGAGACCATCGACGAAGAGTGCGTTGTAAAACAGTTATTGGCACAAGAAGGGATAACGCGACTCACAAAAGCATCATTAAGTTCTTCAGGGCAGAAGGAGCAATCCGTGCTGTCACTTACATGTACGCGCAGGTTTTTTAAGTTACGCCACAGAACATTATTTGGTAACGATGTATCTAGCATTCTACTGTAATATTTGCATTTTTCACGCTTTATGCAGGCTGTGGTCTCATTACGAACTAGCTTATATGCGCTCCAATTTGATTCGTTCCGATTCCTTTTCCAGAGGGAGTTTTGCTTATTGCGCTTCATTATCATTGCACGAACCGATTTGTTGAACCATGGACAAGAGGTAGAGCTACCACGATAGATTCGCGACGGAACGTGAGCCGTATACAGGTAGAGAATTGACTCATTTAAAAATCCTAATTTATCGTGCACCGAGCTCAGTCCCCAGCACGTAGACCAATTTATTTGGGATGTGTCACTTAAGAGATTATTTAAGTCCAATAGACGGTAATCTGGCAAAAAGGACGGGCTAGGCATAACATTATGGTCATGAAGTTGTATATCAAAAGAACAGAAGATTAAATCATGGTCTGAAATAAAAGACATTTGGTCAAACTTGAAAACAGAAGACATATCAGACACAATGAAATAATCTAGAAGGCTAGGACAGCAATTTTGTCCATACCTTGTTGGAACAGCCATATTAACCACATCAAGGCCAACGCCGGAAATATCATCTAACAATCTGGAGCTATAAGAGTCATTACATAACAAGTTTATATTAAAGTCACCACATATAATAATCTCAGAAAAGGCAACAGCTACAGAGGACAACATTGAGAAATAATCCTTTATATTACAAGACCTATTCGGACTATACACGCATGACAGAAGGACTTTCGACGAAGGACTAGAAACTTCAACCAGCAAGTGCTCAACACAACTACCAGTTATACCAGATATTAGCTGAGATTTAAGTCGCTTTTTGCAATACATTGCTACACCACCACCTTTTTTGACCCTTCTATCCATCCTATATAATACGTAACCCTTAATATCAAAGTGTGAGTCCATCACTTCTGGTCTAAACCAAGTCTCGGATACGCAAATCACATCAACCAACGATTGTTCAAATATAGCTCTTACTACATCCATCTTCTCACCATTTAAACTGCGCGCGTTAAAGTGTACTACATTGAAACCATTATGACGCTTGCATAGGACGTTAAGTAAAGCTAGGCTATTATCCTCACTGCCATTCGCATTCCTATTGTTCCCAAACATTGATAACAATAGGAACAAAAGCAACTTTAAAGTGACTAAAAACAAAATTTACAAATAAAAAAATAATAATTTGCGCTATCATTATATAAGCAAAATATATGGAAAATAACATATTTATAACAAGTAAACATACAGGTTTAAGGCTACCCAAACTGCTCAAGATCATCTCCACAAGTAACGTGTATTTCGCATGTGTTTACTACACAAATGTCAAAACAGAACTGACTTTAGGGGCCAATCGCAAAATTTATAGCATTTTCTGATAGGAGGATTACTTTTGCGCAGTAACCGTTTTTCACCGACCGAAATAAATAGTGAGCAATATTCCGCGTTCTGGAGCAGTGTAGCGTAACATTGTTTATTAACGTGTATTTCGCATGTGGTTACTACACAAATGTCAAAACAGAACTGACTTTAGGGGCCAATCGCAAAATTTATAGCATTTTCTGATAGGAGGATTACTTTTGCGCCACCCTGTATCCTCCGATGTTTGCCATTAGCCTGCTTAGTAACGATACCTACTTGCATGCCTTTTCTGTCGCATGATGAATTTGTGCCCAACATGTAAGTCGGGAATCTTACGCCAAAATAGTTAACTACTTTCTTTGGTGTTATAGTTCCGGAGAGGGTTTCAAAACCAACCTCTAACGGTATGTCCTTTTTTGTTAAGAGTATCAGCTCCGTTTTTCTGCCGCCAGTTGGAGGTCACGCAGGTCGAGCCACTCCTTTGTGCGTATTATAACCTGATTGAGCTTCTAGGTTAAAGATAGCTCTTGTCAGGACCAAGAATTACATCTTTTGCTGCTCCGCATGTAACGTTGATGCATCGCCGGCCCTTTGAAGTTGTGTACATAAGGCTGCGGTCTCTTAAATAGCTTCTGATAACTTGCTGTAGGTAACATGGGATTCACCGTTGCTCTAAGGCAGTCAGCATGTCTGCCCATCTCACGCTGTTGAGAGCGTTTCTTACGTCTAAGGTTGCGAGGAGCACAACTCGTCTAGATTTGTTATTACTTGACTGGGCTGCCTCAACACTAGTAACAACGTCCTCAATTGCATCTAAAGTGCTTTTTCCTTATGCTTGTTCTACGGCGGCTGCAATACGTGGCTTTACTAGCCTTTTAAAAAGTTTCCAGCTGTATCAACCATGCATAATGGCCGGTACGCAGATAGCGAGTTTGGGTCTTCTTTGCCCTTGGCTATTAGTAGTAATAGCTGCTTCTTCCATATTTCTGGGAATAATCCTTCCCTGAGGCATGGATTATACATATCCAGTAGGGCTTCAGGTCGCATTTTTACTATTTCTTTGATGGCTTCTGCTGGAACGGCGTCCGGCCCTGGGGCCTTACTGTTCTTCAAGCTTCGGGATGCGGCTTGCAGTTCTGCTGTGGTAAATGCTGGAGGTTCTTCGGGCATGTTGATCCGATCTTCACTGACTTCCCTGACTTCATGAATAGAGAAAAGTTTGTTCGCAATGTTATCCATTACGTTTGCATCTAAATCAGGTGCCGGCATTCTGGCCCTAATCTTCTTCAGTACTATCCTGTAGCCCAGTCCCCATGTATTCCTGTTAACGTCTTCCCGGAGCTCTTCCTATTTCTTCGTCTTGCTCTGAATAATGGCTGCTTTCAAAAGCTTCTTCTCTTTTTTATATGATTCAGCTTCGGCTGTGGTTTGCCCCGTGCGTCTAGCCCTTGTATATAGTCTCCTTAAGCGTAAGCAGTTGTGCCTTTGTTGAGCGATGTCTTCTGACCCCAGTAAACGGACTCTTTACGCCGCTTTTTTGACAATTTTGGCATGGCTTTATTACAGGCCTGTTTAAGACTGAGCATGGTAGCTTTGACGCACTCGTATCTATTTCAACAATAAGCGATTCACTGTTTAGTTTCGATGCCTTCCATCTTCGGGTGCTTTTGCTTGTTTTCGCCTTAGGCGCTTCTTGTGGGCCTACTTCAAAGGATATAGATTGGTGGTCACTGGCAGTGAAATCTTTAAGGACTTTCTGCTTTTGATGATCCCGGATATCTGGTATTGTTTCTTCGCAGCCTGGTCTCCTAAAAGTTGTTGATGTTCCGGAGTTAATGAGTGTTAGTCCCAGCTGGCAGCCATGTGCAGAACCCGTCGTCCTCTTGAGTTCGTCGTTGACATTCCACACTCGATGGCTCTTGAGTTGAAGTCGCCTGCAATGATTACTGATCCACCTATTTCTCGGGCTGTGCCGTCGATATCATTTAATTTGTTTTAATGCGGCATGTTGTAGTTGGGCCCAGACGTATCCTGCCCCGCTCCCTTTTCTTGTAGTGCGTATAGAAACGTGTTCGTGTGGATTTCTACGATGCGCGGATGTTGGAGGTATTACGCTAACTTCTGCTCCAGTGTCTACCAAGTATTCAGAAGTTTAACGACTGTGAACAGGGTGCTCGGCATTAGGTTGCTTTTACGCCTAATGTGTTATGATACCAGCAAATTGTGTCGTCTTTGTGAGGTGTACTCGATCTCCTTCGAGATACCGACCGTCTCTTTCGCAAATGCCGCCATTTTTCTGCACATGTCCGACTTGCCATCTTCGCTTTGTGATGACACCGCATGTATTTGTGGACCGTCGCTAACCTCAATGCTTTTGTCGGCCAACAAAGCAACTTTGTCAAATGGCGCCTTGCTAATGGATATGATGGAGCGCACGTTCTGAGGTAATTTGTTGAGCCAAATCGATTTCAACATGCTGTCATTCATTTCGCGTAGTAAATGTGACGGCTTCATGTCGCCCACACATCACGCATATCACAAGTCGCTGGATGCAATCTTAAATCACTATTTTGCGCGAGTACATTACTCTCGATAGCGGCTACCACGATATGATATTTTGATCTATCACTGCTGATTCCCGCAGCAACAAATTGTGATTCTACCTGTGCTAACCACAACTCAGGCTTCGCATGCCAAAAAAGGTGAAATCTTCACTGTGATACTTCGTTACCATTCGCTGCAGAGAGCTATGGAATTTAAAGAATCGCAAGTATAGAAAATTATTGCAGTATTTTGGTTTCGCTAACTCGCTCACGATGACTAATTGGTAGTAGTTTGTGTGCCTAACAAGAATTTGGTACAACGTATGCATGTTGAGATCGTGAGACTAATAGTCCAATTACCCACCGACGTGTGTAACGTACGTTTACGTATCCCGTACCAAAGAGCATGTATGAATAAGAGGCGTCAGTTCGCTTTTTGAAAATCGGCAGAACTTTTACTCGTATGTTCGATGCTACTCCATGTTTTCTATTAGGGTTTCAGTGAATCCTCTTTGTGCTTTGCCCTTCAAATTTCCAAATTATTTGAGTTAAAGTTTGTACTTTATGAGTGGGAATTGAGTAAACCCAAAAGGTAAACAAACAGAATGAGTTGAATAAACAACTCCTTTTAATGCGATGGTCGTGGATTTTGACGTTCGTTTGCCAAAAAGTGCAAGTATTTTACAGGAATATATTTTTGATGCAAAAATTTAATTAAATGATACAAAATGCTTATTCGATATTTCCGATCCTAAATCTACGTATATTTATGACTTCCGCCCTTTATTAAAAAAATGTTGGTTTGTTAATTTCCAATAGGTAATTTTTTTAAATAGCATATTTTTAAATTATAGGTAGGTACGTATACAGTTCACACATTAAAGCTGTAATTATTCGATATTTTTAGCTTTGATAAATTTCATTAGGTATGGAATTTAAGATTTTATTATAATAATTTAAATATGGACTGATTTTGTTGAACATTTTTTGTTAAGGCGGTTAATTTGGCTTTCCATTGCTAATAAATTGGTTATAGGTAAAGAAAACCTAAAATACGTTTTAATGGTACCTAATACAAAAACATAAGAATTGAATATAAAACAAAAAATTTGTTTCATAGCAATTGCATTTGAAAAAAAATTGAATTATTGAACATAAAAAATAAATATAGGGAGTAGGATTTTACATAGGGATAATAAAATTACATAAAAAAGGAAATATGCATGTGAATATCATATCAATAAATCATTAATATGGGAGGAATGCATTTTTCTGTCGGCAAATCACACATTCATGTTCCCATATCATCCACCAAAAAGTGTGCATGCGTAAAGCTACCGCGCACGCACATATTTGTGTACATACATATGTCCAAAAAAAAAACAAAGTACGAGTATGCGCACAGTCGCACATAAATACCTACACATGTCCTCACATCACCCCTCTAATGCATGTGCTGTCCACTAACTACCATAATACAAAAACAAAATCCATTCCTACGCACAGTCGCAGCAGCGGTATCTGTCCTAAAAATCTGTCGTCATAAATACAACAATAACAATTTCATTCATAATCAAATATTATTTTCTGATGAAGTTGAGATGCATTCTGGAAACACTGATCTTTCACAAATCGACAAAATTAAAATCTGACAAAAATCTTAATTTTCAACTTCAATTCATATTGGGGGTATTCAGTGACGGGGTAAACTTAAATTCAACTTTAGGAACTTCATAGGTATTTTACTAGGCAACCAGCATTTTAAATTATATAATATGCTGACCTGCCACATCGAAGGTCCCAGGTACAAGTACCGCGACATGTACCATGAAGAAACTGAAAGTAAAACACCAGATATATATATAGGCAATATGTTGATATTATTACTATATATACCAATATATTGGAAATCTTTACAAAAATTTAAGCAATTGATATAAATCTATACTAAAACACGAAAAAGTTATTATTCAAAATTTTCTATATATTTTTCATATATTTCATACAAAATTATCATTTTTATTTTAAACGTGCCAAAGTACGCAGTATATGTCGTTTCTTAAATTTTTTTCGCTTTGTGATGAGAACCCTTAAAAAAGTAGATCGCAGTAGCAGAGCCACTGATTTGTTCGACAATGTTGTGCTAATTAGCAATTTTACCCTTTCCGGCACCAACTTCATTTGTGACTGCCTTTTGCAAATTTTGATATTTTCGAGACTTCTATGCTATTGACATTTCTGAAATGTAAAATAAAAGCGTAGTCAACCGACTAGCTAAAGTCTTGCCAAGTTACACACCATAATACATGAAAATGGTAAGAATTTTGCGTTTTTACTAGTAATTTATTTAGTCCCCCTTTTATTGCATTTTACTAGAAGCTGCAACGGCAACATTGTTGTTCACTGTCGCACATGCATATGTATTTATGTGTGAATGTTCATATTGCATGGATGAAGGTGTTATGTGGAATTTTTGCATTTTCGCTATGTCTATGAAAATTCAGAACATTCAACTGAGTTTTCGCGAAATTTAAATGTTTGCACCTATATCCTTCATCCATTCAACGATGCCAGCAGCCTTGGACATACACAAATATGCACATACATATATTAGATGGCATAATACGTATTGACGTTTGTACGTAGAAAATTATGTGATAATAAACATTTTCTTATCAAATATGATTATAAATGAATATTTTTTTGGATAAAATTATTATATTAGTGTTATGGCTAGGTATTTTTAAATAAAATTCGGAAAAAATATATAGAATTAGGTATGAATTTTTTCAAAAAAATAGGTATGACAAAATAGATTACTTAATTTAAATAAAAGTCAGCAATTGCCATTAGAAATAGATATGGCTTCTTGGAAAACTATAGAATTGTGAATTTTTTTTTTTTTAATTTAATTGAAGCTTGGTAAATATTATAAAAGTATAAGGTATGATTTTTTTCGAAAACATTGGTATAAAAAAATAGATTACCTAATTTAAATAAAAATCAATAATTGCCATTAGAAGTAGGTATGACTTTTTTGAAAACTATGGACTGGTGAATTTTTTTTTTGAAAATTTAATTACAATTCGGTAAAAAAATATAAAAGTTTTAAATTAAATAAATGAAAAGTTATAATAATATTATTAAAATAGTCTGTATATTTCAGCTATTTGATATCTATTTCCACTTTTCATATTAAGGTTGTGTATAGCAGAACACTTTGCAATGAAATATTTCATACTTGTCAGCATGCCTTGCATATCTTGAAGCATGCTTTTCATATCCAGTTGAAAATTTTGTTTTGTTTTATTTTCAATCTAAAATCCGGTTTCTATTTAAGAAATATCAGATTTTAATAAAAAAAGAAAAAAAATAAAAAATAAAAATATCTTCAAATATCTATTGGAAAATATTTTCAATTAAGAAAACGAAAATATTCCAATATTTTGATATTTGTCATATTTAATATTTTATTTCCATTAAGTTGATCAATTTGCACAATCATAATAGGCAAATATCCTCAACTTCACGAAAACGCAATGTCCAGAAAGACTCAACTTCATCAAAAACTCAATGAAGTAAGCTACTCAAAATAAAAATTTGTTACTCATTCGATCAGCTGATATTTGGCAAAGTCACTTTAAATAAATTAAGAAAATGCACAAAAGGGAATGCTTGAAACCTTAATAGATATCGGCGAGCAAGTGTAGCGAGTAGCTCTGCTCGAACATACGTATTGGTGCCTCTTATTCATACATGCTCTTTGTCCGTACGTACGCACGTTTGAGGGAATCTTATGCCCGTGGCGCCAACGGAGAAATCAGCCATTTTCTGTTGTTTACATTCAATACAATATTGCCATTGATCAGTTTTCCTGCATGCTAACTCAAACGTGTACTTTTGAAACAATTATTTTTCATTTTATGAGTATCCGAAATTAATATTAAATAATTATAGCCAGTCAATTTATTTAAAAGCAACAACTTAATATCGTAATTTCAGGTTAGTTCAACATTATTACGAAAATTTAAAAGGTATTTTGAGGTATTTTTGTAAAGCAACTGCAAACGATCCATAACCAGCATGCACACGTATGAATAGGCAACACTGTCATATGAGAGAGCAATCAGCCGACACGTTCTTAAGGAAAAAATCAAAATTTCTTTGATTTCTACGGAACGTTCTACGTATACGGAAAAATTGAACGTCGGTGAGTGTTCATTTACATGGCACTCTCATAAGACAGGTCGTGTCAGCTCTTTCTAGGCCTGATACCGTGTTACCTACGGGACGGAATGACGGGCATGGCTATATCAACTCAGCTCGTGGCACTGATCATTTCGGTATACTTATTATTGGGTCTATCTCTTTTTCTCATATTCACAAACATTGGACCAGAGTTATAATAAATTTCATGTTCATAAAAGCTTTTTTTTTTTTGGAGCTGGTTTTTTTTAAAGTGCTCGAGAATCATTTAAGTTTTGGTCTTTAATGACAGAAAAAAGTGTAAGGATTCAAATACGTAAAAAATTTAAGATGTGCTTTGACCTTTTATTTAAAGTTGGTTCGGGCACACCGTGTCAGTACTATCTTGTAGCCCAATCCCCATGGAGTCCTGTTAACGTCTTCCCGGAGCTCCTCCCATTTGTTCTTCTTGCTCCGAATGATGGCGGCTTTCAAAAGCTTCTTCTCTTTTTTATATGATTCAGCTTCGGCTCTGGCTTGTCCCGTGCACATAGCATTTGTATATAGTCGCCTTAAGCGTAAGCAGTTGCACCTTTGTTGAGCGATGGATTCTGACCACCAGTAAACGGACTCTTTGCGCCGCATTTTTGATAATATTGGCATGGCCTGTAGTAAGGTCTGTTTAACGCTGATAATGGTAGCTTTGACACTCTCTGGCTCTCTCGTTGGTGTGTGAGCTCTTAGCAGGTATATATCGATTTCAGCAGTTAGCGCGTCACTGTTTAGATTCAATGCGTTTCATCTCCGGGTGCTTTTGCTTGTTTCCGCCCTAAGCGCTTGTTGTGGGCTTGCTTTGAAGAATACATGTGGGTGGTCACTGCCAGTAAAATCTTTAAGGACTTTCCATTTTTATGTGATCCCGGATATACTTTCAGATGCTATCGTGATATCTGGTATTGTTTCTTCCCAGCCTGGTCTCCTGAAAATTGTTGATGTTTCCGAGTTAATGATCCACTCGACGGCTCTTTAGTTCAAGTCGCCTGCAAAAATTCCCGATCCACCTATTTCTCGGGCTATGCCTGTTTATGTCTACTATTGAAAACTAGCTCATTTATTGCAACGATGCAGTTATCAATAAGTAGACCCAAACAAATATACAGATAAACTGTATATTTAGCAATTAAATAGGCGACAATGCATTGATGCTTATAGTATTTTTCAATGTGTGAAACATTAGCACTAAAAATACTGATAAGCATTGCATTGTTTACCTAATCACGTCGGGGTCACCAAATGTTTCTAATAATAGCATTACCGCGAAGAGAGTTAGCACAAGACTGGCGTTCTGGTTGCCCAGAACCTTTATTTATAACAAATATCTTACCCTAAATATACATATATAATTCTACTTATCTAATTACTAAACTAGTACATATCATTTACCTTAATTCTAACACATCCCTCTGTTTTGCTGTCATACATACACATGTTTGTATAGGACCGCTGTGTGCGCTTCCAGGTGGTAGCCAAAGTGCCGCAGTTCCGGTGGGGTCTGCTACCCAGCAGCCGGAATTCTTTTGCTTATATTGCAACATCTATGTTTCTTTCCTTTGTCAGTT
Source organism: Merzomyia westermanni (assembly GCA_949987695.1). Taxonomy (NCBI): domain Eukaryota; kingdom Metazoa; phylum Arthropoda; class Insecta; order Diptera; family Tephritidae; genus Merzomyia; species Merzomyia westermanni. The sequence continues at coordinate 80,580,009 of OX465288.1, forward strand.
GCGTTAGGAGGCCGTCTGAGGTTTTACTTCTGTGCATATTGCCTTGCAGTGCAATTTTCATGGCTTTCCGTAGCCGTTGTATACCGCGCATCCGCCTGAGCCCGGTATATGGTCTGTGTTCTTAAATTCTATTGCCGTACAAAAGCAGCACTTCGCGGGTTTGGTGTTTGAGTTTATGGCCGGGTTCCCCACACCGGATGCGTAATCTCTGCCCCCTTCTCAGGTTCTTTGATTCTACCATACACCCAACCTATTTTTATGCGTGAGCTATTGAGTAATATGCCCGCCTTTTCTTTAGTTTGAGTCATTTATGCTTGGACCTGTTCTCTTGTGTTTGGCGCTATGACGCGGACTTTGATCCCTTCCGAGTCAATGCTGGAATTTGACTTAAAAGCGTCTATTAATTCTTTCTTTGTAGTGAGAAAATCCAGGTCGCGTATCTCCACCGTGCCCTTTGGTTTAAAGTCTGATATGAAGGCAGATTTGTCCAGTGTGACCTTGAGCGCTTCACAGAAGGCGGGTTTTATGTGCTCACCTCTTGGCAGCTGGACCAGTATTAGTCCGGGTTTTGTTTTCCGAACAGCTTTAACTTTAACCTCATCGTCCTTATGTTGATCCGGAAATTTTTTGGGACATCGGAGTTGCTGTTTCCTTCTGTTGGCTGGATGAGCATCGCCTCGGTCTGTTGCTTTGTCTTGTTAGATCGCTTCTCCTTCTTTGCCTTTTCTGGCCTATTTTATTTTGGGACAGCTTTTGCAGGTGCTTCGGGAGTTTTCTGCTACTTGATATTTTTTGCTTTTTTGCCCTGTTTTTGAGTTTCCGCGGGGCTACTCGCACGTCGTTTGGACTGGGTTGCCGCCGATGTGGCCGCGAAACTCGCTCCGTTGCTTTTTGGGCTATCAACGTTTCCCCTAGAGACCGGTGTTGCTGTTGTTTGTAACAGCAGTGTCCCCAAAAGCGGCGAGCGTTGAATTTTTCTGCTTCTTCTGAACGCAAAAGGTCCCCTTGGTTATATTTGCAAGCAGGGAGGCCACGCTAGGGTTGACACAAGTCCTTATGAGATTTTCTGTTCAGAGTCGGGACAGGCGCTAATCAGTAGTACATCTCAACTGAACCTATACGGCCACGGTAATGGCGACGTGTTATCGAAAGTACTTGGAAACCTGCCAGGATTTTAAAGGGACGGAGGCGATTATAGCATTACCCCAACAGCCATTTCGGAAACGTTTCACCCTCCCGTACTAAGGTGGTAGAACGCTACTTTCACCAGCCCTGTATTCAACTATTTCACTTCCGTATTACAAGTATACCATAATTAGAGCCTTACTGGTTTCATTCCTGATGGGCGTTTGCCCCGAATAATGCATATCTAATGGCGTGGTTCGTGGGATTATGGAATGAATCTTTTGTCGCACTGTTGCCTCCTCATAGGTGGGTTGTCCCTCGTGGCAACCCGATTTAGATTGGTGATGCTTAGTTCTTGGGCGGAATCTGCTCGCCTGGTCGCCAGAGGTTCTTTGAGCTCATGAGGTATTTCCAACCAAGCCCTCCTCTCCTGCCGCTCTTGGTCGAGGTCTGCTTATTGTTTATTCGCATCTAACCTACCTAGTTAGGCCGTCCACTGTCTGCCAGTATTGACCCCCTTGGCTTGAGCGCAGCCGCAAAGAATCGCAGTTTAGTCCTACATAAATCAATTTATAAAGGCAGCCAGAATATCTTTTTAGAAACCTAAGTTTTTCGACATCGCAGAAAACTTGCAATCTTGTTGTTCTAATCTTTAAACACACCATGTATGCTTAAAATTAAGAAAGTTAAGTAGCTAAAGAAGTAAACATTTTTCTCGAAGTAAGTCACAAAGGTGCTCCCTTTTTATTTGCTTTTCTGTCAACCAGCATAACCAAGAACAAGTTATTTCTACGAAAGCTTTCGATGTGCGGGTTGTGTCCTTGCTTAAACTAAGATTACCTCCACCTGTGGGCATATAATTCAATCGCACAATACACTTGTAACTAGTGTTGCAATCGAGTTTTGTTTACATAATTTTTACTTGAAATAATTATTTCACTTCTGCTGATAATAATGGCTCCAGGTGACAGAAAGCGTCGCGCATAAAACGCAGGAAATCACCCCAATCTTCCTAAATCCCTCGTATCCAACGTATACCAACGTTTCGCTGTCGTTGTTGTTGTAACGACAAAAACACTCCCCAAAGGCCCTTGGTCGTATATGTATCCGGTACGCTCCGGTACTCGGTTGCGGTACTGCCCGACTGTCGTCGTAGCGATTTGGTATGACCAGTGGAACCTTCTAGGCCATGTCACGCGCAAGGAAGGAGAGATGGGTAATGAGAGGTGAGAGGCATCATGTCCGTAGATCAACCATCGAGTTGCACGCGATTACCTTTGTGCATATTAGTCGCCTCTTACTACCGGTATGCCTACTTCGGGCATTTTCTAAACCCCTAACCCGCAGGGGTACACCGTTTCGCTAAGTTGAATAAGCTAATTACAAAACAAATTCATGAATCTCGGACCGTTTGAAGGCTGCGTGTGTACGTGTTTCGTGCCTTGAAACGGAGCTAGCCACTTTGAAGCTCAGTTTGTCGAAGCAGGAAAGCCAAATTTCGGCATCCGATGTGCGACTTCACGGTATTCCGATGAAAGATGGCAAAAACGTACAAAGTATTTTCCACCAGCTGGCCTTATCTTTAGAGATTCAACCATCCCCACGAAAACTCCGAGATACACCAATTAAACGACAATTATCATCAAGTTCCAATTACTAAGAGCTGTTGTTGTTTGTAACGACAAAAACACTCCCCGAAGGTTTTGGGAGTCGCCAATATAGCTCGCCAGTCATTACTTCTTTCCGCCAATTGGAAAGACCACGGGATCGATAATCGGTCTCCAAATGGTCCTTCTATTGGAGTGGTGGTCTCCTTCCTCTGCTACAACCGGTGGGTGCGCATTAGAATAGCTTCTGGGCCGGCGCATCTTTATTCATTCGCACAACATTACCTAGCCAACACAGCCGCTGGGTTTTAATACCTTGGACTATGTTGATGCCTAATTCGTCAATAAATCTTTTCGAGTACTCGCCGCCGCTAACGCGTAGGGGTCCGTAAGTCTTTCGAGGAATCTTTCTCTCGAATACTTCCAGAGGATGTTGTTAGTGTCCAAACTTTAGCACCATAAACCAGGACGGGTACAATAAGTGACTTATAGAGTCGTTCTTCGAGAGAGGACCTTACTTCTCAATTGCCTACTCAGTTCGAAGTAGCACTTGTTTGCGTGATTGAGTCTTCGTTGCATTTTTTGGAGGGCATTATTGTTGGTGTTAATGCTGGTTTCCAGGTAAAAATCCCTAAAGATGTTAAAAACTTATCTACAGGGGGGCGCAAAAGTAATCCTCCTATCAGAAAATGCTATAAATTTTGCGATTGGCCCCTAAAGTCAGTTCTGTTTTGACATTTGTGTAGTAAACACATGCGAAATACACGTTAATAAACAATGTTACGCTACACTGCTCCAGAACGCGGAATATTGCTGACTTATTTATTTGACCAATAATCGGCCGGTGAAAAACGGTTACTGCGCAAAAGTAATCCTCCTATCAGAAAATGCTATAAATTTTGCGATTGGTCCCTAAAGACAGTTCTGTTTTGACATTTGTGTAGTAAACACATGCGAAATACACGTTAATAAACAATGTTACGCTACACTGCTCCAGAACGCGGAATGTTGCTGACTATTTATTTGACCAATAATCGGTTACTGTGAATAGTGAGTGGTACAGAGCAATGATCAACGAGTTCTTTTTGCCGCAACTTGATGAATTGGGATTGGAAAACGTGTGGTTCCAACAAGACGGTGCAACAGCACACACTGCACGTGCCACAACCGATATGCTGAACATCGGAAGCTTACTTTTGCGCCACCTTGTACATAACTCTAATAGACAGCTAATTAAAATATTGATATGTACATTAAGCTTTACAATTGTTAAATATCCTATTTTATTTATCTCTTCTTTGTATACAATTAAGGACCGGTTAAATGGCTTAACGATGTTGGCGGTACATAAAGATGTGTCTATTACAACACAGGAAGTAATTGAAAAAATGTTTGCTAAGCAAATACGATTGAAACTCGCTTTCTAAGTGATGATATTTTTTTGACTTGTACATAAATATATGTAAGCGTAAACATAAAAACAATGTTCAGTGTGAAAAAACTGAAGTATAAAACAACGAAGAAATTATACATTACAAACTTCTTTCACAAAAAACTTCATTACACACTTTTTATTAAAAAAATACAGTAAGTTAGTTTTTTGAATTTCAATAAATAATGAATGCCTTATGAACACGGTGTGCCTGAGGCAGCCGAAAGTTTGACTAAAATGGACTCGAAATCGGTTATCGCAGAAAGTTTCTACATTGTTTGCACATTTAAAATCACTTGATTTTAAAATCCTAGCTGCTCCCTTTCGTTAGTTATGCGCATTTTAATATTTTCGCATAACAACTTTTGGGTTCAAGCTACCGTATAAGAGCATCTTCTAACTTATATTGAATTATACCTTAAACCTGTGATCTTGACATTTTCCACTTTCTTCGCATTTCTATTTTTTTCAAACAAATAAAATTAGAAATGTTATGAGTGTATAATGAATGATAACTAAAAATAATTGTTACTCCTTACTTATGCAACTCGTTTCCTCCACCGCTAGGTGGTGCATTATAGAACACTCGCTACACGTACTATAAATATGAATCCAGAATGCATATACGAGTATAATACCGCGAAAATAGCTAAGTGCTTTATAGCATATCGAAAAATTTGATAGTCAACTAAACCTTTCAAGATTATTTTGTTGTAATTATTGTATTTCAAGATGAGTCACGGTGAGAAATGTTCTCACGACGAAAACAGAAAAAAGATATGCGGCCCTTGCGGCAGAAAAATTATATGCAGTAATGCTAGAGATAAACCAGAAAAAATTCCTTATAGGCGAAAAAACTCTAACTCTTATTAAGAAATTGGTATCAAAAGACTATGATTTAAACAATGAAAAGTATCCTTTAAGCATTTGCAGAACGTGCTACTTAACACTTCTCGATCATGAGAGAAATATTTATAAAAGGCAAATACAAATTATGCCTAAGTATAGTAACATAATAATACAAAAAGAAACACGACCAGTAAAAAATGATTGTAATTGTTTTATATGTTCTATTTCCAGTTCTTTCGGCCATATGAAAGTGAAGAAAGGTAGAGGTCATTGTAGAGTTTCGCAAACTAATAAAGATATCAGTGAAATACAAAAATTGAATTTGAATAAGTTAAACGTACCACATGAAAATAACCAACCGGAATGTATTCAGCTTTGCTCTAAATGCTTTCAAAAGATTGGGAAAGGTATAAGTCATGATTGCAACAATCCTAAAGAAAATTTTCTAAAATTAGTTGAACAACTTCCTGAAAAAAATCAAGAAAGTTGCCAGTGCGATCATAAAAGATAAGTATGATAACAATGGAAAAGCGTTGGAATTTGATTTAGCTACAGGTGGTAGGAAAAGAAAACTCGCTGTTAATAATAATCTAAAAAAAGAGTCGTCTTTTAGTAATGACAGCATCGCAAAATCAGATGAAGGTAATAACAAATTTTATAAGATCTAATGTAGGCAGAAAGTCGATTCCGAAGGTTTATAAACAGCATATGTATTTATTTTGTTGTGTTGATCTTCCGACAGGGTAGTAAGCTGATTTTTGTTGGAACGATTTTCCGTCATCTCTTGTCAAGTTTGGTTTTGTGACAAACCGGTTTCGGCGTTCTGCCATTTTCAATGCCTAGTTTCGTTCTGGTCTGTGTCTATCCGCTGCGTTGTTTTTATAGTCCGTGGGTGCTGTGGCAGGTAATGTCAATCTATGTGTTCGTGGTAGGTAACGTTAATATGCGTGTGTGTATGTGCGCGGTATTGATACGTCCGAATTGTTATCTGTCCCAAGGGTTGTTTTTGTAGGTATGTAGACATACCGCTTGTTAGCTAAGCCGTAGGTTGATGTAGGTAGAAATCGGTGATTTTTGCAGTTTGGTTCATATTTCGTTTTTGCTTGTTCATTGTTACGTGTTTGGTTGCTGTACCTGCTGGCTTGTGCTGTTTTTTGTAAACTAGTTTTAAGGGTTCAAATATTTCGTCAGAGATAGTGTTGGTTTGTTCGTTTATGATCGTGCCGTCAAATGTTTTTAACTTGTATATCTCCATGTTCTCAAGTACATTAAGCCGCCGGCCTTTTCCTTGTACGTGAAGTATTCGAGCCGTTGTTTTTATGTTAGCAGGGGTGCAGTTGTTCTCAAACATGTGGTTCGCGAAATTAGACTCTGGTATTATGGTGGGGTTTCGTGTTTTTTTGTTGTAGTCCCTGATATGCTCTCGGAATCTTGTGCTTATTTTTCTTCCTGTTAGTCCTATGTAGCTGTATTGACATTCACAAGTAAGCCTATACACTCCGTGTCTGTTGAATGGGTCATCAGAATTAGTGTCGGTTCTTAGTTTTTGTCCAACGTTGTTAGATGTTCTGAATGCTGTGTTGATGTTATATCTTTTAAAGAACTTTGCTAATTTGTACGTCGCTTTTCCAGTGTATGTCATTGCCGTCCAAACCATTGGATTTTCCTCTACGTTTACTCTTTTTTGTGTTCCATGGCTACTTCTGAGTTTATCCACAAGTGCTTTCTTGTATTTGCCGCTATGTTATATATTGTATTAAGCTCTCTCCAGTATGCTTCCTGTGTGAGCGGCGTTCTCTGAAGCCTATCCACTAAGTGCCTCAATGCTGCATTTTTGTGCTGTTGCGGATGGTTTGATGTAGAGTGTATAATGGTGTCCGTGGCAGTCGGTTTTCTATAAATGCCGTAGTTGAACCTATTTGTTATTTTGTCAATCCCTATAGTTAGGTCCAGGTAGTTCATTATTCCATCTTTTTCTACTTCCATTGTGAACTCTATGTTGCTATGTTGCCTGTTGAGGAACTCTAGTATTTGCTCTTCGTTATCGTCATTTAGGATGCAGATGATGTCATCCACGTATCTAGCGTAGAATGCCACGCCTAACTTGGTTTTTAACTCCTGTATATATTTTCCTTCCAAGTTTTGCATGAATGTTTCCAACCCAACATCGGCCATTCTCATGGCGTTTTTGAAAAAGATTTGAAATAGGGTGATCTTCCACTCAGCAGTCGAAATGTTCAGCTTATGGTTTGTCGCCAGGCGATTTAAAAATAGATGCAATTACAAAATATACTAAGCCTACAGACATAGACTCTGTAACACGCTTCGCCGATTTTGCCAACTAGTACAGACGCTTTATTTCCAGTTTTGCATCTCTGGCAGTACCTCTAAATAAATTGAGAGGAAAAGAATCGAATTTAACTGGTACAAAACATGTGATAAAGCCCTTGATGCATTAAGAGCATCCCTTATGTCACCAAAGTTATTACAATACCCAGATCTTTTTAAAGAGTTTATCATTGCAGTAGATGCTTCCAAATCCTATATGTTATTCAAAATCTCTGATTGATGTAGAACAAAAAAAAAAAGCGATTATTGGTTGGAATTATTGGCCATTTATTTTGTCATCAAACAATTTACACCATATGTATATGGAAATCTTTTTATTGTAAAATCCGATCACAAGCCTTTAGTCTATTTATTCAATCAGCCCAATTCTAAATATTCCCATGGGAGTTCATCTCCCAAAAATTTGTGTCTCCCAAAAACAAATTCTCCCAATTACGAACTCCCTGGGAGAAGAATTTTCCCAAAACTTTTGGGAAAACGCATTCGAAGCAGGAATCAGCTGTTTCGAACAAATTTGACATTTCTCGTAAGTATAAAAATGTGAACAAATGTTGGGACAACTTTTGTTTTACGTTATTACAAGTTAACTATTTAGTAAAAATAATGCAGTTTAATGTAAATTAAATTGTTTTAAATACAATTAGGTGTTTGCTAGCTTGTCGTGCTCGTTTGACTGGCGAAGGTGTTAGTGGTAGTGGCGTTCCAACACAACACAGGCTGGCCTACGCAGCTATTACACAATGGTGGTGTCGACGGTCCTCCCTGATTGAGGAGTCGGCGAAAGTAGTGGCGAAGGAGTGCCGAGAATAGTGGTGGAGGTTTCTTTAAGCCTTATCCCGTCTAGGGTTCATATACAGCGCAAGAGTACTATGAGTACTCCCGACATGCCCGACTGTTATTAATTAGAGTGTTCTTAGCGCATGGAAGAAAACACGTCACGTGGATATGAGTAACACCGGAAGGGAGAGTTTTATTATAAGAAAAAGGGAAGTTCATAACATCATTCACAATAGATTACTCTTGATGGTAATTTATTCACAATACCTTCACTGAATTACCATTGTTTTATATAAACTAAAAATTATAAATTTATAAATTAATCCCATTAAGTTATTATTTAAGTCCTAATTTACTCGTGAAAGTTTATTGCTTTTCAGCAGTAACACCTTTGTTAAGATATCGGCTGGTATTTCATTTGATGCCAAATATTTTATTTCAGTTTCATTGCTATCAAGCTTCTCAAGAATAAATTTGGCTTTTATATCTACGTGTTTTGTTCTAGAAGAATAAGAGTTATTTAAAACAATGTGTATGGCGCTCTTATTATCTGAATAAATCACTGTAGATCTTTCAAAGTTGGTATTTAATTCATTTTCTAATCGTTTGAACTTCTGTGGTGGAGAGTGCTACAGTGCGCTGACGTTTTGTACACCATGACACAGTGCGCCTTGGAACGTAAAGGCATAGCCTGTTGATCGCCCACTGTCGACATCAGCAGTATAGCAAAATCCCGTTAGATCTCTTGTGTAAACAATGCCCTTATCAATCATGCCCTTGAGATATCGCATGACTCGTTTTACGGCTACCCAATGTGCTTTGCCGGGATTTGCGTTGAAGCGACTTAACATATTCACAGAAAAGCATATGTCAGGATGAGTTACTTGCACAGCATACAGTAGACTGCCAACTGCTTGTATGTAGGGAACATTTGACATTTCTTCGCGCTCAGCTTTGGTCTTCGGACACATATCAGATGTAAGTTTCTGGTTAATATGTACTGGTGTGGATATAGGAGTGCATTGATCCATGCCAAATCGAAGTATAACATTGCGAATATCCTGGACTGATCTATTTTGATAGACCCAGTGGACTTATTGCGCGTTATATGAACGCCAAGTGTGGAAGAGGCTTCTCCCATGTCTTTCATCTTAAATATGTTACTCAGTTGGTTTTTTAATTTTTGTATCTGCTCAAGAGAACTAGCGAATATAAGCACATAATCGACGTAAATCGCCACATAAAGCAGTGTGTTATCAGTTTTTTGATAGTAAATACACTGGTCAACATTACTGTGCTGCAGATCAAATCGTAACAGAACCTCATTCAACTTGTCATTCCATGCTTTGCTAGATTGCTTGAGCCCGTAGAGTGATTTTACCAACTTGCATACTCTCCCGCTGTCGTCATCAAAGCCCTCTGGCTGTTGTGCGCATATATCTTCTTTGAGATTTCCATTCAAAAATGCTGTCACCGCATGTATTTGGTGAATTATTAAATCATGTTTCGGAGCGAGTGTAAGTAAGTACCAAATTGAAGTGTACCTGGCTACTGGGGCGAATGTCTCGTCGTTTTTTAATTTAAAAACCATTTAGTGTAGATTGCCTTCTTGCCAATAGGTAAATCGGTTAAGTACCACGTGCTATTTGCTAAAATTGCGTCCATTTCTTCTTTCATAGCCGCACTCCACTAGTGGGAATCTACTTTAGCAAGGCATCTTCGACTGTATTAGGATCAGTCGAATTTTAGGTTGTATAAAAGTTAAGGTTTGCATACTGTTTGCTCGCGATTCGACTTGACCTACGTAAGTTTAATTGGTCTGCCTGCTCATTTTGAGAATTGACACTCTCATAGTCTGCAGAGCTTTTGTCTGACAATTCATCACTCCTTTCCTCCCCTGAATTGTCGGATCTTTGAAACTCGTTTTTTCAACTCATTTTCCCGTTCATAGTGATCGTCGTTTGTTTCATCGTATGCATTATTGTTTATGGGTTCATAACTTTCACTAATCAATGGGTTAAATAAATTACCCTTACGTTCTTGAGTATTTTCAAAAAAAACTGTGTCACGACTAATTATTATCTTTTTTCTTTTTGTATCATATAAGCGATATGCCTTGCTTTCATTACTGTATCCCTGAAAAATACATTCCACCGATCGGTCACTTAGTTTTGTTCGCCTCTCTTTTGGCACGTGGGCGAGAGCTTTGCATCCAAAAACGCGAATGTGATTTAAATTGGGTTTCTTACCTGACCATATTTCTTGTGGAGATTTGTCGTTATTTCTGCAAGGAAGCAAATTCATCAAGTATATAGCGGTCAAAGCTGGTTTAGCCCAAAAATTGTGATTCAGATTGGATTCTAATAACATGCACTGCACCCTGTCCATTATTGAACGATTCATGCGTTGTGTGACACCGTTTTGTTGAGGTGTATACGGGCATATTTTCTGATGAAGAACACCATCTTTTTCTAGAAAACTTTTCAATTTAGCACTTGTAAATTCTGTGCCATTGTCTGTTCGAAGTATCTAACAAAAGAATCTAACAACTTTTTGAAATGCTTCTGACTTATGTTTAATTGGCAAAGCAAATGTTTTTCTCGAGTAGTCGTCAATGAACAGTAACAATAGTTTTGCACCACCACTCTATTTCACATTTAACGGGCCCATGATGTCAGGATGGACAAGACCGAGGAGACTCATTGCACGGGTGCCTACATTGTTAAAGGGAACCCGGGCTTGTTTGCCTTTTACACAAACAACACAAGTTGTGTCTGTGCTGTCGAATTTCACACCGTTTGTAGATTTTTTAATCGCTTCAATGCTTGCCTTGCAGAAGTGCCCTATTCGACTATGCCATAGGCCAAAAGCATTACATACAGCCATAGCAGTTTCATTACATTGATCTTTTTCAGTATTTAGTTTATATAAATCATTTACTACACTTGCTGTGGCAATTAGATTATTGTTTTGTTTCTTTCTCGAACACTACTTTGTTCCTATTTTTCGTAATTTGCCTTACAGACAGTAAATTAGCACATAAATCTGGCACTTCTTCCACGTCGTTCACTGTCGCATACATTTTAACATAATATTCGCGTCGCCGATACACTTAACAGGGATTTTTTTTATTATTTGCAACAGTTACACTTCTATTTTAAACCTTCCGCTTATTAAACAATATTTTGCTTTCGCTTATCATATGTGCGCTTGCGCCTGAATCCACAAACCAATCAGCTGATTTCTCTCCACTTGCTATAAACTAGGCTAAGAGGATTGCCTTTGTATTCTCTTGCTTGGACGAGTTGTATTTTTTCGCCTGCTTGGACAGTATTTGTTATAATGCCCGAATTCTTTACAAGAGTAGCATTGTATTTTAGACCCATGTATTTTTTCTTTTTTACACTGAAATACACTGTCGCTATTCTTTTTATCAAATTTGGTATACTGTAAAAGGAGGTTTTTAACTGAGTCTATGGTTAGTTTAGATTTTGTAATTTCCACAGCTATGACCAGCGAGTGGAACTCTCCAGGAAGACCTGCCAAAATAAACGAAGCTATCAATTCTTCATCTGTATTAGCACCAGCAGTTTGAACTTTCAGTGATCTCATGACCACGTTGTTAATGTAGTCTTGGATTTTTTCACAGTCGTGAAGTTTTAATTGAACTAATTTCTTGAGTAATTCTACTTTCCTCGTGAGTCCATTGTCTTCATAAGCTACAACTATAGCATTCCAAGCTTCTTTCGCACTCTTAGCTTTGGCAATGTGCGCAAAGTTATTTGGCTCCAACATGAGGGTGATTTCTGCCATTGTACGTTCATCTAACTCTACTTCTTTTTCCGTGCGGTTCTCTGATAATCCCTTTTTAATTATCTTCCAAGAGTTTCGCTATGATATGACTTGGCATGTCTCTTCCAGGTGTCGAAATTTTCACGACCTCGCAATTTTTCGACGGGGATGAGATAAAAATCAAATTATGATAAAGGACCCTAAGCACGGGGCGATAATTCAAATTATACCAATTCCGGGATTTCACACCCGCTTTTCTCATAAGCTCTACATGGTGGCACATTTTTGAGAACATATTCGAGCTCAGATCGAAAAATCATTAAGGAAGCATATAGTTTTTTTGTACTTGCATAACATATACAGGGCAGTGTGACTAGTGTCTGAAATATGAATAAACTATTTAATTTAGTTATAGTTTGCAAATTTTTTTTAAAAATTGCCATTCTTAGAGATAAACGTCAGGAATAGAAACAGTATATACCACAGAAACTAAAAAAAAAACTTTTTGAAAATTTTGTATGGTAAAATTCATCCTTTCACGGAGCATCATAAGGGTTAAAGCGAGATATTTCGAGAAAACGAGCAAGCACGATTTTAATTGGATTTTGGTACTTTGGACGGTCACTGACTATGCCTCATTCACACTTTTTGTAGTCATTTTTGTTAAACCTATTTAGGCCAGGAGCACGCTGTGTGTGGTGAAACGTTGAAGCCATCAATATGATCCAATCGTGATGCGCTGGGTGTGGTATAGTCTCTTGGTGCGTGAATTTCATAGACTTTTTAAAAAAAATTGGCGAAAAGATTACAGGAATCAATTATGTTTTCCGAAACAACACCATCGGATCCTCTGCTTTTACGCTTCGTGTTTATGTATTGGAAAAAAAATTGGGATTATGTCTTTAATTTTACTCTACTCTAAACATTTGTAGTTTATATAGAAATTTCTGCCAACAACCGACATCTTTTCTTATCCGGGTATAGATCAAATGACCAGCTTTTACTAAAAAGTAGTAATTTTTTTTTGAATGAAGATTTTATTTCTATTAAGTTTTGTAGTAGTTTTGAAATATCCTAAAAGTTTGGAATGAATTCAACGTTCAGTTTTAGAAAAATTTACCTTTTTAATAGCAAAGAAAAATTAAATACACACATTTTTTCAAAAAAGACTCCGTAAACCCTTTTGAGGATGCTACAGACTACTAATTACAATAAAAAATAATCATTTTCCAGGCATTGTGAAAAATCGAGGAATCACGAATTTCCACTCTATAGATGCTTTTATACTGAATTATCTCATTTTATACGTTTTTCGAAATTTTCGATATCGAAAGAAAGGCTTGGTTTTTATTCGATTTCGCCCATTTTATTAAATAGCAACCTACCTTGGCCTGAAAGTAACCTGTGTGCCAAATTTCATTCAAATATCGCACGCCCACGGACGGCCGGATATGTCTTAGTTGATTCCTCAGGTCTTTCTAAGAACTTTGCCCTATGGAACTCTATATCTATATCGATTATTTTGTACCGTTACAAACGACCATTATATGGCTAAAACTATAATACACTTTGTACCAGAATGAAAGGTATCTTCGAATGTTATTTTATAAAGGGGGCTATTTGAGTGGGTTTCCTCATTTACTCAAAAATTATTTTACCGAAGTAAAGTACACAAATTGATTAAAAAATAATATATTATTTTTGACCTATAGAAAAAAGATATTTTCCCTATAGGGCATAATCAACCATATGTTGCTATGTGTTCTTCAGAAAATCAAAATTTTTAATGTCCGAAAATGGAAATGAAACGCCAAATGGTTTTTACTAAAGTTTACAACTGAAGTGTAAAATACTATTTAATTCGCATTTCTATAAGATATTTTTAGTTCATTCTTCAAGTTTTTCTAAATGTATTGGGGAACTGATAAAAGTTTCCCCCTTTACACTCATGTCAAAATCGCTCACGAGGCGAAGCTAATCACGCACAATCTTTTTTCATTTATAGGTCTAAGTACTTACAAATAAAAAGTGGTCCATATGTACTTTTAATGCCAACATATTTTTTTTAGGAATATCAATCGGTCAAATCGGCTTAATTCTCTGAGTCAAGGTTACAGCTTGAAAAGGGTTGATGCTATTCAAACTAATAAAAATAACAATGGATCATTAAATGGTTTTGACGTCGAACACAGTCGGCAAGCGGATTTCGTTACGTGCCATGCATTTCAGGCTTCTATCAGTGTTCCAACAAAAAAAATAAATGCCATTACCTCAAATGAATCTGGAACAATAGATTATAATGAATATGCAATTGAAGTCACGAAACGGGCACAACTACGGGATTCCATTTCTACAGATCCACTTTCATCACTAATTTTACCAAACACAATCCTATGTGAAGCAGAAAATTACAAAAGTTCTACCAATGAATGCAAAGACAACACCATCACAATAATCAAAACGTCCGTACATGACAAACCACTCACTGTCGGTAATATCGATAATTACCTCCAAAATCAAGGCTTTACTGGCTTAAATCCCGAAAATACTCCGGAATGTCTCCGATGTAAACGTTGTCAAGGAAGAACATCAGATACCATCGAGTCATTTGCATTGCCATCAATATCACAGTTCCCATCTGTTCCTTTCGGCCGGTTAGAAAAACTCCGCAAGAATTCAAACTTGGAAAGTGCTCATGAATATTGGCGAAGAAGGTCTTTAGAAAAGAAAGGAAATTTCTTTTCCGTGAGTGTCAAACAAAGCAGTGAACCATACAAGACAAATTCTGATTATAATAATTTTCTAGCAACCACTGAAGTTCTTAAAAAGTAAGTTCACATTAGGAGACTGTTTTGAAATTAATATAACAAACCTTAAAATTTTCAGAACCCTGAAGCAAATTAGTGATTTAGATGTTCTTGAACAATTCCAAAGAGATAGTTTTTTCGATAGCTTAAGCGAGCTACTTCGGTAATGTATATAATATTTATTGTACTATCATAAGCATGTTCCAATTTTTTTAAAGTGAAAAAATTATTGGCAGATTTAGTCAGATGGTTGGAAATAACTCTACTTTAAGTCGATGTAGTCAACTTATTTCTTCAACAGGATATTTGAGTTTTAAATTTAAGGAAGATCAAAAACATTGTTAATTAATATTAGAGAAAAATACAACGATATCCCTACAGGAGAGACACCAATATAACAAAATTTGAATAACTCCCATCCCATTGTCGGACACTATTATTTATTTCTGCTAAAAGTGAGTGATGGAATGAACAACAACATTATCTTAAAGCGTGATCTGACGGCGTTAAAGAAGTCAAAAATATTAAAAAATTTGCAAATATATCCAAAAAGGAAATGCAGTTTGGTAGATGATAACATCTTGTGTATAAATTTCAAAAATTAGTAAAATCGGACCTCCACCGCGAGAAAATTTTCAAAACCTAGGGAGCTTCGAAAATAGGTTTCTACCTATAACTTTGAAAATCACTCGAATTTTGAAAACTGGCCCAAACTTTTTTTTTCTGTTGGTAACTACAAACAAGTTTCAGAAAGAAAGTCGGACTTTGAAAATAAGTGGCCACTTCATACATTTTTACCCAATATGTTTGTAACTATAAAAAGCTGTTTGCACTGATCAATTTCACAGAAATTTCTTGTTGATTCATGCCAGTTTCGTGGAGTAAACAGGCCGTGCAACTATTGCCTGTAAATAAATAAGTTCACAGGTAGCCAACTTTGAATCAACTTCTCATGCAACTGAAATTGATGCCAAAGTTAATTAATGTCAACAAATCTTAAGGCCGATTCTCCGCAAACGAGAAAACATTAAAAAAAGAGTTCTTAAAATTTGTCTTTGGTGGAACAAATACGGACAAAAACGTCAAATTAAAATTGGCAGAAAGTGTGATTTGTGACAGTGACTTCTCAGGCACAGCTCTTTTGATCCGTGACTGTGACTGCCCCTTGGAAAGAAGAGCCACCAGGAGTGATTGTTATTATCGTTTGTAGTCTGAAATATTATTGCATAATCAGAGTCAAGTGTCAAGTTGAGTGTGACTTAAATTTAGATGAAGCTTTTTCGACAGATATCCCATATCAAATTGGGTCGAATAGTTGCAGCTAAATTCAAATCATATTTAAATTTGTCTACGACTATTCCCCATTGTCTCCAAATGGTTGCAAATTGGTGAAAGTTTTAGTAATTTTTTATAGTATTGTGGCGATTATTCTCAAGCATGTACCATCCCTAACTCAATAAGACTCCCACTCTGTGCGTGTGTTTATTTGGATTGATAATTAAGGAATCATCGAATTCGTCACAGTATATTAAATCATTAAGTTGGAAAGTTTTTCCGAAGCACCCTACGACTAGAAAAGGACGTTTTCCCGCAGTTAGAGTGCTTAAGCCCTCACGACTAATTTTTTTCAGGAAGTCGAAAGTTTATTAATAATTTCTTTTTAAAATTGCCAAAGTAATTTGTTTGTGAAAAAACTCCGTTCAAAATTATCTCATAACCTTAGGGCTGTATGCAGCACAATTTTTTTAATCATCACGTAACATTTCACATATATTCGCAATGTATCTTAAATTGTGACTGCGCTA
Organism: Merzomyia westermanni; assembly: GCA_949987695.1. NCBI lineage: Eukaryota > Metazoa > Arthropoda > Insecta > Diptera > Tephritidae > Merzomyia > Merzomyia westermanni. The sequence continues at coordinate 80,596,552 of OX465288.1, forward strand.
TCTACTGAATACTCAAAACATAGATTCATATGTGAGCAGCCATTTGCTGCTATGAGAGCTATAATTGCGTTTATTGGCAACTGTGATTGCGAACGGTAGCGGGGAACAGATGCTGCCACAGTCCTAGTCGCTGTGACAAAATCACAGTTGCACGAATATTTGGCAACTCTAAGTCAAATCCTACTATCATGTAAAATTTTTCCATTAGTATCAGCTTAGACAATACATACCCAACTCGCGTTACTTTCAGCCAGTTTCATGCTTACTGGGCTTATTTGAGGAGAATATTTCAGACATATACGAGTATGTGGTAATTTCAGCCAAGGCGACGTTTAATCTAGTAGCTGAGATAAGATTTTCTCGCAACTCACAACGAAACCGCCAGCTACATTCTGCTGCATCATTCAAAATAACTGCAGAGCTTCTATATGTTGAAATAAATCTTCAAAGACAAGTTTAGCACTGAAAACGACCACATACTCGTAACTGCTAAACATATATCTTCTTTTCTATTATCAGAAGCCTTACAAAGCAGGGATACAGGCATTCTCCAACTCGTTATGTGTCGCAGTTCTTGTATAGCATTTTAGAAGCGCTCCATGCAATGGTGAAGCAAAATTTTCCTTTTTTGTTTTGTTCCAAAGCCTCCTTTATCTATTATCCTACGCTCCCCGGGTAGGTCGAACATGCAGACAGCGGGTCGGGTAGCATTGTCGAGAATATGTTTGCGTTTTTCTCCACTAGCGTTGTTTCCCAAAATTTCGACCGCGAAAATACACTGAGAGGAGTGTCATCGCATTCCCCTGTTTGCGTCGCATCGAAGCATCTGCTAGATGATGGCCATATGTTGGAAGGGGTTACCGAGAGTACCGCGGATAGCGGCTTAGCGCGACTGCACACACACACCTGATCTGCATGTTTGTAGGAGCATGTGGTAGTATGTCTGAGTTATTCTAATTACGAAAGCGATAACATTGTTCCTGTGCTATTTTAAGTTCTTAGCAAAACAAATTTAGAGAAGTGCGTCGAAAAGACTACGAAATAGCCTTTTGATTTAATTAAAACTATTTCCAAGTTCAGTGCGAGTTTGTGGTGTCTCTTAGAGAATTTGTTCGTTTGGGTGTATACGCTGTAATTTTTCTTAAATGAATCATGAAATGAATTTTCCATTCAACACATTGTTGAATTATACAATTTTTGTCACCCATTGACGTTTTTGACAGGCGGGTTAGGGGTTTAGAATATGCCCAAGGTAGGCATACCGGTCGTAAGGGGCGACTAATATGCACAAAGGTAATGACGTGCAACTCGATGGTTGATCTACGGATATGATGCCTCTCACCTCTCATTACCCATCTTATCCTTCCTTACGGAAGGAGGGGTGAAATGACCCAAAACCTTCGGGGAGTGTTTTTGTCGTTACCACAACAACAACAACAGTTCTTGGCTTCATGCTAAACCATAGTTATTATTATGAAATAGTAGAGATAACATGAGTTGATGTGATGTTTAAACCTTTCATGGACATGAAATGGTATTATAACGTTGGTCCGATGTTTGTAAGTATGAGAAGAAAAGAGATAGACCCACCAATAAGTATACCAAAATGATCAGGATGATGAACTGAGTCGATTCCCTTTCCATCTGTGCGTCTGTCGGTTTGAACGCAAACTAGTCCTAGAGAATGTAAATTTAGAGACAACTGCCATAACTTTTTTTACGGTTCTATTTAGGAAGCTGCTAGACTGCTACATCAGAGATATATTGGCACTCTCTTTTAACCATTCAGCGTTGGTTTTGTATCAGCTAAAATCCTATTTCAATAAATTTTGTACCATAAAATTGATCAAGCTGTTTGTTTTGTAGTGTCCATTTTTCACATCCGATTTGTGCTCATAGGTTTTGTTTATTTTTATATACTAACAATGCAGTTGAATTATTTTTACGGCCTGTACGCAAAAAATCCCTATGTGCAAAAAACGACGTAAGAGCAATGATTCTCGATTTTAGCTTTTTGATGAAAATAGATCACTTATTATCATACACATAACCTCCCAAAATTTCGTAGCTGTGAAACGTGCCGTTATAAATTAAGAGCAAAAGCAATTTAGTCGTAAGTACGAGGTGTGTTCAAAAAGTATCGCGAATTTTGTGTTTTTTCAAAAATTATTTATTTATTCATTAATATCTATTTTGTCCCCTTCAAAGTAATCCCCATGAGATATTATACACTTGTGCCAACGGTTTTTCCAATCTTCGAAGCATTTCAAAAAATCATTTTTTTGTATCTTGTTCAGCTCCTCCTTCGATGCCGTCTTTATCTCGTCAAGAGAAGCGTAACGTCGTCCTTTCATGGGCCTCTTCAGTTTAGGGAACAAGAAAAAGTCACAGGGGGCCAGATCTGGGGAATACGGTGGCTGCGGCATCATTAGTGTGTTGTTTTTGGCCAAAAAGTCGCGCACAAGCAACGATGCGTGAGCAGGGGCGTTATCGTGGTGCAAAAGCCAATTTTTGTTCTTCCACAAATCCGGGCGTTTCTGGCGGATTGCTTCGCGCAAATTGCGCATAACTTGCAGGTAATATTCCTTATTGACCGTTCTTCCCTGTGGCAAGAACTCATGATGCACCACGCCCCTGCAATCGAAGAAAACTGTCAGTAAAACTTTCACATTCGACCGAACTTGGCGCGGTTTTTTCGGTCTTGGTTCGTGCGGCAGCTTCCATTGAGATGATTGAGCTTTGGTTTCCACGTCATAACCATAAACCCACGATTCGTCACCAGTTATGACCCTCTGGAGCAAATTTGGGTCGTCGCGGACAGAGTTTAACATCTCATCGCGATACTTTTTGAACACACCTCGTACATGTGTTTTTCTTATTTACATTTTTAGTGAGCCCAAAGTAGCTGTTACGTCTTTTTTTCTTTTGAAGTTAATGATAAAATATGATATTTCATTGTCAAAATCAGTTAAAATGGTAAGATTCGGTATATATACTGACTATAATTCTATGCAGGATTTTTACATAAATTTTGGAAAATCTGCGTAACACGGCCTACATATTAATAAACAAATAATAGTTTCACAATCAATTGAGTGATAAAACTTGGTACTAAACATATCATTGTTACGGAGAGTATACCCAGTGAAAATTAACTAAATCGTGTTTCGACCACGCAATTTTACAGAAACGTTTACTGAAAAGGAGATAGATATAAATACAGAATAGGCTAACTCTTTGGTGATATCAATTTTAGTTAAGTTAATTATTTTTGGAGCAGTGATCGTTTTTAATTTTTAGTTGTTAATCGATATTAGAAAAAAATTACAACAATTTGTACAGCGATATTATGGGATGACCTGTTTCGAGGTCACCAACTTCTCATCAGATCCCTTCTCGAAACACGTCATCCCATACCTCGGGAAACACGTCATCCCATCCCATCGCTTAGCACATCGTTGTAATTTTTCTCTAATATCGATTAACAGATATCAATTTTATTCTGTTGGTATACTATTTCCAAATTGATATTGTTAAAATAATTAAAGAATCAATTGATTTGTGAAATTCGTGTGGGAAAACTCAAGAAAGTCGAGTAATAAATATTCCCTCTTTAATATCATGTCTGTTTGTGAACTGATATCGGACATTTCAAAAAACACATAAAAAGGCGTTTACTTATTAAATTAAATGGAGAGTAACTGTTTAAACGGTTTTGGCCGTCAAATATATCGGACCTGTAATTTCTTCGATTTGCAAACTGGCGCGAAATGGTGATTCCTTCGGAGTGGTGGTCTCCCTCCGATTCCAAAGCCAGTTGCCGTTAAGAATGCATTCAGGTCCGGAACATCTTCATTCATGGCCTAGCCAACGAAGCCAGTGTTTTAATTCGTTGAACTATGTCGATGTTTGCATACCGCTCATCATTAAAACTTTTTGGACGTTGCCAGGGGGTAGAGGTCCATAAATCTTTCAAAGGAAATTTCTCTCCAATACTCCAAGAACTCTATCAAGAGATATTGGCGTCCATCTTTCTGCACTATGCAACAGGAAGAGCACTTAGCACCATGCATTCATCCTGCCATATTTTTTATAGAAGCTGATGCATGAATGGTCAGGCCAAAAAAGACGTATGCGCCAATAATTATGCTTATATTACACATATAAAAATAAAATTGATTGCATTATATAGGTTGGGCTAAAAAAAATTCTAAGTGCCTAATTTCATGGCAATACATAAACTGAATGCGAAATAATTAAAAAAAAAAAACTTTCTGTAAAATTTTCTTTTTGGCTCTTACGTCTTTTTTGCGCACAGGGCTCGATATGTAAAGTATCCAAGACTATAAAAGAGCCCAAGACCATTTCTACCATGCCATTGAGCATGGACCGCCATCTGGCGGTACTGGATGCTAGCCATCAAGGGCGTTCCCAGGGTGTCGACGGGGGGCCGTTGCCGCCCCCTACCGAATAAGGAATGCAAAACTGAGCTTTAAAAAATCAACAGCAAATATTTTTTTGAATTTGTAGATGATAAGAGATCTCAAAGTTTTTATTAGTTTTTAAAAGTCCAATTAATAATTGGTGCGTTTTCGTGCAATTGCATAAGTTTGTCAGTTTTTTTCAATTAATCGTGAATTGCCCTAATAACTTCGAATGACAGTTAAAGGGTCCAATGCATAAATCGGTCAAGTCCACTTTTTGCTCAAAATGAGTTAGGTTCAGATTCTTGCCCAGTTTTGAATTCTGAATCTTCCACTGTTCAAACCAGACCTTTAACTTTTAAAACCTGGAAACTGCAGTGTATAAACGTTGGCAAACACTTTACTTTGCATAAACCGCGAAGGAGGGTCCTATGCATAAGTCCGTCAAGTCCATTGCTTTTATCTTGATAAAAGATAAAATATCTTATTTTAGATGAGTTTTTAAAAACCCAAGAAAAATTATAATTATTTAGCAATTATATATATCTATGTAACTAAAAAAGGGATGTGAAAAAAAACTATATACAAATTTTCTTTGTTCTCAGGATGTTATACTGCTGGGGCTATAGTGTAAAGCGCAAAACATTGATGCCGTTGGCGTATCGCTGTAGTCGTATCCTTAACGTAAGCGAAAAACCAATATGCAATTGGTCGGTAACGTTTTGATACGGATAGGAAATTACGATACAGCACTAATATTCGGTTGCATTGTTTCTCATACGGTTGGTTGAAACAGCTGTTTTATAAGGTTACCGATAACGCACCAGTCTTTTAAGCTTAAGGTTTCGCTCTAACCTAGACTTCCTTACTTATTTATACTTATAACTACGCTATAAGCTAATCAGAAAAAATTGTCGCATCCTCTTTGTGACGAGCTGGGAACGCCCTTGCTAGCCATAATGGATTTTTGTTTTGTAGTGACCATTTTCACACCATCCGATTTATGTTCATCGGTTTTGTTTATGTTTGTATACCAACAATTCAATTGAATTTTTTACGGCCTATACATTTGTTAAGTGTCCAAGACTATAAATTAGCTCAGGGACAAGAGTAATGGTTGAAGTGGTTTAAAAAGGGCAAAGACACCAGGTACCATGGTTCGTCCTTACAATGCGTTGCGGGCTAGACCAATTGCTACTTCATGGTCTACAGATACCTGTCTTGAGAAAAAAGTTGAATTCATTGAGTACGGCGGTAAGCTTTTCGTCGTCTTTTTAAGAAAACTGGCTGGCCTGTTTTTACTGTTGATGTGGGGCGCAGACCGAGGTCTCTGAAAACTCGGATAGTAGGTCAGCAAACGATAAGATGTAGTTGAACTTTTGTATTTCATTAAGCTTGATTCTGTAAGTTTGTTTAGGAGTTTGTTGCCGCGCATGTCGATTAGTAGGTCGTAGAAGCGAATAATGTCAGCTTTAATGATAAGAGTTCATTATGGCTTCCTTGACCTCGGTGACAGTGAAGCAATGAGCGCTGATGTGTCTGCGCCTGAAGCATGGTTCATCTCTTGGTCGTGTCAGCAGAGTTCGCGCATTGCCTGGGGTCCGACTTGATGCTCTTACCAAAGGTAGTGACCGACTTATCTGTCGGTGTGGGTAAGACAACGAAGAAGCGCTCTGTATATTCTGGAAAACGGTCCCAGTCCGCCATGTTGAAGTTAATAAATGTACGGAATTCGGATGTAATCAAGTCTGTAGGTCGCTCACATTCCCACAACATCCGGTTCTATCGTACCGGAATAGCCAGTTTTTTTTTACCCGGCCAAGGGCAGTGTAACCCTGGCTAATTTGTCGCGTCACACCCTGACATTGTTATCCTCGAAACAATCCCTTGCAGCGGGGTTGCTCCATTATCTCTTACAACGGGCTGGTATCGAATCCTACTCCGTACGAAGAGACTGGATCTGCCGTTGTACACGTCGCTCAAGAGCACCCCCACCGCTCCCTTCCATCCGCAAGTAGCCACAATGCAATGCCTACCTCACCCTATCCGGGCACGAACATTTGCCGAGCGTCGGCCCCCTCTCTCTCCGCCCCAATGTCACCACCTACTTCAGCATGCACGTTAGTCAGGACCACCGTCTCCTTGTGCCTTACCTAACATTGTCATCAGGCTTTTATAACGGAGGTTCAGAAACCTCGCGGCTTTAATAGGGTTGGACCATAATGAAAATGCTGTTAGAAGAGTAGGCTCAGTTGATCAAATGAATAGATGGTTCGTATCAAGGGGAGACAATGCCGGGCAGACATTTGGCATGTGCCGATATCCAGAACGAAGTTTAGCCAGCATGACTCTTGTCTCCCTAGGCAGTTCGCCGATGCACCTTTGGATCAAACGGCGAGAAAATGTGATGCCTACTCTCGTCATAGTGCTTACGGAGTTGACTTCTTATTCTCCTGGGAGGAGGATTTTCGTTGAGCAGATTCCTGTTCGGAGGCTGCGGTTTATAGCAGCTGAACAGAAATTGCCTGGTCAACATCTCGCAATGCTCTTTTACACCGAGCATTTTTTTCCTCACTATGAAAGTGGTGCTCAGGAGACATAAGGAGGCACCCCGTGGCAGTTCTGAGTGCGGTGTTTTGGCAGTCCTGCAACCTCCTCCAGTGTGTGTCTGCTACTTTGGTGGCAATCGCGGCTACATGAGCACGGAAGTTGAACATGTTACCAAACGTGACCCCTAAGATTTTGGGGTGTGTGACAGTCGGAAGCTTAATGAGGTCGACGTAGACGTCTAATTCCATGTTCACCTGCGCTGTCCACGTCGTAAATAAGGTGGCCGAGGACTTGGTCTGTGACAGTGTCAGATTTCGTCCAGCGAAAAAACCGGACAAGGATGGGAGGTATAAGTTAACTCTTGAGCAGAGCTCGTCTACAGAGGGGCCCGTCGCCAGGATAGTGCAGTAATCGGCGGAGACGATCGAGACACACTCTGGTGGGGAAGGGAGCCTCGATATGTAGTAATTAAATAAAAGCGGGGATAGGACACCACCCTGTGACACCCCTTGTTTAATTATACGTGGTTTTAATCTTTCGCCTCTAAATTCAACCGATGACTGCCGACCACTCAGATAGTTGGCGGTCCAACGACTTAGACAGGGGGGAAGGTTTGAAGCCCCCAGGTCGTTAATGAGTTGCGCATGATTGACAGTGTCGAAAGCTTTCGACAGATCAAGCGCAACTAGCACGTTCCTGTCATTTGGACGAGATTGGTTGAGACCGACACCTATCTGTGTGGTGATGGCGTTTAGCGCGGGGGTAGTGCTATGCAATTTACGGAATCCATGCTGATGTTCGGCTAGTCGCAAGTTGGCTGTGAAGTAAGGGAGAAATACCATCTCCAAGGTCTTCACTACTGGCAAGAGGAGTGATATCGGTCGATAAGACTGCCCCTCGTTGGCCTGCTTGCCGGGCTTTAGTAGTGGCACCACCCTTGCCTGTTTCCATCTTTTGGAATGACAAAGGTGGTCATAGACAGATTGAAGACAGTTGTTAGGTACCTTACTCCCTCTTCTCTGAGATGTTTTAGCATCAGCATGGATATACCGTCTGGGCCGATCGATTTGGAGCTTTTGGACCCCCGTATGGCCTCCCGAACTTCCGTGGTGGTGATGGCAATGGTCACTTGGCTATTTTTTCGTTTGTGTGCTTCCCTGGTGGCTCTTCTAATTTCCTTGTCGACCGGAGGATGCAGTACAAATTGCTGGCAGACTGTACCTTATCACCAAAGGTGATGGATATTTTGTCGTTAGGTTTGGTCGGATTTGACAAGGATTTAACAGTGGACCATAGTTTGCCAACACCAGCAGAGAGGTTACAGGACATTAGGTGCTCCTCCCATTTGGCGCGTTTGTGTTGACCAACCAGTCGTCTGATTTCCGCATTGGGATCTTGAATTTGGGGATCCGTAGGGTCCAAGCGTCGCGCTTGGTCACGTTCACTAGCCAGGGCCGCTGCCTCTGCGGTGAAATACGGACGTATCTCCTACCTAGCGAAACACTTTTTCCCCTTCTCGTACGTCAGACGGGATGGGAAGAGCAGCGAAGGTGCTCTTAGTGAAGTTAAGAAAACCAACCCAATCAGCTTTGCTGAAATTAGTGAAAGTGCGATTTTCAGAAGTGACAAAGTCATTGGGGCGATCGATTGAGAGGACTATCGGTAAATGATCTGATGCAAGAGTTAGCATTGGTCGGCATTCAACGCAGTTTATGAGACCCGCGCTGACAATTGTGAGGTCTGGCGAACTAGAACAATTTACCGCAACTCTCGTGGGGGCATCCCCGTTCACAGTGCAAAACGTCGAATCATATATTTGTTCAGCCAATTCCTATCCCCTACCATCAACCTGTAGGCTTGAGTGCCACAGATCGTGGTGTGCGTTGAAGTCTCCAAGGATTACACGATTAACGCCTCTGAGTAACGCACTGATGTCAGGGTGGTAATCCCTCGGACAGCAGGTGGCAGGAGGTATATAAATGTTAATGATCAATTGAGAGGACTATCGGTAAATGATCTGATGCAAGAGTTAGCATTGGTCGGCATTCAACGCAGTTTATGAGACCTGCGCTGACAATTGTGAGGTCTGGCGAACTGGAACAATTTACCGCAACTCTCGTGGGGGCATCCCTGTTCACAGTGCAAAATGTCGAGTCATCTATTTGTTCAGTCAGTTCCTGTCCGCTACCATCGACATGCTCGAGTGCCACAGGTCGTGGTGTGTGTTGAAGTCTGCGAGGATTACACGATTGTCGCCTATGAGTAACGCATTCGATATCGCCTAACCGGACAACCATACATTGACGTTCTAAGGTGTCTACAGCCGTCACAGGTCCGAAGATCTGATCGGGCACCGATCTTTGTCTCATGTAACGGAGCCCATTGTCGTCTCCTTCGCCGAGGTCAAGGAAGCCATAATGAAGGCCAAGCCCTCAAGATCAATCGGACCCGAAGGTATTGCCATGCAGATGTTGTAACACTTAGGCGACGAGGGTAGGTTTATTTGGCGGCTCTATTTAACCTCTCGCTAACCACTTTCGTCATTCCTTAGATTTGGAAACAATCGATTGTGGTCCCCCTACTAAAACTAGGGAAGCCGGCGACCCAAGGAGAATCATATCGTCCTAAGTTTCTCCTGACGCCGGTTGCGAAGTTATTGGAGACCATTCTGCTCCCGTATTACACTTCAAACCTGCGCTTGGCCGAACACCAACATGGTTTCCGGAAGTCACACAGCACAACATCTGCTTTGAACTTCATAACGTCGCAGATAAACTATGGTTGGAATCAACATCCTCCAACCCATAGGACGGTGCTCGTGGCATTTGACCTCTCTAAAGCTGTCGACACGGTCAACAATGCCACGCTCCTATGGACCTGGATGAGACACCGTTCCATGCCGCCCTAAAAAGGTGGACCGCTAACCACTTCAACGGTCGGCAGGCATCAGTCAAATTTAGGAACAAGAAATCTAGGCCATGAAGAAGAAAAAAAAGGGGTGCCGCAAGGTGATGTTCTCTCTCCCCTTTTGTTTAATTTCTATATTTCGAGATTTCTCCCCCCACCAGAGGGAGTCTCCATTGTTTCCTACGCTGACGACTGTACGATAATGGCCTCGGGCAAGAGTTCCTCCATTGACGAACTCTGTACTAGAATCAACAGTTACTTCCGTGACCTTCCAGCTTCTTCACCCAGTGAAATCTGACCCTATCCGACTAAATCGACGGCGACCCTGTCTACGACATGGAATGCGCAGATGCGCAGATGGGGCAAGAGTTAAATGTCCACGTAGACGGAGTACCTCTACCTACTGTCAACCACCCGAAAATCTTGGGTGTGACATTTGACAACGGCCTCACCTTCGCTGGTCATGCCACCGCAATAGCTTCAAAGGTACAGAGCCGCAATAAGATCCTCAAGTCACTGGCCGGCAGTACTTGGGGGAAAGATAAAGAACCATTGCTTGCTACATATAAGGCTATTGGCGGACCGGTTATTGACTATGCTGCGCGCACAACCTTCCTACACCAATTGGAGGAAATTGCAAGTCTGCCAAAACACCGCCATCAGAACTGCTACGGGATGCCTGTGAATCCCGTTATCAATATCCAACCACCTGAATTGGCTGAAGAGAAACGTGTACTTCTGAGGGAGACTAGAGTCATGCTAGCACAACTTTGTTGTGGATATTGTAATAGGTTAAACTCTTACACCTGTTCTCCCGTTCAATAGAACCAACTCTTCTAACATCTATATCACTTTGGTCCAACCCTGTGGAAACTGCGCGTTTCCTCGGACTTCCGTTAGAAGAGTATGATGACAATTAAGAGTGATCGTGTCCATTAGGCAGGGCGAAGCACTGTTAACAACCACAACTACAACGTACCCAGAGTGGGCCTGGCTAAGGGTTATTTTTTTTTAGCGCGGCTAGAGCCGCCTACTTAGAAAGGAGTTCTGCGCAGAAGTACTGTGGATGGCGTAGATGGTGTGTAATAGGTTAGGGGTCCCGAACAATTTTGCAGAAAGGTGTTCTGCGCAGAAGTATTGTGGATGGCGTCGCCAGCGTGGGACCGGCTAAGGGTTATTTTTTTTAGCGCGGCCAGAGCCGCCTACTTAGAAAGGAGTTCTGCGCAGATGTACTGTGGATGGCGTAGATGGTGTGTAATAGGTTAGGGGTCCCGAACAATTGTGCTGAAATATTCTGAATATTGTTGGTGCGTCTATTGTGAATTGTTAAATATTTAGTAAGATGACGACTATTGATGCCATCAATCAATGATCAAATGAAAGCAGCAAGCAATCGCTTTTGAAATATTAATGAAAGTTATTTTTAAAGGTAGTAAAGCGATTTAGGGAAAAAAAGGTCACCAATTTTTTTTTAAATTTTTTAAATAAGTAATTTTTACACAAAACTTTAAAATGAGCATATAAAATATATATACCTAATTAAAGGTAATTGAAATACCTATTAAATAATGTTAATTTTTTTAAATTAAGAAATGCTGTATATGAACTTTGACCTTCTATAACTTTTGTTGTTTCTCCCCCCAAAAAAAAATAGCGTTATGTTCACTGCAATGATGTCTATCGAGCCCAATTTTTTTTTTTTTTTTATCAAAGCGTTGGAGCTATTCTGCATTTGTTCCAATTTTCTGTCATTTTCATGTGGTGGTTGTAATCACAGGTTAGGGTGTACTGAAAAGTGCAGAAGTGTATTCTGCGCAGAAATACTGTGGACCGCGTAGCCGGTGTACCGGCTAAGGGTTATTTTTTCAAAAGCGGCCTAAGGCTGCCAACTTAGAAAGGTGTTCTGCACTAAAAACTATAGATCACACCCCAGATTTAGGATCAGCCTATGGTTAGTGTTCGTTTTTTTGCAAACATTTTCCAAAATAATAAAAATATTTATTCTACGGAACCAGATTCTCATTCTTTGGACAGAAAGGCGCCTTTTGATGCCCATATCGATATTTTTGGATGAATATTAGCACTCGGCGGCGGTTGTAAACAATTAATTTTAGTCGCCTCGCACTGCTGCCATTCCCGCCTCACCCACTCCGGACTGTCGCTCACGCTCACCAGCGTCTCCATCTCGCACGGCCGCTCAACACTCCTATCTCCTCCGGAATAGGCCAGATATGACCATCGCCGAGCGTCAGTCCCCTCTTTCTCTGTCCCCAAAAAAAATTCACTTGCGATATGTTCGTGGTATTTTATGTAAAAATGAGAAAATTATAGGCCACGAGGTAGGTGCCAAATAAAACATTTGACGCACACCGTGCAATAGTCTCAATAGCCTAGTAGATAAGATGTTGCTCTAACAAGCGGGAGGTTTCGAGTTCGAATCGTGGCAATTTTTCTTTTTTTTCTACTTTTTTTTACTTCATACTTTTGTTTTTATTTTTTTATAACAATTAAATTTTAATAAATATTTATAAAAATTAAAATTTGCACATAATGCAATTATTTTGGATTTTACACTTGTTATCACTGCCATTATAGGCATCGTTATTTTTATCGAAATACATAACGAAAATACATTTGTTCCACACTTATAGAAACACTATTCAGCGATAGCTACATAACAGGGTTGCACTTTGCGTTAAAATTATTATCGAAAGGATACAGAAACGGGCTACTGGGCTCGCAAGCGGTAACCTCTGGACGGATACGTTCATAGCCACCTGTTGGAGTACACAGCCGCCTTCCACGCCAGACAACAACGGCCAAGGCGCTCCCAACTCTAGACTGCGACACAGCTTAGGCTTCAGCCTACCTCCACCTAAGCAAACGCATCCGTCCCTCACGCCTAGCATCTCCCCCTCTCCTCCCTACACACTTCCAAATTTACAGCTGAACTGTAACCAAGACTTCTGGGACAAAATAGATCAATCCAACTATAAAAGTTGAATGGATAAAACTGTAGCAAATACTTTGAAGCAGGAAAAGACTGAAATTGTTGCTCTCATTAACAGTTCCTTGGAGGTTCAAATTGTTCATTGCATTAATTGAGAGGGTTTACCCTAAACATAGAATTCGTCATTTGTAATTTTTCATATGTCACATCCTCGAGGTGATTATCAAGAGCTTTTACTTTTATGCTTAGTATTCTTGGATGGGTATTTAGAGGAATCATTGACTTTTATAGGCCGTGCCATGCATCATGCGCGATGGATGTCGAAGACCATCTACAGCTTGAAAATGTTTTTATTTCGTAGTCAATTTAAACATTCAACTGAAGAGAATAACAATTTACGCCAAATTTGTATTTTTGTGGTATTATTTTATATCAAGGTTTGGTTTTGCTCAATGTCAGCTATCCAAGCGCCAAATAATGACTTAGAGTTCATAAAAAACTTGATTAAATTTAAATATATGAATCCACCGGTGATGCAAAGAGCTTGTCAAAAAATGATTTAGCACTTGTGGTATTTAAATGAAGAACTGGCCGCACTCTCATTATTTGACTATAATGTATCAGTGGGTGTGGAAAGGAAAATGGCTACTGCAATTCGGAATGAGGAAAGTTGAACACAAATACGTCATCGGTATGAAATTGTCGAAAAAGATTTAGAATCTTTATTGCAAAAAGATGTGAGTGACTTCGTCTCGAAAAATTCGATTGAGCTATTCAAAAAATTTGATTTGCGATGCAATTTTTTGGTGGATGATATCTCAACATGGCATAATAATGATACATATAAGGAATGTTTTGAATATTTCAATACAGTAAAAGTCACCAATGATGTAGCTGAACGAGGGGTCGCTTTAATTGAAGAGTACAACAATTACCTCACTAGAGATGAGGAGCAACTACAATACCTACTGCAAGTAGTTCGCGAACATAGGCAGAGATATCCCAACTGCAATAAGACAACTCGCAGTCAAATCGATTCAACTTAAATGTTTTATAATTGTTTAAAGAAGAAAACACTAATTTACTAATATTTTCCTATCTAACCAAGGTAATAAATAAATGAAACTACTAGCTCTGAAAACTTATTAATTTTTTTTTACATATGAATGGAATTCCATATTTTGAACAATTTTCAAAACTTAAAAAAAAATATTTTTGAAAACAGTTTTGTAGCCTGTTAAGTGTGAGTCTAACAAAGTGCAACTTAAAAGCGATTTGAAGGTCGTCCTGAATTTTTAGAATTTCTTTTCTGAAGCTTTTATGCGATTTCGTCCATACAACCATACATATGGTCAAAGGCTGAAAAAATTGGGCTAAAAATATTTACGACGACTTTAAAACCAACTTAAAGTTACCCTTTGTTAGATTAAAATTTAATCGCCTACAGAACTGCGCATTCAGTTTTTTTGTTTTTAATCAGAAGTTTGTTAGACCTTTAAGCTTTTAAACTTGGGATTTCGTAGAGAAAAGGTGCGAATTATGACTTGTCAAGCACTTTTTGTGGAGCATTAAATTGTCTATAAAACTGTTAAAGGGTTTTATTTAAATCGATATAGTTCTTTAGTAACAGGAGTTTGAATGATAAATAAAAAATCTTCCAAACAATTTGTATGGAAAATTGAAAAGTGCGATGCGGCAGTACTTAGCATTAAAATTAAGGGCTCATATTTTTGGAGCCCTGCTTTTGGATCTAAACAAAACTTTTGAACATGGTTCCGGAAGGATCCAAGAAAAACAATTTTTTTTTAAACGCTCTAATGCACATATAAATATTATTAGTAATATTATTTCTGAGTTGAAACATTATCCAGAAACTGGGGGCGTACTGGAAAAAGTACACTCTATTAAAAACATCTTTACACTACAACAGGCCATTAACATCATCTGCTCTAGTAGAGTGGTTTTTTTTTTGCTGGGGTTGTAAACATCTCTAATTTTGAAAGATTAGTCTCGCTTAAAACAAATATGAATTTTTATACAGCAAAATGATCCTAAGCTAAGAATTTTCGTTGATTTCTTGTAATATGCTAATATAATACCTTGAATTTCGATCTTGATTAAAAAATTACCTGAAGTTCCATCCAATTTTAAAATATGTCAAATATGTTCCGAGAAAGCACTTTTTAATTACATAAATTATACTTGAATGATTCAGATCCAAAAACAAGTGAATAATTTGCTAGATTTAAATGGTCATTATAAAAATTTTTAGCTGTATGCATAATAGGTGTTGCGGATTTCCTTCATAAGTCTGTATGTTTCATACAAAGTTCAAAATATTCCGCCACAATCAGGGATGGTAAATATCATGATATTTCCTGAAAATATCTAAATATCGGGTATTTACGATATAAATCGGATATATTGATATATATCGGATATTTTCATAATCGCAAAAACATCATTTTATTAATAAGTACATGTGTTAAAATTATCTTCATAAATAAAGCTATGAAAACCTATTGTTGTTTTGGTAACGGTAAATACATAAAATACTTTTATATTGTGGTAAAAAGAACGAACTCAACAAGTAAATTCCAAAATACTTTTGCAAATTTATTTCTAAAATTCAATGAACACAAACATTAATTATGTTTTATTGCTTTGTAAGCCGGACCAGAACAAGTCATCTATTGAACCATCGGAATCACCTAAAAGGTCCAGATATGCCTCTATTGACTGCGAATTTCCTGATGCCCCACTGCTTTCATCTTCAAATAATTCCCAAACGAAATCTAAATTTGTAGCCTTATCAGAAGTATTTTGATTAAAATACCGAAACATGAATGTCAATTTTCCAGCCTTTAATTTGTTACGAAGTTTGGAATGGACAAGACCAAATGTAGAAAAAATTCTTTCAAGCCCAGCAGTGGCAGCAACTGCTGTTAATAATTTGAAGCACAGTTTGAAGATCATCCACCTAGGCAAACGCATCCGTCCCTCACGCCTAGTATGTCCCCCGTCTCCCCTCCTACACACTTCAAAATTCTGCAGCTGAACTGTAACGGATTAGCTGGAAAGATCGCCGAGATAACTGACTTTATGAAGACACACAACATCAAAATCGCCGCGATACAAGAGACAAAACTGAACACGAGATCGGACTTACGAACTTGTGATGGGTATAATGTACATCGTAAAGACCGTCCCAGCGGTCTTGGGGGTGGCCTTGCGTTCATTACACATCACTCTGTACAATACAATCTATTTTCCCCTGACGTCGACCCCAGGGACTCTACCTTAGAATGCCAAGGCATAGCAGTCCGGTCAGGAGACGCCGACATCTATATTCCTCCTGCCACGTGTTGTCCTAGAGATTATCATCCCGACATTAGTGCGTTGCTAAGGGGCAATAACCGTCTAATCCTAGGCGACTTCAACGCACATCACGATCTCTAGCACTCCAACTTGCCAGCAGACAGCAGAGGACACGCAATTGCAGACCAAATAGATAACTCAGCATTCTGTACAGTCAATGGAGATGCCCCCACCAGGGTGGCAGGTAACTGTCACAGTTCGCCAGACATCTGCATAACGAGCGCTTGCCTAATTAACTTTGTCATCTGGCGACTGATGTTTACATTAGCTTCAGACCACCTACCCATGTTACTCTATGTTGAACGACCGACCGACTTCATAACGACTGATAAATTAACATACATCAACTTCACCAAAGCGGACTGGGACCGCTTTACTGACTATACAGAGCGCTCCTTCGCTGCCTTACCCACTCCTACAGACGTACGCAAAGGTGAAAGAGAGTTTCGCAAGGTCATTGATTCAGCCTCTGGCCGCTTTATTCCTGCTGGCAGAATACCAGAAATTCGTCCGAATTTCCCTGCAGAAGCTGCGGCTATGGCAAGAGAACGTGACCAAGTGAGACTCATCAATACCGCAGATCCCAGAATCAAAGATCTCAATGCGGAAATTCGTAGGATAGTCAACGAACACAAGCTGACCAAGTGAAAACAACATCTTGAGGCATGCAACCTCTCCGGCGGAGTCGTCAAATTATGGTCGACAGTCAGGATCCATCGGACCCGACGGAATCGCCATGAAGATGATTAAACACCTAAGCCACGAGGGGCAGAGTTATTTAGCGGCTCTTTTCAGCCTCTCTCTAACTACTTTCGTCATACCTGAGATATAGAAACAGGCGATTGTAGTTCCCCTACTAAAACAAGGGAATCCGGCGAACCAAGGAGATTCTTATCGTCCGATATGGTTTCCGCAAATCTCACAGCACTACATACGCTTTGAATGCCATTACAACGCAGATAAATTATGGTTTGAATCAACACCCACCAAACCATATGACGGTTCTCGTGGCACTTGACCTACCAAATCCATTTGATACGGTCAACCACGCCACACTCTTCGAGACCTGGAAGAGACACCGCCCCTGCCGGCCTTAAAAGGTGGACCGCTAATTACCTCAATGGTCGACAGGCATCAGCCAAATTTAGGAACAAGAAATCTAGACCACGAAGAATAAAACAAGGGGTGCCGCAAGGTGGTGTTCTCTCTCCCCTCTTGTTTAATTTCTATATTTCGAGACTTCCCCCCCCCACCAGAGGGAGTCTCAATTGTTTCCTACGCTGACGACTGCACGATAATGGCCTCGGGCAAGGGTCCCTCCATTGATGAACTCTGTATCAGAATCAACAGTTACCAGCTTCTTCACCGAGCGTGATCTGACCCTGTCTCCGACTAAATCTACGGCGACCCTGTTTACTACATGGAATGCGCAGATGGGGCAAGAGTTAAATGTCCACGTAGATGGAGTACCTCTACCTACTGTCAACCACCCAAAAATCTTGGGTGTGATATTTGACAACGGCCTCACCTTCGCTGGTCATGCCACCGCAATAGCCTCAAAGGTACAGAGCCGCAATAAGATCCTCGAGTCACTGGCCGGCAGTACTTGGGGAAAAGACAAAGAAACATTGCTTGCTATATATAAGGCTATTGGCCGGCCGGTTATTGACTATGCTGCGGCTATATGGTCGCCCAACCTTTCTGACACCAACTGGAGGAAATTGCAAGTCTGCCAAAACACCGCCATCAGAACTGCTACGGGATGCCTGCTTATGTCATCTGAGTCTCACCTCCATCAAGAGGCAAAATTGCTCAATGTTCAAGAGCACGCGGAACTCTTGAGTAGACAGTTCCTTCTGAACTGTCACAAACCTAGCCATCCAAACCGCCCCCCAGAGACATAAGGAGACATCTCCGTAAGCATTACGATGAGATCGGGCATCATATCTCTTTGCCGTTTGATCTGCGGAACCATATACGGGCTCTAAATGACCTCCACACTGAGTCGGTAGACAGATCCCTCAGATCTCGACCTGTGAATCCCGTTATTAATACTCAACCACCTGAATTGGCTGAAGAGGAGCGTGTACTTCCGAGGGAGACTAGAGTCATACTAGCACAACTTCGCTCTGGATATTGTAATAGGTTAAACTCTTACTTATGCAGACTGAACCCCAACATACCAAATACATGCCCTGCATGTGGTATGACCCCTCATGATACCATACATCTCTTTTCCTGTTCAGTTGAACCCACTCTTCTAACACCCACATCACTCTGGTTCAACCCTGTGGAAACTGCGCGTTTCCTCGGACTTCCGTTAGAAGAGCCTGATGACAATTTAGAGTGATCGAGCCCATTGGACAGGGCGAAGCACTGTTAACAACAACAACAACAACCATGTTATAGGGAGTGTTGTTCTTAAGTGATTCCCAAATAAATATGATGGAAATGGCCTTGTAGGTTTAATCTCTGTAAGTACTCAAAAGCAACTTTTTTTCCTCATTATTTAGGTTAGTTCCTCGAAATATGTGATCACAAAGCTTAGCCAAATAATGCGAGGGCCATTTCTTTACGCTTCTTAAATTGTTTACATACCTTCGCTGGTTTCCCATGTAAGTCATTTTCCATTTTTCCCATATTTCTACTGTCACGGATATAGTGGCTCCATCCCTCTGCATCCTATCAAGAGCCTCGGATATTGGTTTCATTCGGCGCAAGAAATATCGTTTACAATTTTGAAAATATCTTTGTCAATTAATTCCTTTTTGTCTTGACACAACTGAAGTAGTATGCCACGATTTTCTAAGTAAGATTCTATGGCATCAGAAGCAGTTTTTCATCGAACTTGTTGTGGCATAATTAATCGTTTTCCTTTGGCTTTCTTATGCCACGCAGCTGGTAGGTGTGTATTTCAAAAATACTTAATGACTGACAATTTGTTCTAGCAGACCTGGTATTTGTATATCAGAAGCTAGTGGATGTAATATATGCGCAGAGTAACCTTACTGAATAATGTTAATTGAATGAGAGTCTAACAAATGTCTCATTTTCACCACATTTATAGTATTGTCAGTAACAACCCTTGTTACTTTAGCTGCAAACAACTTTTCTGTTTCCTCAATGGCTTCTGTTGCTATAGTTTTCAGGTATTCGGAAGTGTGTGCATTACCAGAAGTGTCAATTGTTTTTACCAAAAACGATTCTCCATATTCCGTAGTAACTGAACAACATATAATGGATGTATATTGGAACGATTTTTCGTCATCCCTTGTCAAATTTGGTTTTGAGACAAACCGGTTGCGGCGTTGTGCCATAACCAGTGTCGATTTTCTTTCTGATCTGTTGTTGTCGTTTGTCTTGTATTTATAGTAGGTAGCAGGTAACGTCAGCATGGGTGTCTGTTTGTGTACGTGTGTGTTGTGTGTGCACATTCAGAAATGGGGGTGGTTTGCATCGATCGGTTGTGGTTGACTGAGGCAGGTAAAAGTTGGTGATTTTTGTTGTTTGACCTTTTTTGCTTGTTTGTTGTTTTTGATCTTTTGCTGTTTTGTGTTTATTTGTCGGTGCGTGTGTGCTTGTTGTACCTGAGTGGTTGCTTTGTTTTTTGTAAACCAATTTTAAAGGTTCAAATATTGTGTCGGAAACAGTGTTTGTCTGTTCGTTTATTATTCTACCGTCGAATGTTTTTTGTTTGTAGATTTCCATGTTTTCGAGCACGTTCAGACGTGCTTGTACATGTAGGACCTTGACTGTTTTTTTTATGTTTCCTGGGGGGCATTTATTCTCCGCCATGTGATTCGCAAAGTTGAACTCTGGTATGATGGTTGGATTCCGTATCTTTTTGTTGTAATCTCTACTGTGTTCTCTGAACCTTGTTCTTACTTGCACAGTTACATTTGCAGTCAAATGCCGATTTAAAGCATATTGTTTGTATGGTTTTTTGGCTATAACTCGTCGACTAATTGATATTTTTTCAATCTTTTAAGCCAAATTATTGCTAGAGACCTGTGCAACAATTAAAATTAAAAAAAAATAGATTTATAAAAATTTTGTAGTGCTTATGAAGCAAAATGTGGGACATTTTTTTTCATGCCTTTTGAACATATTTTCCACAAAACTAAGTCTTTTTTCTTTCTGTTTGATCTATATGTTTCTCAATTTTTGCAGTGTTGGTTTTAAAGAAACATTGAAAAAGAAATTATAAAAATACGGAAAAAAATATAGTTTTAAAATGTTAGTTATGAAATTACAATTCAAAAAATTCTGAAAAAAATTTAAGATTTTGATAAAATTGCTTTGAGTTTTCACGAATGTTGCATACATTTTTAAAACGGAATTTATTGTGTGTTTAAAATTTCAAGTTTCGATTATAATTTTTTTTTTATGCTCCCCTTCTTCAAATCCTGGCTACACCACTGGTCCTAGTATATGGGCTGGTCGGAACAGTGCAGCAATAAAAAGTGGACATCTGTCTAAGTATACCAGCTGAAGTTTTCAGTGAATGCGCTTTCCATCTTCCCACACTTCCAGTAAGTAACGCAACTAAAAACATGGTTGCGGTGTACGTACTATGGACGAAGAAAGGTTAAAAGGGTTAAGGGAAACAAATTGTGAAATTCTCAAAATCTGAAAACAGAAAGATCGATAGTTAAAAAAAAAAATTCAACAACTGACAACTTAGCAAAACCATGAGTAAGTACATGGTGGCGCAAAAGTAATCCTCCTATCATAAAATGCTATAAATTTTGCGATTGGCCCCTAAAGTCAGTTCTGTTTTGACATTTATGTAGTAAACACATGCGAAATACACGTTAATAAACAATGTTACGCTACACTGCTCCAGAACGCGGAATATTGCTGACTATTTATTTGACCAATAATCGGTCGGTGAAAAACGGTTACTGCGCAAAAGTAATCCTCCTATCAGAAAATGCTATAAATTTTGCGATTGGCCCCTAAAGTCAGTTCTGTTTTGACATTTGTGTAGTAAACACATGCGAAATACACGTTAATAAACAATGTTACGGTTCACTGCTCCAGAACGCGGAATATTGCTGACTATTTATTTGACCAATAATCGGTCGGGGCCAAACGGTTACTGTGAATGGTGAGTGCTACAGAGCAATGATCAACGAGTTCTTTTTGCCGCAACTTGATGAATTGGGATTGGAAAACATGTGGTTCCAACAAGACGGTGCAACAGCACACACTGCACGTGCCACAACCGATATGCTGAACATCGGAAGCTTACTTTTGCGCCACCTAGTAAAATCAAATTATCTATCGTTAGCTTGATACACAAAGGCCCTTGTTGAAGACATGGGCTTCTGAAAAGATGCTGAAATTATATACGTATTATACTTACCAACTATACTTACAGTTTTCCACAATGTTACCTAAGAATCCCTTTTGTAACACCCTCTACTTAACTCTGATACTTACTTTATACTTACCTTCGTTACTCCAAAAAGCCTTCGCTTACATATGTTAAAAACACTACAAAACTACATACATACCCAAATAGATCGGCTGGCTAATGGCATATAAGAGCCAGCCTGATCAGTCGCTCGCTATACCCCGCGTCATTGTTTACGTCTACTAGTTTGGCATCTTCCTGTACGAATCGGAGTGGAAGGTAGTGGATGAAGGTACTCCGAGTGTGGAATGAAGGAAATCGCTTTTAGAGTTGTTTCTAAGTATGTGTAAATTACAACTAAAAACTTTGATTAAACTTAAATTTACATTTTATAGTAACTTATATTCACTAACTTGGGAGTTTTATGCCTTCACGTTCAATATTGCAGTATTTAAATTTGATCGTTTTATTACAGTGCTCCCTGTGTGGTTTGTGTGTGTGTGCGGATTCGGAGTAAGTTGCGCTACTACCCTGCAAAAAACGGAAATACTCCGTTTCATACTCCAAAGAATACTCCTAAAGAGTATCAGAGTACTCCAACACATATCCTCATTCATATAAAAAACGTGGTCCAATTTACATGGCAATGTCTGGTGATTGGATCACCTAATCCATCTCGGAGTACTCCTTTTCTTTGCTTTGGAATACTCTAAAGACCACCTACGTGAGAGTACTCTCGAAATTCTCTCATGGGATTACTCTATGGAGTAGGTGGTTCTCAAAAGAACACATACTCCCTTTCCGCTTTCGTCTAGAATACTCTACAGAGTAATCTTTTGGCAGCATTTTCAAAGTACTCCAACGTAGGTGCTCTATAGACTATTCGAAAGCAAAGTAAATGGTCCTCCAAGTAGGATTAGGTGATCCAATCACCGGACATCGCTATGTAAGTTGGACCACCTTTTTTATATGAATGAGAACAAGTATTGGAGTACTCTGGTGCTCCATCGTTTTTTACAGGGTAGTAGACATATACTATCATTGTAAACAAACATATATCTGTATAAAGATAAATAAATTAAATAAATTTAACTTTATAATTTATTTCCAAAGGAATAAAGTCCCTCTCCTATATTAAGTCCTTCTTTATTCACCAAGCCCTAACAAAAATTTTTTAATTTAACAGTAAAAGAAAAAAAGTTTATTCATGTAAAAGTACCATAAACTCTTTTTTAGTACTAACATAGGCTGTAATTTCGAGAAAACTGTTTATTAAGGTTACAATATTGTGCCAAAATTCTCAAGCATGTACCATCCCTAACTCAATAATACTCCCACCACTAGTTAAACACAACAGAGATTCCGATGGCTACGCTTATGCATGCAAGTATATACAAGCCAATAAATAACACTAACCCTTCGAGAACACGAAGACGGAACAACCAACTAACTTCTGGGTGCGTAGTCGTCATTTCGTAACTTAAAGGAATAGCTCCAAATTTTTGCAGCTCTCCTCGTTTCTACTATAACAGCAGAACGCACCTTTTCAACTCGCCTTCTTCTTTAAATGACGCTCAACCGTATAAACGATTTTGGCCGTCCAACATAGCTCGCCAGTCGTTACTTCTTTCTGCCAATTGGAAACTCCACTGGATCGCAAATCGGTCTCCACTTGGTCCTCCCATCGGAGTCTCTCTCTTCCTCTGCCATCACCGGCGGGTGTAGATAAAAACACCGTCTGGGCCGCAGAATCTTCATTCATTCGCACAACATGGCCTAACCAACGAAGCCGCTGTGTTTTAATTCGTTGGACTATGAAGGTGTCTGTATATAGCTCATACAGCTCGTCATTAAATCTTCTTCGGTACTCGCCGGCGCCAACGCGTGAGGGTCGGAAAATCTTTTGAAGAACCTTTCTCTCGAATACTCCCAGAGCCGCCTTATCAGATGTTGTCAGTGTCCAAGCTTCTGCACCATAAACCAGGACGGGTACGATGAGTATCTTATAGAGTGTAATTTTCGTTCTTCGAGAGAGGACTATACTTATCAATTGCCTACTCAGTCCGAAATAGCACTTGTTTCCAAGAGTGATTCTTCGATGGATTTCTAGGCTGACATTATTGTTGGTGTTAATGTTGGTTCCCAGGTAAACAAAATTCTAAAGAGGTTAAAAACTTATCTGCGCAACTCTATTTTCCCCTGACGTCGACCCCAGGGACTCTACCTTAGAATGCCAAGGCATAGCAGTCCGGTCAGGAGACGCCGACCTGCAAATCATAAACATCTATATTCCTCCTGTCACGTGTTGTCTTAGAGATTATCATCCCGACATTAGTGCGTTGCTAAGGGGCGATAACCGTCTAATCCTAGGCGACTTCAACGCACATCACGATCTCTGGCACTCCAACTTGCCAGCAGACAGTGAAGGACAGGCAATTGCAGACCAAATAGATAACTCAGCATTCTGTACGGTCAATGGAGATGCCCCCACCAGGGTGGCAGGTAACTGCCACAGTTCGCCAGACATCTTCATAACGAGCGCGGGCCTTATTAACTTTGTCATCTGGCGACCGATGCTTACATTAGCTTCAGACCACCTACCCATCTTACTCTCTGTTGAACGACCGACCGACTTCATATTACTGATAAAATAACATACATCAACTTCACCAAAGCGAACTGGGACCGCTTTACTGAATATACAGAGCGCTCCTTCGATGCCTTACCCACTCCAACGGACGTACGCAAAGGCGAAAGAGAGTTTCGCAAGATCATCGATTCAGCCTCATGCCGCTTTATTCCTGCTGGCAGAATACCAGAAATTCGTCCGAATTTCCCGGCAGAAGCTGCGGCGATGTCAAGAGAACGTGACCAAGTGAGACTTATCAATCCCGCAGATCCCAGAATAAAAGATCTCAATGCGGAAATCCGTAGGATTGTCAACGAACACAAGCTGACCAAGTGGAAACGACACCTTGAGACATGCAACCTCTCCGGCGGAGTCGGCAAATTATGGTCGACTGTCAAGGCCCTATCCAATCCGACCAAACACAAAGACAAGGTCGCCATTGCTTTCGGCGACAGTGTCAAATCGGACGCCAGGAAATGCGCGAGCTCCTTTTGCCGGCTGTTTATAATGCATCCACCTGCGGATAGGACTAAGAGAAGAGCCTTCCGACGTGCGCGCAAACACAAACACTCTACCGCGCCCATTGCCGTCTCAGTCGCAGAGGTTAAGGAAGCCATAATGAAGGCCAAACCCTCAAAATCCATCGGACCCGACGGAATTGCCATGAAGATGATCAAACACCTTGGCCATGAAGGACAGAATTATTTAGCGGCTCTCTTCAATCTCTCTCTAACTACCTTCGTGATACCTGAGATATGGAAACAAGCGATTGTAGTTCCCCTATTAAAACCAGGGAAGCCGGCGAACCTAGGAGAGTCTTATCGTCCGATATCCCTCCTTTCGGCGGTAGCGAAATTGCTAGAGTCCATTCTGCTTCCTTACTTCGTTACAAATCTAAAATTGGCCGATCATCAACATGGTTTTCGCAAAAATCACAGCACGACATCCGCGTTGAACGCCATTACAACGCAGATTAACAACGGTTTGAATCAACATCCACCAAACCATAGGACGGTTCTCGTGGCACTTGATCTGTCAAATGCATTTGACACGGTCAATCACGCCACTCTCCTCCGAGATCTGGATGAGACACCGCTCCCTGCCGGCCTTAAGAGGTGGACCGCTAATTACCTCAATGGTCGACAGGCAACAGTCAAATTTAGGAACAAGAAATCTAGACCACGAAGAATAAAACAAGGGGTGCCGCAAGGTGGTGTTCTCTCTCCCCTCTTGTTTAATTTCTATATTTCGAGACTTCCCCCCCCCACCAGAGGGAGTCTCAATTGTTTCCTACGCTGACGACTGCACGATAATGGCCTCGGGCAAGGGTCCCTCCATTGATGAACTCTGTATCAGAATCAACAGTTACCAGCTTCTTCACCGAGCGTGATCTGACCCTGTCTCCGACTAAATCTACGGCGACCCTGTTTACTACATGGAATGCGCAGATGGGGCAAGAGTTAAATGTCCACGTAGATGGAGTACCTCTACCTACTGTCAACCACCCAAAAATCGTGGGTGTGACATTTGACAACGGCCTCACCTTCGCTGGTCATGCCACCGCAATAGCCTCAAAGGTACAGAGCCGCAATAAGATCCTCGAGTCACTGGCCGGCAGTACTTGGGGAAAAGACAAAGAAACATTGCTTGCTATATATAAGGCTATTGGCCGGCCGGTTATTGACTATGCTGCGGCTATATGGTCGCCCAACCTTTCTGACACCAACTGGAGGAAATTGCAAGTCCGCCAAAACACCGCCATCAGAACTGCTACGGGATGCCTGCTTATGTCATCTGAGTCTCACCTCCATCAAGAGGCAAAATTGCTCAATGTTCAAGAGCACGCGGAACTCTTGAGTAGACAGTTCCTTCTGAACTGTCACAAACCTAGTCATCCAAACCGGCATCTTTTGGATGTAGCACCGCCCCCCAGAGACATAAGGAGACATCTCCGTAAGCATTACGATGAGATCCGGCATCATATCTCTTTGCCGTTTGATCTGCGGAACCATATACGGGCTCTAAATGACCTCCACACTGAGTCGGTAGACAGATCCCTCAGATCTCGGCCTGTGAATCCCGTTATTAATACTCAACCACCTGAATTGGCTGAAGAGGAGCGTGTACTTCCGAGGGAGACTAGAGTCATACTAGCACAACTTCGCTCTGGATATTGTAATAGGTTAAACTCTTACTTATGCAGACTGAACCCCAACATACCAAATACATGCCCTGCATGTGGTATGACCCCTCATGATACCATACATCTCTTTTCCTGTTCAGTTGAACCCACTCTTCTAACACCCACATCACTCTGGTTCAACCCTGTGGAAACTGCGCGTTTCTTCGGACTTCCGTTAGAAGAGCCTGATGACAATTTAGAGTGATCGAGCCCATTGGACAGGGCGAAGCACTGTTAACAACAACAACAACAACCATGTTATAGGGAGTGTTGTTCTTAAGTGATTCCCAAATAAATATGATGGAAATGGCCTTGTAGGTTTAATCTCTGTAAGTACTCAAAAGCAACTTTTTTTCCTCATTATTTAGGTTAGTTCCTCGAAATATGTGATCACAAAGCTTAGCCAAATAATGCGAGGGCCATTTCTTTACGCTTCTTAAATTGTTTACATACCTTCGCTGGTTTCCCATGTAAGTAATTTTCCATTTTTCCCATATTTCTACTGTCACGGCTATAGTGGCTCCATCCCTCTGCATCCTATCAAGAGCCTCGGATATTGGTTTCATTCGGCGCAAGAAATATCGTTTACAATTTTGAAAATATCTTTGTCAATTAATTCCTTTTTGTCTTGACACAACTGAAGTAGTATGCCACGATTTTCTAAGTAAGATTCTATGGCATCAGCAGCAGTTTTTCATCGAACTTGTTGTGGCATAATTAATCGTTTTCCTTTGGCTTTCTTATGCCACGCAGCTGGTAGGTGTGTATTTCAAAAATACTTAATGACTGACAATTTGTTCTAGCAGACCTGGTATTTGTATATCAGAAGCTAGTAGATGTAATATATGCGCAGAGTAACCGTACTGAATAATGTTAATTGAATGAGAGTCTAACAAATGTCTCATTTTCACCACATTTATAGTATTGTCAGTAACAACCCTTGTTACTTTAGCTGCAAACAACTTTTCTGTTTCCTCAATGGCTTCTGTTGCTATAGTTTTCAGGTATTCGGAAGTGTGTGCATTACCAGAAGTGTCAATTGTTTTTACCAAAAACGATTCTCCATATTCCGTAGTAACTGAACAACATATAATGGATGTATATTGGAACGATTTTTCGTCATCCCTTGTCAAATTTGGTTTTGAGACAAACCGGTTGCGGCGTTGTGCCATCACCAGTGTCGATTTTCGTTCTGATCTGTTGTTGTCGTTTGTCTTGTATTTATAGTAGGTAGCAGGTAACGTCAGCATGGGTGTCTGTTTGTGTACGTGTGTGCACATTCAGAAATGGGGGTGGTTTGCATCGATCGGTTTTTGTGTGGTTGACTGAGGCAGGTAAAAGTTGGTGATTTTTGTTGTTTGACCTTTTTTGCTTGTTTGTTGTTTTTGATCTTTTGCTGTTTTGTGTTTATTTGTCGGTGCGTGTGTGCTTGTTGTACCTGAGTGGTTGCTTTGTTTTTTGTAAACCAATTTTAAAGGTTCAAATATTGTGTCGGAAACAGTGTTTGTCTGTTCGTTTATTATTCTACCGTCGAATGTTTTTTGTTTGTAGATTTCGATGTTTTCGAGCACGTTCAGACGTGCTTGTACATGTAGGACCTTGACTGTTTTTTTGATGTTTCATGGGGGGCATTTATTCTCCGCCATGTGATTCGCAAAGTTGAACTCCGTACTCTGGATTCCGTATCTTTTTGTTGTAATCTCTACTGTGTTCTCTGAACCTCGTTCTTACTTGCACAGTTACATTTGCAGTCAAATGCCGATTTTAAGCATATTGTTTGTATGGTTTTTTGGCTATAACTCGTCGACTAATTGATATTTTTTCAATCTTTTAAGCCAAATTATTGCTAGAGACCTGTGCAACAATTAAAATAAAAAAAAAATAGATTTATAAAAATTTTGTAGTGCTTATGAAGCAAAATGTGGGACATTTTTTTTCATGCCTTTTGAACATATTTTCCACAAAACTAAGTCTTTTTTCTTTCTGTTTGATCTATAATATGTTTCTCAATTTTTGCAGTGTTGGTTTTAAAGAAACATTGAAAAAGAAATTATAAAAATACGGAAAAAAATATAGTTTTAAAATGTTAGTTATGAAATTACAATTCAAAAAATTCTGAAAAAAATTTAAGATTTTGATAAAATTGCTTTGAGTTTTCACGAATGTTGCATACATTTTTAAAACGGAATTTATTGTGTGTTTAAAATTTCAAGTTTCGATTATAATTTTTTTTTTTATGCTCCCCTTCTTCAAATCCTGGCTACACCACTGGTCCTAGTATATGGGCTGGTCGGAACAGTGCAGCAATAAAAAGTGGACATCTGTCTAAGTATACCAGCTGAAGTTTTCAGTGAATGCGCTTTCCATCTTCCCACACTTCCAGTAAGTAACGCAACTAAAAACATGGTTGCGGTGTACGTACTATGGACGAAGAAAGGTTAAAAGGGTTAAGAGAAACAAATTGTGAAATTCTCAAAATCTGGAAACAGAAAGATCGATAGTTAAAAAAAAAAATTCAACAACTGACAACTTAGCAAAACCATGAGTAAGTACAGGGTGGCGCAAAAGTAATCCTCCTATCATAAAATGCTATAAATTTTGCGATTGGCCCCTAAAGTCAGTTCTGTTTTGACATTTATGTAGTAAACACATGCGAAATACACGTTAATAAACAATGTTACGCTACACTGCTCCAGAACGCGGAATATTGCTGACTATTTATTTGACCAATAATCGGTCGGCGAAAAACGGTTACTGCGCAAAAGTAATCCTCCTATCAGAAAATGCTATAAATTTTGCGATTGGCCCCTAAAGTCAGTTCTGTTTTGACATTTGTGTAGTAAACACATGCGAAATACACGTTAATAAACAATGTTACGGTTCACTGCTCCAGAACGCGGAATATTGCTGACTATTTATTTGACCAATAATCGGTCGGGGCCAAACGGTTACTGTGAATGGTGAGTGCTACAGAGCAATGATCAACGAGTTCTTTTTGCCGCAACTTGATGAATTGGGATTGGAGAACATGTGGTTCCAACAAGACGTGCAACAGCACACACTGCACGTGCCACAACCGATATGCTGAACATCGGAAGCTTACTTTTGCGCCACCTAGTAAAATCAAATTATCTATCGTTAGCTTGATACACAAAGGCCCTTGTTGAAGACATGGGCTTCTGAAAAGATGCTGAAATTATATACGTATTATACTTACCAACTATACTTACAGTTTTCCACAATGTTACCTAAGAATCCCTTTTGTAACACCCTCTACTTAACTCTGATACTTACTTTATACTTACCTTCGTTACTCCAAAAAGCCTTCGCTTACATATGTTAAAAACACTACAAAACTACATACATACCCAAATAGATCGGCTGGCTAATGGCATATAAGAGCCAGCCTGATCAGTCGCTCGCTATACCCCGCGTCATTGTTTACGTCTACTAGTTTGGCATCTTCCTTTACGAATCGGAGTGGAAGGTAGTGGATGAAGGTACTCCGAGAGTGTGGAATGAAGGAAATCGCTTTTAGAGTTGTTTCTAAGCATGTGTAAATTACAACTAAAAACTTTGATTAAACTTAAATTTACATTTTATAGTAACTTATATTCACTAACTTGGGAGTTTTCTGCCTTCACGTTCAATATTGCAGTATTTAAATTTGATCGTTTTATTACAGCGCTCCCTGTGTGGTTTGTGTGTGTGTGCGGATTCGGAGTAAGTTGCGCTACTACCCTGCAAAAAACGGAAATACTCCGTTTCATACTCCAAAGAATACTCCTAAAGAGTATCAGAGTACTCCAACACATATCCTCATTCATATAAAAAAGGTGGTCCAATTTACATGGCAATGTCTGGTGATTGGATCACCTAATCCATCTCGGAGTACTCCTTTTCTTTGCTTTTGAATACTCTAAAGACCACCTACGTGAGAGTACTCTCGAAATTCTCTCATGGGATTACTCTATGGAGTAGGTGGTCCTCAAAAGAACACATACTCCCTTTCCGCTTTCGTCTAGAATACTCTACAGAGTAATCTTTTGGCAGCATTTTCAAAGTACTCCAACGTAGGTGCTCTATAGACTATTCGAAAGCAAAGTAAATGGTCCTCCAAGTAGGATTAGGTGATCCAATCACCGGACATCGCTATGTAAGTTGGACCACCTTTTTTATATGAATGAGAACAAGTATTGGAGTACTCTGGTGCTCCATCGTTTTTTACAGGGTAGTAGACATATACTATCATTGTAAACAAACATATATCTGTATAAAGATAAATAAATTAAATAAATTTAACTTTATAATTTATTTCCAAAGGAATAAAGTCCCTCTCCTATATTAAGTCCTTCTTTATTCACCAAGCCCTAACAAAAATTTTTTAATTTAACAGTAAAAGAAAAAAAGTTTATTCATGTAAAAGTACCATAAACTCTTTTTTAGTACTAACATAGGCTGTAATTTCGAGAAAACTGTTTATTAAGGTTACAATATTGTGCCAAAATTCTCAAGCATGTACCATCCCTAACTCAATAATACTCCCACCACTAGTTAAACACAACAGAGATTCCGATGGCTACGCTTATGCATGCAAGTATATACAAGCCAATAAATAACACTAACCCTTCGAGAACACGAAGACGGAACAACCAACTAACTTGTAGTGGGTGCGTAGTCGTCATTTCGTAACTTAAAGGAATAGCTCCAAATTTTTGCAGCTCTCCTCGTTTCTACTATAACAGCAGAACGCACCTTTTCAACTCGCCTTCTTCTTTAAATGACGCTCAACCGTATAAACGATTTTGGCCGTCCAACATAGCTCGCCAGTCGTTACTTCTTTCTGCCAATTGGAAACTCCACTGGATCGCAAATCGGTCTCCACTTGGTCCTCCCATCGGAGTCTCTCTCTTCCTCTGCCATCACCGGCGGGTGTAGATAAAAACACCGTCTGGGCCGCAAAATCTTCATTCATTCGCACAACATGGCCTAACCAACGAAGCCGCTGTGTTTTAATTCGTTGGACTATGAAGGTGTCTGTATATAGCTCATACAGCTCGTCATTAAATCTTCTTCGGTACTCGCCGGCGCCAACGCGTGAGGGTCGGAAAATCTTTTGAAGAACCTTTCTCTCGAATACTCCCAGAGCCGCCTTATCAGATGTTGTCAGTGTCCAAGCTTCTGCACCATAAACCAGGACGGGTACGATGAGTATCTTATAGAGTGTAATTTTCGTTCTTCGAGAGAGGACTATACTTATCAATTGCCTACTCAGTCCGAAATAGCACTTGTTTCCAAGAGTGATTCTTCGATGGATTTCTAGGCTGACATTATTGTTGGTGTTAATGTTGGTTCCCAGGTAAACAAAATTCTAAAGAGGTTAAAAACTTATCTGCGCAACTCTACCGGACAGGTAATTTAAATATTGAAATGCAAATTATGCTTTACAATTGTTGAATATCTGACCTTATTTATCACTTCTTTTTATACAGTTAAGGAGCGGTTAAAGGGTTTAATGATGTTGGCGGTACATAAAGACGTGCCCATTACAACACAAAAAGTAATTGAGTGCCAAGCAAAGAAGAATAAAACTTGATTTATAAGTAATAATATTTTGTTGACTTGTACATAAATATATGTACGCGTAAATACAAGGTGGCGGCAAAGTAAGCTTCCGATGTTCAGCATATCGGTTGTGGCACGTGCAGTGTGTGCTGTTGCACCGTCTTGTTGGAACCACATGTTTTCCAATCCCAATTCATCAAGTTGCGGCAAAAAGAACTCGTTGATCATTGCTCTATAGCGCTCACCATTCACAGTAACCGTTTGGCCCCGAGCGATTATTGGTCAAATAAATAGTCAGCAATATTCCGCGTGCTGGAGCAGTGTATCGTAACATTGTTTATTAACGTGTATTTCGCATGTGTTTACTACACAAATGTCAAAACAGAACTGACTTTAGGGGCCAATCGCAAAATTTATAGCATTTTCTGATAGGAGGATTACTTTTGCGCAGTAACCGTTTTTCACCGACCGATTATTGGTCAAATAAATTGTCAGCAATATTCCGCGTTCTGGAGCAGTGTAGCGTAACATTGTTTATTAACGTGTATTTCGCATGTGTTTACTACACAAATGTCAAAACAGAACTGACTTTATGGGCCAATCGCAAAATTTATAGCATTTTCTGATAGGAGGATTACTTTTGCGCCACCTTGTATAAAAACATGTTAAGATAATTATGCATGCAAGCGTGTAACTAGGAAGAGGAAGAGAGATGGCACGAGTGTTTGCGAATACAAAGCAAAGAGGAGATGTCAATAAATAACACGGACCCTTTGAGAACACGAAGAGCGAACAACCAAGAAAGTTCTCGGTGTGTAGGCAAGCACTCTGTCGGACTATATATGGCAGTAACCAAGCAAGGCAAGATGCTCACTTTATTTTCAAGTGTTGTAAAGTTACCAAACTCTTAAATTTGTATTGCGTTTATTACCAATAAATAAAACTAGCTATTAGTTACAGTATATGTGCGTGTGTTTATTTAACTTTATAGTGATCGAACCCAGGATTAATAATCAAGGAATGATCGAATTCGTCACAATATGTACCTTTTTATCTTAGAAAGAAAAAGTAAAAAAGAAACGAGGTTTCAGACAAGCCGACTCCCGTACTGAGATTTCTTCAACTTGATGCTTGTGAAGATTATTCGAGCAACAGAGCTGAACCGCATTGGTACAATCTGTTACAAGAACGTCCAATTGCCGATGATATTAATATCATTAGCCTTAACAACCGTACCGTAAGTTCTGCCTTCTCTGGCAGGAGAAAGTCTGTCTTGCGTTGAACGGGGATAAGGCTAATTATTTGCTGCCACGCTCTCCTCATGCCTATTCTGATATACGGCTCGGAATCTTGGACCGAGTCAAAAGAAGATGAGATAGCCCTTGGCCATAGTGCATATATTTATTACTTCTATATTGGCAGTAAGACGTAGTACTGTTCGAAAACTATGGGGTTCGCTTATGCTTATTTTGAAGTAAACATAAGCATCGTATCATGAAAAGTTAACGTACAAGTCTGTATAGTTGTAATTTTGCATTTTGCTTTATGCTTTGTTCTGAACCTTGAACTGTCCCTGCAGTCAACTGCCAAACTGGTTAGTAAACATTCTAGTTCATTAACTAGAATTTTGTAAGCTTATTCATACCAGTCCGAGCGACTGCAACGTTTCCACTATTATAAGCAGAAACAACCCTCCAAAACAGTATATAGATACATATATACATACACGAGATACATTTTAACTTTCTGTCAACTAATATTTTGAGTTTTTAAATATTCATTTAATTAAATTATGTATAAAGCTTTCTTGTAAATAGTAAAATTATAATACTTTTGAGAACTTCGTGGTTCAAATGCAATATTTGTGTTGTAGATCATGTACCCACGTGCATGTCAACATAATCACCCTTATTTTTTGCGATGTCGCTACTGCAACAGAGGCGCAGCAGCGAATCAACAACGAATAAGAAATGTCCAAATGAAACCACGAACAAAATTGAAAACGAAACGATCATTTGTCAAATCAATTGTGTAAGTAAATAAGATTTTTTTTGGAATAATTTAAGTAACCTTTTTTAAATAAAAAAGTTTTCAAAAAATTCTCAAAACAAATATTGAATTGCTGTTATTTTTCAGGGTTGATTTATTGCGATTGTGAAATGCAGTTTTCATAAATAAAATAAAAATGAATCTCCAACGGAATCGTTTAAAAGCTGCAACAACGAAATTCGCGAGCAGAGGCACATACAATAGCAAAGTAGCTCTCTCTATGGTGCGATATACAACAGGTATATCATCATAAACCTCCTAAGAGATTTTTTGCGCCAAGCTTCTCTTCCAATTTGTGGTGTGCCGATTTGAATTTTCCCTACAAATTGGTGGGACCTACAGTTTTTTGCCGACTCCGAACGGCATCTACAAAGGAGACGAATTTTTGCTGCCTGTCATGGCAGAAATACACTCGGAGAGTTTGCCAAACCACTGCCGAGGGGCGACCCCGTTTTGAAAAACTTCTTTCAAATCACTTTTGATGTTACCTGTACCAGGGCTCGAACCATGGACCTTCGGTGTGGTAGGCCGGCAACACTACCTTCACACCACGGCGGCCGCCAAGTAGCAAAGTAGCACTTCTTAAAAAATTGAGTTACTAAGAACTTGCACATTATGTACTAGAATTTCATAAGCAAGTTATCTCCTTGGCTATTTGCAAAGAACTCCGAAACTTAAAAAGCTAATCTTCCTTGAATTTCCTTAATTTTATGTAAAGATATATTTGCAAGTGTGGATTAGATTCTATCTGAGATTAATATTTAAATTTTAAAATTCTACGTAAAATGTTTTAAGGAAATTTAAAAATGTATGCCTGTGAAATCAATTATGAAATTCAATAAAGTAAATTTTGCATTTTTCGTGTATTTTGAAACCAAAAATAAACTAACATGCTATGAAGTGGTACAGTAACTGGCATGATACTAGTGCATAGTCTGACTAGTATGACGGCTGGTATGAAACTAGAAGAATTTACTGCAGGGGTGTTACTAAGAACATCTAATTTTTATGAATTAAAGGCAAGTCAGTTGCTTTTTGATATCAACCCGCTTTCATCGTGCACCGCCGCTCAGTAACTTCTTTCGTGTATGTACATACATATATACCATAAACAGAACCAGTGCTCCATAATAACTCACTCAATTCGGTTAAATCAGAGCACCAGAATAACTATTGTGGTTTAGTGAAGTCAAAACTCCAGAATAACTAAGATAATTAAAAAGTTAACATTTCAAAATTTGTAAGTTCTGAGCGCTTTTCGTTGCAATATAAAATGTCGAATTTGGTTAAAACACGCGTCAATGGAAACGGAAAATATTACTAGCCACCTGCAGCTATTGAATGAACAGTGGGTCAGTTTAAATACCGCCCAAGGCTAGGTAGAAACCTCGTGTGGTGTGGATAGTATTGAGATTGCAATGTCTGTGTCCAAGCAGAGGCGTGAGAGTCTACGGCTTCAGCTAACTTTAACCGCTTGCCGATTCCGAAAGGTAGATGAATTTTTGCTAAGAAACCTTTAATGGCAGAAATTCACTCGGAGAGTTTATCAAACCACTGCCAAGGGGCGACCCCGTTTTGAAAAAACTTTTTCAAACCACTTTTGATGTTACCTGTACCAGGGCTCGAACTTTGGACCTTCGGTGTGGTAGGCCAGCAACATTATCACCACACCACCGTGGCCGGGGACTTGGGGCCTACTAAAATCGCGATACAAAGTTATGCGTGCATTTGTAGAAGCTCATCTTCGCGCGGTGGCCGAGGTCAAAGAGCTACAAGTAGGGTTGCCAGATTGGAACGACAGCAGACCCGGAGATTTTTTCTTGTTAAGGGGCCCCATTTCTACTACTGATCCACTAGTAAAATGAATATATGTATGTACATTTATTATTATTTGATTTGTTACATAGTTATTTCATATTGAGATCATAAATTTGTACCATATAGCGTATTCGTGTTTTTATAAAACAGTGTAATAAAATAAATAAACAAAAGAGAAACATAAACTAATAGTATGTTAGGAATGTAGAACATCTATTAAATCAATTACATAAATTCAATTAACTTCCATTTTTTATAAAACAGAATAGAATAGAAAAGTAAATAAACAAAAGAAAAACATAAATTAATAGTATGTTAGAAAAGTAGAACATCTATGTGCATATTGGAATTTGTACTGTAAATAGGGCCTTTGTGAATTAAGGTAACGATATATAAATATATTATCAAATGAATTCATTTAATTAACTTCCATTTTTTTAAAATCCATATAATTTTTTTGAAAATGAGTACTTTTCGTTATTAGGTACTTTTTGCAGCAATTTGCGTTGTTGAGGCTCGTGTAAAAATTTTTCGAATTCATCACATGACATTTCATAATTTAACTTCGTAAATAATTCTGCTTTTACAAGTTCGACTCTCATCCTATTTCTCGAATCGGTCCATATGTTTGCCATTAAAGCAAATACCCTTTCGCAATATGCGTTGCTTACTGGTATAGAGAGGATTTTGCCAATTAGTTTCGGCAGTTCTTTGAATTCCGGAGATGATGCAAATATTTTTACCCATTTCATATCTAATGGGATATCAAGACCTTGAACTGATGAATAAATTTTTGAGAGCATCTGTAATTCGTCATATAAGTTGTCTTGGTTTATATCAAGTTTTACTGCGCATGCCGCTTTTAAAAAGTCATCATATGAACCCAATTCATTTTTTAAATTAATTACAGCGAAATGTTGAAATGGGCTGCTCTCAAAGTTATACCATTTCTCTAGGTACGAAATAGCTTTGGAATATACCTTAGTAACTTCAACTTCAAACGCGTGTCTTTTTTCGGGGTCAAGATGAGGCAAACTAGCATTGACTTTATAACCGAAGTATTTGTCTCGTAGTCTACTCTTAAGGTTATCCCGCAGTGAAGACATTATTAAATGAACATCTGAACTCAATACCGACTTTGACTCGAGTGGTTTAATGGCTCTTTCAAAAATTTGCATAAAGTGATGGACAAAATATAAGTAGCATTCAGGCAAGGTAGCAGTCTCAGTTAATAGATTTAAATTAGCATCGATTTGGTCCTCTATAAAACTCCAAATTATCTTATTTGTGTCATCTTGTCCCTGCTGGCGGAAGTATGTTTTTATAGCGGGCCAACAATTAATTATTCTTTCAACTGCAGGGAAAAGTGATAACCACCTCGTGACGACATGGCGCAATACAGTTTCGTACTTAATTTCTAAGAACTCAAAACATTCTTTTAATTTCTCTACTTTTTTTGAACTATTCGAAAACTCCGTGAATATTTTTAAAACCAAATTTTCAACATCGAAAGTTAAAAGCTTGCATGCATTTCTGGCAGCATTATGAATTACGTGAGCATTGCAGTTACTTTTAACGATATTGGAATTTAGGGTTGTAAGTTTTTGATAAACTGATTTGTGTTGACCGTAATTTACTGCAGCATTATCTGCTGAATAAGAACTAACATTCCCAATATCAAGGTCATATTTCGCTAGACAATTGAGGATATGTTTCGTTATTGCTTCAGAAGACTCATTAGGGTCTTCATAAAAATCAATCAATTTTTCTCTAATGCCCTTCTTTGTATTAAAATATTTCATAGCAATCGGAAATAATTTGCGATTACCTTTATTTGAGGCATCAATGGCAATTGAAAAAAATACTTTAGAGTCTTTTGGTACTGAAATTTCATTAAGAACCAATTCAAGTTATTGAGGAGCTAATATATTTTCAACCAACGCCTCCGCCTTGGTTTTTCCACATTTCACTTTTTTTGCAATGCTGCTTTCCGAAAATAATTTGCAGTTCAATTTAACTCCGCAGTCAATACTAATGTAACTGTGGTGATGACATACTCCATGATGAACTTGTGCAAATTCAGCTATGGCTACATTCAATTCATCGGGAGAATCTACAAAATTAAGATGTTTTTATTCGTCATCAATTAAAAAACTAATTATATTACCTTTTCTTATTGAAAATGCTGACATAAGTTCATTTGTTGCAGCGTCTTTAGCTGTTTTGCGATGCAAATCGCTACTCAAATGGGTTTTTACTGCCTTTTCCCCGTCGTGTTTCACTGTGAATCTGGTTTTACATATTGCACATTCTGCAGTAGATGTGTCCACTTTTCTAATCCAAGTGCCGAACTTATCGTCAGCCAGCCAAGAATCTTTCAAACAACAATACGATTTCTTTTTTCGTGGCGTTGACATTTTTGGATAAATTAAATAAATTTATAAACACGCGCAAATTATTGCAAATTTTTGTAAAACAGCTGTTTTGCTTAGGGAATGGTGTTGCCTATCGAATCGATAATAGCTTCGATAACGATAGGGTGGTAATGTACCAAAACTAGATACGTCTTTAATAGCTTCGATAAATATAGGGTTGTGCAAATCTACCAAAAGTAGATATGTCTTTAATTTACAAACCTTCTATCATGAATACTCTTGGCCTATAAAAATTAATAATACAAAAATTAGAAAATTTTCCCTGAGATTCCCGGAGTTTTTATTGCATTCCCAGAGAAATTGAGGGTTAACCCGGAGCCCGGAGATTTCGCTCGAAACCCGGAGAATCCGGGTGAAACCCGGACATCTGGCAAGCCTAGCTACAAGTGACAATGCTGATGCAAAGGTGCAATTGTTGAGTTTCAACAACACATTCGCGAGCATTAGGTCGCCCAGTTCAGTTTAGGGACGACTGGTTAGTGCATGAGGTGGTTACCAAGTTGGCATGAGAGAATCAGAAAACCTGTGAATGTGTTTTATGTGGTCCCTGAACAGAATAACGTATATGCTTATTCCAATGGATCTCAAAAGATTTACGCATTTCAGCATGTCTAAACTCCAACGCTAATCCACCGGTAGCATTCAAAAAGATTGCTCCGGGTCGCATGTCTCTTTTGTAACCGAGGAGTTGGTGTAACGTTTGAGGTTTTCAAGAACACCTTCAGAAGTTTATATCACCTGAATTCGATCAGCGCAAGGAGGTCGAGCAAGAGGTGTCTCTTTCGTCTAGTTATTCCGATCAGTATTTCTTTGTCAACGCCCTTATTTTGCCTAAAACTTACAAATGATTTACCAACGCAGACTGTAGCTTTTTCACCTTGGCCGCATATCAAAGGCCTTTCTCCACAATTCATGCAACCTGGGCAAGTCGACATACCACTAGCGTGGATCATGGACCAGCTTATCTGTGCGGAGTTTAAAAGGGGCCGCCGTGCGCTTATATGACTCAGCGCACTGTATTTGGATGGTCACTCTTTGGAGCTGTAAGTGGGGTAGGGCCTAGTATCCCATATTTACAGTCGCTGTGCTACGTTGTTCAGCTGGATCGCGCAGTGACTAGGTTATGGGGGTTGGAAGATGTCTCTTCAAAGGAAAACCTTACATCCGAAGAACGTTATTGCGAAGATCATTCCGAAAACACGCACCAAGGACCACCTAATGAACGATTTATCGTTGCGTTGCCATTGAAATCCGCTGTATTGCTGGGAAATTTCCGAAATCTGGCTGTTCAGAATTTGCTACGTCTCGAAAGAAGACACTCTCGTGATATTGAACTTCGCTTACGCTACAACGAATTTATGAAAGAATTCATCGACATGAATCACATGAGAGTAGTATTTAACGCTTCTGCCAAATCGGCTTTCGGTAACTCTATCGTATATAAAAAGAAAACTAGAATGATTTGCCGATTTAATTTAATGCGCCTGATTTATTTGATGTTCGCCAGTAAGTCAAGTTACAAATCGGAGAGCTGATAGCAATAATTAAGTAGTACAGAAAAAACAGGTTTCGTTATTTTTCGAAGTTAGTGATGTTAATACATAGTTCAATTCATAACCGATTACTTAAAATGTGTATGTTATCAAATATGATTATTTACAATGATTACAATATAATTTGATATTTAAATATGTGTTGTAATGCAATTTGGCCGAACAAACTCCTTTAATTAAGCTTTGTTTGTAGGACCTCCTCTACTGCACCAAGACCTGAACAAGGTTCGAATGCGTTTAGAGTGCATCGCTTCGGAGTTACGGCAAATGTCGCTAAGAGGCACCGGCAGGTTTGCGTATCATCGAAGCATGCCGATTTACGGCGGATCAGCGGATCGTCTGGCGTAGTAATTCATGTTGTTGTTGTTGTACACCACCTTGTGGCACCATTTGTTGACTCTTCAAGGTCAATAGCAAGTTGCGCGTCATTGACCGTGTCGGAGGCTTTCGACACGTCAAGTGCAACTAGTACAGTCCTGTCATTAGGGCGGTTTTGGTTGAAACCGACACTTATCTGAGTGGTAGTGGCGTTAAGCGCGGTGGTCGTGCTATGTATTTTTCGGAATCCATGTTGGTGTTCGGCGAGTGGCAAGTTATCGGTGTATGAAGAAATATTTTTGCCCATTTCATATCTAATGGGATATCAAGACCTTGAACTGATGAATAAATTTTTGAGACCATCTGTAATTCGTCATATAAGTTGTCTTGGTTTATATCAAGTTTTACTGCGCATGCCGCTTTTAAAAAGTCATCATATGAACCCAATTCATTTTTTAAATTAATTACAGCGAAATGTTGAAATGGGCTGCTCTCAAAGTTATACCATTTCTCTAGGTACGAAATTGCTTTGGAATATACCTTAGTAACTTCAACTTCAAACGCGTGTCTTTTTTCGGGGTCAAGATGAGGCAAACTAGCATTGACTTTATAACCGAAGTATTTGTCTCGTAGTCTACTCTTAAGGTTATCCCGCAGTGAAGACATTATTAAATGAACATCTGAACTCAATACCGACTTTGACTCGAGTGGTTTAATGGCTCTTTCAAAAATTTGCATAAAGTGATGGACCAAATATAAGTAGCATTCAGGCAAGGTAGCAGTCTCAGTTAATAGATTTAAATTACCATCGATTTGGTCCTCTACAAAACTCCAAATTATCTTATTTGTGTCATCTTGTCCCTGCTGGCGGAAGTATGTTTTTATAGCGGGCCAACAATTAATTATTCCTTCAACTGCAGGGAAAAAGTGATAACCACCTCGTGACGACATGGCGCAATACAGTTTCGTACTTCATTTCTAAGAACTCAAAACATTCTTTTAATTTCTCTACTTTTTTTGAACTATTCGAAAACTCCGCGAATATTTTTAAAACCAAATTTTCAACATCGAAAGTTAAAAGCTTGCATACATTTCTGGCAGCATTATGAATTACGTGAGCATTGCAGTTACTTTTAGCGATATTGGAATTTAGCGTTGTAAGTTTTTGATAAACTGATTTGTGTTGACCGTAATTTACTGCAGCATTATCTGCTGAATAAGAACTAACATTCCCATTATCAAGGTCATATTTCGCTAGACAATTGAGGATCTGTTTCGTTATTGCTTCAGAAGACTCATTAGGGTCTTCATAAAAATCAATCAATTTTTCTCTAATGCCCTTCTTTGTATTAAAATATTTTATAGCAATCGGAAATAATTTGCGATTACCTTTATTTGAGGCATCAATGGCAATTGAAAAAAATACTTTAGAGTCTTTTGGTACTGAAATTTCATTAAGAACCAATTCAAGTTATTGAGGAGCTAATATATTTTCAACCAACGCCTCCGCCTTGGTTTTTCCACATTTCACTTTTTTTGCAATGCTGCTTTCCGAAAATAATTTGCAGTTCAATTTAACTCCGCAGTCAATACTAATGTAACTGTGGTGATGACATACTCCATGATGAACTTGTGCTAATTCAGCTATGGCTACATTCAATTCATCGGGAGAATCTACAAAATTAAGATGTTTTTATTCGTCATCAATTAAAAAACTAATTATATTACCTTTTCTTATTGAAAATGCTGACATAAGTTCATTTGTTGCAGCGTCTTTAGCTGTTTTGCGATGCAAATCGCTACTCAAATGGGTTTTTACTGCCTTTTCCCCGTCGTGTTTCACTGTGAATCTGGTTTTACATATTGCACATTCTGCAGTAGATGTGTCCACTTTTCTAATCCAAGTGCCGAACTTATCGTCAGCCAGCCAAGAATCTTTCAGACAACAATACGATTTCTTTTTTCGTGGCGTTGACATTTTTGGATAACTTAAATCAATTTATAAACACGCGCAAATTATTGGAAATTTTTGTAAAACAGCTGTTTTGCTTCAGGGAATGGTGTTGCCTATCGAATCGATAATAGCTTCGATAACGATAGGGTGGTAATGTACCAAAACTAGATACGTCTTTAATAGCTTCGATAAATATAGGGTTGTGCAAATCTACCAAAAGTAGATATGTCTTTAATTTACAAACCTTCTATCATGAATACTCTTGGCCTATAAAAATTAATAATACAAAAATTAGAAAAATTTCCCTGAGATTCCCGGAGTTTTTATTGCATTCCCGGAGAAATTGAGGGTTAACCCGGAGCCCGGAGATTTCGCTCGAAACCCGGAGAATCCGGGTGAAACCCGGACATCTGGCAAGCCTAGCTACAAGTGACAATGCTGATGCAAAGGTGCAATTGTTGAATTTCAACAACACATTCGCGAGCATTAGGTCGCCCAGTTCAGTTTAGGGACGACTGGTTAGTGCATGAGAGAATCAGAAAACCTGTGAATGTGTTTTATGTGGTCCCTGAACAGAATAACGTATATGCTTATTCCAATGGATCTCAAAAGATTTACGCATTTCAGCATGTCTAAACTCCAACGCTAATCCACCGGTAGCATTCAAAAAGATTGCTCCGGGTCGCATGTCTCTTTTGTAACCGAGGCGTTGGTGTAACGTTTGAGGTTTTCAAGAACACCTTCAGAAGTTTATATCACCTGAATTCGATCAGCGCAAGGAGGTCGAGCAAGAGGTGTCTCTTTCGTCTAGTTATTCCGATCAGTATTTCGTTGTCAACGCCCTTATTTTGCCTAAAACTTACAAATGATTTACCAACGCAGACTGTAGCTTTTTCACCTTGGCCGCATATCAAAGGCCTTTCTCCACAATTCATGCAACCTGGGCAAGTCGACATACCACTAGCGTGGATCATGGACCAGCTTATCTGTGCGGAGTTTAAAAGGGGCCGCCGTGCGCTTATATGACTCAGCGCACTGTATTTGGATGGTCACTCTTTGGAGCTGTAAGTGGGGTAGGGCCTAGTATCCCATATTTACAGTCGCTGTGCTACGTTGTTCAGCTGGATCGCGCAGTGACTAGGTTATGGGGGTTGGAAGATGTCTCTTCAAAGGAAAACCTTACATCCGAAGAACGTTATTGCGAAGATCATTCCGAAAACACGCACCAAGGACCACCTAATGAACGATTTATCGTTGCGTTGCCATTGAAATCCGCTGTATTGCTGGGAAATTTCCGAAATCTGGCTGTTCAGAATTTGCTACGTCTCGAAAGAAGACACTCTCGTGATATTGAACTTCGCTTACGCTACAACGAATTTATCAAAGAATTCATCGACATGAATCACATGATAGTAGTATTTAACGCTTCTGCCAAATCGGCTTTCGGTAACTCTATCGTATATAAAAAGAAAACTAGAATGATTTGCCGATTTAATTTAATGCGCCTGATTTATTTGATGTTCGCCAGCAAGTCAAGTTACAAATCGGAGAGCTGATAGCTATATTTAAGTAGTACAGAAAAAACAGGTTTCGTTATTTTTCGAAGTTAGTGATGTTAATACATAGTTCAATTCATAACCGATTACTTAAAATGTGTATGTTATCAAATATGATTATTTACAACGATTACAATATAATTTGATATTTAAATATGTGTTGTAATGCAATTTGGCCGAACAAACTCCTTTAATTAAGCTTTGTTTGTAGGACCTCCTCTACTGCACCAAGACCTGAACAAGGTTCGAATGCGTTTAGAGTGCATCGCTTCGGAGTTACGGCAAATGTCGCTAAGAGGCACCGGCAGGTTTGCGTATCATCGAAGCATGCCGATTTACGGCGGATCAGCGGATCGTCTGGCGTAGTAATTCATGTTGTTGTTGTTGTAGGGATAGTTAGCCTGCCTAGTCTTCACCTCCCTTACCTAGCATTGTCATTGAGCTGTTCTAACGGGAGTTCCAGAAACCTCGCGGCTTTAACAGGGTTGGACCATAGTGAAATTGCTGTTAGAAGAATAGGCTCAGTTGAGCAGATGAATCGATGGTTAGTATCAAGGCAAGACACGCCGCAGTCTCGATAGGTTAGAGTTTAACCTGTTACAGTATCCAGAACAAAGTTGGGCCAGCATGACTCTTGTCTTCTTAGGCAGTTCGCGTTTGTCTTCGACAAAAGGTGGAGCTTGTACCTGGATGACGACGTTCCCTGGACGAGAGCTGACAAAGAAGTTTACCGACTCTTTGACACCCTTTGGTGGAGAGG
The DNA here is from genome assembly GCA_949987695.1 of Merzomyia westermanni. Classification (NCBI taxonomy): domain Eukaryota; kingdom Metazoa; phylum Arthropoda; class Insecta; order Diptera; family Tephritidae; genus Merzomyia; species Merzomyia westermanni. The sequence continues at coordinate 80,640,939 of OX465288.1, forward strand.
GGAGCCTCGATATGTAGTAATTAAACAAAATCGGTAGTAGGACACCACCTTGTGGCACCATTTGTTGACTCTTCAAGGTCAATAGCAAGTTGCGCGTCATTGACCGTGTCGGAGGCTTTCGACACGTCAAGTGCAACTAGTACAGTCCTGTCATTAGGGCGGTTTTGGTTGAAACCGACACTTATCTGAGTGGTAGTGGCGTTAAGCGCGGTGGTCGTGCTATGTATTTTTCGGAATCCATGTTGGTGTTCGGCGAGTGGCAAGTTATCGGTGTATGAAGAAATATTTTTACCCATTTCATATCTAATGGGATATCAAGACCTTGAACTGATGAATAAATTTTTGAGAGCATCTGTAATTCGTCATATAAGTTGTCTTGGTTTATATCAAGTTTTACTGCGCATGCCGCTTTTAAAAAGTCATCATATGAACCCAATTCATTTTTTAAATTAATTACAGCGAAATGTTGAAATGGGCTGCTCTCAAAGTTATACCATTTCTCTAGGTACGAAATAGCTTTGGAATATACCTTAGTAACTTCAACTTCAAACGCGTGTCTTTTTTCGGGGTCAAGATGAGGCAAACTAGCATTGACTTTATAACCGAAGTATTTGTCTCGTAGTCTACTCTTAAGGTTATCCCGCAGTGAAGACATTATTAAATGAACATCTGAACTCAATACCGACTTTGACTCGAGTGGTTTAATGGCTCTTTCAAAAATTTGCATAAAGTGATGGACCAAATATATAAGTAGCATTCAGGCAAGGTAGCAGTCTCAGTTAATAGATTTAAATTACCATCGATTTGGTCCTCTACAAAACTCCAAATTATCTTATTTGTGTCATCTTGTCCCTGCTGGCGGAAGTATGTTTTTATAGCGGGCCAACAATTAATTATTCCTTTAACTGCAGGGAAAAGTGATAACCACCTCGTGACGACATGGCGCAATACAGTTTCATACTTCATTTCTAAGAACTCAAAACATTCTTTTAATTTCTCTACTTTTTTTGAACTATTCGAAAACTCTGCGAATATTTTTAAAACCAAATTTTCAACATCGAAAGTTAAAAGCTTGCATACGAGTACATTTCTGGCAGCATTATGAATTACGTGAGCATTGCAGTTACTTTTAGCGATATTGGAATTTAGCGTTGTAAATTTTTGATAAACTGATTTGTGTTGACCGTAATTAACTGCAGCATTATCTGCTGAATAAGAACTAACATTCCCAATATCAAGGTCATATTTCGCTAGACAATTGAGGATCTGTTTCGTTATTGCTTCAGAAGACTCATTAGGGTCTTCATAAAAATCAATCAATTTTTCTCTAATGCCCTTCTTTGTATTAAAATATTTTATAGCAATCGGAAATAATTTGCGATTACCTTTATTTGAGGCATCAATGGCAATTGAAAAAAATACTTTAGAGTATTTTGGTACTGAAATTTCATTAAGAACCAATTCAAGTTATTGAGGAGCTAATATATTTTCAACCAACGCCTCCGCCTTGGGTTTTCCACATTTCACTTTTTTTGCAATGCTGCTTTCCGAAAATAATTTGCAGTTCAATTTAACTCCGCAGTCAATACTAATGTAACTGTGGTGATGACATACTCCATGATGAACTTGTGCTAATTCAGCTATGGCTACATTCAATTCATCGGGAGAATCTACAAAATTAAGATGTTTTTATTCGTCATCAATTAAAAAACTAATTATATTACCTTTTCTTATTAAAAATGCTGACATAAGTTCATTTGTTGTAGCGTCTTTAGCTGTTTTGCGATGCAAATCGCTACTCAAATGGGTTTTTACTGCCTTTTCCCCGTCGTGTTTCACTGTGAATCTGGTTTTACATATTGCACATTCTGCAGTAGATGTGTCCACTTTTCTAATCCAAGTGCCGAACTTATCGTCAGCCAGCCAAGAATCTTTCAGACAACAATACGATTTCTTTTTTCGTGGCGTTGACATTTTTGGATAAATTAAATCAATTTATATACACGCGCAAATTATTGCAAATTTTTGTAAAACAGCTGTTTTGCTTAGGGAATGGTGTTGCCTATCGAATCGATAATAGCTTCGATAACGATAGGGTGGTAATGTACCAAAACTAGATACGTCTTTAATAGCTTCGATAAATATAGGGTTGTGCAAATCTACCAAAAGTAGATATGTCTTTAATTTACAAACCTTCTATCATGAATACTCTTGGCCTAGAAAAATTAATAATACAAAAATTAGAAAAATTTCCCTGAGATTCCCGGAGTTTTTATTGCATTCCCGGAGAAATTGAGGGTAAACCCGGAGCCCGGAGATTTCGCTCGAAACCCGGAGAATCCGGGTGAAACCCGGACATCTGCCAAGCCTAGCTACAAGTGACAATGCTGATGCAAAGGTGCAATTGTTGAGTTTCAACAACACATTCGCGAGCATTAGGTCGCCCAGTTCAGTTTAGGGACGACTGGTTAGTACATGAGGTGGTTACCAAGTTGGCATGAGAGAATCAGAAAACCTATGAATGTGTTTTATGTGGTCCCTGAACATAATAACGTATATGCTTATTCCAATGGATCTCAAAAGATTTACGCATTTCAGCATGTCTAAACTCCAACGCTAATCCACCGGTAGCATTCAAAAAGATTGCTCCGGGTCGCATGTCTCTTTTGTAACCGAGGCGTTGGTGTAACGTTTGAGGTTTTCAAGAACACCTTCAGAAGTTTATATCACCTGAATTCGATCAGCGCAAGGAGGTCGAGCAAGAGGTGTCTCTTTCGTCTAGTTATTCCGATCAGTATTTCGTTGTCAACGCCCTTATTTTGCCTAAAACTTACAAATGATTTACCAACGCAGACTTTAGCTTTTTCACCTTGGCCGCATATCAAAGGCCTTTCTCCACAATTCATGCAACCTGGGCAAGTCGACATACCACTAGCGTGGATCATGGACCAGCTTATCTGTGCGGAGTTTAAAAGGGGCCGCCGTGCGCTTATATGACTCAGCGCACTGTACAAGGTGGCGCAAAAGTAAGCTTCCGATGTTCAGCATATCGGTTGTGGCACGTGCAGTGTGTGCTGTTGCACCGTCTTGTTGGAACCACATGTTTTCCAATCCCAATTCATCAAGTTGCGGCAAAAAGAACTCGTTGATCATTGCTCTGTAGCGCTCACCATTCACAGTAACCGTTTGGCCCCGACCGATTATTGGTCAAATAAATAGTCAGCAATATTCCGCGTTCTGGAGCAGTGAACCGTAACATTATTTATTAACGTGTATTTCGCATGTGTTTACTACACAAATGTCAAAACAGCACTGACTTTAGGGTCCAATCGCAAAATTTATAGCATTTTCTGATAGGAGGATTACTTTTGGATGGTCACTCTTTGGAGCTGTAAGTGGGGTAGGGCCTAGTATCCCATATTTACAGTCGCTGTGGTGCGTTGTTCAGCTGGATCGCGCAGTGACTAGGTTATGGGGGTTGGAGGAGAACCTTACATCCGAAGAACGTTATTGCGAAGATCATTCCGAAAACACGCACCAAGGACCACCTAATGAACGATTTATCGTTGCGTTGCCATTGAAATCCGCTGTATTGCTGGGAAATTTCCGAAATCTGGCTGTTCAGAAATTGCTACGTCTCGAAAGAAAACACTCTCGTGATATTGAACTTCGCTTACGCTACAACGACTTTATGAAAGAATTCATCGACATGAATCACATGAGAGTAGTATTTAACGCTTCTGCCAAATCGGCTTTCGGTAACTCTGTCGTATGTAAAAAGAAAACTAGAATGATTTGCCGATTTAATTTAATGCGCCTGATTTATTTGATGTTCGCTAGCAAGTCAAGTTACAAATCGGAGAGCTGATAGCAATAATTAAGTAGTACAGAAAAAACAGGTTTCGTTATTTTTCGAAGTTAGTGATGTTAATACATAGTTCAATTCATAACCGATTACTTAAAATTTGTATTGTATATGATTATTTACAATGATTACAATATAATTTGATATTTAAATATGTGTTGTAATGCAATTTGGCCGAACAAACTCCTTTAATTAAGCTTTGTTTGTAGGACCTCCTCTACTGCACCAAGACCTGAACAAGGTTCGAATGCGTTTAGAACGCATCGCTTCGCAGTTACGGCAAATGTCGCTAAGAGGCACCGGCAGGTTTGCGTATCATCGAAGCATGCCGATTTACGGCGGATCAGCGGATCGTCTGGCGTAGTAATTCATGTTGTTGTTGTTGTAGGGATAGTAAGCCTGCCTAGTCTTCACCTCCCTTACCTAGCATTGTCATTGAGCTGTTCTAACGGGAGTTCCAGAAACCTCGCGGCGGTTGGACCATAGTGAAATTGCTGTTAGAAGAATAGGCTCAGTTGAGCAGATGAATCGATGGTTAGTATCAAGGCAAGACACGCCGCAGTCTCGATAGGTTAGAGTTTAACCTGTTACAGTATCCAGAGCAAAGTTGGGCCAGCATGACTCTTGTCTTCTTAGGCAGTTCGCGTTTGTTTTCGACAAAAGGTGGAGCTTGTGCCTGGATGACGACGTTCCCTGGACGAGAGCTGACAAAGAAGTTTACCGACTCTTTGACACCCTTTGGTGGAGAGGGGAGCCTCGATATGTAGTAATTAAACAAAATCGGTAGTAGGACACCACCTTGTGGCACCATTTGTTGACTCTTAAAGGTCAATAGCAAGTTGCGCGTCATTGACCGTGTCGGAGGCTTCCGACACGTCAAGTGCAACTAGTACAGTCCTGTCATTAGGGCGGTTTTGGTTGAAACCGACACTTATCTGAGTGGTAGTGGCGTTAAGCGCGGTGGTCGTGCTATGTATTTTTCGGAATCCATGTTGGTGTTCGGCGAGTGGCAAGTTATCGGTGTATGAAGAAATATTTTTACCCATTTCATATCTAATGGGATATCAAGACCTTGAACTGATGAATAAATTTTTGAGAGCATCTGTAATTCGTCATATAAGTTGTCTTGGTTTATATCAAGTTTTACTGCGCATGCCGCTTTTAAAAAGTCATCATATGAACCGAATTCATTTTTTAAATTAATTACAGCGAAATGTTGAAATGGGCTGCTCTCGAAGTTATACCATTTCTCTAGGTACGAAATAGCTTTGGAATATACCTTAGTAACTTCAACTTCAAACGCGTGTCTTTTTTCGGGGTCAAGATGAGGCAAACTAGCATTGACTTTATAACCGAAGTATTTGTCTCGTAGTCTACTCTTAAGGTTATCCCGCAGTGAAGACATTATTAAATGAACATCTGAACTCAATACCGACTTTGACTCGAGTGGTTTAATGGCTCTTTCAAAAATTTGCATAAAGTGATGGACAAAATATAAGTAGCATTCAGGCAAGGTAGCAGTCTCAGTTAATAGATTTAAATTAGCATCGATTTGGTCCTCTACAAAACTCCAAATTATCTTATTTGTGTCATCTTGTCCCTGCTGGCGGAAGTATGTTTTTATAGCGGGCCAACAATTAATTATTCCTTCAACTGCAGGGAAAAGTGATAACCACCTCGTGACGACATGGCGCAATACAGTTTCGTACTTCATTTCTAAGAACTCAAAACATTCTTTTAATTTCTCTACTTTTTTTGAACTATTCGAAAACTCCGCGAATATTTTTAAAACCAAATTTTCAACATCGAAAGTTAAAAGCTTGCATACATTTCTGGCAGCATTATGAATTACGTGAGCATTGCAGTTACTTTTAACGATATTGGAATTTAGCGTTGTAAGTTTTTGATAAACTGATTTGTGTTGACCGTAATTTACTGCAGCATTATCTGCTGAATAAGAACTAACATTCCCAATATCAAGGTCATATTTCGCTAGACAATTGAGGATCTGTTTCGTTATTGCTTCAGAAGACTCATTAGGGTCTTCATAAAAATCAATCAATTTTTCTCTAATGCCCTTCTTTGTATTAAAATATTTTATAGCAATCGGAAATAATTTGCGATTACCTTTATTTGAGGCATCAATGGCAATTGAAAAAAATACTTTAGAGTCTTTTGGTACTGAAATTTCATTAAGAACCAATTCAAGTTATTGAGGAGCTAATATATTTTCAACCAACGCCTCCGCCTTGGTTTTTCCACATTTCACTTTTTTTGCAATGCTGCTTTCCGAAAATAATTTGCAGTTCAATTTAACTCCGCAGTCAATACTAATGTAACTGTGGTGATGACATACTCCATGATGAACTTCTGCTAATTCAGCTATGGCTACATTCAATTCATCGGGAGAATCTACAAAATTAAGATGTTTTTATTCGTCATCAATTAAAAAACTAATTATATTACCTTTTCTTATTAAAAATTCTGACATAAGTTCATTTGTTGCAGCGTCTTTAGCTGTTTTGCGATGCAAATCGCTACTCAAATGGGTTTTTACTGCCTTTTCCCCGTCGTGTTTCACTGTGAATCTGGTTTTACATATTGCACATTCTGCAGTAGATGTGTCCACTTTTCTAATCCAAGTGCCGAACTTATCGTCAGCCAGCCAAGAATCTTTCAAACAACAATACGATTTCTTTTTTCGTGGCGTTGACATTTTTGGATAAATTAAATAAATTTATAAACACGCGCAAATTATTGCAAATTTTTGTAAAACAGCTGTTTTGCTTAGGGAATGGTGTTGCCTATCGAATCGATAATAGCTTCGATAACGATAGGGTGGTAATGTACCAAAACTAGATACGTCTTTAATAGCTTCGATAAATATAGGGTTGTGCAAATCTACCAAAAGTAGATATGTCTTTAATTTACAAACCTTCTATCATGAATACTCTTGGCCTATAAAAATTAATAATACAAAAATTAGAAAAATTTCCCTGAGATTCCCGGAGTTTTTATTGCATTCCCGGAGAAATTGAGGGTTAACCCGGAGATTTCGCTCGAAACCCGGAGAATCCGGGTGAAACCCGGACATCTGGCAAGCCTAGCTACAAGTGACAATGCTGATGCAAAGGTGCAATTGTTGAGTTTCAACAACACATTCGCGAGCATTAGGTCGCCCAGTTCAGTTTAGGGACGACTGGTTAGTGCATGAGGTGGTTACCAAGTTGGCATGAGAGAATCAGAAAACCTATGAATGTGTTTTGTGTGGTCCCTGAACAGAATAACGTATATGCTTATTCCAATGGATCTCAAAAGATTTACGCATTTCAGCATGTCTAAACTCCAACGCTAATCCACCGGTAGCATTCAAAAAGGTTGCTCCGGGTCGCATGTCTCTTTTGTAACCGAGGCGTTGGTGTAACGTTTGAGGTTTTCAAGAACACCTTTAGAAGTTTATATCACCTGAATTCGATCAGCGCAAGGAGGTCGAGCAAGAGGTGTCTCCTTCGTCTAGTTATTCCGATCAGTATTTCGTTGTCAACGCCCTTATTTTGCCTAAAACTTACAAATGATTTACGAACGCAGACTGTAGCTTTTTCACCTTGGCCGCATATCAAAGGCCTTTCTCCACAATTCATGCAACCTGGGCAAGTCGACATACCACTAGCGTGGATCATGGACCAGCTTATCTGTGCGGAGTTTAAAAGGGGCCGCCGTGCGCTTATATGACTCAGCGCACTGTGTTTGGATGGTCACTCTTTGGAGCTGAAAGTGGGGTAGGGGGTAGGGCCTAGTATCCCATATTTACAGTCGCTGTGCTGCGTTGTTCAGCTGGATTGCGCAGTGACTAGGTTATGGGGGTTGGAAGATGTCTCTTCAAAGGAAAACCTTACATCCGAAGAACGTTATTGCGCAGATCATTCCGAAAACATGCACCAAGGACCACCTAATGAACGATTTATCGTTGCGTTGCCATTGAAATCCGCTGTATTGCTGGGAAATTTCCGAAATCTGGCTGTTCAGACACTCTCGTGATATTCAACTTCGCTTACGCTACAACGAATTTATGAAAGAATTCATCGACATGAATCACATGAGAGTAGTATTTAACGCTTCTGCCAAATCGGCTTTCGGTAACTCTGTCGTATATAAAAAGAAAACTAGAATGATTTGCCGATTTAATTTAATGCGCCTGATTTATTTGATCTTTGCTAGCAAGTCAAGTTACAAGTCGGAGAGCTGATAGCAATAATTAAGTAGAACAGAATAAACAGGTTTCGTTATTTTTCGAAGTTAGTGATGTTAATACATAGTTCAATTCATAACCGATTACTTAAAATGTGTATGTTATCAAATATGATTATTTACAATGATTACAACATAATTTGATATTTAAATATGTGTTGTAATGCAATTTGGCCGAACAAACTCCTTTAATTAAGCTTTGTTTGTAGGACCTCCTCTACTGCACCAAGACCTGAACAAGGTTCGAATGCGTTTAGAACGCATCGCTTCGCAGTTACGGCAAATGTCGGTAAGAGGCACCGGCAGGTTTGCGTATCATCGAAGCATGCCGATTTACGGCGGATCAGCGGATCGTCTGGCGTAGTTATTCATGTTGTTGTTGTAGGGATAGTTAGCCTGCCTAGTCTTCACCTCCCTTACCTAGCATTGTCATTGAGCTGTTCTAACGGGAGTTCCAGAAACCTCGCGGCTTTAACAGGGTTGGACCATAGTGAAATTGCTGTTAGAAGAATAGGCTCAGTTGAGCAGATGAATCGATGGTTAGTATCAAGGGAAGACACGCCGCAGTCTCGATAGGTTAGAGTATAACCTGTTACAGTATCCAGAACAAAGTTGGGCCAGCATGACTCTTGTCTTCTTAGGCAGTTCGCGTTTGTCTTCGACAAAAGGTGGAGCTTGTGCCTGGATGACGACGTTCCCTGGACGAGAGCTGACAAAGAAGTTTACCGACTCTTTGACACCCTTTGGTGGAGAGGGGAGCCTCGATATGTAGTAATTAAACAAAATCGGTAGTAGGACACCACCTTGTGGCACCATTTGTTGACTCTTCAAGGTCAATAGCAAGTTGCGCGTCATTGACCGTGTCGGAGGCTTTCGACACGTCAAGTGCAACTAGTACAGTCCTGTCATTAGGGCGGTTTTGGTTGAGACCGACACTTATCTGAGTGGTAGTGGCGTTAAGCGCGGTGGTCGTGCTATGTATTTTTCGGAATCCATGTTGGTGTTCGGCGAGTGGCAAGTTATCGGTGTAGTAAGGCAGCAAGACTGTCTCCAAGGTCTTCACTACTGGCGATAGGAGCGATATCGGTCGATAAGACTCCCCCTCGTTGGCTGGCTTGCCAGGCTTTAGTAGCGGAACCACCTTTGCCTGTCTCCATTTTTCTGGAATGGCAAAAATGGTCATGGACAAGTTGAAGACAGTTGTGAGTTACCTTACTCCCTCATCGCCGAGATGTTTTAACATCAGCATGGATATACCGTCAAGGCCGATCGATTTTGAACCTTTAGACCTCCGAATGGCCTCTAGAACCTCTGTGGTGGTAATGGCAATGGGCGCTTGACTATTTTTTCGTTTGTGCGCTTTCCTGGTTTCCTCGCGCATCTCTTCGGTTTCGACTGTACCTTATCGCCAAAGGCGGTAGAAATTTTGTGGTTAGGTTTAGTCGGATTTGACAAGGATTTTACAGTGAACCATAATTTGCCAACACCAGCAGAGAGGTTACAGGACCTTAGGTGCTCCTCCCATTTGGCACGTTTGTGTTGATCAACCAGCCATTTGATTTCCGCATTGAGATCCTGAATTTGAGGATCCCGGGGTGGGAAGAGCAGCGAACTTAAAAAACCAACCCAGTCAGCTTTGCTGAAATTAGTGAAAGTGCGATTTTTAGAGGTGACAAAGTCGATGGTGCGATGCAAGAGTCAACATCAGTCATGGTGTGTGTTAAACTCTCCGAGGATTACACGATTATCGAGTGGCGCACGAATGTCATAGCGATATTCCCTCGGACAGCAGGTGACAGGAGGTATATAAATCCTAATTATTTCGGGATCGACATCGCCTGACCGGACAACCATACCTTGACTTTCTTAGGTGTTATCCCTCGGGTCGACATCATGCTCGGTAAACATCATGACGGTAAAGCACAGCTTGATGAGTGATGAAATCAAGTCCGCTTCCAAGTTCTCTAGCACGGACCCCGATGAATGTTGTAGCCGTCACAGGTCCGAAGATCTGATAGGGCACCGAGCTTTGTCTCCTGAATCGCAGCAATCTTGATATTTGGCCGATTCATGAACCTAGCCAGTTGGCCGTTGCAGTTCAACTGTAAGACACGAAAGTGTGAAGAGGGAGAAATAGTCACGCTGGGAGTCAAGGACTGGTGCGTATGCCTAGGTGGAAGTAGGCTAGGTCGCGCGCTTTGTCGCAGCCTAGAAGACGAAGGATCCGGACCACCCGAAGGAGGCGAATCAGTCGGCGTTGTAGGTGGCGCAGCTCGACAACATGACGGAACGTACGTATCAGTCCATAAATTCCTGTTACCAAGTTGAGAACATATAAGCAGGGGACATAAGCTAAGGCAAGAGTTGCATTTGACTGATGTCGCAGGTGTATTTAATCTTAACCGACAAGCAGTGCACATGGCGTAAGGGACCAGGAGCTGGTGGCTTTGACTTACATTTGTGCTAGTGCTGGAAAAAGAAGGGGAAGTTGTAAGTGGGAGGGGGTGGGCTGTCGCTCAGCATTGCTCACATCTCAAAGAGAAGTGCTACATAGAAAGTAGCTGTGAGCTGCTGTGTGAGGTGTTGGCGCCGGTGTTCGTGAGCTGCTGCGGGAGTGGCACACTAGTTGCTGGGCAGTGTTCATGCTGTTACTCGTAGAGACTGTATCTGGAACATGTGGCGGTGCGACACTGGATCGACGTTGGCCACGGAACAAAAGTTTTGAAGAAACTAGGGGGCCTGTGTGCGGAGGGATTTATCCCGCAGCAACTTGTTTTGTGCAGCCATCTTTTACACTCGAAACATTGGACGGAGTTTGAATGCTTGTCATAAATCTTCTTCCAGCAAACGCAGCAGATCCATTCTCTTGGTCCCGGGTTAGGTTCAAACCCGCCCGGAGAAAGAGAGTATTGAGCAGCCCTGCTGCAAGGAACTGCTCGGAGGATAATAATATAAGGGGGAAAGGTGGCGTGTTAGACAGGGTTACATCAAAATAAAAGCCCTTGGTTGTGTAAAACTCGAGTCATTCCGGTACGGTAGAACCGTCTGTTGCTGCGCCGTGTCGTAGCTTGCACCCGTAGTAATCCATCTTCGACTATTCTAGACTATCGAATGATCGCGTGACATAAGGGGTAGGAGTCGCATCTCATTTAGCTGTTCGATCGATCCAACAGATGGCGAGGGATTCATTGAATGGATGTGCAAGATCCGTTACTGTTATTCTCAATGACTTTTATATGGATAACAACGAATTTTGAGGAGTTAAAAAGACAGCAAGTGTCATACGTCTGAAAATATATCACACTACCTCGTGGACGATAGGGATGTTCACGTTTGGGGCTTATCTGGAACACCGAAGGAGACTATTGTACATTCACCGTCTTTTAAAAACTACAGAAAACACAAATCAGTTAACATTATCAAATTTTCTCGCTCCAGTCTCTAATCTAACACAGCAACTAATTCAAAATAACGATTACTTTACTATGAACACGGAATCTCCGGATTCCGACATAGATATTCAGTAATTAACCCCTTGATCTTTTAACTCCAATGTCGTTCAACATTTTACAATGGAACGTCAAAGGACTATATAACAACTTTAACGAGCTTAAGCTCCTTATTTACGAACACTACCCCTCCTTCATTTCTCTGCAAGAGACACACCTACCTTTCAACAAATCTGTGCAAGTTTCCAACCACTATACCAGCTACTTCTCAACTTGCCTTGCATGGAAGCGACCATTTTTTTATAATAACCAAACTTACCACTAACCTCTCTTACGCCAGGTGCCCTACTCCGAAATTTATTACAGAGAAAGCAGATTGGGCAAGTTTTCAAGCTGCGGTTAACAGACACTTATCCAATACTCCAGTATCAAATAATATCAATAAGGAATCAAGCGTGTTACAAAAAACTTTCCGAACTTCCGCCCATTCTTCAATACCGCAGACACATTACAAATTGCACAAAAAATAGTTCCATACTGGTCGGAATACCTTTCTTCATTAAGAGGGGAGAAATGTAACTCATGGAGCAGTTACAAAAGGGTCCGCTCCGAGGCGAATCTTCTAAAATACAAAAAGGCATATGCCATCTTTAAAATGAAACTGAAAGAAGCGAAACGGAAAAGCTTCGAAACTCTGACAGAGTCTATAAACCTACGATCAAATCCAAAAGAAATTTGGACAAAAATCAAAGCACTAACGGGAACATTTACCCAAGTCTCAATAAAGGTTAGCGAAACATATCAAGGAACCATATGTGCACCTGAAGAAATAAGTAACCATTTCGCGTCCGTCTGGTCAAACTACTCCAAAGACGACAACTTTGGAAGCAAATTTACTTCCGAAAAGTCTCAAACTGTCAGTAATCAATATACCTGCAATTCACTGGAAAAATGCTTCAAAAAGCTCTAAAGACAGAATAGTCGGCCTGTACAATAATATTTTTAAGCAAGGCATTATCCCACAAGCGTGGAAACACACCATTGTGATACCAATTCCAAACAAATCAAGCACCGACGTTTCGGGATACAGGCCAATCAGTCTCCTCCCTTGCTTAAGCAAATTACTCGAAAAAATTAAAGCGAAAAGAATAATGTGGTTCGCGCTAACTAATAACCTTCTTAAACAGCATTCAAAGAGGGGCAAGGCACCTTAGACGCTTTGCTAGTTTTTTGAAGACTACGTTTCTAATGCCATTGCAACAAAAAATCATGTTTTCACTCTCAGCCTCGACTTCGAAAAGGCTTACGATAGGATTGGTATACACGTAGTGTTACGACAACTGGCCCGATGGAAAATTGGTCCAAAAATATACAATTTTGTAAAGGCTTTCCTAACGAATCAGACTTTAGCTGTCAGATACAACAATAAATATTCCAACACTGAAAAGCTATATAATGGAATACACAGGGTTCCCCCCTTTCACTGGTTTTATTCATCGTTGCATTCGACGAAATCAATAGAATATTTTCTAACTTTAAAAGGATATCCTATGTGCGGACGACGTTATATTGTTCACTAAGTACAGAGATCGAAAATTAGTTCATGACGACTTCCATCAATCTCGAACTGGTCAGAAGCCTCAGGGGCATCTCTCGCATACTGTAAATGCAAAATTCTACACTTATGGAAGAAGCACAACTGCCCATCTTTGTCGTTAAATTTTAATAGAACGAACATTGAAAACTCTGATAGCATCAAAATATTAGGTGTAATCTTCGACAGAAAATTTACATTTAAAGAGCACTGCAAGTACCTTAGAGTAGAATTAAGCAAACGACTCAACATTATAAAATATCTGTCTTCGAAACACTGTTTGATACACCCGTCAACGTTAGTAAATATTACCAAAGCTCTGATCATCTCAAAAATGGACTACGGATTGCCGATATATGGACAATGCTCAAAAGCCAACTTAAAAATGATTACCCCACCATACCATGTAGCGGTAAGGAGAAGCATCCGTGCCTTCCCTACATCACCAATTGCGTGTATGCTCTCGGAGGCTGGTTTACCATCTATACAAGAACGTATATCATTTAGCACACTTGAACTAATACCAAAATTGCAAAAAAGCTACACTCCTCTGGTAGCCAAGCTAGCCAAAGCACAAGCAACTAAGAAGAGAAAGTCACGCCACCCGTCTACAGTAGCTAGATGCATATCAGCAGCAAAAGATCTGGGAATTAACATATCCATAAAGAACGAAGGCCTCAAAAGCCCCCCACCCTGGAAATCCCTATTTAATCTCAGTTACTCGCACCTAGAAAAATATTGCAAAAACGAAACAAATCCGACTATGTACCATCAACTTTTTAATGAAACCGCAACTTAATTAAAATCAAATGGCTGGAATTTTCTCTACACCGATGCATCAAAAACCACATCTCAAACAGCGTAATGCTGTCGTTTACTCAAACTCCTCTACCATCTGCACAGGTAGTCTTTTCCCATTTTGCTCAACGTACACAGCCGAAGCAGTAGCGATTTTAAAGGTCGTCGAGTATGCATGCAGAACCAGAGGTAAATGGGTTATCTGTACCGATAGCCTCTCCACAGTTAATTCGCTTGCGAACCCCAAAGAGAACAACCAATTACTCAATGAACTACGGTGGAAATTGCTGGAATGTAAGGGCTCGACAAGAATTATGTGGATCCCTGGCCACGTGGCAATCAACGGCAATGAAGCAGCCGACCAGACAGCCAAACTTGCTACAATAGAACCTCTTTGTACTACCCTCAAAGAAGACCTCAACTATCCATGCACCCACCACACCATTACAATAACTTTAACGTAACAAGAAATAAACTAATATGCGAACCAGGTATATCCTGCAATAATTTAAAAACATTAACCCGCTTACGAATCGGCCACACAATTCTAACACATAGTCACATCCTTAAAGGAGAAAACAGATCACCATGCCCGTATTGCAATTTGAACCAGCTATCGGTAATACACCTGCTTGACCAATGCCAACATTTCACCGACACCAGAGCTAGTATATTTGGAAACTGCACACCATCAGATTGTTTAAAAGTTGATAATAAGAGCACAGAGAAAGCTATAGAATACGTAATGTCTAAACCTAAAGAAATTAATCTAGATTTAAGAATACTTGACGAGCTCGGGGCAAATCTTTTGGGCGCACTAGTCAGGACTAGCTGCATGGTTAGCCCTGGGCTGGTGTGCTCAAGGTATTTTGCTGCGAGACCGCCTTTTAATAGTAATAATATTGTAAATATTAACACAACAATAGAAATGTAAGAATTGACAAGCGAGCCGAAGGTCCTAGTTACTAGTGCTCCCGATAAAAGTAGTTTGGTGATTTATCACTTAACTTCTGTATAATAAATAAAATAAATACATTCACCGTCAACTTTAAAGAACCACCCGATGTTTTGACCAAGAGAGCATTTTTATCAGACGCAAGCACGCTATATCAAAGACGTGGTTTCAGGACATTTGGCGCACCAAAGCTCGGCCCCCTGAAGGTGAATCGATGGCTTGGTACACAAGTAGTCGGATCATTCACTCAACTTCACCTGTTTTCTGATGCATCCAAGTTTGCCTACGCAGCCGTTATGTACGTCCGTACGACGAACAGCGATGGGATCATTACATTTGCGTTAATTTCATCAGGAGTCCTCTGATCCCTTCTTGGCAACGTCCGGCGTCCCGCAAGGCAGTATTTTAGGCCCTTTGCTCTTTGTCGTGTTCATCAATGATATAAGTTCCTGTTTTTCGTATGCTAGATTTCTGCTGTATGCTAATGATCTCAAAATATACTCTGTTGTATACTCTGCCGAAGACATGATAAATCTTCAATGTGAAATTGATAAACTTTATTCTTATTGCGTTAGATCTCATCTTTGCTTGAATATTATTAAATGCTTTCACGTAACCTACTCCAAATCCCGCTTTAATTTTAGTAGCTCTTATCACATTGCTAACAGTACACTACAGACTGTTGATAATATCAAGGATCTCGGTATTGTTTACGATACCAAATTTACCTTCAATAACCATATTGACTTTATCGCTGCTAAATCTTATGCAATGCTTGGTTTCATTCGTCGTATCAGTTCAGAGTTCGCTGACTCATATACACTGAAATTGCTTTTCACATCTTAGATCTTATCTTGAATATGCCACCAGTATTTCTTAAGTACTCTTTGCGGCCAATAAGATTTACTTACCCTCTTCCCTCATGCAATGCTCTGTTACTTCTTTTAAACCTTAAAACCCTAGAAGCCAGAAGATATATTCTTTTTCGGACCTTTTTTGTATGACATTATCCAGGGGGACGTAGACTGCGCTGCCCTTCTGAAAAAAATAATTTCAACGTTCAAGAAGATAACTTCGGAACTATTGCCCTTTTTATGGCATTATGAGCGAATTCAACCAGGTCTCATCTTCTATCGAGCTTGATTTTTGGTTGTCTAAGGACATGTTCATTAAATTATTGCATTATGTTATTTAATTATACTCATTTTTGTAAGAACTTATTACTCAGACTTAATCAATTCTAGTAGTCTGTAAGAACTAGTTGTTCATTGACTGATTAAATAAATTAATTAATGAATTAATTTCATTGAAAACAGAAGGTGGAACCGCTTAACACAGCTAGCCTGACCTCTGCAGATTGCGCTTCAAGAGGAATAAATCCCATCGATTTATTGAATCTGCAGCTGTGGTAGAGGGGGCCTGAATTATTGAGAAGCGCGAACATTACTGGATGCAAGGCACCGACACCCCCATACCACGGATATAGGAACCAAGAACAACATTCGTGCGCATCTAATCAGTTCCAATGATCATTGGTCCGTAATGACGAAGTATTCATCATTTTTCAAGCTGCGCCGTGTCATAGCTTACGCCCTGCGCTTCATCCTTAACATCAGAGCCAACAAAAAGTCCAATGTTGCTAAAAACTTTGGTAGCCTAAATTGCAAAGAGCTTCGTCTCATCAGGTGTACTCAACAGTTCTATTTATCAATTGAAATTGTAGCGCTTAAAGGCCAATCCCGTTTCGCTTGAAGCCGTTTCCATATGAGAGAAAGGTTCTGCATGTGGACAAATGGCCACCTAGCAGTCCTGATCTCAATCCATTGGATTTGTTTGTATAGGGCTACATGACGTCGAAGCTTAGCGGTTATCAAATCAAAAACTTGGAAACTTTTCGTATGGTATTACTCAAAGTTTGGGACAAAATCCCGATGAATATGTTTCGTGCCGCTTGTTGCTCTTTCGAAATGCGGTTACGCTTGGTTCAGTTATCCAAAGGAGGTGTTATTAATAAAAACCTACTATAAGTAGTTCTTAATGCTACATAAGATCTTTTAAATAAAAATTGGTAAGGGTTTACCATGCCCTTTGCCTTAAAAGGACTTTAGTTTTGTATTCGACCTTTTTGTATATATATAAGTAAACTGAGCTGCCCAGCCTATTGAAACATACCTTTTGTTTGATAAATAACATGGCTAATTATAACAGATAATGTAGCACGTTATCTATCTCAAGACCGATTATGCCGTTTCAGAGATAGTAGCTGATATTCTAATACACAAGAATAACTCCCCCAAAGTTATTAGCTAAACACACATTTAAGGCGAAAAAAACTATTTATAATTTACCATTATAATTGTGGCAACAAGTCTGAACAGCAAACCTTGTGTTCAATATAATAGTAAGGAAATTAAATTGAATATTTTTCGAAGAAATGGAAGGAAACTGTGTTCCAAAAATTGTTCCCAAAAATATTTAAACTTTGATGTAAATTTTTAAAAGTTCAACTTTCCAGAACTTTGTGTAAACTTTGAATTTCTTTCTATGTGGTGTCTGTTATGGAATTCGCTGTATTTTAAATGAAAATTATTCAAATCACAGCTTATTTGGTCGAACTATATCCATTTTAATCTCACTACTACAAGGTGGCGCAAAAGTAAGCTTCCGATGTTTTTTGACTGTAATTAAAAAAAAAATGAAAAACTTTGATTCTTCTTGTGGATTATTTTTATTTGGTCTTTTAATTTTTTTTACATCAAGTCGAGAATATGATGTCATGTAAATGGCCGCCGCCACAGTTGATTGTCATTTGAGCCCTTTTTATGGCATTTTCCATCGCTTTGGCCAAAACTTCCGGCGATAGGTCCTCACATTCTTGACGGATATTGTCTTTAAGAGCTGCAAGAGTCTGAGGCTTGTTGACATAAACCCGCGACTTCAAAAAGCCCCACAAAAAGAAGTCTGGAGCGGTCAAATCAGGCGATCTTGCTGGCCAGTGCAAATCGCCAAAACGGGAGATTAGGCGCCCGGGAAATGCATCCTTCAGCATATCGGTTGTGGCACGTGCAGTGTGTGCTGTTGCACCGTCTTGTTGGAACCACGTGTTTTCCAATACCAATTCATCAAGTTGCGGCAAAAAGAACTCGTTGATCATTGCTCTGTAGCGCTCACCATTCACAGCAACCGTTTGGCCCGCGACGTCTTCGAAGAAAAAAGGACCGATGACTCCTCCAGCGAAAACAGCACACCATACAGTGACTTTGAGCGGGTGTAATGGCTCTTCGTGGGTTACCCGCGGATTTTCAGTGCCCCAGAAGCGAAAATTTTGCTTATTTACGTACCCGCTAAGATGGAAATGGGCCTCATCACTCATGATTATTTTTGATAAAAAATCATCTTCCTCTTGGTGGTGATTAAGGATGGCTTGAGCGTATGTTAGACGCGATTGGCGGTCAGCAGCTAACAGCTGGTGCACCGTCTGGACTTTGTACAGAAACATCTTCAAATCTTGTACCAAAATTCGCTGTAAAGACGGTCGACTGATACCCATTTGCGTGGCACGTCGTCTGGTCGATGTCGACGGCGCTTCCATGACATCCTCGGCTACAGCAGCAATATTCTCTGCAGAACGGCTACTCCGGGGTCTGCCACGCCTGGCAGAATCTCGTGTTGTGCCAGTCTCTTCGAGGCGAGCGGCTAAACGTCGCAGTGTTTCACCAGTAGGCGTTGGACGGCCAGGAAATCTGCGACGAAATTCACGTTGTGCCAAAGTCACCGACCGATTATTGGTCAAATAAATAGTCAGCAATATTCCGCGTTCTGGAGCAGTGTAGCGTAACATTGTTTATTAACGTGTATTTCGCATGTGTTTACTACACAAATGTCAAAACAGAACTGACTTTAGGGGCCAATCGCAAAATTTATAGCATTTTCTGATAGGAGGATTACTTTTGCGCCACCTTGTATTATATTGTACACAGCTATATAATGAATTTATGAAACAAATTAGCAAAATAAAGGTAAAAAATCGGGATCCATTTGTCACTTCCGCTATTGTCATTTTCGATATTTTCTTCAGTACTTTGAAGTAACTTTAAAATGTCTGGAGGTTATTAACCCCGACTTATACTACCTTTCCATCAAAAGCAAACATTGTGTTTACTGTGACTAGCATGTTTGAAAGCAAACACTACTCAAAACACATTTCAAATTCCATACAACTTTTATAACCCAAACTCATTTCAAACCCATTTCTCAAAGCGTGTTTGCCTTGGGTTTTAAATACATTTTAATAATAATACCAATAATGTTCATTTTCGTCGTTATTTCGCTTTCATTTTTACATTCTTCTAGAAATCATGTCAACATTGCTTTCAGTTTGTCAACATGGTGACAGTGTTGACAGTGAGTATTTAAATTAATTAGAATATTTAAAAAATTAAAAAATGTATTAGAAATGACAATCATATGCGCAAAAAAATTTTTCTTTCCGTAAAATGGTATTGTTTTAGAGAGGTTGTAACCATTATATGGACCAAATGCCGGTGGTTTCGCTTTAGCGAAGTGGGCCACAGAACACTCTTTGGTCCATATAATGGCTACAACCTCTTTAGAACATTTCCATTGAACACAATTTATACAAAACACGCAGTGAAAACAGTTGACAATTATTTTAATCCAAAAACTGAAAACACGGTGTTTGGGTTTGGTCAAGGCGAATTCACTTACAGGTGGTCTCATAAGAACATATGAGCAGTGGATCTTCTGTCAAAATACGAAAATTCTATGCAATCTGACAGGAGAAGCCGCCAAAGGAAAAACAAAACACATGAAGTATGTGCGTGTATGTAGCAACAGATTCGACGTGATATCGCCTGGTATAAATTCGCCTTGGGTTTGATGCAAAAAGCATATTAGTCGTGAAGTCCTTCTCAAACTGCATATATGTATATGGGTCTGATGATATAAGCATCCTTTTTATTAAGTCAATGTTGAGTCTTTTCGAATTGTTTTCCGTGTGAACTGCAGTGTGTAACGCCTGATTTATTTATTTCTCGACTCCCGAGCTTCTTCTGATAACTGACCAATCGGGACGATACAATGTTGAATAATAAATACAACACATCTCAAATATTCAGATAATATATACAATCGCTTGAAGAGCTCTTGGTCAAAACCAAATATTTCCGCAGACTTTTCTGCATTTCTGAAGAAGCGTCTTCCTGTATTTCCATCATTGGTGTTACCTGGTGTCTGTTTTGGCATATCTATTAGGGTGGGGCCAACATTTTTTTTTATCAAACTATAATGTAATAGTTAAAATCTAGTGCCTTTCGGGCTTAAGTTAAGTCATGCAAAATATTTATCATTTCGGTTTAGAGTAACTGCATTCACAGTGGAATGGCTTGCGACTAAATATAGGCGCCATATCGAGTCATATACGCAACACAATTTTCGATTTTTCATTTTTAATGGGAATGACCAGTCTCTGGTTATATTCTTCAGGTGCCCAAATTTCAAGGCTCTATGACAAACCTATGAGAAGTTTTGGTTCAAGCTTAAGTGCCAAATTTCATACATTTCATAAGGTTTTTTAAATCATAAAAATTTATCTCCTGTAAAAAATTTTTCTGTCGGGTAGTTTTTTTGGCGGTTATGGCTCGATATGTCTAGGATAATTAAATACTCAAATAAGTTTTTTTTTTACATAAATCGTTTACTGGTATAATATATTTACTTATATCGGATTTGATTATTAATTTATAGTATTGGAAAATACTTTGATGAAATGACATGCACTGTCTCATAAAACACTTGTTGCAAAATTTGCATACTAAAAATATGTAGGCGGGGTAAGCAATAATGAAAAATATTTGAGGTAGTGGAGATATCGTGACATCCAGCATTGAAAATATATGGCACACTGCATAAATTCCGACACCAACAAGTAAGAAAGTTGTCAGCGAAATAGGCAGATACTTTATTGTAGAGGAACATATCTCAATTATTCAAGAGGCCGGATCTATTTACAAGGGATATGTTGTGCTTGAGATTGCTTTTGCGAAAGTAATACAAACAGCGATAACAGGGTTTCTGTTACATGGAGAAATTTCTCAAGATAGTATTATGGCCACTAGTTGTGACAGAACGAATGTTAACACTATACGGCTAAAAATTTTAACCTAAATTTAAAACTTTTCTGGGCTACATACATATATGTCCAAACCAAATTTGGTTTAGAATTTATATTGTGCGTTTCGAGAAAATGAGCGTAAGGAAAAGAGTTTAAATTTTAAACCAGAAATGTCTTAACAATTAAAAAACATTTGTATCAGTTGGCAGGCTTCGAACCAACGCTTCCTGCATCAGAGTCGTCCGCTGTTGTTGGTTTTAACAGTGCTTCGCCCTGCCCAATGGGCTCGATCAGTCTAAATTGTCATCAGGCTCTTCTAACGGAAGTCCGAGGAAACGCGCAGTTTCCATAGGGTTGGACCAGAGTGATGTAGGTGTTAGAAGAGTAGGTTCGACTGAACAAGAGAAGAGATGTTTGGTATTATGAGGGGACATACCACATGCAGGGCATGTGTTTGGTATGTTGTGGTTCAGTCTGGTTCCGCAGATCAAACTGCAAAGAGATGTGGGGCCGTATCTCATCGTAGTGCTTACGAAGATGTCTCCTTATGTCTCTGGGTGGAGGGGCTATATCCAAAAAATGTCGATTTGGATGACTGGGTTTATGACAGTTCAGAAGGAACTGTCTACTCAAGAGTTCCGCGTGCTCTTGAACATTGAGCAATTTCGTCTCTTGATGGAGGTGAGTCCTAGATGACATAAGCAGACATCCCGTAGCAGTTCTGATGGCGGTGTTTTGGCAGATTTACAATTTCCTCCAATTGGTGTCAGCAAGGTTGGGCGACCATATTTTCTTTGTCTTTCCCCCAAGTACTGCCGGCCAGTGACTTGAGGATATTATTGCGGCTCTGAACCTTTGAAGCTATTGCGGTGGCATGACCAGCGAAGATGAGGCCGTTGTCAAATGTCACACCCAAGATTTTCGGGTGGTTGACAGTAGGTAGAGGTACTCCGTCCACGTGGACATTTAACTCTTGCCACATCTGTGCATTCCATGTCGTAAACATGGTCGCCGTCGATTTAGTCAGAGATAGGGTCAGATTTCGCTCGGTGAAGAAGCTGGAAAGGTCACGGAGGTAACTGTTGATTCTAGTACAGAGTTCGTCAATGGAGGGGCCCTTGCCCGAGGCCACTATCGTGCAGTCGTCAGCGTGGGAAACAGTGGAGACTCCCTCTGGTGGGGGGGAAGTCTCGAAATATAGAAATTAAACAAAAGGGGAGAGAGAACACCACTTTGGGGCACCCCTTGTTTTATTCTTCGTGGCCTAGATTTCTTGTTCCTAAATTTGGCTGATGCCTGTCGACCATTGAGGTAATTAGCGGTCCACCTTTTAAGGCCGGCAGGGGCGGTGTCTCTTCCAGGTCTCGAAGAGTGTGGCGTGGTTGACCGTATCAAATGGATTTGGTAGGTCAAGTGCCACGAGAACCGTCATATGGTTTGGTGGGTGTTGATTCAAACCATAATTTATCTGCGTTGTAATGGCATTCAAAGCGTATGTAGTGCTGTGAGATTTGCGGAAACCATATCGGACGATAAGAATCTCCTTGGTTCGCCGGATTCCCTTGTTTTAGTAGGGGAACTACAATCGCCTGTTTCTATATCTCAGGTATGACGAAAGTAGTTAGAGAGAGGCTGGAAAGAGCCGCTAAATAACTCTGCCCCTCGTGGCTTAGGTGTTTAATCATCTTCATGGCGATTCCGTCGGGTCCGATGGATCCTGACTGTCGACCATAATTTGACGACTCCGCCGGAGAGGTTGCATGCCTTAAGATGTTGTTTTCACTTGGTCAGCTTGTGTTCGTTGACTATCCTACGAATTTCCGCATTGAGATCTTTGATTCTGGGATCTGCGGTATTGATGAGTCTCACTTGGTCACGTTCTCTTGCCATAGCCGCAGCTTCTGCAGGGAAATTCGGACGAATTTCTGGTATTCTGCCAGCAGGAATAAAGCGGCCAGAGGCTGAATCAATGACCTTGCGAAACTCTCTTTCACCTTTGCGTACGTCTGTAGGACTGGGTAAGGCAGCGAAGGAGCGCTCTGTATAGTCCGTAAAGCGGTCCCAGTCCGCTTTGGTGAAGTTGAGGTATGTTAGTTTATCAGTCGTTATGAAGTCGGTCGGCCGTTCAACGGAGAGTAGGATGGGTAGGTGGTCTGAAGCTAATGTAAGCATCGGTCGCCAGATGACGAAGTTAATTAGGCCCGCGCTCATTATGCAGATGTCTGGCGAACTGTGGCATTTACCTGCCACCCTGGTGGGGGCATCTCCATTGACTGTACAGAATGCTGAGTTGTCTATTTGGCCGGAAATTGCGTGTCCTCTGCTATCTGCTGGCAAGCTTGAGTGCCAGAGATCGTGATGTGCGTTGAAGTCGCCTAGGATTAGACGGTTATCAGCCCTTAGCAACGCACTAATGTCGGGATGATAATCTTTAGGACAACACGTTGCAGGGGGAATATAGATATATATAATTTGCAGGTCGACGTCGCCTGACCGGACTACTATGCCTTGGCATTCTAGATTATATTGTACAGGGTGATGTATAATGAACGCAAGGCCGCCACCCCCATGACCGCTGGGACGGTCTTTTCGAAGTACATTATATCCATCACAAGTTCGTAAGTCCGATCTTGTGTTCAATTTTGTCTCTTGTATCGCGGCGATTTTGAAGTTGTGCGACTTCATAAAGTCAGTTATCTCCGCGATCTTTCCAGCTAATCCGTTACGGTTCAGCTGTAAAATTTTGTAGCTTGTTGGAGGGGAGAGGGGGACATTCTAGGCGTGAGAGAGTTATGCGCTTGCCTAGGTGGAGGTAGGCTTAGGCCTAAACTATGTCGCAGTCTAGAGTTGACAGCGCCATGGCCGTTGTTATCTGGCGTGGAAGGCGGCTGTGTACTGCAACAGGGGGCTATGAACGTATCCATCCAGAGGTTACCGTTTGCGAGCCCAGAGCACATAAGGGTGTGACACAGGCCAAGGCAATTGTTGCACTTGACCGATGTCGCAGGCGTATATAATCTTTGCCGACAAACGGTGCACGTAGTGAAAGGTACGAGGAGGTGGAAGCTGGAAGCAGGGCGAAGCATTGGGGACAGAGAAAGAGAGGACTGACCCTCGGCGGTGCTCATATCTGGCCTATTCCGGAGGGGATAGGAGTGCTGACCGGCCGTGCGAGGTAGAGACGCTGGTGAGTGTGAGCGACAGTCGGGAGTGGGTGAGGCGGGAATGTTGTGTAGACTGAGTCGTGTAGACTGAGCCACCATTGTAGCTACTTGAAGTTGGAAGGGGCGGTAGGGGAGCGCCCGAGCGACGTGTACCGCGGAACGCACTTGGGCGTGTACAGCATGGTGCCTCGAAAGTCCTAAAGAAAGTACGGGGTCTGTGGATGGCAGGGTTAAGCCCTGACCATCCAGATTATGTAGCCTCTCTTACACTTGGCGCATTGAACCGAAAGCGACCGTTTAATATAAATTTTCTTCCAGCAAACGCAGCAGATCCAATCTCTTGGTCCAGGGTTGGGTTCAATCCCAGCCCGTAACAAGAGACAGTGGAGCAACCCATCTGCCAGGGTTCACTCCTAGTATGACAATTTAAGGGTGGGACGAGACAGATTGGACAGGGTTACACTAAAATAACAGCCCTTGGCAGGGTAAAAAACCCGGGTCATGCCGGTACGATAGAACCGGCTGTTGTGGGAATGTCTGTTCTACCCACTGAGCTACGGAGCACACAAAATTGTATTGAAAAAGCTTTCAGAAATAAATGAAAAGAAATTTGAAAAATTTTAGAGGTTTTTTTCAATTCAGTTTTATTTCTATTTCTTTCTGCAATAAATTGAAAATTTATGGTATGGGGTGACATGTTTCGAGGTGTCCAGCTTCTCATCAGACCCCTTAGTTGTTAGAGTACTCTAACAGCGGCTTTGGCGCAGACACTTGGGTTCGCATCTCAGTGTCCGAGAAGGGGTCTGATTAGAAGCTGGACACTTCGAAACATGTCATCGCATACCATCACTGTGCATAACGTTGTAATTTTTCCTCTAATATCAATTAACAAACAAACATAAAAATTCGAGATTTGCTCCAACAACAATCACCATAACTATAATTGTTACGGGTACATAACAAATAACACGGAAGTGTTGATATGCAAAAAAGCCCTTCTGTATCTAAAACTGTTCTATGAACGCGCCTAAAAATATTCCACTTTCCTTGAGCTGACATATAAAATATATGTACCAAAGAATGTATAAATGGCACATTAGAGGAAAAATGCATCGTGACGCTACAGGGCATCATAGCTTAGTTGTTAGAGTACTATTACAGCGGCTTTGGTGCAGACACTTGGGTTCGTATCTCAGTGTCCGAGAAGAGGTCTGATGAGAAGCTGGACACTTCGAAACATGTCATCCCATACCATCGCTGTGCATAACGTTGTCATTTTTCCTCTAATATCAATTAACAAACAAACATAAAAATTCGAGCTTTGCTCCAACAACAATCACGATTTAAATTTAATACTTAAAATATTAATTGTTTATCATTTAATTCCTTCTTACCAATAAAAAAAAAACAATATTTCACCTTATATGACTACATTTTTTTTATAAAGTTTGAAACGATATTTATGATATTTTGAAATGATAGATACGAAAATTGATAGGAACAAAAAAAAAAGATAAGTGATTTGTTATAACGCACCAATCCCCCCTATTCGAACTCTTAAACTTAAAATAATGTTAATTTCGATCGTTTTTAGAGAAGATAGCTATATGGAAAAATTATCGCTGCGAGTAGAGGTCACGTCGTACTTTTAAAGAAATTGTTCAGCGATAACAAGTTCGGGCAGGACATTTCGTTTTATTATTTAAGCTGAAAATTTACAGATTTCAGAACCGTTCGCGGGTACGTTTACCGAGTTTAATAAAAATGTATCACCTAGAAAAAATATCACTTTGCTGCACATGTGTAGTTTTAAACCAAAAATAAAATAAGTAAGAACTTTCAGTATTTTTTGGTCATTTTGAAATATAATAATTAAATTATTGAAAAATATAAAAAAAGCATTGATGTCGTTAATTTTGTTTGTTTGAAGCCATCTCACGAAATTTCACAAGCGTAATATTTTCCATTACAAAGATAAACCAAAAGCAATTATGATGTAACTGACATTTTGCCTTAAATTATTTTAAAAATTTTATCTAAAAACCTTCTCCTGTAAAATTTTATTTTTGTTGGTTACACTAACATTGCTCTCAAGGATCGACATGTTATAAAATTTTTTTTTCACGGATTTTCAAATCAAAGAATAATTGTTAGAATTGATATTTTCTGATAAAGATGAGTTTGGTAAATGAAGGCAATGGTCAATTGCTTGAGGAAATCGGCACCTTTGTTCCTCATAATTATGTTATTAATGAATGCAGTTAAAGCGTAAGCCGCAAAGAAAAACACATGTGTTCAGTTTTAATGCTCTTAATCGCCTTAAACTTTAGTGTAATGGTAATATGCAATTGCGTTGCAGAGGTATATTTTATTGTTGTGTATTCTAACATATACATATAATTTGAAATTTTCTTATTAGTCAGAATATGACTAATTATTTTACGGAATAATCAATTAATCAAATTGTGATTAATCTAATGGTGATAATTTTGAGTAAACAATCCTATTTATTTTCTTTTTAATTAATCAATCAATTTTGATTAATCAGCATGTTAAATTAATTGATTACTCGCACATCCGTAATTATTATTCTTCTTTTCTCATTACAGTACAGGTTTACCGAATTGGATACTCAATCGTGAATTGAAAGGCAAACGTTTAGTCCAGTTTAATAACAAGAAACTTATTTCATGTGCTATCGAAATACTTTACGACGACCAAGATTTGCTCGGAAATGAACTTTTTGTGCAAGGCGCTACTTTATATAAAATTACATCAAGTAAGTATTGCACGTATACTGTAGTACACAAAGAACAATATTATAGTATTATAATTATATTACTTTGTTTAGATTATTCCTTTTCAATTGTGTTTTAAATGGATGTTTCGACTAAACTTTGGTACGAATTTTCTGCTCTTGTACGTTTTGGTAGACACACCATTGTTGTTGCAGTATTTCGCCCTGCCTCATCGGCACGTACCTTAACAATAATTGTCATCAATTAACGTACAAGGGCAAAGATGAGTAACATAAATTAATAAATTTTTATATGCAATGGATATCCAAATATCTGTGAGGCAAAATAAGAAATAAATCCTTCAACAGCACTCCGAAGTGAGCATTTCCAAACACCTCTATCTATCGAAATGTCACTTCTCTTTCTGCGACTTCCCTGTCGGAGTACCATTTACTTTGCTTCCGAATAGTCTATAGAGCACCTACGTTGGAGTACTTTGAAAATGCTGCTAAAAGATTACTCTATAGAGTATTCTAGACAAAAGCGAGAAGGGATTATGTGTTCTTTTGAGGACCACCTACTTCCACTCTCGCTTTGCTGTTGAATACTCCATAGAGTAATCCCACGTAGGTGGTGTATAGAGTATTCAAAATCAAAGAAACGGAGTACTCCGAGATGGATTTGTTGATCCAATCACCGGACATTGCCATGTACATTGGACCACCTTTTTTATATGAATGAGGATATGTGTTGCAGTACTCTGATACTCCTTTAGGAGTATTCTTTGGAGTATGAAACGGAGTATTTTCGTTTTTTGCAGGGTTTGAACACTAACCCATGCATTTTTCCTGATGTCTCCAACGATAAACAACTAATCTATCCTATACGGCAACTTTAGTTCAGTTTATGTACACTGAAACCTTTTTTATGTGTAAACATCTTTGTTGTGACCCTGTAAAAACTTGCGCATTAATCGCTAAATTCAGTTGTCCGCGATTAATGCCTTTCGTCTTCAGTGGGCTATAATTCAATATACATGAGTAAATTTTTATTTGTGTAGCATACTCATAGGGGTGTAAGACAATTTTAGTTTTAGTAGCATACTCAGTTAAAAGTAGCCGTTTGGGTGGAAATTGGATTATTCCTTTCGTACCCGTTCAGTTAAAAATGGGTACAATTAGAAAGGTAAGAAATTCTCAAAAACCCACACAGTGGTTACAAAAACAAAATATTGAATTATCCATGTTAAATTAATTTTAGATAACAATACTTAACATAGAAGATAATATGTTTTGTTTTTGTAATTCTTTCCTTTATGTAAAATAAGATACAAAGAACTAACTAATATAAAATAAAATAAAATAACTTTAAGGACAGCAAAGAAAAGGAAAGGACGGAAAGGAAACATAAGGTGAGGTAAAGAAAGTAAAAGTAAGGAAAGGAAATAAAAGAAAAGTAAAGGAAAGCAAAAAAGAAAAATAAGGAAGTCTAAGGAAAAGAGCTGCAAGGGAAGGGAACGCTAAAATAAAATAAAATAGAATACAATAAAGTAGAAATAACAAAATTGAGTATATCAAATAAAATAAATTAAAAAGAAAGGAGAGGAAAGGAGAGGAAGGAAAAGAAAGGGAAACAGCATCAAAGTGCGGAAATGAAAGTGAAGGAAAGTACAGCAAGAAAAAGAAACAATGATGTAGAATACAACCAAAAAAGGTAAAAATAGAGACTGTAGAAAGAAGGGAAAAGCAAAGGAAAATATATTAAGGGAAAAGAACAGCAGATAAAGGAAGGGAAAGCCGGCAAATTAAAGGAACATCAAATAGTTAAAATAAAATAAAGTTTTGAGGTTGAATTTCAACCTCTGGGCGATCTCTCGTTAAATAAAATTTAAAATAATGTAAAATAAGACGAAATTAATAAAAGGAAACTAAGGTTACAGAAAGGAAAGGAAATAAAATGAAAAATAGAATGAAATGTTGTAATATGAAATGAAATGAAAGAAAAGAAAAAAGGAAAGGTAGGGAAAAGAAATGAAATGAAAAATAAAATGAAATGATATGATATGATCGATATGATATGCTATGCTATGATATATCATATGATATGGGATGAAATGAAATGTAATGAAAGAAAATAAAATAGAACAAAATGAAAAGAAATGAAATGATCCTTACGGGATTACTTCGGGACCATTTCGCGATTATTTTCGGATCATTTCGGGACGAAAAAAAAAGAAAATCAATTTTCAAAATTCCTGTAAATTCGAGCGTTGTGCTAACTGGGAGCGGCGGTGGCTCAAAAGCACGGCGGTCGAATTTGTGCTCAAAATAGAAAAGAAAAAAAGAAACGAGAATTCTCGTTATAAAAAATGTGGCCGTATATTTGTAAAAAATATAATTTTGAACAATTATTTTACCTTAATTATTGATGCGGGCGAAGAATCCTGGGCTGGCCGTGATGCGGTCGTGTCGACTGTCTCTGGAAAAGTAGACGGTTTTTCGATCGAGGACAACCGTTGAACCTGAAAATCATCCTCCGGTTTTAAGGGGAGGTGAACCCACACATGCACACCCCCATGCATGTATATGTGTGCTGACAAAACACGAATATGCATGCATGCCCACACAGGTGGGTGGGTTGGTGTGAGTGATTGGAAGGGCGCTAAAGTTACATTAGGGTGGCCCATTTTTTGAGACTTTAGGCATCTCGCCTAAACAATTCCTATACGTACATACATATGTGAACGTATGTGCATGTAGGTAACTAATTGGTACTAGATATCGCCCAGTGGTTGAAATTCAACAAAAAAAAAACTTAGTTCTATTTCAATTATTTTCTGTTCTATCTCTATTTGACTTAATCTGATGACTTATTTCATTTCATTTCACACAAATCTAACCAAAAAAATACAAAAACAACATACTCAACTTTAATAATCACATATTTTGTGTTTGTAAAACCTGTATGTTCAATGAAGCCTACATACTTGCTCATGTTTTACATTGCTTGCTTAATGTTTTCAACAAAGCAACTCTTCGTGCTCTCAGGCCAGCGATGAATACAATAACAACAACTCATGCCATGTCTACTCGCACAATAACGGCTCTATAGTGTGAATACATATTTGCCATTTCTGGTGATATCATTTTCAGACATATCGATACATAATATATACCTTAGATAAACTTTATCAACTTGAGTATTTATTATATAGATAACACTTGCTTTATTGTTCTGCTAACTAGGGGGTGAATTTGTCTTTCCACACATACAAATAATGACACAAAACAATAACAGGCAAGCTCGATCTAACCTACAAACATCGATCAACTATTTCTCAAACCTTTCTCAAGTGTATATCCAACACCATTCTCCAATTATTATCCAACCTTTGAGATATTTTGATAACTTTATAGTTTTTAAGTTGATATCCAACATCATTCTCCAGTTGATATAATACATTGGATAGCAAGTTGAGGTAAAGTTGAAAACGCAAAAATTCGCCGAGCTGGTATCACAACGCCAACAGCACATTGTGCAAAAAATAAGCAAATGGTAGCATTGCCAAATAAGCAATCTATTTAGAAAATGAAATTGTAGCTAAGCTAGTGTGATCGCAAACAAAAAAATTTAAATGTTTCGTGTAAAATAGAAATAAAAGTGAAAACGTAAGTACAATATTCACAGAAATTGACCACAAACGAATTTTTTAGTTCATATGAAATAATTACAATTAAAAAAAATACGATAAAAAAATTGAAGAGGGAACCTTTATACCCGAAAACAGCAGTAAATTTGTCTCTAAATTAATTAATAGACTTCAAATATTCCATTTCGAATTCTAAAAATTGATTGGCTTAGTTTGAAAACGTGCAATCCACCTTTAAATTTTCAAATCTCAGAAATTGATTACTATAGGTATGATAAAAATTCCAAAGCTAAAACTCACATATTCAATGTGTTTGTTTAATAACAAATTTGCTTCTGTTTTTGGCGACATAAATGTAAAGGTACTGCTTCCAAATTTTTGTATCATCTTTTTATTTGCTATTTTTTACTGCTAGCTACAAAAAGGCAATTGCAATTGGGATTATTTTAGGTTTGTGTGCACATGTACATATTTTACAGCCTACTTCTCATTCAAAAGATTCGAATTCTCGCTAAATTGTATGGACGAGTAACACAGTTGGCCAAATGCTTCTCTGATAACAGTTATTAACGGATGTGTTCTGTAATATGGGTGGACAAATGCCAAGTTTAAAGTATTTAGCTCACCGGCAGTTACGCGATCAGCGCGCCACCTATCGGAATTTTATTTTTGGCAAACCATAGTTGAAAACCGATAGCAACAATCCCCCCGTTTTCGATTTTCAGTTATCTAGGTAAACGCTCCACTTACCGACCCACTAAAAATTTAGGACAAACAAATAAAAGGCGTTCCGCAAGATGCCAGCACGTTAAAATTTACTCCCAAAGTAGCACGTTAAAATCTACTCCCAAAGTAGCACCGGTAGAAATAATGGGAACCGGAAAGTATATCCATTACAGACTAAAGAACGCCTTAACCGATTATTTGTTAAAGAGTAGTTTTCATTCCATTAACATAAACGTCGATGGGTTTCCTTTATCAAAAAGTTCCAATTTATAAACTTGGCCAATGCTTGGAATAGTTAATGAAACTCCAAGTGTAATGGTTGTGGGTCTTATTGCAAAGTAAGCCTTTATGCCCAAAAAAAATAAATAATAATATTAATAACAGTGTAGGACTAATTTTGAACTAAATGCTCCTTTGCGATTTTTGTGTGTAAATTTTAACACTCACTCCAGCACATTTGATATTTCTGACTCGCATTTTAGCATTAAAAAATCGATACTATGCTCGCTTAATCAATAGTTACTTTACGAATGTACTTTTTACAATCGACCTGATTTTTTTCTTCTAATACATTATTTATGTGTTTTAACTTCTTATGTTACTCAGCTGATGAGTTTTTCTGTGTAGCTGAGCAGTTTTAGATCTCGGCACTTAACAAATACCTGCCTTTCAACGACTCGGAAATATGTTAAACAAAACAAAAATCTCGTGCGTTATGCGGATGCGCCCCTGGGTCGGTTGGGAGGGTTATTCGTTGGGAATTATTGTTATTTATATGGGAAAATTCATCGACGGCTTAATTGAAGCTTGACTTCAACGACAGGAGGAATTCAGTTATTTGCCGAGCTTTTATCATCGCACTGGCCAGATCGTATCTTCTTTGAATTAAGAAGGCATATTGGATTTTGCCGCTGTACCCCCAAAGGGAAATTAAATAATGAATGAACGAAAGATATTTTCATTTGAAGCAAACACATCAAGAAAAGTTATTGATTTGATATCGGCAAATCATTCCCTTTCGATTACATGCACGTAGTGTGTCTTGGGATTAAGAAACCTTTGCTCAATTCTTAAGAAAGGCAGAGAAATACAAGTTTTTCAATAAAATTGTCTAACGTAAAAATATTAAATTCGAGACTACTTATTTTGATATTCAAATTCAAAATGAGTTCGTTAGACATCCAATAAGTCTTAATGAATAAGAAAGATTTCAAGCCACAGAGTTAAGATTATTTCTTCTATATGTGGGAGTATTTAAACTTTATGACATTTTCGATCCTGCTTAGTCTTGGAATACGAATTTCACTAAATAAGAGATCATCAATCAACAACAATAAATGCTAAAATACTTTTAGAAAAATTTCCTAAAAATACGAGTATACCTCACTTTTATGACCTAAATTTCTGAACATTCAATTTGCACTCTCTCACGCACTTAGCAAATGATGCATTAAGCTATGGTGCTCTTGAATTCATAAGCGTTTTAAATTTTTAAATTTTTTGTATAAGATTAAAGAAAAGTGTAAACAAACAAATTTTGTTACTCAAAAAAAAAATTACAGTATTCACAAAAGGCCAAGTGCAATCAATAATTACAGATATCATTTGGTTTGTCTATAAAAAGCTCCTGATAACATTTTCAGCAACCAGAAAGGAATTTATAAAGATTTGTCTATCATTTAAAGTATCACAACTAATAAAATCATAGCAAAGTTGAAGGAATTTTCTTTCCCTTAATTAAATAGTATTTTTCTACCTAATAAATATTCCCATCTGAATGTTAAGTTCTGCGGAAATCTACAGTATTCAAATAAAAAAATAACACATACAATGGTTATGCTTCATAACTACGAAAACAACAATTTTTTGTTTCTGTATATTATGTATAGATTCTTATGATATTAAATTTGTTTTTAATTCGATATATTTTTAAGATGTAAAAGTTATTAAAGCGCGTTTTGGAGGAAGCAAAAACCAGTATACTAAAAAGTCTTCGAATCATATACTGAAACTACCAAAAGCCCCTTTTATAACATAATCGCCATTTAATGACCTAGTAAATAAATTTTGCAGTTTTTATAATAAAACCAGTAAGGAAGTCTAAGTTCGGGTGGAACCGAACATTAAATACCCAGCTGTGTAAAAGTGGTCGTGGTAAATTGCTAAATTGTTGTGGAGTTATGACCTATAGAGGGTTCTTTCTCTACTACCATGTGGGCAATCTTATAAATAAAAATGAATATGTGTATGTGTGTCTGGCGTCCAAAGTACTTAACCGATCTTTATGAAATTTTCACAGTAGATTCCTGGGTACACTATTTACAGTATAGGCTATATAAAATTTTTACAAAATGGGAGGTACCACGCCCCCATGCTATATAAAATTTTAATCTTGTATAGGCGTTCAAGGTACTCAACCGATCTTTATGAAATTTTTCCAGTGGATTCTTTGATTCACTGGTTACAGCATAGGCTATATATAATTTTGAAAAACGTTGATAGTATACCTCGTATCATGTTTCGTAATTTTATTCAACACGGTTCTGAAATTAATAATAGCTGAACTTTGCCCTTTTGTTCATGTATATGTGGGGGTGCCACGCCCATTTTCCAAAATTCAAAAAACATTATTAATAAGAGCATCTGGTCATTGTAACTACGAAATTCTAGCATTCTATCGGCATCAGTGAAGGAAACTTTGGAAAACTTTGGTCCAAAAGTGGGCGTGGGCGTACTCTACATGTCTATAGTATACCTCGTATCAAGTTTCGTAATTATATGTTACGCCGTTCTGAGGTTATTTTAACAGTCGAATTTGAAATTTGATTGACTTATAAGTAGGCGGTGCCACGCCCACTTTCCAAAATTTTGCAAAAATCGTATAAAGAATAAGAAAATTTATGTAACTGCCAAATTATATTATTAAACCTGTATCAGTTAATTAGATATGGCCACTTCAATATTTCTACCTCCTTTCCATATAACTTTTATGAAAAAGTAGGCGTGGTCGAAATACGATTTAGCTTGTTTTCTATGTGTGCATTTATCACAACAATAGTATGCCTCCTACGCAATTGCGTAATGCTAGCGTAAACGGTTCTGAAGTTATTAACAGTCAAAGTTTGAAAATTTCTTCACTCATATGTGGGCGGTGCCAAGCCCCTTTTCCAAAAATTTTATAAAATCGTCAATGGGACAGCCAAATTAATAAATCTAGCAAATTTCATCTATTTAGCTGCTTTTATTATTGAATTAACCCATTTTATACCTTTTTCGAAATTTTCGATATCGAAAATGGGGCGTGGTTATGGTTCGATTTCGCCCATTTCAAATAGCAACCTACCTTGGCCGGAAAGCAACCTGTGTGCCAAATTTCATTCAAATATCTCAATTTTTACTCAAGTTATCGTGTCTACAGAGGGACTGACGGACGGACGGAATGTCTTAATGGATTCCTCTGTTCATTCTAAGAACTTTGATATGTGGAACTCCATATCTATCTCTATTATTTTGTACGGTTACAAACCACCGTTATATGACCAAAACTATAATACCCTGTGTACTAGTACACGCTGGGTATAAAAATATGTCTCTAATCCATGAAATAATTTCAAACTAATAATAATAAGTAATGTAATTTTTAGCATAGATTATCGAGTTGAAATCACTCACATATATCTGGAAATGGAATACGATTTATGAAAGAGTCATGGAGACTCATTTTTACTAATGGCATTGCTCGTACCTACTGCTGGAAGAGAACAATTGATAAGTGAGCTGTTAGAGCTTTGAGTGTAACGTCAGTTCTAAAAAGTATGAGTTAACAATCATTACTATTTTTTACTCGTTATCTTACTCTTGTGCATTTTATAATTTCCGTGGCATACAATCAAACATTTGAAGGGTCCGATGAAGAATTTGAAACAACATGCTAACAGTCGTTTAAAAAAAACCAAGGGTACAAAATTGTCATTCGAAATTGTTATACGTATGCACGACCAACAATGACAACGTAAAAGCTTTTCTAGTTCACCATACAAAAGGTTTGTTCATTTACTTTTCCAGTAAATACTTTAAATAAGAGTTCTACTATGAAATAAAGAGTAATTTCATTCGAAGAAAAAAATTTTACATAAAAGTAAATGAACAACAATTGGTAAGTAAAAAGACGATGGACGTATTTCAAAAATTAATAAAAAAAATAACCACTTTTTATTTTTTGATTAGGGAAACAAATTGTCCTTCTGGCACAGCGCTACATTTTCTAGGTGTTATAGCGCCCTTCTGCCAGCAAGCATGTAAAGATTTTACAAATAAACTGAATTGTATCACATAATTTAGTACTTACGCATTATTTCTGTTCTATTTTTCCCTTTTCTATCCATCAATATTAAAATTTATTTAATTTTTTGAAATATAAAAAAAAAATATTTATTAATTTTATTTCAGTTGTTGTTGTTGTTGTTGTTGTATTAGCGACTACTTGACCTGCCTAAAGTATCACCCCTCATCCAACACTGTCATCAGACCCTTCTAACGGAAGTCCCAGAAACCTCGCGGCTTCAACAGGGGTGGACCAGAGTGAAATTGCTGTTAGAAGAGTAGGCTCGGTTGAACAGATGGTTAGTAGATGGTTAGATGGGGAGATACGCCGCATGCCTGGCAGACATTTGGCATGTCAGGGCTCAGTCTGTATAGGTGAGAGTTTAGTCTGTTACAATATCCAGAACGAAGTTGAGCCAGCATGACTCTTGTCTCCCTAGGCAGTTCGCTTTCCTCGTCGGCAACAGGTGGAGCTTGTGCCTGTAGGACGGCATTCACTGGACGAGAACTGACAGGGGAGTTTATCGACTCCGTGTGGATGAGGCTGAGGGCCCGCCGGTGCACCATTGGATCAAACGGCTAGAAAATGTGATGCCGGATCTCGTCATTGTGCTTGCGGAGGTGACTCTTTATTCTCCTGGGAGGCGGATTTTCGTTGAGCAGGTTCCTGCTCGGATGCTGCGGTTTATAGCAGTTGAGCAGGAATTGCCTGGTCAACATTTCGCAATGCTCTTTTACACCGAGCATTTTTTCCTCACTATGAAGGTGGTGCTCAGGAGATATAAGGAGGCGGTGTTCTGGCAATGTGTGTGGCAATGTGGTGTTCTGGCAATGTGTGTCTGCTAACCCCCGCGACCATATTGGCGTCGCGCAGCTCAGAACCGGCTGGCCGATTGCCTTGTACGTTGCCAGTAACATTTCTTTATCTTCCCCCAATTGCTGCCAGCTAGTGACTTGAGGATTTTGTTACGGCTTTGTACTTTGGTGGCAATCGCGGCTACATGCGCACCGTATTTGAACATGTTATCAAACCTAACCCCTAAGATTTTGGGGTGTGTGACCGTCGGACGCTTAATGCCGTCGACGTAGACGTCTAATTCCATGTTCGCCTGCGCTGTCCACGTCGTATATAAGATGGCCGAGGATTTGGACGGTGACAGTGTCAAATTTCGTGCAGCGGAAAAACCGGATAGGGATGGGAGGTAAGAGTTAATTCTTGAGCAGAGCTCGTCTACGGAGGGGCCAGTCGCCAGGATCGTGCAGTCATCGGCGTAAAAGACGATCGAGCCACCTTCTGGTGGGGAAGGGAGCCTCGATATGTAATTATATAATGTAAATTAAACAAAAGCGGGGATAGGACACCACCCTGTGACACCCCTTGTTTAATTATACGTGGTTTTAATCTTTCGCCTCTAAATTCAACCGGTGACTGCCGACCACTCAGATAGTTGGCGGTCCATGGCTTAGGCAGGGGTGAAGAGTTGAAACCTCGAGGTCGTTAATGAGTTGCGCATGATTGACAGTGTCGAAAGCTTTCGACAGATCAAGCGCAACTAGCACGGTCCTGTCATTTGGACGACGTTGGTTGAGACCGACATCTACCTGTGTGGTGATGGCGTTTAGCGTGGTGGTAGTGCTATGCATTTTACGGAATCCATGCTGATGTTCGGCTAGTCGCAAGTTAGCGGTATAATAAGGGAGCAAGACCGTCTCCAGGGTCTTCACTACTGGCGAGAGGAGTGATATCGGTCGATAAGACTCCCCCTCGTTGGCCGGCTTGCCGGGCTTTAGTAGTGGCACCACCCTTGCCTGTTTCCATCTTTTTGGAATGACAAAGGTGGTCATAGACAGATTGAAGACAATTGTTAGGTACCTTACTCCCTCTTCTCCGAGATGTTTTAGCATCAGCATGGATATACCGTCTGGGGCAATAGATTTGGAGTTTTTGGAACCCCGTATGGTGATGGATATTTTGTCGTTAGGTTTGGTCCGATTTGAGAAGGATTTAACAGTGGACCATAATTTGCCAACACCAGCAGAGAGGTTACAGGACCTTAGGTGCTCCTCCCATTTCACGCGTTTGTGTTGATTAACCAGTCGTCTGATTTCCGCATTGGGATCTTGAATTTGGGGATCCGTAGGGTCCAAGCGTCGCACTTGGTCACGTTCACTAGCCAGGGCCGCTGCTTCTGCCGTGAAATACGGGCGTATCTCCTTAATTCTACCTGACGGAATGTATTGATTGGAGGCTGAAGCTATGACCATGCGAAACACTTTTTCCCCTTCTCGTACGTCAGACGGGATGGGAAGAGCAGCGAAGGTGCTCTCAGTGAAGTTAAGAAAACCAGCCCAATCAGCTTTACTGAAATTAGTGAAAGTGCGATTTTCAGAAGTAACAAAGTCACCGGGGCGATCGATTGAGAGGACTATCGGTAAATGATCTGACGCAAGAGTTAGCATTGGTCGGCATTCAACGCAGTTTATGAGACCCGCGCTGACAATTGTGAGGTCTGGCGAACTAGAACAATTTACCGCAACTCTCGTGGGGGCATCCCCGTTCACAGTGCAAAACGTCGAATCATATATTTGTTCAGCCAATTCCTATCCCCTACCATCAACCTGTAGGCTTGAGTGCCACAGGTCGTGGTGTGCGTTGAAGTCTCCAAGGATTACACGATTAACGCCTCTGAGTAACGCACTGATGTCAGGGTGGTAATCCCTCGGACAGCAAGTGGCAGGAGGTATATAAATGTTAATGATTTCTAGATCGACATCGCCTGCCCAGACAACCATACCTTGACGTTCTAGGAAGTTGTCCTTCGGGTCGACGTCAGGCTCAAATAGGCGATATTGCACAGATTGATGAGTGATGCCCCCAAGTCGTCTCTCTCTCGGTCACGCTGGTGGATGTTGTAGCCGTCACAAGCCCGAAGATCTGATCGGGCGTTTAACTTTGTTTCCTGAACAGCAGCGATCTTGATGTTTTGCCGCTTCATGAAATTCAGTATTTCACCAACCTTGCCGGTTAAACCGTTGCAGTTCTGCTGTAGGACACGAAAGTGGGAAAAATATTCACACTGGGAGTCAAGGACTGGTGCGTATGCCTCGGTGGAAGCAGGCTGGGTCGCGCACTGCGTCGCACTCTAGAAGACGAGGGATCCGAACCACCGGAAGGTGGCGAATCGGTCGACGTTGTAGGTTGTGTAGCTCGACAACATGGCGCAGAGTACGTATCAGTCCATAATTTCCTGTTACCAAGTTGAGAACATATAAGCAGGTGGCATAGGCCAAGGCAGGAGTTGCAGCAGCGAGAGTTACACGCTACTTGCTGGGCAGTATTAGTGCTGTTAGTCGTGGAGACTGTATCTGAAGATTGTGGCGGTGCGACACTGGATCATCGTTGGCCACGAGACGCCCTAGGGCGTGAACAGCAAGGGACCACAAAAGTTTTGTAGAAACTAGGGGGCCTATGTGTGGAGGGATTTAGCCCGGATTAGGAATTTACAGGAATTACATTAGATGGAGTGTGAACGTTTGACGTAAATCTTCTTCCAGCAGACGCAGCAGATCCATTCTCTTGGGCCCGGGTTGGATTCGGCCCCAGCCCGGAGCAGGAGAGTTTTGAGCAGCCCTGCTGCAAGGAGCTGCTCGGAGGATGACAATGTTAGGGGAAAAGGTGACAAGTTAGACAGGGTAGTGCTATTACTTCCAGTAATAAGTTTTTGTTATTGAACAAACCTATTTTCTTTCAAATCTTTTCACATTTTAGGTCTGTTCAAACTCTTACTAACTTCTTCTGTCAAGTGTTTATTAACTCGAAAAATTTGTAAGAGAAAGAGACTTACTAATCTTTACTGGCAAATTTCTTGCTGGTAAAAATTTGTAAACTCAAAGAATTCGCTGTCAAACTCGAACTGAAATAAAATTAATAAATATTTTTTTTTTATATTTCAAAAAATAAAATAAATTTTAATATTGATGGATAGAAAAGGGGAAAATAGAACACCTTCAATGCGTAAATACTAAATTATGTGATACAATTCAGTTTATTTGTAAAATCTTTACATGCTTGCTGGCAGAAGGACGCTATAACACCTAGAAAACGTAACGCAGTGCCAGAAGGACAATTTGTTTCCCTAATCAAAAAATAAAAAGTGGTTATTTTTTCAATTAATTTTTGAAATATGTCAATCGCCTTTTTGCTTACCAATTGTTGTTCATTTACTTTTATGTAAAATTTTTCTCTTCGAATGAAATTACTCTTTATTTCATAGTAAAACTCTTATTTAAAGTATTTACTGGAAAAGTAAATGAACAAACCCAATATTGTCAAAGAAACTTTCAAAATTTTTTTATTTATAAAAAATTTTACGAAAATGTATAGGGAAACATTTTTGGTATGACGAAGAGCTTAAAACTTTTAGAATCTCCTAGGCCTAAATAAGCCTAAATTCTCATGTGCTCTCAAAGACGGGCCTGCAAAAAAAAAAGCATCCTTCTTTGCCAGTTCCCTGGATAACATAACGTGCTCCATGTTACAGATACGGCACGAGGTATTATAATCCAGACCCATCTGTGCCGCATGCGCCCCATTAGTACAGTGTCCGGTGAGTACCGCAACTAATCTGAATATGTTCTTTTCAATTTGAGAATGATTAAATATCGTGCTTCATTATAGGAGCGTTACATACTCCTTGGCACTCCATCTATTATTAGGATTGCTAAGGCAGTGCTGGTAAGTCTCAAACGTTCAAGGACCTTCTTCGCTGCTGAGGCATCAAGAGGCCATCCATGACAAGGAAGGTCATCACGTTCAGAGCCTACGTAGAGGCCCAGGGAACTCCCTGAACTTTCCTTGGCATTTAGTTTCTGCATCTCAGGTCGACAGACTTCCACCATACCATTGCCCCGTTGGCTACAATCGGTCGAATAACTGCTTTGTACACTAATGCTATGACTTCTGGGCTCAGTGACTATTGTTAACGTAATATTATTTCGCAGGGTTACAGAGGGTCATATCGCCAATTTACTCTTTGCTCTGTATATGGGTTTCAGTTTAACTTATGTGTTAAAAGGACACCTTTAAGAAGGTTTATCATCATGATGGAGCATGTGAAATTTTAGATTTTCGTCCTTTTGGCAAAGATCACTAGCTTTGTATTTAGAAGCTCACGTTGAGCATCACTGTGCACGCCCAACCATTAAACTTCTTTTACGTCTATAAAGCAGAGCTCTAGCAGTGGTCAGATGACACCGCCCTTCCACAGATGTTGTGAAGACTGAGATTGCAATTTCTTACTACAGAGCGGGCAGCGCAATAGTGTCCTCAATACCTTCAAATCACTGGTGCCTCTTTATTAAAAAAAATTTTTTTCAGCATTGTCACATACTCAATAGGTCATAACAAAAGAGCTTTTGAATTTTTCCAAGCATACCTAAACATATCTATTGTCACAATTATAACAATATTCATTGAGTTGAATTTTGTTATAGTTCCACCAGCATAGCGCTGTAGATCACAAGTTGGGAACTTACGTACTTCTCAAATCTCAAAGGTTTTTGCTCAAAGCCGAATAAACTTGAGAATTATAGCGCTTTCAACAAAAAGGGCATTTTATTATGACAAAAAAGGATGTTTCTCAAGGTGAGAAAAAGTTGGTTCTCAACTTGTACTCAAATGGTATTTTCTAATTAGACTCAAATATTTGAGGGCGATGCTGAAAATAAAATAAATCATATGTAGGTGATTTATAATTTAAAACACCATGAATCTTATAAAAACTTTTTATCTAGTTTCTTTAAATTTAATTTGCACATCTTTCATTTGTTTTTGCTTTCTTGTACAAATTTGTTTATACATAACATATCTCAATTATTTTTCTTAAGATATGAGTAAATAAAAGCTACAATACCTGCAAATTTATTTTTATAAATATAAAATTTAATTCGATATCGAACGATATTTAAAAATATTTATTACAAGAAAAGCTATGGCGGTGGTCTCTAAAAATTTCCTTTTCGGTTCTAGTTAAAACTTTTAATAATTAACTAAAACACAATTATTAAAAAAATAAAAATTAAATAATTTGCATAAAAAATAAAAATTATTCTTGACCTTGAGCCCATTTATATTCATGGTACCTTAATAAAATTATGCCTTTACACGCTTTATAACGCATCTATAAGGTTAAATGAATCCCCTCAATATTATATTATTGTATAAAATTTAATTTTGTTTGTTGGTTTTATGGTCTGTTCAATTTTACAAATTTTTGTAAGTTTAACAGGCTATAGTTATAGTACTATTTCGAAAACAGCCACGATTTCTCGTCAGACTAATTCGCATAGTTTTTGCTATTTCAGAGGATTTGTGGAGAATCGAACCCACTCACCCTGATTGCAAGCACAGCCGCCTAACCCATAGGCGTATGCTGCATATATTTTTGCAAGCTGCTGCATATGTTTGTTGCTTTAAATTTTTTCTCTAATCAAAAGTAATAATAATTAACTAAGAATTATTATCAACTGGTCTTGAGCTCGTTAAACTTACAAAAGTATGTAAAAATGAACAGACCATAAAACCAACAACAAAGATAAATTTACACCGGAGCACGCGGTTATGTACAATAACTATCTTCTAAAAGATAGAAAGAAGAATTTACAAAAATATAGTCCAGCATACAAAACAAGGAAGTTTTTGTTTTAACTTCCAACCGAGTACGCTACAGAAATGAGACTAACTATTCAAATTGAATAATTGGAATATTAAAGCTAAAATTTAATTGTGAAAGCAAGAACAACTTGCTTGTTAAAATATTCCAGACGCTGGTGTCAGCACTTTGCATTTTACCGGATGAGCGTGCAACTGGTTAGTGCCAAATAATTCGGTTGTTGCGCTAATTCTTTGAATTGGCGCAACTTCGGTTGCAAAACAGGAAATGTAAAATAATATTAGGTAGCAATTAAAAATGCACCTGTGGGAATTCTTATTGCGAAATAAAATTTAAATGAACACTTCGCTTGTTGGAAGTTATTGCGGCTGTGGCCAAAAGAATGTAAGTATGTAATTAGCTTTCATGCAGCGGAAACAAAAGGTAAACAAGCTGTTGCGGCGATAGCCAAAATTAATGTAAATATGTAAATCGCTATGTTTTAGCAAAGGCAAACTGGTAAGTAATTTATTATGTGTTAACTCCTCCGCCCTTAAAATCGAGCGTCCTCGATCGATGAGTTAACGTAAAACTTCGGTACGTCTTCTATTCCTGTTTCTATAGTGTTTCGGTTGGGTTCTGTCTATTTATTTATTCTTCCTAAAAATCTTAATTTTAACATTGTACTTATAATAACTAGTATAACTATTCCTATGGATATTGCGTTAATGGAAAAATATAGCTGATTACGATTTTTAAGTGTTTTTAATTCTTCTCACTCATTAGATTGGAATTCTTTAATTGAATTCAATGACAATATTTCTTGGATTTTCTTATTTTCTGCCAAAGGCTGTAAAAATAGCCGGCTAGGGTTTTTTCCCTGTTATTTCCTTCGAAAAATAAAATTTATTACCTACTTCTATAGTTGTATTGACATGTTTTATTAAGTATGTTCCATTTATTTTTACGCTTTCGTTTTCGAATTAAACGAAGCCTTGGTATTCATTTAAAAGTATTATATTATTTGAAATTTCTTCAATTCCTTTAACATGTTGGTTATTTATTTTAGTACAGTTATCTAGTTTACTTTTCAGCAGATGTGCTATGCATGTGCCGTTTGTAATATTTTCTACTGAATCTTTAGAACAAATTGCTAAATTATTGTACGATTTACAATTTTTGGTTTTTCCGCAAATTCCCTTCTTGCATACTAGTAAAGATTCGTATTCAATTTTGTTTATAAATTTTCCTTTTTTTATCGGTCTAACTTCTAAAGATCTACAATCTTCTTTTTCAGTTGTAGGGAAATTTATTATGTAAATTAAGCTTTCTTTATTGGATGCAATTTTTATATCAGCAAATTCCAATGCTTCATCGATATTTATAAAAGGGATATTTTCGTCCTCTAAAAATTTGTTTGTTATTTCGATTTCTCGATCAGATAAAATGT
Organism: Merzomyia westermanni; assembly: GCA_949987695.1. Classification (NCBI taxonomy): domain Eukaryota; kingdom Metazoa; phylum Arthropoda; class Insecta; order Diptera; family Tephritidae; genus Merzomyia; species Merzomyia westermanni. The sequence continues at coordinate 80,684,681 of OX465288.1, forward strand.
ATGAATTTATTATGTTCGATTTTGCCCAATGAATGGCATACGCAATGTTAATTAATTCTTCTTTTATTGTTTCTAATTTAAACTTTGTTTTTAGCAGTAATTCATTATCATTTTCTTTTTTTTCTTGAACTAACTTAGATATTTTATTGATTGACGAGGGGATTTAGGGGATGATTTGGGAGCTGTTCCTTAATTGTCGTTTCTAAGTGTCGTATAGTCTTGTCGTGCTCGTCTAGCTGTATTATATGTATAATTTTAAAGTTCCCTGTTTGTAATTTCGCCGGTCCTGAATCAATTGTAACGAGTTGGGATGATGAGTAGTCCAGGAATTGTACGTTTGCTGATGTCGTCATAAGGGTCATAGTCAATCTAAAAAATTTCATAATAAAAATAATACAATAATGCGTAATCTTCATTATTTCGTTTATTTTTATTATACAATTTTTTCTTTTTTTTTTAATTTTTACGTTGTTTATATAAATTTTTTTTTTTATATATTTTTATGTTATCTTAAATTATATATTTTTTCCACTTTTGCTATTTCGAAAAGAAACATTTTCTATTTTCGTTTCGAAAAGAAAAATGGAAAAAATTTTGGATTAATTAAAAACTTTGGTAGAAAAAAAGTGTTTACATTTTTATTTTTTTTATTTTATTAAGCTTTTATGGACCACTTTGTCCGATTCTGTAAGGACAGTGGATGAATTGTTTTCTTTAACTCTTTCTTTTTTGTATCGGGGGGTTAGTTTTGTCCCGTATCTCTTGTTGATTTTAACGAAAATGTTCTGTCCGGGTGTGTAGTTCCTATTGGGTGTTTTGTTTTTGTTATGGTGCTCTAAGGGCCGGTTTCACCAACGTGACTAAGACTAAAACTTAGTCGTGACTTAAGTTAGCACAGATTCGAGACTAACTTAATTTTGGGTTTCACCAACTGAGCGACTTAAATAATTTTGAGCACAACAACCCGATCAGCTGTTTTATGCATAGTAGTATTTTTTCATACCAGACAACTCTGCGCATCCCAATATCCCAGTGCGAAATGGGCATGTATGACTATACACGAAGGAATGTATTGATCTTACACCCATTTCTCTTTAGCTGGAAGGTACTAAAATTAGCGCTTAATTGAAAAAGATAGTTTCGTAATGGTTGCATGCTTGAAAACTAGCGTTTACATGCATCTACGCTTACCCCGTTAAAGTCAAGCATGATCAAGTTTCCGACTGGGGCGTTGCACAAAACAAATTAGCAACATTACTGACATTTAGGTTTTGAACCACAGCAACACTGCTTAGTCGAGAATAAGTCAGCAGGCAAGTTGACTAAGTTGTGACTTAGCTAAGTTAGGTGGTGAAACTGAAAAAGTGAAAATCGCGACTTAACTAAGTTAAGTCGAGTTGGTGAAACCGGGCCTAAGTCTTTTTCCTGTTTAAGTTTTAGTCTTTTTATGTTATTTTGTCTGGCTGCTTCGTACTGTTCGGGGTTAACGTAGACTTTTCGTCCAAAAAAGTTTTCTATTGGTTTTAGTCCAGTTGTAGAGTGAATTGAGATGTTGTATTCGTAAATTGCTCTCTCAAGCAATTCTGCGAAGGTTCTGTCTATTTTTTCGTTTTTCAAACATCTTAGAATTTCTGCAAGGGTTGAGTGGAAGCGTTCGACTAGGCCATTTGCGGTATGAGTGTGTGGTGGGGTTTTGTAAATTTTTATTCTTAACTGGTCTTCGACCATGAAAGTTATTGAGTGTGAATTGAGGGATTTTTCGTTGTCAATTACGATCATTTGGGGTACTCCAAATGTAAAGAGGATTTGCCTTAATGGTTCGCGAATGTGCTCTATTGATTTTGATTTGATGACTCTTGCTTGTGCGTATTTTGAGAATTTATCTATAGCTGTTAGTACCAGATTTTTTTCTGCTATAAAAATATCAATGTGGACGATTTCTCCCGGATATTCTGCAATCGGTGTATTTTTTATTTCTGGTTTATTAGGGTGCCTGTCGTATTTGTTTTCGGCACAAATTTTACACTGTTTTACAATTTGGTTAATTTTTGACTGCATTTGTGGGAAATAGAATTTTTGAATTATTTGCTTTTTGTTCTCTGTTGCATTTCTGTGCGCTCTTTTGTGTTCAAGTAAGATTTGTGGTTCCTGTTGTTCGACTGTAGTAAAGTCTTTGACCTGTGACAGTGAATCTTATTTTGAAGTTGATGAAGTGGATAGGATATAGTTCTTGGATTTGGCCCATATCTCTTCGGATGTAAATAAGCCGTTGATAACGAAGGGGTTTAGATGCCGTTTGAGTAAATTTTGTAGATCATCCATGGAGTACTGAGGTATGGTAATTGTATCCCTGTGGTATGTCGGAAAGGGAATTGTTCAAGATTCTAACTAGTCGAACCACCGTCGAGCCCCCCGCATATAATTGTGAGGACGTCGTTGAACACACCTGACGTGTTGACAGATCTTCGATGCAATCGAACAAGGCTACCTGTAAACGTGGCAGAATATCATTGACGAATTGTGCTGTAATCACCTGTGGTCTCTTTCTATCTCATACGTTATTATGGCTTACCACTTTAACATCTTGAATTTACATATTTTCCTATATACATATTGACTGGAGAAATAAAAGGGAATCAAGCACATTTCTGCTGGTCTACATTTTTGCATTGTAATTGCGTTTTATTATTTAATGGTGGGAGATATTGGTGCGCACCACTTGCGCATTCCACTTTGCATTGTGGGGATAATTGAATCATCCCACTTGGACATTCTGGTGGCTGTTTTGGTTTCCCGATTATCCAGAAACCTTGGTGGGCACATAGTGCACTGATTTACAGGTAACAGGCAAATTGTTGTATCCACTGTGGAGTTGCCTCTTGAGCATTTTTTGGTGCCTCCTGTGAGGAATGGCGAGTTTAAATCTTCGTGCTTCAGCGCATGCTTCCATGGTACGTCTGGGTAAAATCGCGGAAGCACCTAACTATAACCCAGACCGCATAGAATGTGAGGTTATGCTCACCAACATTGACAAGCATTTTGCTAAACTCAATGAGCACCACGCAAACCTGGTATCAGATGCCAAGCCTACCGAGCTTACTGCACATGATGAGTTTTTAGCTGCTTCAGAACTCCTTTACACAAAGATATGTGTGCAAGTACGTCGTAAAATGGGCACCAAGGATGACACCCCTCGCGACAGTAAGGCTCCCGTTCATAATCAATTCGACATGCGCTTAGATCCAATTAAGTTACCTTTGTATGATGGGGATCCGGCAAATTGGTTGCCATTTAAGGACCTGTTTGAGTCACTTGTTCACAATCGCAGTGATTTAGATCCGAGCTATAAACTCAGTAAGTTGCGTCAACATGTGAATGCAGAGAATGTTCCATTGGTGAGCGGACTTTATACCGGGGGCTACGAGGACATGTGGAAGGAGATGAAACGCAGATGCGACAATCCGCGTTTGCTAGTAGAATCGCATGTTCAGAGACTTCTTGACTTGCCTAGCCAGCCGGTGGAATCACAGAAGACGCTTCTCCATGTTGTTGATACCGTACAAAATGTTATGCGAGCTTTACGTGTCATGGGTCTTCCGGTGGGTCAGTGGGATGCACTCACTGTACCGCTTCTGTTGCCAAAATTACCGACCACCACTAGGTACGAATGGGGAATGAGTCGCCTAACAAACAACATCCCAACGTTGAGCGAATTCCTAACCGTCATTGAACAGCGCTCGAATAACATGCTTCATACACCGTCGACTACAACAATACGAACAACATCTCGCCCGAAACCGACACAATCCGTTAAGACGCATGTGTCTGCCATAAATCCAAGTCAACGATTAACGAAGGGCACTAAGGGAACTTGTCCACTATGCTCAACGGCGCACCGGCTACACAGGTGTCACAAGTTCCTCAATTTCCCAGTGGACGAGAGATGGGACACAGTAAAACGGCTTTTATTGTGTTTTAATTGTCTTGGTGCAGACCATGGATCAAGGAACTGTCCATCGCCAGACTGCGGACGTTGTCATCATCGCCACCACACCCTTCTCTGCCGTGAAGACACCACCGAAAATATCTCATCGACTGTTGGTTCGAATGTAACGACGAATCAAAATACCAATGCAGGTGCGGCCATCGGGCAGGCGCCACAGGTATTACCACGTCAACAATGACAGAGAGGGCCGGTCCGGTCATTTCTAGTCTATGGCGATCGGACCATTTTATTAGCCACGGCAAGGGTCCTACTAGTAAATCCAGACGGTTTGCAATACCCCTGTCGGGCACTTTGTGACATGGGTTCCCAGGTGAGCTTAATAACTGATTCTCTCATAAATCGAATGCGTCTCCGCAGGCAGCCAAGCGAAGTTCGCATTGAAGGCGTGGGTTTCTGCATGGCAATTTATAGCAAGGGTAGCGTGACAGTTCAGATGCAAACTACCACCAACGGTGACACTTATTTCAGATTGTCGGCTTATGTGGTACCGGCAATTACCTCTACGACTCCAAGTACTGCGATCGATCCATCATCTTGGAGCCACTTACGGGATTGACCGCTAGCAGACCCCACATTTGGTACCCCTGGTCGGGTGGATGTACTTCTCGGTGCGGATGTGCTCAATGAGTTGTTGCTCGAGGGTTTTATTCAAGGCTCTGCAGAGCAGCCTTGCGCATTGAACACCAGACTTGGGTGGATAGTATTTGGCCCAGCTAGTAGTGACGCTTCATCAGGCACCTTGCCCACGTCGTACATGGCTAAATGTAGACTTGATGATCTTTTTCGAAGTTTCTGGGAGCTAGAAGAACAATCTGCATCATCTAAAGGTAGATGAGTGTGACAAAATCTTCAATGACACTTTTACGCGCACGGATGACGGTCGGTATCAGGTGCAGATTATATTTCGACCAGATGCCCCGCCTTTGGGTGAATCTTAACGGGGAGCAGTTCGGCAATTCCTACGACTGGAGCGGCGTTTGCTGAGCGATCATACTCTTCGTGAACAATATGTCTCATTTATGCGTGAGTATATTACGCTGGAGCATATGGAGGAGACCCAGGGGCTTGCGGCGGGCACTACCGACGGGTACTTTATTTCACATCATGCGGTTACAACGAAATTTCGCGTGGTGTTTAATGCTTCCGCAAAAACATCTAACGGGGTTTCATTGAACGACATACAATTGTCTGGCCCCCAATTACATCCTAACTTAGTAGACATCTTTTATCGTTTTCGCAAATTCAGCGTAGCCATCACTGCAGACGTGAAGAAGATGTTCCGGCAGGTCTTAGTAGATCCACGACATCGTAAATGGCAGAAAATAATATGGCGCCCGAGCAGGGCCGAGGCGGCGAATGAGCCCTTGAAAACATACGAGCTGAAGACGGTTGCATACGGAATGGCATGCAGCCCATTCAACGCAATACGTGCACTGCGTCAATGTGCAAACGACAATTACGAATCCATCGATGACACCAGCCGGGCTGCCGCAGCGCGTCATAGCATACTCAACTCCTTTTACGTAGATGACTATTTAGATAGTGTCGATACGGCCGAGCTGGCTATCATACGTGCTAATGAGGGGACAATTTTGAAGCAAGGGCAGTTTATTTTGGGGAAATGGAACTCCAATTGCGCACACACGTTGACTACTATCACTGGTTCGAAATCTTCGGCTTCCGAGCTTGAGTTAAACGGCTCTGAAACGAAGGTATTAGGTCTGCACTGGGACCCGGTGCGGGACGAGCCTTTTTTCAAGGTACGCGATTTAGACGAGTCAATGATGCCAACCAAGCGGACTGTCCTAAGCGATGTAGCGAGACTTAACGATCCAACGGGTATGTTAGCCCCCGTTGTTGTTGTGGCAAAACTTTTCATTCAGGACCTTTGGAAGGCCGGTCTTCAGTGGGACGCAGGGCTGCCCCAGGAGCTATTACAGACATGGCTAAGTTTTCGAAACAGTTTACCACAACTTGCCATGATTCGGATTCCGCGGTGGGTTGGCATACGTGTAGGCTTCGCAGTTCGAGTACATGGGTTCTGCGACGCCAGTTGTAAGGCATATGCAGCTGCCGTATATATCCAAAGCATCGACAACACCGGTACGTCAGTCCTCGTGGCGGCGAAAACAAGGATAGCCCCTCTCAAGGAAGCCACTATACCGCGTCTGGAGCTCTGCGGAGCTCACCTGTTAGCTATCTTGATGAACAATGTGCGCCAATCGCTGGATTTGCAAGATACGCCGTGTACATACTGGTGCGATTCAACTATCGTGTTATGTTGGATCCGGAAGGCACCATCAACATTCAAGCAGTACGTTTCGAATCGAGTAGATTATATCCAAAATAATTCTGATGTGAGCTCCTGGAGACATGTCCGCTCCGAATTTAATCCAGCCGACTGCGCCAGTAGGGGTCTTCCGCCTGCTCAATTAGCAAGCCATCAACTGTGGTGGACAGGTCCGTCCGTCATTCATGAGGACCTCAACATTGCCTTAAATGCACCTACGTTAACAGAAGAAGAGCGACGCATATTCGTAGCTGAGTCTCGTCCAATGCACATCTTGGCTTCCAGAACTGAAGGTCAGTGGCTAATGACAACAGCAAGGAGCAAACGTATCCCTCTGGTGGAGAAGATAAGCAACTTAACACGCCTGCTAAACATAACAGCACGGCTGCGACGACTGCAACCGTCATATCACGGTCTTCGTGGAGATGAGGTCTCTGCGAAAGAACAATATTGGGCACTACTTCACATTAAACAGGCACAAGGTTATGTCTTTAACCATGAAATTAAAGCACTTTTATCTCATTCCAGACTAGAAAGTCGCAGTAAGCTATTAGCATTAAATCCGTTCCTAGATTCTGAGGGCATTTTGCGAGTAGGTCCGACTCACCAATACTTCAATCGACGAAGATGCACGCCACCCAATGATAGTTCCACGCGGCGCTCTAGCAGGCTTACTGGTTGCTGATGCCCATAAGCGTTGCTTGCATGGGGGGATACAGCAGATGCTCCAGTTCCTTCGACAACGGTTTTGGCTCCTAGGTGCAAGAGCGCAGGTGAAAGCATACCCAAGCCTTCATCTATGCATACGATCGCTTTGTCAGTCGGCGAGGTATCTGTGCCACTCTATATAGCGACAACGGCACTCAATTTGTCGGCGCTAATAATCAAATGCAGGAAGACTTGAAGGCTTGGCGCAGCGTTCACGCGAAACAACACTTGTCAAATGTAGGCACTCAGTGGAAGTTTATAACTCCGGCTGCACCCCATCATGGTGGCCTTTGGGAGGCGGCGGTCCGTTCGGCCAAAAAACATTTATTGCGGGTAATGGGCCGGCAGACTCTACGGTTCAACGAGCTCTACACTTTACTAACGCGGATCGAAGCATGCCTCAATTCAAGGCCGCTAATAGCTCTCTACGACGATCCAGAGGGAGGCTTGGCACTTACTCCGGGTGACTTTCTTATTGGACGCCCACTTAACAGCCGTCCTGAACCACCCCTTCCTGAGGTGCCATCAAATCGCCTTCGATATTGGCAACGCCGGCAGCAAATGCTCGAACATTTTTGGCGACGGTGGCAAACCGAATATCTACATACGTTACAGGCGCGCGGTAAATGGGCCAGACCAGAGCCAAATATTCAGCGTGACGACGTTGTACTCATCTGCAATGAGAATCTACCACCAACATTTTGGCGCATTGGAAGGGTAGCGGATGTACACCCGGGCAGAGATGGCTTAGTACGTACCGCCACAGTTGAATACAACACGAACCACCAATCAGCAAATGAAATTTTAGGCAAGCATCGATGTCAGCGACCGATACAGAAATTGTGTCGACTTACGGGACCTTCAGAAGATCTGCTGAACCATGCTGGTTCAGCCGGGCAGGACGTTCAAGATTCTAACTAGTCGAATCACCGTCGAGCCCCCCGCATATAATTGTGAGGACGTCGTTGAACACACCTGACATGTTGACAGATCTTCGATGCAATCGAACAAGGCTACCTGTAAACGTGGCACAATATCATTGACGAATTGTGCTGTAATCACCTGTGGTCTCTTTCTATCTCCTACGTTATTATGGCTTACCACTTTGACATCTTGAATTTACATATTTTCCTATATACATATTGACTGGAGAAATAAAAGGGAATCAAGCACATTTCTGCTGGTCTACATTTTTGCATTGTAATTGCGTTTTATTATTTAATGGTGGGAGATATTGGTGCGCACCACTTGCGCATTCCACTTTGCATTGTGGGGTTAATTGAATCATCCCACTTGGACATTCTGGTGGCTGTTTTGGTTTCCCGATTATCCAGAAACCTTGGTGGGCACATAGTGCACTGATTTACAGGTAACAGGCAAATTGTTGTATCCACTGTGGAGTTCCCTCTTGAACAGGAATCTTGAAATCGTAGGAACTTTCTTGTCCAACAAGTATCCAGATTTGATTTTTGAAAACGTTGATGGGAGTTCCCGTTGCTGGTATTAAGTTGTGTCCGGAGCTTTCGTCAGAATGAGTTGCTATTGTTACTATATTGAGGTCTGGTGTTCGGGAAAGGGTATCGGCAACGACGTTAGTTTTGCCTGGTTTGTATTTGAGTTCGTGATTATATTCCTCCAAAATTGCCTTCCATCTCTTTAATTTTGCATTATCGTTTTTATTACTGAGAGCGTATGTTAGGGGCGGCCGCCGTGGTGTGGAGGTAGGGTTGGTGTCGAAATTCTGTATGTACAAAATTCTAAAAACAAAATTCTGCTTTTTAAAATTCTGCTTTTTAAAATTCTGCTTTTTTAAAATTCTGCTTTTTTAAAATTCTGCTTTCTAAAATTCTGCTTTCAATGTTCTGTATTACAAAATTCTGTATTAAAATATAATGTTAACAATGTTAAAGAGGTAATGTAATTATTTTGAAAAAGTGCGCAGCTACGCGAACTACAGTTATTCTGTACAAAAGACCTTTCTGCATAGACCTTCGGCCGCGCTTATTTAAATAACCCTGGGCTACGCCATGCCAAGTCCAGGTGGTTGCCCTGATCGGTGGCAACATGCCACCGATCCGACTCTTTTGCGCGTTTTTAAGTACAGCCTAATTATTTACAACAACCACATGAAAACTTGCGACAAAACAAATAAAATATATACATATGTACATGTGCGCACTTTTTCAAAATAATTACATTACCTCTTTAACATTGTTAACATTATATTTTAATACAGAATTTTGTAATACAGAACATTGAAAGCAGAATTTTAGAAAGCAGAATTTTAAAAAAGCAGAATTTTAAAAAGCAGAATTTTAAAAAAGCAGAATTTTGTTCAAGCAGAATTTTTTTGCAATTTACAGAATTTTGTCACACAGAATTTTGTAATACAGAATAATGACACGCTCCCGTGGAGGTAGTGTTGCCGGCCTACCACACCGAAGGTCCATGGTTCGAGCCCTGGTACAGGTAACATCAAAAGTGATTTGAAAAAAGTTTTTCAAAACGGGGTCGCCCCTCGGCAGTGGTTTGGCAAACTCTCCGAGTGTATTTCTGCCATGACAGGCTTCTCAGCAAAAATTCGTCTCCTTTGTAGATGCCGTTCGGAGTCGGCAAAAAACTGTAGGTCCCACCAATTTGTAGGGAAAATTCAAATCGGCACACCACAAATTGGAAGAGAAGCTTGGCGCAAAAATCTCTTAGGAGGTTTATGATGATATACCTGTTGTAAATATATCGCGCCATAAAGAAAAAAGAGAGTATGTTAGGGGTTGGTGGTCGGTGAATATTTTTATTTTGGCAGTCCCATATAGGTAATTTCTTAGACATTTTAGTGCCCATATGATGGCGTCTTTGTTAGGGTCCTCGAAATGAAAGTGATTGGTTTACCATCTTGTTCCAAAACTGCGCCGATAGCATGTTTGGAAGCGTCTGTGGTTAAATGAAATTCCTTTTGGTAATTGGGGTAGGTTAATATCACTTCTCTTGATATCAGTGCATTCTTGACTTGGTTGAGAGCTTCGATGGCTTCTTTACTTAGTTGGATCGGCCTATTTTTTGATTGGGTTTTTGAAATTCTTCCTGCTTCTCCTCTTAGAAGACTAGTGAGGGGTTTGGTTATTTTGGCATAGTCCTTTATGAATCTTCTGTAATAACCAGAGAGACCTAGAAATGATCTTAAATCTCTAAGTGTTTTTGGGCATGGAAAGTCGACTATTGCTTGAACTTTAGTGAGGTTTGTTGTGATACCTTCGGATGAGACAAGAAATCCTAGAAATTCGATTTCTTTTTTAAAAAATTCGCACTTATCTATTTGCACTTTCATGTTAGCTTCTCTTAAGGTTTCAAAAATTTCGTGGATATTTTGGGCATGTGTTTTTTCGTCTTTGCTGAATATGATTATATCATCTATATAAACATAACAGATCTTTCCGATATATTTTCTGAGGATATCGTCCAAAGTTCTTTGGAAAATTGCAGGAGCGTTTTTGAGGCCGAAAGGGAAACGTGTGAATTCGTATTTGCCATTTTTTACTGAAAAGGTAGTTTTCTCAATATCAGATTCTTTCAGTGGAATCTGGTGGAAACCGCTTTTCAGATATATAACTGAAAAAAGACTATTTTTACCTAGTTGAGATAGGACTTCGTTTATATCAGGAATTGGGGTAGCGGTCGGCTATGGTTATAGAGTTTAATTTTCTATAATCAATTACTAGTCTGTATTTTTTTTCAAGAGAAGCATCCTGTTTTTTTGGTACAATCCATATGGGTGAATTGTATGGGGACCGTGAAGGTCTTATTATGCCGTCGTCCAGAAGTTTCTGGATCTGTTTTTCAACCTCTCCTTTAAACGACATGGGATAAGGATAATATTTTGTATAGACAGGTTCGTTTGAATTTGTTCTTATCGTTGCGATAACTTTGGTGGTGTAGGTTAGTTTCTCGGTAGGGTCAGAAAAAAGGTCGATACTTCGATTTACTAGTGAGCTTATTGCTTGTTTTTGAAAGTTATTTATATGTTTGTCTCGTATGAGGACATGGTTGACGTCTTGTGAAAAAAGTTGCTTAAGGCGTATTCTGAATGAATTATTGATGATCATAAAATTTTCCTTCGTATGAATGACTCCGGACAGTTCCTTCAAGCTGTCATTACATAATATTGCATGAAAGGAATCGAGGGATGGCAGAAGATAAAATTTTAGGTTAATGTTTGCCAAGTTGAAAAGATTTACGTATGTGTGATGGGTAATTTCTATTTTGCCCCCTACTGAATTTGCAGAAAAAATGTTATCGTTTAGAATTTTCTTTTTTACTAACTGGGGTTGAATGTAATTTTTATTTGACCCGGTGTCAACCAAAATTTTTTAAATTTTTCCACTCTTCGTCCTGCAATTAAAGTAGGGTAACGAAGAGTTTCTTATTCTAAAAAATGGATGTCGGTGAAATCATAGTCATAGGGATAATATTCGCAATTTTCGACGGCGTATTGCTCGTGGGTTATAGGTGGAGTATTATCTTCATTGTCTAGTGAAGGTTGAGCTTCTTCTGGGCTTGTTGTTACATGGTAATTGCGTTGAGATTTTATAGGCGGGTTTGTTATATTTGAGTCGCCTTGTCTTTCCCCAGCGTATTTGAAATTTGCCCTATTTGCGAGGTTAACGGCATTTGTCCTGTGGATTTTGAGCTGTGGGCCTAGGAGGTGGGTTATAGCGTTGATTCTGCTGTGTTTGCTGCTGATTGTAGTAGTTTGGCTGGTATCCTTGTGGGTATTGTTGTAATCCTTGATGGTTTGGTCCATATTGGTATTTGATCCTTGAGGGTACTGTTGTGGCCTTTGAGGAAATTGATTAAATCGCTGTTGAGGTTGGGGTAAGTGTGCCAGTTCGGGTTAGAACTGTGGTAGTTTTAGGTAATTTCGTGGTGGCAGTGGTGGTTTACTATTGTAGTTGTCGAATCCATTCTGATGGTTTGCGTGAGCACTCCTGAATATTTTTATAACGATCTCACCACGTCGGGGATCTTATCAATCTCCATGAGATTGTTTCTGTGCTGTTCGTCGATGGTTTGGTCAGTAGTCGGTGTTGGGTTTGCCTCTGTCCCTACTATGTCTTGAATTATAGTCCGTCCGTCTGTCGTTAGTATTTGTGTCACTAGGTTCCTCACAAGGTTTTGTAGTTCGGGTGAGGGTTGTAGTGCAGGGGTGGGGTGTGGGTTTGGGACTGGATTTGGGTTTGGATTTGGATTTGGATTTGGGGTTGGGTTAGCATTCCCTAAGAGCGATGGTCTTATTAGGTTATTTGGGTTTGCCATTTTGAGAAAGAGGAAAAAAAATTTTTTTCACGATTTATGGTTTACTATTACTGATTTATATTTTATTTTACTGTGCTTTTAAATGGAAGCCAAAACTAAGATTTTATCTAAATCTAAATAACTTACAAGAGTAATTGAGTACTCATTCTGCTGCTGATGCCCGCGAGTGTGTTCCTTTTTGCTGTGCTGCTACTAAGGGCTCTACTAGGCTACTCCTCGGTTGTGGCATAATCGGTATTGGTGTGGTTGGTTTTTGCTGATTTTTGATGATTAAGGTCCTCTTTACAAAAATTTTTGATGATTTTTGATGATTAGGGTTGGCTTATTGGCCTCTTTACAATAATTTTTGATGATTTTTTTTCTGTAACGTTTAATTATAGTATATTTCGGGGATCGCAAATAACAGTTATCAAGCAAGGTTCGTTTATTCAATTTCGTTTAGGGTTGCTTCCCTTAAATTATTTTATTTAATTTTATTTAAAAGTTGCTTCATTAACTTCACTTTATTTGTTACTTCGCTTATTGTTTAAAGTCACTTAGATTAATTTTATTAAAAGTTACTTCATTCGCTTCACTTTATTTGTTACTTTGCTTATTGTTTAAATTAATTTTATTAAAAGGTTACTTCATTTGCTTCACTTTATTTGTTACTTCGCTTATTGTTTAAATTAATTTTATTAAAAAGTTAACTTCATTCGCTTCACTTTATTTGTTACTTCGCTTATTGTTTAAATTAATTTTAGTAAAAGGTTACTTCATTCGCTTTACTTTATTTGTTACTTCACTTATTGTTTAAAGTTACTTAAATTAATTTTATTTTTTTGCCGGGTATAATTTTCGCGTCGGGCGCCAAACAAGGAAGTTTTTGGTTTAACTTCCAACCGAGTACGCCACAGAAATGAGACTAACTATTCAAATTGAATAATTGGAATATTAAAGCTAAAATTTAATTGTGAAAGCAAGAACAACTTGCTTGTTAAAATATTCCAGACGCTGGTGTCAGTACTTTGCATTTTACCGGATGGGCGTGCAACTCGTTAGTGCCAAATAATTCGGTTGTTGCGCTAATTTTTTGAATTGTAATTAGCTTTCATGCAGCGGAAACAAAAGGTAAACAAGCTGTTGCGGCGATAGCCAAAATTAATGTAAATATGTAAATCGCTATGTTTTAGCAAAGGCAAACTGGTAAGAAATTTATTATGTGTTAACTTACATGATTTACATATAGACAGAATGTCTAAAGTATTGTGAACGTCGTTGGCAGATAACAAACAATAATTACAGGGAAACTTAAATTAAGCAGCTTGCAAAACTACACGCAGCATAGGCTATGGGTTAGGCGGCTGCGCTTGCAATCAGAGTGAGTGGGTTCGATTCCCCACAAGATCCTGTGAAATAACAAAAACTATGTGAGTTAGTCTGAGGAAAAATCGTAGCTGTTTTCGAGATAGTACTATAACTATAGCCTGTGTATGTTTGTTGCTTTCAATTTGTCCTCTTATCAAAAATAATAATATTAACTAATGATTATTATCAAACTGGTATTGAGCTCGTTAAACTTACGAAACTATGTATACAATTTGATTTAAAAGACTTTGTCAATGTGCGCTCTGAGTTTCGTCAGGTCTTTCTTCGTTGCTGGTTTATAATTGTACTATTTTCCTTCCTTCACATGGTTTCGTGTATAATAATAATAGAAACCTTAAAAATCAAAGTCGAAAAAAGTCAGGGTATGCGTAGTGGAACTTTTTTTTTCTGAGCCCAAAACCTATCGAAAAATCGATGGCGCGACATCGGTGAACTTTTGTCCATACAAATCGACCCACCCTAATGTGCAGTAATTTTCAAATAAAAGTTACACCTTATTTTGTATACCAACAATTCAATTGAATTGAATTGTTTTTACGGCCTGTGCAATTGCAAAGTACCATGACTATAAACGAGCTCAAAGCCAATAATATAAATTTTTTTCTTATTTATGAAAATTCTTATTGTTTTTTATTTTAATAATTGTTTTTTAATTAATGATAAAAATTTTTTTATTAGAATAGAATAGGAAAATTTTTAGAGACAACCGGCATATCTTTTCTTATAGATCCATTTCGGAAGCTGGTAGACTTCTTCATGAGAGACATTTTGGCACGCTGTGCTAACCATTAAGCTAACAGCGCTGGTTTTTGTGTCAGCACCTAGTTTAGAAGGAAAGCTGTGGTAAAAAATCTTTCCAACCCGTCTTCAAAAAGGGGTAGCGCTGGCACTGTTGAATGTTCACATTAGACTGAACATGTGTCAAAAAATCCAAAATATATGCTAACCAATATTCGCACACGATGGCCTTAAACCCAATTTTTTGATTGTTAACAAAACTAGAGAACAATGTTCAATCCTCTAAAGGATCCTAGTCAAGAACACTAGTTTACTGACAATTGTGGGAGGTTGTTACGTTATTTACCGGCTTTTAAAGCATGGTTATTTAAATTATTTTTATCCACAATTAATGCATATAAAGCCAATAAAAGAACATAACTTTTCTTTTTTTGTGTGTTTAAAAACGATTCCTTCGATTGAAGGGTTAAATGTTGCACTCAATTTATATGGCTCTATCGGGGTATAAGACTGCATATCAGTTTATTAAAAAAAATGTCCGTTTATTATAAATTTTTGACATTTAAGTCTGTAGACCCATTTTCCCCCTTTTTTGTGTGTTTAAACACAATTCATTCCATCGAAGGGTTAAATTTTGCACTTAATTATATGGCTCTATCAGGGGTATAAGACTACATATCAGTTTATGACAACAATTCCGGCTTGTTAAAAATTTTTGACATTTAAGTCTGTGGACGCAAATATCACACTTTTTTTAGAATGTACCATATGTGTCCTGACAGAAAGTACCGCCAAAATGAAATATCAAAATTTTTGGCTGCTTTATCGGAGCTGCTTTATCGTGGGTGATTCATGTGTGCTAGAAAGTGTCAGATGGTTTACTGTTTTTATTTGTTACTAGAGGGCCGGCAGACTTTGTCCTGCCCAGAAATTTACCTGCATGGTCTAGAAATATTACCTATCTTTATCCCTATCCCTAACTCTATCCGTATCCCTATTCCTATACAAATTTTATATTTATTCACCTTTTAAACCTTCTCTGGACTTCCACAAATAATTCAAGACCAAAATTAGCCAAATCGCTCCAGCCGTTGTCGAGTTTTGGCGAGACTAACGAACAACAATTAATTTTTATATATGTAGGTTGTCATTCATCAGGTGGTTAAAAGGGCAATTATCTGCTGCAATTATCCGTTGATGGCAGCGAGTACAAGAAGTGTTGCCTTTCTGCATATTTGTAGGGGTAGGTTGTTGAGAAAAGGTAATGATACCCTCTATTAGCCTAAAAATGTTTATATTAGTTGCTTATTTAGCGTTGATGTAATTTAATTCTATTTATTAATTATTTGTATAAATTAATAGAAAATGCGAGATTTCGCTCAATTAAGTTATTAAGGGGAAAAATATAAAGATATATGTAAGAAATTGTTTGGCGAGAACCGAATGTGATACTTGTGTATGGTTGTTGTATTAGCGACTACTTAACCTGCTTAAAGTATCATCTCTTGTCTAACACTGTCATCAGGCTCTTCTAACGGAAGTGACAGAAACCTCGCGGCTTCAACAGGGGTGGACCAGAGTGAAATTGCTGTTAGAAGAGTAGGCTCGGTTGAGCAGATGAACAGATGGTTAGTGTCATGGGGGACACGCCGTATGCCGGGCAGACATTTGGCATGTCAGGGCTCAGTCTCGATAGGTAAGAGTTTAGTCTGCTACAGTATCCAGAACGAAGTTGGGCCAGCATGACTCTTGTCTCCCTAGGCAGTTCACGGTCCTCATCGGCAACAGGTGGAGCTTGCGCCTGTAGGACTGCATTCACCGGACGAGAACTGACAGGAGTTTACCGACTCCGTGTGGATGATATTGAGGGCCCGCCGGTGCACCTTTGGATCAAACGGCGAGAAAATGTGATGCCGGATCTCGTCATAGTGCTCACGAAGATGACTCCTTATTCTCCTGGGAGGTGGATTTTCCTTGAGCAGGTTTCTGTTCGGATGCTGCGGTTTACATCGGTCAACATCTCGCTATGCTCTTTTACACCGAGCATTTAAGCCTCACTGTGAGGGTGATGCTCAGGAGACATAAGGAGGCAACCCGTGGCGGTTTTGAATGCGGTGTTTTGGCAGGCTTGCAACCTCCTCCAGTGTGTATCTTGTAGCCCCGGCGACCATATAGGCGTCGCGTAGCTCAGAACCGGCTGGCCGATTGCCTTGCACGTTGCCAGTAACGTTTCTTTATCTTTCCCCCAAGTGCTGCCAGCTAGTGACTTGAGGATTTTGTTGCGGCTTTGTACTTTGATGGCAATCGCGGATACATGAGCACCGTAGTCATCGGCGTAGGAGACGATCGAGACATCCTCTGGTGGGGAAGGGAGCCTCGATATGTAGTAAATAAACAAAATCTGGGATAGGACACCATCCTGTGACACCCCTTGTTTAATTATACGTGGTTTTGATCTTTCGCCTCTAAATTCAACCGATGACTGCCGGCCACTCAGATGATTGACAGTCCAACGCTTTAGAGAGGGGGGGAAGAGTTGAATCCTCCAGGTCGTTAATGAGTTACGCATGACTGACCCTATCGGAGGCTTTCGACAGGTCAAGAGCAACTAGCACGGTCCTGTCATTTGGACGATGTTGGTTGAGACCGACACCTACCTGAGTGGTGATGGCGTTTACCGCGGTGGTAGTGCTGATGTTCGGCTAGTCGCAAGTTAGCGGTGTAGTAAGGGAGCAAGACCGTCTCCAAGGTCTTCACTATTGGTGAGAGGAGTGATATCGGTCGATAAGCACCACCTTTGCCTGTTTACATTTTTCTGGAATGACGAGGGTCGTCATAGACAGATTGAAGACAGTTGTTAGGTACCCTACTTCCTTTTCTCGGAGATGTTTTAGCATCAGCATGGATATACCGTCTGGGCCAATAGAGTTGGAGTTTTTGGACCCCCGTACGGCCTCCCGAACCTCTGTGGTGGTGATGGCAAATGGGCGCTTGGCTGTTTTTACTCTTGTGCGCTTCCCTGATGGCACGTCTGATTTCCTTGTCAACCGTAGGATGCAGTACAAATTTCCGGCAGAAGGCGTTCGCGCATCTCTTTGGTTTCGACTATACCTTATCACCGAAGGTGATGGATATTTTGTCGTTAGGTTTGGTCGGATTTGACAAGGATTTAACAGTGGACCATAATTTGCCAACACCAGCAGAGAGGTTAGAGGACCTTAGGTGCTTCTCCCATTTGGCGCGTTTGTGTTGATCAACCAGCCGTCTGATTTCCGCATTGAGATCTTGAATTTGGGGACCCGTAGGGTCCAAGCGTCGCACTTGGTCACGTTCGCTAGCCAGGGCCGCTGCCTCTGCGGTGAAATACGGACGTATCTCCTTAATTCTACCTGACGGAATGTATTGATTGGAGACTGAAGCTATGACCATGCGAAACACTTTTTCCCCTTCTCGTACGTCAGACGGGATTGGAAGAGCAGCGAAGGTGCTCTCAGTGAAGTTAAGAAAACCAGCCCAATCAACTTTACTGAAATTAGTGAAAGTGCGATTTTCAGAAGTAACAAAGTCACCGGGGCGACGCTCGTGGGGGCATCCCCGTTCACAGTGCAAAACGTCGAATCATATATTTGTTCAGCCAATTCCTGTCCCCTACCATCAACCTGTAGGCTTGAGTGCCACAGATCGTGGTGTGCGTTGAAGTCTCCGAGGATCTGAGTAACGCACTGATGTCAGGGTAGTAATCCATCGGACAGCATGTGGCAGGAGGTATATAAATGTTAATGATTTCTAGATCGACATCGCCTATCCGGACAACCATACCTTGACGTGCTAGGAAGTTGTCCTTCGGGTCGACGTCAGGCTCAAATAGGCGATATTGCACAGATTGATGAGTGATGCCCCCAAGTCCTCTCTCTCGGTCACGCTGGTGGATGTTGTAGCCGTCACAAGCCCGAAGATCTGATCGGACGTTTAACTTTGTTTCCTGAATAGCAGCGATCTTGATGTTTTGCCGCTTCATGAAATTCAGTATTTCACCAACCTTGCCGGTTAAACCGTTGCAGTTCAACTGTAGGACACGAAAGTGGGAGAAATATTCACACTGCGAGTCAAGGACTGGTGCGTATGTCTCGGTGGAAGCAGGCAGGAAAATTCTTATTGTTTTTTATTTTAATAATTGTTTTTTAATTAATGATAAAAATTTTTTTATTAGAATAGAATAGGAAAATTTTTAGAGACAACCGGCATATCTTTTCTTATAGATCCATTTCGGAAGCTGGTAGACTTCTTCATGAGAGACATTTTGGCACGCTGTGCTAACCATTAAGCTAACAGCGCTGGTTTTTGTGTCAGCACCTAGTTTAGAAGGAAAGCTGTGGTAAAAAATCTTTCCAACCCGTCTTCAAAAAGGGGTAGCGCTGGCACTGTTGAATGTTCACATTAGACTGAACATGTGTCAAAAAATCCAAAATATATGCTAACCAATATTCGCACACGATGGCCTTAAACCCAATTTTTTGATTGTTAACAAAACTAGAGAACAATGTTCAATCCTCTAAAGGATCCTAGTCAAGAACACTAGTTTACTGACAATTGTGGGAGGTTGTTACGTTATTTACCGGCTTTTAAAGCATGGTTATTTAAATTATTTTTATCCACAATTTAAAGCATATAAAACCAATAAAAGAACATAACTTTTCTTTTTTTGTGTGTTTAAAAACGATTCCTTGGATTGAAGGGTTAAATGTTGCACTCAATTTATATGGCTCTATCGGGGTATAAGACTGCATATCAGTTTATTAAAAAAAATGTCCGTTTATTATAAATTTTTGACATTTAAGTCTGTAGACCCATTTTCCCCCTTTTTTGTGTGTTTAAACACAATTCATTCCATCGAAGGGTTAAATTTTGCACTTAATTATATGGCTCTATCAGGGGTATAAGACTACATATCAGTTTATGACAACAATTCCGGCTTGTTAAAAATTTTTGACATTTAAGTCTGTGGACGCAAATATCACACTTTTTTTAGAATGTACCATATGTGTCCTGACAGAAAGTACCGCCAAAATGAAATATCAAAATTTTTGGCTGCTTTATCGGAGCTGCTTTATCGTGGGTGATTCATGTGTGCTAGAAAGTGTCAGATGGTTTACTGTTTTTATTTGTTACTAGAGGGCCGGCAGACTTTGTCCTGCCCAGAAATTTACCTGCATGGTCTAGAAATATTACCTATCTTTATCCCTATCCCTAACTCTATCCGTATCCCTATTCCTATACAAATTTTATATTTATTCACCTTTTAAACCTTCTCTGGACTTCCACAAATAATTCAAGACCAAAATTAGCCAAATCGCTCCAGCCGTTGTCGAGTTTTGGCGAGACTAACGAACAACAATTAATTTTTATATATGTAGGTTGTCATTCATCAGGTGGTTAAAAGAGCAATTATCTGCTGCAATTATCCGTTGATGGCAGCGAGTACAAGAAGTGTTGCCTTTCTGCATATTTGTAGGGGTAGGTTGTTGAGAAAAGGTAATGATACCCTCTATTAGCCTAAAAATGTTTATATTAGTTGCTTATTTAGCGTTGATGTAATTTAATTCTATTTATTAATTATTTGTATAAATTAATAGAAAATGCGAGATTTCGCTCAATTAAGTTATTAAGGGGAAAAATATAAAGATATATGTAAGAAATTGTTTGGCGAGAACCGAATGTGATACTTGTGTATGGTTGTTGTATTAGCGACTACTTAACCTGCTTAAAGTATCATCTCTTGTCTAACACTGTCATCAGGCTCTTCTAACGGAAGTGACAGAAACCTCGCGGCTTCAACAGGGGTGGACCAGAGTGAAATTGCTGTTAGAAGAGTAGGCTCGGTTGAGCAGATGAACAGATGGTTAGTGTCATGGGGGACACGCCGTATGCCGGGCAGACATTTGGCATGTCAGGGCTCAGTCTCGATAGGTAAGAGTTTTGTCTGCTACAGTATCCAGAACGAAGTTGGGCCAGCATGACTCTTGTCTCCCTAGGCAGTTCACGGTCCTCATCGGCAACAGGTGGAGCTTGCGCCTGTAGGACTGCATTCACCGGACGAGAACTGACAGGAGTTTACCGACCGGATGATATTGAGGGCCCGCCGGTGCACCTTTGGATCAAACGGCGAGAAAATGTGATGCCGGATCTCGTCATAGTGCTCACGAAGATGACTCCTTATTCTCCTGGGAGGTGGATTTTCCTTGAGCAGGTTTCTGTTCGGATGCTGCGGTTTATAGCAGCTAAAAAGGAATTGCCTGGTCAACATCTCGCTATGCTCTTTTACACCGAGCATTTAAGCCTCACTGTGAGGGTGATGCTCAGGAGACATAAGGAGGCAACCCGTGGCGGTTTTGAATGCGGTGTTTTGGCAGGCTTGCAACCTCCTCCAGTGTGTATCTTGTAGCCCCGGCGACCATATAGGCGTCGCGTAGCTCAGAACCGGCTGGCCGATTGCCTTGCACGTTGCCAGTAACGTTTCTTTATCTTTCCCCCAAGTGCTGCCAGCTAGTGACTTGAGGATTTTGTTGCGGCTTTGTACTTTGATGGCAATCGCGGATACATGAGCACCGTAGTCATCGGCGTAGGAGACGATCGAGACATCCTCTGGTGGGGAAGGGAGCCTCGATATGTAGTAAATAAACAAAATCTGGGATAGGACACCATCCTGTGACACCCCTTGTTTAATTATACGTGGTTTTGATCTTTCGCCTCTAAATTCAACCGATGACTGCCGGCCACTCAGATGATTGACAGTCCAACGCTTTAGAGAGGGGGGGAAGAGTTGAATCCTCCAGGTCGTTAATGAGTTACGCATGACTGACCCTATCGGAGGCTTTCGACAGGTCAAGAGCAACTAGCACGGTCCTGTCATTTGGACGATGTTGGTTGAGACCGACACCTACCTGAGTGGTGATGGCGTTTACCGCGGTGGTAGTGCTGATGTTCGGCTAGTCGCAAGTTAGCGGTGTAGTAAGGGAGCAAGACCGTCTCCAAGGTCTTCACTATTGGTGAGAGGAGTGATATCGGTCGATAAGCACCACCTTTGCCTGTTTACATTTTTCTGGAATGACGAGGGTCGTCATAGACAGATTGAAGACAGTTGTTAGGTACCCTACTTCCTTTTCTCGGAGATGTTTTAGCATCAGCATGGATATACCGTCTGGGCCAATAGAGTTGGAGTTTTTGGACCCCCGTACGGCCTCCCGAACCTCTGTGGTGGTGATGGCAAATGGGCGCTTGGCTGTTTTTACTCTTGTGCGCTTCCCTGATGGCACGTCTGATTTCCTTGTCAACCGTAGGATGCAGTACAAATTTCCGGCAGAAGGCGCTCGCGCATCTCTTTGGTTTCGACTATACCTTATCACCGAAGGTGATGGATATTTTGTCGTTAGGTTTGGTCGGATTTGACAAGGATTTAACAGTGGACCATAATTTGCCAACACCAGCAGAGAGGTTAGAGGACCTTAGGTGCTCCTCCCATTTGGCGCGTTTGTGTTGATCAACCAGCCGTCTGATTTCCGCATTGAGATCTTGAATTTGGGGACCCGTAGGGTCCAAGCGTCGCACTTGGTCACGTTCGCTAGCCAGGGCCGCTGCCTCTGCGGTGAAATACGGACGTATCTCCTTAATTCTACCTGACGGAATGTATTGATTGGAGACTGAAGCTATGACCATGCGAAACACTTTTTCCCCTTCTCGTACGTCAGACGGGATGGGAAGAGCAGCGAAGGTGCTCTCAGTGAAGTTAAGAAAACCAGCCCAATCAACTTTACTGAAATTAGTGAAAGTGCGATTTTCAGAAGTAACAAAGTCACCGGGGCGACGCTCGTGGGGGCATCCCCGTTCACAGTGCAAAACGTCGAATCATATATTTGTTCAGCCAATTCCTGTCCCCTACCATCAACCTGTAGGCTTGAGTGCCACAGATCGTGGTGTGCGTTGAAGTCTCCGAGGATCTGAGTAACGCACTGATGTCAGGGTAGTAATCCATCGGACAGCATGTGGCAGGAGGTATATAAATGTTAATGATTTCTAGATCGACATCGCCTATCCGGACAACCATACCTTGACGTGCTAGGAAGTTGTCCTTCGGGTCGACGTCAGGCTCAAATAGGCGATATTGCACAGATTGATGAGTGATGCCCCCAAGTCCTCTCTCTCGGTCACGCTGGTGGATGTTGTAGCCGTCACAAGCCCGAAGATCTGATCGGACGTTTAACTTTGTTTCCTGAATAGCAGCGATCTTGATGTTTTGCCGCTTCATGAAATTCAGTATTTCACCAACCTTGCCGGTTAAACCGTTGCAGTTCAACTGTAGGACACGAAAGTGGGAGAAATATTCACACTGCGAGTCAAGGACTGGTGCGTATGTCTCGGTGGAAGCAGGCTGGGTCGCGCACTGCGTCGCACTCTAGAAGACGAGGGATCTGAACCACCGGAAGGTGGCGAATCGGTCGGCGTTGTAGGTTGCGTAGCTCGACAACATGGCGCAACGTACGTATCAGTCCATAAGTTCCTGTTACCAAGTTGAGAACATATAAGCAGGTGACATAGGCCAAGGCAGGAGTTGCATTTAAGTGATGTCGCAGGTGTATATAGTTTCAACCGACAAACAATGCACATGGTGTAAGGGACCAGGAGCTGGTGGCTTTGGCTTACATTTGTGCTAGTGCTGGAAGAAGAAGGGGAAGCTGTAAGTGGCGAGGGGTGAGCTCAGCATTGCTCACATCTAAAAGAGAAGTGCTATGTAGAAAGTAGCGGCAGCGGGAGTTACACGCTACTTGCTGGACAGTATTAGTGCTGTTAGTCGTGGAGACTGTGTCTGAAACTTGTGCCGGTGCGACACTGGATCGAGGTTGGCCACGGGACGCCCTAGGGCGTGAACAGCAAGGGGCCACAAAAGGGTTGTAGAAACTAGGGGGCCTACGTGTGGAGGGATTTAGCCCGGAGCACCTAGTTTTGTGCAACCATCTTTCACAAGTATTACAATGGACGGATTGTGAACGTTTGAGGTAAATCTTCTTCCAGCAGATCCATTCCCTTGGTACCAGCTTGGATTCAACACCAGCCCAGAGCAGGTGAGTTTTGAGCAGCCCTGCTCCAAGGAGCTGCTCGGAAGATGACAATGTTAGGGGGGAAGGTGACAAGTTAGACAGGGTAATGTCGAAATAACAGCCCTTGTTCGGATATAAACACCCCAGTCATTTCGGTACGATCGAACCGGCTTGTGTATAGTGGATGATTGTAGTTAATTGGGGTTGTAGAATCCGACGATATATGGGATATGCTCCGTCCCGTTGCTGGTGGTACGGTTTGAAAACGAAAAAAGAAGGGTGTGTTCAAAGCGCGCAGCGCATTGGAAGCCGGTTCAAAGTGTCGGTGGCGATTCCAACGCAATGTTGAGAAAACAAAAATAGATAGTCATGCAGGGATGCCTTTTCTATATAAAAATCGCGGATTTAAGTTAACGGGAGTCACGTAGCTATATTATTCGTCTTCTCATGAGCGCGAGCTATGGAAGAGTATTTAACGGCTGCAAGTCACTTAAACATGGCGCCTTTTTTTGCACCGGTGCAAGGGTTTCCCTTAAGTGGACCAATTCCGAATTGCCTTGTTGATCTGGATACGTGCTCTTAGCGGTGATCCTGGTGCCTGGCGCGGCACCTGATTTGGTGTTTGATCGCCGGCGACCGATGGGCGGTGGAGCCGCGTATGGTGTAGCCGATGACATATTCTTCATGTGCCTGGTGACGAACACTAAGGCACATTGTCGTGGTAACGTACCAAACAATTGGGGCAATACTTATGTCGCTGTACATAGCGAACCCGCTCCGATGGTGTCATGCTTCGAAATTTCGGACAAAAACGTAGTGCGTGGTATCGCTCACAGTGCTCGCACTGGTGGAATCCGGGATTTCTCGGTGCCTGAATAGCAGAAGACGGTTGTTGTACCCGAATAAGAGAAGGTGGTTGCGGTGAGTGTCTATAAATATAAAAAGACTTTAGTCATACATTATATAGGTGAAATATGGGATGGTTTTAGTGATTAGTGCGATTCGGCAAATCGGGAGAAATTGGTAGGGGACACAGTTCGACAACGGGTCTAGTGAAAGACCATGCTGAGTCCTAAAGTCCAACGATTTTGGAGTGAAAGAGTGCCTAGTTGTGGTTCTAGTGGGCCAGCAATGGCGCGCTGCTGAGAAAATGCCCTGGGGCTAAGGCTAAGAGCTCGTCAGGAATGTCTGACATATAGTGGACGTGAGTTCAGCACTGCTTCGATGCGAAGTAAATTAATGACTCCCCGCAATACGTTTAAAATGTAGCTTCAAACTCTTTATAGCTGCATCCCAAAGGCCACCGATAGGATGAACACTGGGGGGTAAGAATTTCCATTCGAATCCAAGTAGGGAATATTTTATTCGAAGACCGTCGAAGGTTTTTTTCAGAAATCGGTTGAATTCCTTTTGAAAAGCTCGATGGGCGCCTACGAAGTTTTCCTACTGTCTGAGAAGATCCGCTTGGGTAGGCCTCATCTTCCAATGAAACGTGAAAAGGCTTGGAAGGCTTTGCTTGAAAGGTCCGAGCGAGGATCAAAATAGATTGCCTTCGTAGAGAAGCATACAAAAACGCAAACATATCCTTTCAAAACTGCCGATTTTCGGAGCGATGAAAACTTGAGATCAAAAGGACCCGCAAAGTCCAGATCAGTAAATGTGAATGGTAAGGAGAAGTTGGAACGTTCGGGCGGGAGAGCTGCCATTATTTATGATTGGGTAGTTTTCTTGATTTAAGTCGAGGAATAAAATACTCTTGTCGAACTGTCCAGATCATGAGCTGATGTTCGGCATGCATCAACAAGATGTGCACGAATTCGAGCAAGAACTATCTGAACCGCGAGTACTCAGGGACGATTATTGGGTGTCTTTCGTTGTACGAGAGATCAGAGTTGTCTAATCGACCATTTACTCTGAGAATTCTGCATTGATCCAGAAAAGTTACTTTTTATTGGAAACCGGTTGCTTGTTGGAAAGGTTGGCCTACTCATTAGGGTAGTGCCTTTCCTGAGTGGATTTAATTAGACGAGTGAATTTCTGCTTGAGTAATAGGTAGGGATGCATAATTTATAGGTTGAGTGGACTGTATGAGTTTCATTCGATGAATAAAACGGAACATGTAGGTCAGAGCCGGCCAAGAGCTGCACATTGTGCAGTTAACGATGTGTGAGCATAAAATTTCGTTTTCGCTTGTCAGTCGCTGTTGAACTATTAACGAAGCAAGAGTATTGCGTATGCTAAGCACGAAACAAATGTCATGACAAATGAAAACGCACAAATATATTTTTGCGCATGCAATAAAAATAACATGCTGCAATGCGTACTATGCGAGCGAATTTTTAAATCTAAAAGACTTTTTCTTTGAAAAGGCATTTTAATAATTTTCATAATGAGGTCGCTTCTCTTTCTCAGACGGAAAAGTTAGCTTTATTTGACCAAAAAAAGAAAGACCTTTTTTGAGATGGTGAAGTCTCACAAGACAACTCAGTGATCACGAGTCGTGAAATTAAAAAGACTTCTTTTGTTGTTGCTTTGTTTTGGCAAAACATTACCGCCCGTACGAAGACAGAGATTTTTTTAAATCTTTGGCGAAAGAGTTTTTTGCAAGTTTTGAAAGGGAAGGTGAGAAAATTTGTGAAATTGTAGAGTTAGTACCCTTGTCTAGGCAAACTATTACCCGGAGAACTGAAAAAATTAGCGCTTTTGTTTTGTTAAAATTAAAACAGCTTTTAGAAGACTGTGAATTTTTTTCTTTGTCATTAGATGAAAGTACTGATATCAACAATATAGGTCAACTGGTTTTTTTTGTTAAGGTCGCAAAAAAAAATTTTGAAACTAGTGAGCATTTACTGTCAGTTGATCCACTGCATGGCCACATTAATGGACAAACTATATTTGATGCCGTCAATGAGCATGTTTTTTCAATATGCAGTCCAAATAAATTAAGCTCTATTTGTACAGACGGTGCCAAAAATATGACCGGTAGGGACACGGGCCTCGTAGGACGTCTAAGGCGTAACAATATAAATGCACCCGCATTTCAGTGCATTATTCATCAGCAAGCCCTTTTTTCCAAAAAACTCAATAAAATCCAGGCTATGAACACTGCAGTGCGAGTTATTAACAAATTAAAGGGGGGGTCACCATGCACTAACTCACAGGAAATTTGAAGAGTTTCTTGAAGAACTTAGAACAGATCATGGGGACTTATGTATATATACAGAAGTTCGTTGGTTGAGTCGTGGTAAAAGTTTGGAACGATTTTATAATTTGAGGGAAGAAGTAGAGTGGTTTCTAGAGCAAAACAATGAAACTGAATTGGCAAATAAAATCAAAAGCATAGATTTTATCTCAGAATTGGCATTTTTATGCGATGTTACACTATTCATAAATGAATTAAATCTTGCTATGCAAGGACAAAATAAAAATATTTTTGACCTTTTGTTATGCATTAATCAATGTGAAAGAAACTTAGCAATATTAGTTCCACAACTTAAAAATGGTGATTGTTCTGGTCTGCTCAGAACAACTGCAGCATTTGACCAAATACAAAACCAACCTTTTCGAATTAAAAAGAATTTGCTGAAATGACAGAGTCCCTGTTAAGAAATTTACAGCGCAGGTTCCAAGATTTCAAAGTTCTTCAAAACATAATCAGCATCCACAACAATCCAATAAACTGCGACATTTCTCAATTGAATCCGAGTATTAGTGACGAAGTGCAGAGAATTCGTTTACAAGTTTTTTGGAAAAACATTAGTAAAGAAAAATATCCAAACATTAGAAATGAAATTTTAAAACTATATAGCACGTTTGGAATGAAATTAATTCAAACCAAATATCGTAATTCTATTAGTGATAATCATCTGCGATACTTGATGCTAATAAAATCATATGATAAGGATCGATATTGAAAGCTTGTTATAATGTGATATTTGCCTTGCTTAATACCTTTTACTTTTATTTAGTTACTTTGTGCAATTAATTGAATTATGTTTGTTTTACAAATAGGCCAGAGCTGCGATGAGTTCAGTAAAAAAAAAATAGAGAATCTCAATCTGTATATCGCTTTGAACTCAGAAAATCATGCAAAGAATGCAATTAATTTAAAAAAAAAAAACTATGAAATACAATAATTTATTTTTCTAAAATAAAGAAAGAAAGTTGCATTGAAGAAACACCATATTCTTTTGCATATTTTTTTTTGTTACCTTCAAATAATATACTAGGCATCAGACACACTTATGCAAATGTTTTAGTATTTGTGTGGCCGGCTCTGATGTAGGTTATCACTCATCAGTGCTTTCAACCAAGATGAGAAACGACCCAAGATATCGGTTCAATTTCCAACGTATGTACAGCTACGGGTTTTTCTTCATCAACCTTTTGACGAAATGAAAGGGGCCATTGGTTGGGGGGTTTGATAAGCCAATCTGGTCCTGTCCACCAAAGTTGGTGTTGAATTAAATCATACAAAGATCTAGTACCAAGATCTGCAGGGTTATGGTTAGTGGGTACGTGGCGCCATTTTATGTGTCCAACGTTTCGAATGATTTCCGATGTACGCTTTGCCACGTATACTCTCCATGTACATGGTGGTTTTTCAAGCTATGACAGGACAATTGATGAATCCGACCATAAGAAGGTTTCAATGTCTCCTAAGCGAAGTTGACTGATAAGATTTTTGGTGCATTTGGAAAGTAAGACTGATCCACACAATTCCAAGCTCACGAGAAAAGTAAATGAGACGAGCCACCCTGTGGGGTCAAAAAGTTTCGAAACTGCCTTTTTGTGGCACTGGGGGACAGTCGAATTGGTTCAATGGTATAAGAAAATGAATCAGTCAAAGCATCCCATCGAATTCCAATAGTTTTGGTTGAACTAGCGCTGTCAAGCTTAAGAAAGTCCGAATCAAACAAATCTTCAGCTGAAATGTTGGTAAGGAGATCGGGATATTTTGCTGTTATCTTTTGGGCCTGAATACAAGAGATAATGTCATGTTCTCCAGATAATATGCCGTCGACATAGGTTTCCTTTGTTAAAATTCTTTTAGCTAAACACCACTCTTACTTTATGAGTAAATTAAATTAAAATTAAAAAATTTTAATAATTAAACAAATTATTAAAAAAATAAAAAAAAACAATAATAATTTTCGCTATAGAAAAATTATTAGTGGCCTTGAGCTCATTCATAGTCTTGATACTTGAAAATGTGTAGGCCGTAAAAACCGTATTTATACAAAGAACCAGAATATATTTACTGATGATGGCAACCTATGAAAATACCGAGCAAAGCTCGGTCGTCCAGGTACTATTTGTATAAACTGGCGAATATTTGATGATAGCGCGAATAAAAATATAGCGTTACAAATAAAGTCTTTAAAATTGGGAAAGATGAAAAGAATTCTACGTAAAAAAATTTTAAGGAGGGCATTTAGCGTAAATCTAGTCTCAAATATCTATGACCCTATATATAAAAAAAATTTTCAAGTAGCGGTATTTATGCCGCTCGAATATATATTGGGAAAATTGGTGGACTCACCGGGGCATACTTCTAGTATATTTTATGCTCTTAGATATTGTGGATAAATTGCGGGCCGGGATTGTGTCTGCCTCTCTGCTGGGATGTCTTTTGGTTACAGTTGGGCTTTTTCATGGTAAGATCCCAATTTTATTTCAATAGTTTTTCCTCTCTATCTTTTTAGTTTTTAATGGATTAATTTAAAATTTATATAAATGAATGACGAAACTTGTATATCTTCATCTCTGCTGCCGAAAATGCTGAGGTCGCTGCTGATGTCCAAAAAGTGTGATTTGTGTGTTGGGCGAGTGATCGCTGTCAAACTAAGGTCAGTGTTGTTCTGTTGAGTGAAATTAGAGGGAGTTATTGTGTTGCCAGTTTGCGATTCAAATTTGGCTCGCAAGGGCCAATGTTAAGTCCAGAAGACAATTTAATTTCAACTTGAAATTCAAATACGAAGTTTATTCAACTTCGGCCTTCGCTCAACAATGTTTAAATTAAGCTCTATTTGTACAGACGGTGCCAAAAATATGACCGGTAGGAACACGGGCCTCCTAGGACGTCTAAGGCGTAACAATATAAATGCACCCGCATTTCAGTGCAGTATTCATCAGCAAGCCCTTTTTTTTCCAAAAAACTCAATAAAATCCAGGCTATGAACACTGCAGTGCGAGTTATTAACAAATTAAAGGGGGGTCACCATGCACTAACTCACAGGAAATTTGAAGAGTTTCTTGAAGAACTTGGAACAGATCATGGGGACTTATGTATATATACAGAAGTTCGTTGGTTGAGTCGTGGTAAAAGTTTGGAACGATTTTATAATTTGAGAGAAGAAGTAGAGTGGTTTCTAGAGCAAAACAATGAAACTGAATTGGCAGATAAAATCAAAAGCATAGATTTTATCTCAGAATTGGCATTTTTATGCGATGTTACACTATTCATAAATGAATTAAATCTTGCTATGCAAGGACAAAATACAAATATTTTTGACCTTTTGTTATGCATTAATCAATGTGAAAGAAACTTAGCAATATTAGTTCCACAACTTAAAAATGGTGATTGTTCTGGTCTGCTCAGAACAACTGCAGCATTTGACCAAATACAAAACCAACCTTTTCGAATTAAAAAGAATTTGCTGAAATGACAGAGTCCCTGTTAAGAAATTTACAGCGCAGGTTCCAAGATTTCAAAGTTCTTCAAAACATAATCAGCATCCACAACAATCCAATAAACTGCGACATTTCTCAATTGAATCCGAGTATTCGTGACGAAGTGCAGAGAATTCGTTTACAAGTTTTTTGGAAAAACATTAGTAAAGAAAAATATCCAAACATTAGAAATGAAATTTTAAAACTATATAGCACGTTTGGATCTACTTATAACTGTGAGGCTGCTTTCTCAAAAATGAAATTAATTCAAACCAAATATCGTAATTCTATTAGTGATAATCATCTGCGATACTTGATGCTAATAAAATCATATGATAAGGATCGATATTGAAAGCTTGTTATAATGTGATATTTGCCTTGCTTAATACCTTTTACTTTTATTTAGTTACTTTGTGCAATTAATTGAATTATGTTTGTTTTACAAATAGGCCAGAGCTGCGATGAGTTCAGTAAAAAAAAAAATAGAGAATCTCAATCTGTATATCGCTTTGAACTCAGAAAATCATGCAATGAATGCAATTAATTTAAAAAAAAAACTATGAAATACAATAATTTATTTTTCTAAAATAAAGAAAGAAAGTTGCATTGAAGAAACACCATATTCTTTTGCATATTTTTTTTTGTTACCTTCAAATAATATACTAGGCATCAGACACACTTATGCAAATGTTTTAGTATTTGTGTGGCCGGCTCTGATGTAGGTTATCACTCATCAGTGCTTTCAACCAAGATGAGAAACGACCCAAGATATCGGTTCAATTTCCAACGTATGTACAGCTACGGGTTTTTCTTCATCAACCTTTTGACGAAATGAAAGGGGCCATTGGTTGGGGGGTTTGATAAGCCAATCTGGTCCTGTCCACCAAAGTTGGTGTTGAATTAAATCATACAAAGATCTAGTACCAAGATCTGCAGGGTTATGGTTAGTGGGTACGTGGCGCCATTTTATGTTTCCAACGTTTCGAATGATTTCCGATGTACGCTTTGCCACGTATACTCTCCATGTACATGGTGGTTTTTCAAGCTATGACAGGACAATTGATGAATCCGACCATAAGAAGGTTTCAATGTCTCCTAAGCGAAGTTGACTGATAAGATTTTTGGTGCATTTGGAAAGTAAGACTGATCCACACAATTCCAAGCTCACGAGAAAAGTAAATGAGACGAGCCACCCTGTGGGGTCAAAAAGTTTCGAAACTGCCTTTTTGTGGCACTGGGGGACAGTCGAATTGGTTCAATGGTATAAGAAAATGAATCAGTCAAAGCATCCCATCGAATTCCAATAGTTTTGGTTGAACTAGCGCTGTCAAGCTTAAGAAAGTCCGAATCAAACAAATCTTCAGCTGAAATGTTGGTAAGGAGATCGGGATATTTTGCTGTTATCTTTTGGGCCTGAATACAAGAGATAATGTCATGTTCTCCAGATAATATGCCGTCGACATAGGTTTCCTTTGTTAAAATTCTTTTAGCTAAACACCACTCTTACTTTATGAGTAAATTAAATTAGAATTAAAAAATTTTAATAATTAAACAAATTATTAAAAAAATAAAAAAAAACAATAATAATTTTCGCTATAGAAAAATTATTAGTGGCCTTGAGCTCATTCATAGTCTTGATACTTGAAAATGTGTAGGCCGTAAAAACCGTATTTATACAAAGAACCAGAATATATTTACTGATGATGGCAACCTATGAAAATACCGAGCAAAGCTCGGTCGTCCAGGTACTATTTGTATAAACTGGCGAATATTTGATGATAGCGCGAATAAAAATATAGCGTTACAAATAAAGTCTTTAAAATTGGGAAAGATGAAAAGAATTCTACGTAAAAAAAATTTTCAAGTAGCGGTATTTATGCCGCTCGAATATATATTGGGAAAATTGGTGGACTCACCGGGGCATACTTCTAGTATATTTTATGCTCTTAGATATTGTGGATAAATTGCGGGCCGGGATTGTGTCTTCCTCTCTGCTGGGATGTCTTTTGGTTACAGTTGGGCTTTTTCATGGTAAGATCCCAATTTTATTTCAATAGTTTTTCCTCTCTATCTTTTTAGTTTTTAATTGATTAATTTAAAATTTATATAAATGAATGACGAAACTTGTATATCTTCATTTCTGCTGCCGAAAATGCTGAGGTCGCTGCTGATGTCCAAAAAGTGTGATTTGTGTGTTGGGCGAGTGATCGCTGTCAAACTAAGGTCAGTGTTGTTCTGTTGAGTGAAATTAGAGGGAGTTATTGTGTTGCCAGTTTGCGATTCAAATTTGGCTCGTAAGGGCCAATGTTAAGTCCAGAAGACAATTTAATTTCAACTTGAAATTCAAATACGAAGTTTATTCAACTTCGGCCTTCGCTCAACAATGTTTAAATTAAGCTCTATTTGTACAGACGGTGCCAAAAATATGAACGGTAGGGACACGGGCCTCGTAGGACGTCTAAGGCGTAACAATATAAATGCACCCGCATTTCAGTGCATTATTCATCAGCAAGCCCTTTTTTCCAAAAAACTCAATAAAATCCAGGCTATGAACACTGCAGTGCGAGTTATTAACAAATTAAAGGGGGGTCACCATGCACTAACTCACAGGAAATTTGAAGAGTTTCTTGAAGAACTTGGAACAGATCATGGGGACTTATGTATATATACAGAAGTTCGTTGGTTGAGTCGTGGTAAAAGTTTGGAACGATTTTATAATTTGAGAGAAGAAGTAGAGTGGTTTCTAGAGCAAAACAATGAAACTGAATTGGCAGATAAAATCAAAAGCATAGATTTTATCTCAGAATTGGCATTTTTATGCGATGTTACACTATTCATAAATGAATTAAATCTTGCTATGCAAGGACAAAATAAAAATATTTTTGACCTTTTGTTATGCATTAATCAATGTGAAAGAAACTTAGCAATATTAGTTCCACAACTTAAAAATGGTGATTGTTCTGGTCTGCTCAGAACAACTGCAGCATTTGACCAAATACAAAACCAACCTTTTCGAATTAAAAAGAATTTGCTGAAATGACAGAGTCCCTGTTAAGAAATTTACAGCGCAGGTTCCAAGATTTCAAAGTTCTTCAAAACATAATCAGCATCCACAACAATCCAATAAACTGCGACATTTCTCAATTGAATCCGAGTATTCGTGACGAAGTGCAGAGAATTCGTTTACAAGTTTTTTGGAAAAACATTAGTAAAGAAAAATATCCAAACATTAGAAATGAAATTTTAAAACTATATAGCACGTTTGGATCTACTTATAACTGTGAGGCTGCTTTCTCAAAAATGAAATTAATTCAAACCAAATATCGTAATTCTATTAGTGATAATCATCTGCGATACTTGATGCTAATAAAAATCATATGATAAGGATCGATATTGAAAGCTTGTTATAATGTGATATTTGTCTTGCTTAATACCTTTTACTTTTATTTAGTTACTTTGTGCAATTAATTGAATTATGTTTGTTTTACAAATAGGCCAGAGCTGCGATGAGTTCAGTAAAAAAAAAAAAATAGAGAATCTCAATCTGTATATCGTTTTGAACTCAGAAAATCCTGCAATGAATGCAATTAATTTAAAAAAAAACTATGAAATAAAATAATTTATTTTTCTAAAATAAAGAAAGAAAGTTGCATTGAAGAAACACCATATTCTTTTGCATATTTTTTTTTTGTTACCTTCAAATAATATACTAGGCATCAGACACACTTATGCAAATGTTTTAGTATTTGTGTGGCCGGCTCTGATGTAGGTTATCACTCATCAGTGCTTTCAACCAAGATGAGAAACGACCCAAGATATCGGTTCAATTTCCAACGTATGTACAGCTACGGGTTTTTCTTCATCAACCTTTTGACGAAATGAAAGGGGCCATTGGTTGGGGGGTTTGATAAGCCAATCTGGTCCTGTCCACCAAAGTTGGTGTTGAATTAAATCATACAAAGATCTAGTACCAAGATCTGCAGGGTTATGGTTAGTGGGTACGTGGCGCCATTTTATGTTTCCAACGTTTCGAATGATTTCCGATGTACGCTTTGCCACGTATACTCTCCATGTACATGGTGGTTTTTCAAGCTATGACAGGACAATTGATGAATCCGACCATAAGAAGGTTTCAATGTCTCCTAAGCGAAGTTGACTGATAAGATTTTTGGTGCATTTGGAAAGTAAGACTGATCCACACAATTCCAAGCTCACGAGAAAAGTAAATGAGACGAGCCACCCTGTGGGGTCAAAAAGTTTCGAAACTGCCTTTTTGTGGCACTGGGGGACAGTCGAATTGGTTCAATGGTATAAGAAAATGAATCAGTCAAAGCATCCCATCGAATTCCAATAGTTTTGGTTGAACTAGCGCTGTCAAGCTTAAGAAAGTCCGAATCAAACAAATCTTCAGCTGAAATGTTGGTAAGGAGATCGGGATATTTTGCTGTTATCTTTTGGGCCTGAATACAAGAGATAATGTCATGTTCTCCAGATAATATGCCGTCGACATAGGTTTCCTTTGTTAAAATTCTTTTAGCTAAACACCACTCTTACTTTATGAGTAAATTAAATTAAAATTAAAAAATTTTAATAATTAAACAAATTATTAAAAAAATAAAAAAAAACAATAATAATTTTCGCTATAGAAAAATTATTAGTGGCCTTGAGCTCATTCATAGTCTTGATACTTGAAAATGTGTAGGCCGTAAAAACCGTATTTATACAAACAGCCAGAATATATTTACTGATGAGTATCTAAAGAAACTAAATTGTATGGCAACCTATGAAAATACCGAGCAAAGCTCGGTCGCCCAGGTACTATTTGTATAAACTGGCGAATATTTGATGATAGCGCGAATAAAAATATAGCGTTACAAATAAAGTCTTTAAAATTGGGAAAGATGAAAAGAATTCTACGTAAAAAAATTTTAAGGAGGGCATTTAGCGTAAATCTAGTCTCAAATATCTATGACCCTATATATAAAAAAAATTTTCAAGTAACGGTATTTCTGCCGCTCGAATATATATTGGGAAAATTGGTGGACTCACCGGGGCATACTTCTAGTATATTTTATGCTCTTAGATATTGTGGATAAATTGCGGGCCGGGATTGTGTCTTCCTCTCTGCTGGGATGTCTTTTGGTTACAGTTGGGCTTTTTCATGGTAAGATCCCAATTTTATTTCAATAGTTTTTCCTCTCTATCTTTTTAGTTTTTAATTGATTAATTTAAAATTTATATAAATGAATGACGAAACTTGTATATCTTCATTTCTGCTGCCGAAAATGCTGAGGTCGCTGCTGATGTCCAAAAAGTGTGATTTGTGTGTTGGGCGAGTGATCGCTGTCAAACTAAGGTCAGTGTTGTTCTGTTGAGTGAAATTAGAGGGAGTTATTGTGTTGCCAGTTTGCGATTCAAATTTGGCTCGCAAGGGCCAATGTTAAGTCCAGAAGACAATTTAATTTCAACTTGAAATTCAAATACGAAGTTTATTCAACTTCGGCCTTCGCTCAACAATGTTTAAATTAAGCTCTATTTGTACAGACGGTGCCAAAAATATGACCGGTAGGGACACGGGCGTCGTAGGACGTCTAAGGCGTAACAATATAAATGCACCCGCATTTCAGTGCATTATTCATCAGCAAGCCCTTTTTTCCAAAAAACTCAATAAAATCCAGGCTATGAACACTGCAGTGCGAGTTATTAACAAATTAAAGGGGGGTCACCATGCACTAACTCACAGGAAATTTGAAGAGTTTCTTGAAGAACTTGGAACAGATCATGGGGACTTATGTATATATACAGAAGTTCGTTGGTTGAGTCGTGGTAAAAGTTTGGAACGATTTTATAATTTGAGAGAAGAAGTAGAGTGGTTTCTAGAGCAAAACAATGAAACTGAATTGGCAGATAAAATCAAAAGCATAGATTTTATCTCAGAATTGGCATTTTTATGCGATGTTACACTATTCATAAATGAATTAAATCTTGCTATGCAAGGACAAAATAAAAATATTTTTGACCTTTTGTTATGCATTAATCAATGTGAAAGAAACTTAGCAATATTAGTTCCACAACTTAAAAATGGTGATTGTTCTGGTCTGCTCAGAACAACTGCAGCATTTGACCAAATACAAAACCAACCTTTTCGAATTAAAAAGAATTTGCTGAAATGACAGAGTCCCTGTTAAGAAATTTACAGCGCAGGTTCCAAGATTTCAAAGTTCTTCAAAACATAATCAGCATCCACAACAATCCAATAAACTGCGACATTTCTCAATTGAATCCGAGTATTCGTGACGAAGTGCAGAGAATTCGTTTACAAGTTTTTTGGAAAAACATTAGTAAAGAAAAATATCCAAACATTAGAAATGAAATTTTAAAACTATATAGCACGTTTGGATCTACTTATAACTGTGAGGCTGCTTTCTCAAAAATGAAATTAATTCAAACCAAATATCGTAATTCTATTAGTGATAATCATCTGCGATACTTGATGCTAATAAAAATCATATGATAAGGATCGATATTGAAAGCTTGTTATAATGTGATATTTGTCTTGCTTAATACCTTTTACTTTTATTTAGTTACTTTGTGCAATTAATTGAATTATGTTTGTTTTACAAATAGGCCAGAGCTGCGATGAGTTCAGTAAAAAAAAAAAAATAGAGAATCTCAATCTGTATATCGTTTTGAACTCAGAAAATCATGCAATGAATGCAATTAATTTAAAAAAAAACTATGAAATAAAATAATTTATTTTTCTAAAATAAAGAAAGAAAGTTGCATTGAAGAAACACCATATTCTTTTGCATATTTTTTTTTTGTTACCTTCAAATAATATACTAGGCATCAGACACACTTATGCAAATGTTTTAGTATTTGTGTGGCCGGCTCTGATGTAGGTTATCACTCATCAGTGCTTTCAACCAAGATGAGAAACGACCCAAGATATCGGTTCAATTTCCAACGTATGTACAGCTACGGGTTTTTCTTCATCAACCTTTTGACGAAATGAAAGGGGCCATTGGTTGGGGGGTTTGATAAGCCAATCTGGTCCTGTCCACCAAAGTTGGTGTTGAATTAAATCATACAAAGATCTAGTACCAAGATCTGCAGGGTTATGGTTAGTGGGTACGTGGCGCCATTTTATGTTTCCAACGTTTCGAATGATTTCCGATGTACGCTTTGCCACGTATACTCTCCATGTACATGGTGGTTTTTCAAGCTATGACAGGACAATTGATGAATCCGACCATAAGAAGGTTTCAATGTCTCCTAAGCGAAGTTGACTGATAAGATTTTTGGTGCATTTGGAAAGTAAGACTGATCCACACAATTCCAAGCTCACGAGAAAAGTAAATGAGACGAGCTACCCTGTGGGGTCAAAAAGTTTCGAAACTGCCTTTTTGTGGCACTGGGGGACAGTCGAATTGGTTCAATGGTATAAGAAAATGAATCAGTCAAAGCATCCCATCGAATTCCAATAGTTTTGGTTGAACTAGCGCTGTCAAGCTTAAGAAAGTCCGAATCAAACAAATCTTCAGCTGAAATGGTGGTAAGGAGATCGGGATATTTTGCTGTTATCTTTTGGGCCTGAATACAAGAGATAATGTCATAATATGCCGTCGACATAGGTTTCCTTTGTTAAAATTCTTTTAGCTAAACACCACGCTTACTTTATGAGTAAATTAAATTAAAATTAAAAAATTTTAATAATTAAACAAATTATTAAAAAAATAAAAAAAAACAATAATAATTTTCGCTATAGAAAAATTATTAGTGGCCTTGAGCTCATTCATAGTCTTGATACTTGAAAATGTGTAGGCCGTAAAAACCGTATTTATACAAACAACCAGAATATATTTACTGATGAGTATCTAAAGAAACTAAATTGTATGGCAACCTATGAAAATACCGAGCAAAGCTCGGTCGCCCAGGTACTATTTGTATAAACTGGCGAATATTTGATGATAGCGCGAATAAAAATATAGCGTTACAAATAAAGTCTTTAAAATTGGGAAAGATGAAAAGAATTCTACGTAAAAAAATTTTAAGGAGGGCATTTAGCGTAAATCTAGTCTCAAATATCTATGACCCTATATATAAAAAAAATTTTCAAGTAACGGTATTTATGCCGCTCGAATATATATTGGGACCGGGGCATACTTCTAGTATATTTTATGCTCTTAGATATTGTGGATAAATTGCGGGCCGGGATTGTGTCTTCCTCTCTGCTGGGATGGCTTTTGGTTACAGTTGGGCTTTTTCATGGTAAGATCCCAATTTTATTTCAATAGGTTTTCCTCTCTATCTTTTTAGTTTTTAATGGATTAATTTAAAATTTTTATAAATGAATGACGAAACTTGTATATCTTCATTTCTGCTGCCGAAAATGCTGAGGTCGCTGCTGATGTCCAAAAAGTGTGATTTGTGTGTTGGGCGAGTGATCGCTGTCAAACTAAGGTCAGTGTTGTTCTGTTGAGTGAAATTAGAGGGAGTTATTGTGTTGCCAGTTTGCGATTCAAATTTGGCTCGCAAGGGCCAATGTTAAGTCCAGAAGACAATTTAATTTCAACTTGAAATTCAAATACGAAGTTTATTCAACTTCGGCCTTCGCTCAACAATGTTTATATTAGTTGCTTATTTAGCATTACTGTAATTTAATTCTATTTATTAATTACTTGTATAAATTAATAGAAAATGCGAGACTTCGCTCAATGAAGTTATTAAGGGGAAAAATATAACGAATTGTTTGGCGAGAGTGATACTTGTGTATGGTGGTTGATGGTAGTTAATTGTTGTTGTTGTAGAATCCCACGATGTATGGGAGATGCTCCGTCCCGTTGCTGGTGGTATGATGATAAAACGAAACAAGAAGGTTGTGTTCGAAGCGCGCAAAGTTATTGTCATGAATGGTTGAAAGGAAGACTTTATTTGCTATAATGCAGGGCTAGGCCGTTCTCTTTAGTGTGGGTGCTGCTGATAGATTAAGGGGTGTTTTAGGGGAAATGACAGGCTTGGAGGAGGCAGGCAAGACTCCGCCTGAGAGGACAGGTCTGTTTCTGTTTTCTTACTCTTCCTCTTCTCTTCCATATTTTTCCCTGTTAGAGCTATTCCTCCTATGTCCTTTTAATTTCCTACATGCAGGTATGAACCCTACTTTTTGATCATGTGGCTGTAGGTGAGGGTGGTGGGAAGTAGACAAGCCCTAAGTCGCTGAGCTAACCTTTTGTGTAAACTCACCACGGCTGAAGAGGAGGAGCATCTGGAATAGGGACACGAATTTCGATATGATACCATACCATACCATATTTTGTACTCGATACTTTTCTAGCGATACTTTTTGGCATCGAGTATTTACATCACGGTATCGTATCGACTTTATAGAAAAATGTGGCAATTAACTAAGGAAAAAACTAGTAGACCAAGGACACTGCTCTGTTGGTTGTCGCTTTCTAACTTGTGGCCGAATCGAAGGAAAGTATCTAAGAGTTTCTGTTGATCGATGATCATTCTAATAGCAACATGTATGTACACATTTCGGTTTGAATTTCTACTACGGCGAAAATAAAAATTTAAATGAAAAGACACATTTTATACTATACTAAATTGAGTCGGCTTCAAACTGCACACTCCAAAAAAATCTAAAAATTCTGAAAAAGAAAACTGAAAATGCTCGACATTTTGCGAATTCTGAAAACATTTTTTTAATATAATTTACATTTTTCGTATTTAATTTCGTACTATATATTAGGAGGAAATCGTTTTACAAATTTTCACTAAAGCCAAAATTATTAAATATGGCAAAAAACTACCTGAACGC
Organism: Merzomyia westermanni; assembly: GCA_949987695.1. Classification (NCBI taxonomy): domain Eukaryota; kingdom Metazoa; phylum Arthropoda; class Insecta; order Diptera; family Tephritidae; genus Merzomyia; species Merzomyia westermanni. The sequence goes on from OX465288.1 coordinate 80,724,688, forward strand.
AGACTTATTCTGCCTAATGTATTTAGGTTCATATCAATATGTGTAATCTTATTCATTATAAATAAGCTATATATGATATAAATAAATATGAATGTAACAGTTATGTAACGAATGTTACTTTTAGATTATTCGCGAATGCGAATATCCGCTAATGATATCCGCGAATGCGAATATTCAGTTTTGTTGAAATTTGTCGCCAATTGTGTATGGCTATGCAGTCTCGTTCGATTGACGTGCGTTTCGTTTGTATTTTGTTCGCCAATCGACAAGTTGCCAAGTTGTTTGTAACAATCTAGTGTTTCTGCGCTCCTTCTACAAGTAGCATAACTTACTCCGAAGCCCCACACACACACAATCCAACACAGGGTGGTTTGCATTCAATATTAAAACAAACAAGTTTAAATAATGCAATATTGAACCTGAAGACATAAAACTCACAAATAATTGAAAATAAAGCAGTTGCAGCACCTTAATTTTCCGAAGAGTGGCACTAAAGTGGTATAAAAATGTGTATCTTCACAGCGCTCTGTTGAAACTAGAGTTAGATAATCCCGCGATTTCTGAAGAACAGTGTGGCTTGCGACTATGATTTCTCAGTCGCAGCGATTTTCATCCGTGACTGTGACTGCACAGCGATAGGCATAGAATAAGAGCTACCACCAGTGACTATTGTTATCGTTGTTTTGGTTATGCAACTTCATTTGCAGTTTTCGAATATTGCCCCCCAATTGCTTGCAAAATTTAAGAAATTTTTTATCAAATTAAAACAATAGCAATAGCAAAATAATTGCCCACCTTTCCAAAAATCTACCAAAAACAATTATAAGTTTTGGTTTTTAAACGACATTTCCAAAGAAATTTCCTTTTACACACCAAAAGATAATGTTGTCGTTGTTGTTAACAGTGCTTCGCCCTGCCCAATGGGCTAAATTGTCATCAGGCTCTTCTAGCGGATGTCCGAGGAAACGCGTAGTTTCCACAGGGTTGGACCAGAGTGATGTAGGTGTTAGAAGAGTAGGTTCGACATACCACATGCAGGGCATGCGTTTTGTATGTTGGGGTTCAGTCTGGATAAGTAAGAGTTTAACCTATTACAATATCCAGAGCGAAGTTGTGCTAGCATGACTCTAGTATACCTCGGAAGTACACGCTCCTCTTCAGCCAATTCAGGTGGCTGAGTACCGACTCGTTGTGGAGGTCATTTATTGGTTCCGCAGATCAAACGGGAAAGGGGTGTGGATCTCATCGTAGTGCTTACGAATTTGTCTCCTTATGTCTCTGGGGGCGGGGCTACATCCAATAGATGTCGATTTGGATGACCTGGTTTATGACAGAGTTCCGCGTGCTCTTGAACATTGAGCAATTTAGCCTCTTGATGGAGGTGAAACTCAGGTGACCTAAGCAGACATCCCGTAGCAGTTCTGATGGCGGTGTTTTGGCACACTTGCAATTTCTTCCAATTGGTCTCAGCAAGGTTGGGGGACCATATGGGCGCAGCGTAGTCAATAACCGGTCGGCCAATAGCCTTATATGTGGCTAGCAACGTTTCTTTGTATTTTTCCCCAAGTACTGCCGGCCAGTGACTTGAGGATCTTATTGGGGCTCTGTATCTTCGAAGCTATTGCGGTGGCAAAATGTCACACCCAAGATTTTCGGGTGTTGACAGTAGGTAGAGGTACTCCGTCTACGTGGACATTTTACTCTTGCCCCATCTGTGCATTCCATGTCGTAAACAGGGTCGCCGTCGATTTAGTCGGAGATAGGGTCAGATTTCGCTCGGTGAAGAAGCTGGAAAGGTCACGGAAGTAACTGTTGATTCTAGTACAGAGTTCGTCAATGGAGGGACCCTTGCCCGAGGCCATTATCGTACAGTCGTCAGCGTAGGAAACAATGGAGATTCCCTCTGGTGGTCGAAATATAGAAATTAACCAAAAGGGGAAAGAGAACACCACCTTGCGACACCTCTTGTTTTATTCTTCGTGGCCTAGATTTCTTGTTCCTGAATTAGACTGATGCCTATCGACCATTGAGGTAATTAACCGTCCACCTTTTAAGGCCGGTAGGGAGCGGTGTCTCTTCCAGGTCTCGAAGGAGTGTGGCGTGGTTGACCGTATAAAATGCATTGATAGGTCAAGTGCCACGGGAACTGTCCTATGGTTTGGTGGGTGTTGATTCAGACCGTAATTTATCTGTGTTGAAATGGCATTCAAAGCGTATGTAGTGCTGTGAGATTTGTGGAAACCATGCTGGCGATCGGCTAATTTCAGATTTGCAATAAAGTAAGGGAGCAGAATGGTCTCTAGTAATTTCGCAACCGGCGAAAGGAGAGATATCGGACGACAGGTTCGTCGGCTTCCCTGGTTTTAGAAGGGGAACTACAATCGCCTGTTTACATATCTCAGGTATGACGAAAGTAGTTAGAGATAGGTTGAAAAGAGCCGCTAAATAACTCTGTCCCTCGTGGCCTAGGTGTTTAATCATATTCATGACGATTCCGTCGGGTCCGATGGATTTTGAGGGTTTGTCCTTCATTATATCTTTCTTGACCTCTGAAAATTTGGAAAAGATATCGCGTGATTTTCTGCCGACATGCTGTAGGCAATATTGACGCTATTTCCATATGAATTAGGAAATAACGTCAATGACTATACTTCGCAATTTTTGTTGACCTTCTTTCTCTTTCGAAAAGAGAAATAACGTCAATTGACGTTATTTCCAGTGATCTTGTTACCATACATATTTGCTTATTTTTTGTATATTTTCATATTTTATGAATATTTTCATAAAATTTTGAATATTTTTTTCATATTTTTAGCATATTTGGTGAATTTTTTTACCATACTTGCACAATTGCAATCTTTTCTCTTAGAACTACATACTTTTGCCTTCGGGCTTGGCTATTTTTTCGAAGAAGCTAAAGCCTATTTGAAATCGCGAGCGATGCAAGAAAAATTTCGCTAATTCCTAGAGATAAATAACTAGGGTCCAATGAGTTTATTGGATGGGTACCAAAGTCGGGTGGTTGTTATTATAAAAGATCAAGGAAGTATCCGCAGAGGCGCTACCAAAGGCAAATTACCATGCCTTGGTCAGCACCTGAAAGACCAAGTAATAGAACTAACATACATCCACGTCGTTGCCGATATTGTCCTACATCCTAAAATATTAAGGGCGGCGGGCTACCACGACTGTCACTAAAGCTCAAAGCCTTGATACATCTTCAAATCGCCAGGTAGCTCTTCTTGGGGAAGAGATAAGAAAACTGTCATATAACGCACAAAGCAGTCGTCCAGTCGGCCACGAGTAACGCGGGTCTATCAAAACAGTCTCCCAGGAACAGCTATGCTCACGACCCCTATATAACCTATATTGCGAGGAAAAAAGCCTCAATACTATACACCGTTTGATCAGAGCTTTCTGAACAGCAACGAACTAAAATCCACAAAAAACCGTAAATTCTTTTATTAAACTGTAATCAAATTTGGTCAATTTCGATATGGATATTGAATAACCTTAAACTCTTCCACGAATGGGACTGGAGCCCCCGCTAGTGGAACCACTGATACAACTCCTGACAAAGAGAAATACCGAGGTAATCTGAGAGAGGCCTGAATAGTGCGATACGTATCCAGGGGTATTTCATAAGGAGGGGTCCTATCCCCTCTATTGTGGAATCTAAAAGTTAACACCCTATTCCGAAGCTGGAAAATACCGGCTGCCAAGCCATTGCCTATGCCGACGACATCGCTCTTACGGCATCTGCAGGCCCTAGGCGAACTACTGCAAGCGGCATTGAACCTCGTGTAGGTCTGGTCACTGGAAAGTGGCCTAAAGGTGAATTCCTCCAAAACGGAAATGGTTCTTTTCACCAGAAAGTACAATGTACAAGCACTTATAACACCAATTCTAAATGGAGTGAGGCTCTCAAGAGGCCAAGTACCTCGGCGTCATCCTAAATAGTAAACTCCACTGGAACTAACATGTTGAGCACATATCCAAGAAGGAAATCACTGCCCTATATGCATCCAAAGCAGCAGTAGGTAAAAGATAGCGCTTAACCCACTGAGTTATGCACTGGCTGTACACCGCTGTACAGCCTATAAATCCTAACCTATGTTAAGGTACAACTTTGCATGATTGAACTGCTTATTTATGTGTAAATTTAGAAACGATACTTTGAATATCGAGTATTTTTGTTTCGATACTATTGGATACCCGATACTTGAACAGCGATACTTCAAATGAGTACAGCATCGATACTTTGCATTCGATATCGTGTCCTTAATTTGGAGAGAAAAGACTAGACAAACATGTCCCTAATCTGGAGAGAAAATAATAGACAAACATGGAATTCTCCAATACTACTTATATATGTACTTATGTCCACGTGCATCCCTCAGTTTGACCGATTACAGTCTTTAAAAAACGATTGTTAAAAAAAAGTATAGTCATTTAAGTTGCGTAAAAGAAAACGAAACCGGGAAAATACAACAAAAAATGGCACTCGCCTCTAACTACTACAAATTTTGACTTACAAATGCATTCAGAACACGCAGCTCTACCACGTGATCTTTGCCAAAAAAAAAATTGTGTGTGAAAAAACTTATGTAATTAATAACAAATTATATATAGCAAAAATTTATTGGGCGAACTTTCGTCGGTTGCGCTTAGCTCTTTTGCGGCGAATCCGCGATGGTGATAAGAGCGCTCTCACAGTTGGTGATCTGTTCACCACTCTCAATTCTACGCCAGCTCAGTGTTTTTTGGTTCCCTGTGCTCGACTTATTATAACTCATCGCGGCGACTGGTATGATGTGTTGGTTTGATTTTGTGCAGCCAGGGGTTTGATCAAAATTATGTGTTGGAGTGTTGCAAGTGGTGGATCCTGCCACATTTTACTGCATGTATGTTTTTGTGCTTACGCTGCTTCTTGTTATTCAGTGTATTGCGATGGTAAGTGTTGTATGGGAGGATGGGACGTTACTAGTGGCGTTGACCTGTATCTGTTCTCTCCCTCCCTGTCCTAAAATTTGGACCGCCAATTAAGTGAAACGGCCGACAGTCGTTTGAGGATATCCTATCCTTTGAAAACATGCTCACTTTCGCTTCTCATGAAACCACCACCAAAGTACAAAACTGCAACAAAATCATCAAATCACTGTCTGACTGTACTTGGGAAAAGACAAACAAAGCAATCCGTCAGCCTCTTCTGAGCTATGAACTCCGAACTTATCATACTCGCTTTTGATTAAGTTGTGACAGTTTTTCAATTAAGGAACTTCACGGGATGTCTCCGAAACATTAGCTTCACCGCGAGGCAACTGTGACAGTTACTACGACAGTTGCCGTTTGCCTAAAATTTTGCGTACCAAAATTCGTACCAAACCGAAAAAAAAAGTACCAAAATAATTTTCTAGGCAAACAATATAACATTTATCAGGACAAGCAGTTCATCTGCTGACATAAATTTACACAGGAACGGGGGTTAATATACATATCTGTATGTATAAACATAAAAAAACTAAAAACATATAACATTTTATTCTTCTAAATATAATGAGTAAAAGTAAATAGCTAAATAAAAATTTCCGCATTCCCATTCATTTGCTTGCGCATATTCCCCTGATTATAAAACTTACCTATCCATCTTTATTTTCCCGCTTCAGAACTAAGACAAATATGATAATAATTTTAATTTCATTAGCACTACTTGCTGGTGCTGTTTTTTATCACAAACAAATAGTAGTACCTCTTTACAACTATTTCCAAAAATATCAGCGCGATCTATGACAGAGACTCCTACGTATAAGTTGATACAAGTGGTACCACTTCACTTCTATTGCCAGAAAAGCAGGAGAGTGAAAGAGACACAACATTTTGACTAAATAATTTGTTGTAGTCATTCAAATGTAGGTTTGATATTTGTAGCAGTGTCATCGGAGTTGTGTTGAAGTAAAAATGGCAAAAACGTACCAAATTTGGAGTTGTGTATTAACGTACCCGGCGAAAAAATGCGTACCCAAAAATGTACGTTTCGGCCAAAACGGCAACCGTGGTTACCACATCTATTTTAGTCTAAAACAGTACAGCGAGGTATTTTGTTAAATAGGTACAAAATGCCTCCAACCCAATAGCGAGAATATCCCACGCTTTTTACCTACCGGGCAAAAGAAGGCCTGGAAGCAAGAAACGAAGACTTCAAGATCTTAATAATCAAACTTTCTTGTTTTTCTGGCTAAAAAATAAACAATGCCATTCTAGTGGCCATTCGCCGAATTTTGACGACGCGAAAATTATCCAACAAGAACAAAATTACAGCAAGAGATTTACATTGGAGATGTTACACATTGTTTAGGCGAGATGCCTCAATTCTTAAAAAATGTGCCACCTTACTGTAACTTTAGCGCCCTTCCAATCACTAACACCAACCCACCCACCTGTGTGGGCATGCATGCACATTCGTGTTTTGTCAGCACACATATACATGCATGGGGGTGTGCATGTGTGGGTTCACCTCCCCTTAAAACCGTAGGATAATGTTCAGGTTCAACGGTTGTCCTCGATTGGAAAACCGTCTATTTCTTCAGCGACACTCAACGCAGTCACATCGTCACGGCCTCCCCAGGATTTTCCACCGCATCAAATTATTAAAAAGGTAAAGCAATTGTTTGTAATTATATTTTATCCAAATATACGGCCACTTTATTATAACGAGAATTCTCGTTTTCTTATTTCTTTTCAAAATCACAATTCGACCGCGGTGCTTTCGAGCCACGGCCGCTCCAGCGAAGCACCACTGTCGCATTTGTTCATGGTCCATCTCCCCGTAGAAAGGAACCAGCCTATACAGTCCACAACACAAACATTTATTCACATTGTTTAGGCGAGATGCCTAAAGTCTTAAAAAATGTGCCACCCTAATGTAACTTTAGAGCCCTTCCAATCACTAACACCAACCCAGCCACCTGTGTGGGCATGCATGCATATTCGTGTTTTGTCAGCACACATATACATGCATGGGGGTGTGCATGTGTGGGTTCACCTCCCCTTAAAACCGGACGATAATTTTCTGGTTCAACGGTTGTCCTCGATTGCAAAACCGTCTACTTTTCCAGAGACAGTCGACACGGCCACATCACAGCCAGCCCAGGATTCTTCGCCCGCATCACTTATTTGTCAAGGTAAACTCATTGTTTAGAATTATATTTTATATAAATATACGGCCACTTTTTTTATAACGAGAATTCTCGTTGTTTCTTGTTTATTTTCTATTTTCGAGCACAAATTCGACCGCCGTGCTTTTGAGCCACCGCCGCTCCAAGTTAGCACCAAGCTCGAATTTACAAGGTGAATAAAAAAAATTTTGATAAAATAAAAAAATTTATGTATTTCTTTCTACCCACTGTACAGTCACACATGTACAATACATACTCTCTCTTTATAAATCTTACATATGTGTAAGTATACAGCTCTCTCCCTCTGTCCTTCAGCCCACATACCTACATCTAGCATATTGCTCATACGAGCCGCTTTGCCCATTGCTCCTCAAACCATGGAAATATTACTGTTTTCATTCTCGCTCTCCTAGAGCAAAATGAGTGAGAGTATACTAACATTAAAATATGGCTCCTTGATAAAACTGACTGAGAGTATAAAGATATAAGGCGTGACTTCATGGTGGCCAATTACCTATAAAAAATTACCATTTTAATTTCAGAATTTAAGAAAGAAGTACTTTTTATGTGGCTAATGGGCTAAAGCAAATTTTACATAAACATTAGGTTTTAGTACCTACTTTCAAAATTTTTTTGCTTAAAAAGCTAATAAGTAAAGTAGAAAATTTTAGCAACTGTGTCTAAAGGGAAAACATTTTCACAAATGGTACAAGGCAGCCGGCGAGGGAATGTCACTGAATCAAAAAAAAAAATCAAAAACCACAAAATCCACAGGTAAAAAATCTACAAATACTTAATCCAAAAAATCAAAATCCCCACACTGTTTCTGGAAGGCAGTGCACTATGGTCGGAAACATCACTGCATACAGTCCACAACAACAAAAATTGGAGAAAGAATCTCAAAGAATCTAATTTGGATCAAACCACCAGAAGCTGCCACACAATAAAAGTAGAAAAAACTCAATATTGTTCACGCACTGCCGCAATTACAAACAACAAACAACTCTGCCATACACTGTGCCACATACCACAACCAACAACACAAACTATATACAACAAATTCGGCCGATCACCACATCAAAGCACGTAAGTTGTATATTTCTTGCCACTTAGTTTTTTTTTGTGTGTTGCATACAATTGTATAAAAGTGCCGCCCGCGAGTGTAATCAAACGTAAGTGCGATTAGTGAATATTTAACAATAGTGATTTTTTTTTGTTCAGTTAAGTGCTTTATTTTTCTTTAAATTTTAAATTAAATTAAACGCTTAAGAATCCTTGTGCCTATCCGGATTATCCCCCCACCAGTGGTAAGGTTTTTTGGACACAGCGCAAGGCAAGAGGTAACATAACCTCATTTTCACAATTAGTTCACTTAGCCTTTCGATCTTCAGTTTGTTTTTTGTTTTTTCCACTTGTTTTTTTTCGTAATATATAGAACAAAATTTTAATCGAAGGCTAGTTTATTATTTTCTGATAAAATTCACTATTTTTATAGCACTTTCCTTTTGTTTTCACATTTCTTCATTTAATATTCACTTTCGCTCGTTTGATACACCGCGCACTTTATCTGTGTTGTGTATTTCTTTATTGCGGCAACACATACACACATTTATATATACATATTCCCCTGATACGTGTGGGTGGCGAGTAAGTCACAAAGATTTTGTTTAAATTTTTTGCGTCTGTAGCAAACAAATATTCGTCAGACAAATCGGCCAAGTCTGCAATATAATTCAAAAATTAACAATAAATAAAAATAATTGAATTAAATTATACATTAATTGAGTTTATTACAATTTTATTGAGGTCGTTTTGATTTTCCTGGGTAAAATACTGCCTTTCCCTTTTCTATTCAGCATTTTTCTTGTACGGTTGAGCATTTCATCGTACATTCAGCTTTATTTTTTCGGTTTTGTTTTGATTCTACAGATCCTCTAAGTCCAAAATATGGAAAGTTTCATTAGGCTGGCTGATTCGTTTTTTGAATTCGAATCAGACTACAATGAATTAGAGGATTCAGTCCACAGCAAGTACACTCTTGGGCTTCAACAAGAGGACTTGAAGGCAATGTGGAGGAAAACCAGAACGGCTTATGACGACTTACTTAATTCAGATAAGTTAGAGGCCACTGGTATAGTTTCTGTCAAACAGAAATATAAGAGAGCATATGCAGTATACTTACGCTGCATGTCAGACATGGCTACACGCCAAGCGACATACAACAAACCGGAAAATAAATCTGAAGAAAAGCCCGAATTTGAACACAGTATCCGCCTGCCTCCATGTGATACTGAAGTTTTCAAGGGCGATTATCTGTCATGGCCAACATTTCGTGACATGTTCACGGCCATATATATCTTAAATAAACGCCTAACACCAGTGGAGAAATTGTTCCATCTGAACAATAAGACACAAGGTGAGGCAAAAGATATTGTGAAAAAATGTCCGCTCACGAATGAGGGATTTGATACGGCCTGGAGAAATTTATGCGAGAGATACGAAAACAAACGTATCCTAGTAAACTCGCAACTCCAAATTTTATTCAACTTGAAAAAGGTAGAGAGTGAATGCGGTAGCGCGATTAAAACCCTTCAGCGCGAAATAAATAATTGCCTTTCGTCCCTGCGAAGTCATAAAATTGACACTTCGAACTGGGATGCAATTATAACGTATTTGTGTTCGACGAAATTGCCGGAGAGTACGCTTGGTCTACGGGAGCAAAGCATAGACCACAAATTGGAAATATCCAAGTGGGAGGATATGGACAAATTTTTGTCCAACCGTTTCCAGACACTCGAAACAGTGTCTGGGTTCATAGGGAGTTCTTCGAAAGCGCAAAAACCGCAAAGTACGCGGAATGCCAACGAAACCCCTGCAAAAAGGCTTGGTACATACCAAATGTGACTAAACTACTGTGCACAAAGTGCAAATCGAATGCCCACAGATTGCGAAACTGTCCCCGTTTTCTCAAATTAACTCCGGTGGAATTAACTTTGTCAAATCCACCAAGAGCTGTTTGAACTGCCTATCTCCAGGACATACTGTGTCGAAGTGCACCAGTTCTTATGACTGCAACAAGTGCCACTCTCGACATAATACGCTCCTGCATGCGGAGTCTCTTCAGACGCAGGCAACCACCAGCCCTAATCAGTATCATGCTGATAATGCTGCCTCAACTTCAAAACAGGCACAAGAGAGACGGGAAGCTGAAAAATCTGTTTCGGCCATAAACAGAAACGTTAAATCCTGCCATGTGCATTCAAGCGCAGGTGTGCTGCTAGGGACAGCTCGAGTAAACATTCATCATAATGGTACAGACTTCCCAGCAAGAGCACTGATTGATTCTGGTTCGGAGTGCTCGTTTATGACAGAACGACTCAAACGCAGAATCAATTTACCGGCAAAAAGGATGCATGCTCAAGTTACGGGCATCACTAATGCCGTCTCAGCTCAAGTCAAGGAGGCATCCAATATTGAACTCCGTTCACCAGTGGACCCTTGCTTCAGCTTAACAACATCTGTTCTAATTCTAGCCAAATTAACTGGGAATCTGCCATATCGATGCTACGACTATGCAGGCTTTCCCAGACTTAGTCTTGGCAGATAAGCGATTCTACATCAACGAGGAAGTTGATATTATACTTGGCGGAGACGTATATCCGCAAATTATATTGAGTGGGCTGAAAAAGAATGTACTTAGTACACTTCTCGCCCAAGAAACGGTGTTCGGTTGGATATTAACCGGGCGCATAGAAGCACCGAATCCAACCAGAAATATAGTGTCCTTTTACAGCGAAGTTGCTTTGGACAAAAAGCTTACAGCATTCTGGGAGTTGGAAAATCTTCCAAGAATTAAAAGCCCAAACGCAGATGACAAGTACTGCGAAGAGTTATATAGAGAAACTACGAGTCGTAGAGAGGATGGAAGATATGTCGTCTCTCTTCCATTCAGACAGGACTACCCAGATCAGATAAACATAGGAGGGTCTCTTAGGCGGGCGTGTTCACAATTTTTTAAAAATGAGACGCGGTTAGCAAAGAACCCGGAATTACGGAAAGAATATATGAGGGTCCTGTCTGAATACGAGACATTAGGGCATATGCGAAAAGTTACTGCCATTGTACCAGCCGATTCGGCGGACAATTACTTTTTGCCCCATCACGCCGTAGTAAAGGCGGAGAGTACCACCACTAAGGTACGCGTCGTATTCAATGCGTCGAGCCCAACGGCAAATGGCACAAGCTTGAACGACATTCTCCTGCCAGGCCCAGTACTACAATCAGATCTTCCAGTACATATACTGCGATGGAGACTGTACCGGTACGTTTTCAATAGTGACATCGAAAAGATGTATAGGCAAATTGGAACTATGATCACGTCAAATTCCAGCGGATTATTTATCGAACATCGCCTCAGGAACCCATAAGCCTTTACGAGTTGAAAACGGTCACGTTCGGGGTTAATTGTGCGCCTTATCTGGCAATTAGAACCCTTTTACAACTAGCAGATGAAGTAGAGAGTTCTCACCCTACAGCATCTAGCATATTAAGGGAAGGCATGTACGTAGATGACGTACTAGCGGGGGGACACACACTCGCATCGGCCATTAACGCGAGGAATGAGATTGGACAAGTCTTACTCTCCGCGGGCTTCCCACTACGAAAATGGACTTCGAATGCTGAGGAAATTCTCAACGACATCCCAATATCGGATCGGCTGACCGAGGACTTTCTGGCATTCGAAGATACCAGCACCGTTACGGCATTGGGCATAAGACGGAATGCCCATTCAGACCTGTTTTACTTTAAAGCAGGGTCACTAGAAGACAGTGAAAAGTTAACAAAGCGAGCGATTCTATCCGCCATCGCCAGACTCTTCGACCCTTTAGGATGGCTTGCACCAGTGGTCATCGTGGCCAAAATTTTAATGCAGAACATCTGGTTAGAGGGCACCGATTGGGATGAACCAGTTTCGTCCAATACATTGGAACGATGGCAAAACTTCAGACATCAATACCACGAAATCGACAACATAAAGATACCACGATGGGTAAACTTTTCACCAGAAGATGATGTCGAAATATATGGATTCTGCGATGCTTCGGAAAAGGCATACGCTGCAGCTGTCTACATGCGAGTCAAAAGCAATGATGATATCTTCGTGAATCTACTCCTGGCCAAAACCAGAGTAGCACCAGTGAAGACCATCTCACTTCCGCGTTTGGAACTTTGCGGAGCAGTACTGTTAGCGGAGATGATGGAATCAATATTCCAAAGCATCAAACTTGGACCAGTGAAACAGTATCTATGGACGGATTCCACCATCGTTTTGGCATGGATAAGGAAACCACCCTGTTCCTGGTCAACATTCGTCGCACACAGGATTACAAAAATCATCGACCTAGTCGGCAGCAAGAACTGGCTTCATGTCAATTCGGAAACGAATCCAGCAGACTTAGGAAGCAGAGGACTACCGGCATCGGATTTGGTCAACAATTCTTTGTGGTGGCAGGGACCTTCTTGGCTACAAGAAGACAATTCCCAATGGCCAGTACAAGAAAAGGAGTATAGTACATCCGTGGAGGAAAAGAGAGCGCAGGCCTACGCAATATCAACGCAAAAAGAGATCGAGATTCTTGACCGGTTTTCGAATTTACCGAGGGCTTTGAGGGTACTATCATATATTATGAGATTCTTTCGAAGAACTCATCCCAAGACAAAAGCTTCCTTTCAGGAAAAATCGTGCCTAATCTCATCCGGTGAGATCAAGACCACGACGCAACTCTTGATTAAACTCTATCAGAAGCAACATTATAAGGAGGAATATGTAAACTTGAAGAAGGGACAGGTAATCGATAGGAAAAGCGAGATATTGCCACTCAACCCATTCATCGACAAAGATGATATTATTAGGGCGGGTGGTCGTCTTGGAGCGTCTCAAGACCTCGCTTATAACGAGCGCCACCCAATCATACTGCCATACAATTGTAGGTTGACGCGTCTGACTGTACAAATGATACATCAAATCTCTCTCCATGGGGAAAACCAACTGATGCTCCGTCTCATCCGCACCCAATATTGGATTCCGAATGTCAAGAACATGATTAGGGCCACCATCCATAACTGTAAGGTCTGCACCATTTATAAAAAAAGAGCGCAAACCCAACTGATGGGTACCCTTCCTTGCGAACGCACTACGTTCACCCGCGCGTTTACCAATACCGGGGTGGACTTTGCCGGGCCTTTCGACATTAAGAGTTACCGCGGTAGAGGATGTCGATTATCAAAGGGCTACGTTTGCCTCTTTGTTTGTTTCACGACTAAAGCGATCCATCTGGAAGCGACCAGTGATCTTAGCACCCCATCCTTTCTAGCAGCGTTTTCACGTTTTATCGCTAGACGAGGATGTCCGAGAAACATTTACTCCGACAATGGTACCAACTTTGTCGGCGCTTCACGATCTTTGAGATCTGAATTTAAATTTATCTCGGAAGCCCGAGACAAGACTATCTCCAAGTATAGCCATCAAGCCATGACATGGCATTTCATTCCGGCCGGGGCTCCACATATGGGGGGACTCTGGGAGGCGGGCGTGAACAGCTTCAAAAGCCACTTCAAGAAGTTAGCCTCGCCTCATAAATTCACACATGAGGAATTCCATACGCTATTGTGCCGGATTGAGGCATGCCTCAACTCGCGGCCACTTAGTCCAGCCTCAAATGAGCCCGCGGACCTGGAATCCTTGACCCCTGGGCACTTCCTGACTGGAAGTCATCTCCTGGCTCCGCCAGAACCCGAGGTGAATGAGAGCCCTGCCTACATTATCAATAGGTGGCAGAAGCTCAAGGCTCTTCATCAAACCTTCTGCAGGCGATGGAAAGTGGAATACTTATCCGAACTTCAAAAACGAGTGAAGTGGAAGCATCCGAAACAAAATATTAAGGTGGGGGATCTCGTTGTCATCAAAGAAGACAACTTGTCTCCCAATGAATGGAGGCTCGGCCGAGTTACCCACGTACACCCCGGCGAAGATAACCGAGTGCGTGTAGTGGACCTCATGACCGAGAAGGGGCAGATCAGAAGACCGTTGGTCAAGCTGATTCTGCTCCCTATGGAGGGAATGGCTGGCGAGAGGCCCGGGGCCTCATCTTAACCATCCCCTCCATCACCTCCCTGCCGTTTTAACCGCCCCTATCCCAAAATTTTCCACCCTTCACTCGCTACCCTTAACGAGGACACCAGAAAGCCTACCGCAGAAGGGCGATCCATTCTGCCACAGAAAACGCGATTGCACTCCGACAATGGCACTCGATATCGAGGCCAAAGAAAACCTAACGCAGAAAGGCGGACCAATCTGCCACGGAAAAGCTATCCATCTGCCACGACAAGTTGGTAGCAGATGGTCCCACCCTCGTATACATATACATACATATATGTTCATTTTTTCAAATGTATACATATGAAAAAATATATTTTTATCACACCCAACAAGCAAAGTAAGCTTAGAAATAAATCTTTAAAAAGCTTTAATTATAAAACGTTTGAGAATAAGCTTTCTAAAAGTTTTTTTTCAACTTTATTCAAACCAGATTTGGTATGTTAATTAGCTATTGCAATAAAATAAATAACTAAGTTCTAGTCAAGAAATAATTCAAGTTGAAAAGAGGAAAAAATTGACAAATATTTTTATCTGAATTTTTATAAACATTTGCATTTCACTTTGAAATTGAAATAATTTGTAACAGTTTTTTCTTGAAGTTTATAGAAAGTTTACTTGAAACTTTCAAAGAAATTAAAACTACAAAAGCCTAAATATCGCTTATTGCAGCAAATTTATTTTGGAAAATGTTTACAGAAATGATTGTTGGGATGTTTGTTGGGTGCACATATTTCTATGTAATAATATAAATGACTTACCCTCTTCCTCCGGTGAGCATCGCCTATAGCGCTAATCCCATATGGCCCAGTGGCCCGCCAAGCCACCCTCTGTACTGCACGTTGCTCACGTACCTGAAAGTAGGACAAACTTTAGTATATATATTCCAAGGGGAAAGATATCTATATATGCAACATCAAAACATCAGAACAAAATCGCTAGGTAAAGGAGATGGCGAACGTGAAGTGAATTTTGGTAATTGTTACCTTGAGGAGACAACTACTAAAACCCGTCCGAAATTATCGGGAAAGGTACCAAAAGACGCGTTTTGACGCCGGTAACCATAATCCGGAAGCGGACTTTCGAATTTTTTTCTCAGTGAAGAGATATTTGAAATCAAAGTTGGAAATTTATTGTCATTTCATATGGTTGTTGTAATCACAGACTAGGGTGTACCGAAAGGTCGTCCTGAATAGGACGGTTTCAAATTTGATTGTCGAAGAATAATAAATCGACTCTACATAATTTATGCAAAAGGTGTTCTGCACAGAAATACTGTGGACCGAGTAGCCGTTGTTGGACCGACTAAGGGTTATTTTTTTAAAGCGCGACTGTGTACACATACTGTAACAAATTGCGAGCCAAAATAACCACTAGAATCGTATTTACATGGATCTGCGTGACGATTTTGTAGTTCGCCAGCCGTAATACATTTCTGCGCAGTAAGAAAATGCATATCAATGCCACGCAAATGTTTCACTGTACCCTTAGCCGCATCTTCAGTAATGTTGGTAAACAAACTTTTTGGCTATTTTCTACAATGGTTAAATTAATAGGGACCAAAGATGCAAACAAATTTATTGGCTAGATTTGCTTCAGGTCGGAAAAGGATAAATGAATGGAAGGACAAATGCTTAATTTTATTCGCCTTCAGATAATTATCATCGTATGGGACAAGTGGTGAACAATGAATACAGCGGCCATTGGCATTGTGACGACAGAGTTTCGGATCACGCGCATGTTCGATAAAACCATCTATTTTGTATAGCAATTGATCAACTTCATCTTCTGCAACAGCGGCTTGTGGCTGAAAAGATTTGCTGCTATTTATGGGGGGCAAAGTGGTGGTGGAAGTTTCGAACTCATCAATAGCGGTAGTACTTGTGCGACAAATAGAACACACTTTTGGTAATTCTCAGCTATCCTATGTAATTTATAATGTACAAACGCTGTAATTTTAATATGATATCACAAAAGCCACTTTCAGTAATAAATTGAGTAGAATATGCATTGGGCTGATGATTACAATTAAATTCAGATAGTTTCTACTACTTGTTTGATCATCAATATTTAACAAAAAATACTGTGGCCATTATTAACAGGTGGGTATCTGTATTTGACTCGGTTTAAAGGTAACACTGCAAAGACTTAAGAGGAGTGCTGATAGTGACAGTCCGGATCGTTCCAGTGCTAGTCCGAATGTCATGGACATGACCTAGAATGTAGATATTCACATTTCAAATCGGAACGTCTCAGTAGTTATGAAAGTGAATATGAGCTACCAAATAAAATTAAGCATATAAATTATTACATATTTATATGAACCTAAACTGGCAATGTACTTGTTGATGTTAGACTACTTTTGAACATTTTTCCAAAAAAAAATTGATGCCAGAAGCTCCGCCAGGAACAGTACGGACTATCATGAATAGTAAAGCGATAAAGAGAACAGTCAAAGCGGTGCTATGCACTAATAACGCGCAGTACAATGCTGCTATCAAGGAAGTCGTGTATGTGCCGGATACCAGCATGCCGTCTTGAGGAAAGCGCCAAATCCAGATAAAAAACAAAAAAGCCGAGCATAAAAAAATTTAATAAAGTAGCGCAAATTTGTGTGCCTTTAGAATCAACACTGGTATGTAGAAAATTGAGATACTTGCTTTGTAACAGCAGATATTCGTCTAGATCCTGTTTAAGGTTCGCCATTATACAAAGAATTGGATTTATTTAGGTGGACACTCGATGGTTGTGCCACGAATTTGTTTATTTCTAGCTTTTGTCCAAAAGTTCGTAATATTTTGAGCTTACCGTACTGGCCAACATGTAATAGGTATTCGTAAACATATACCGCCAATTTCTCGCGTGCCTGTGCATCTGACGGCACTGGCGATGTTTTAGCTTTTCCATACATTATCTGTGGTGATGTATAGCAACTCCTAAATTACGTTTTTATGGCTTTTACGCGATATCTGCTGCTTAGTTGGCACCTTAATTTACTGATTTATCTAGTGCCGGGAGTTATGTTCTACTGTGGTTCTATTAGAAAAAGAAAGAAAATCATTAATATTTGCATACAATTAATATGAACATATATGCATATACATACAAAATGTGTCTCAAAGCATGCGCCGGCCGCCACAGCGTGTGAGACACATTTTTTCTTGTGGTTAAGTAAATTGCGCTGCTACTGAAACGATACAGAATTTTGGGCAGCGCTAATAATATACTTACCTTCCCCAACATATTTCTATGCGCCGGCAGCCGATCCTCCACAGCAGCATCTCCATTTACCCTTTATGTTAAATTATGTTAAATACATTTTAAAAATAAAATATGCAATTTTACTTACCTTGAAGAAGAACTGCATACCACCCGTGCCGGAAACAAGAAAATCATGAATTGTTCCAATTCAATGAATTTTCTTTGTTTCTTTTTCACGATTTTGCAAATCGTGAGTACGCACATATATGTATGTGTGCAAAAATTCAACCATCACGCAATATGAGTTCTCATTTATATGTATATAGTGATGCTATATTTTGGTCAACGGGTACCGAAATCCCGATCTGCCAAAATCGGTCACGCTCACTGCGGGGTAAATAGGGTGACGAAATCTACGTTCGTACCCGATCGGCGAAGATGCCGATTATATTAAAATGCAAACCTAAAGCGGCTGGATAAGTTTTCAAAAAAATTTGAAGAAACAAAAAAAACTTTTTGGTTCACGCTGAGAAAAACTTTTATTTGGTTTTTGTTCTTTTCTCCAGGGTTTTGTTTTTTTTTTTGTTTTCGGAGGGGGCAGGACTGTTTTGCCCACAAAATAACAAAAAGTAAACCCTAACACACCATATTCGCACTCTCTACCCAGTTCGGTACCGAAACCAAGTACCGAAAATGTCGCTGTGTGCACGGCACTAACGCCAATTATGACGGCGACCAGGCAAGTGAGAATGAAAAATAAAAATCTCTGCCTGAGGGCCAGTGGCGAATCGAAATATAAGGTGATCAACGCAATCAACTTGTCACTACCGTGCCGTGCGAGAAAACAAATAACCAATTCCTGTATAATCATGTTGTAATGATAAGGGAGGCTGATCACATGGTTCCCACAGGGCATTATGTGATCAGCCAAAATACTTCCCTGCATAACAAAAAGTTGTCACTTCGCTGGACAGGGGCGACACTATATGGCGCGTAAGTGTTATACGCTATGTTGGCACCTGTCCAGAGAAGAGACAACCGATGACCGACAGGAACGGCATGACCGTGAAACGTTCGGGTTCCACGGACATGTCGTTGCTGGCGGCCATCAATTAATCATTGGCCATCAAAAAGAAAACACTGTTTCTAAAACTGAGTGGATAAATAAAAAAAAAGTTTTAAAAGAAAACTAAAAGTATAAAGTTGTTGTATTCTTTATTCAATTAACATGGCGATCCTGCCAGGAGTCTCCACGCATATGACATCGGCAGGAGTGGCGCGGGTAAGTTAAGTGGCAGTGAATAAGCAAATTATAATAAATAAAACCTAAAGTTAACGGAAATAATAAAAGTACCTAAAATGTAAAAATTTAATAACTTATCAACTAATAAAAACGGATATAATAAAAGTTAGGAAAAATGTAAAATCTAATACTAAAGCAAGTAATATAACCAGAGATAATAAAAACCCTTGAAATAAATGCCAAATTTAATAAAGAACCCAATTAAAACAAACGGAAATAATAAAAATTAATTCAAATCTAAAATTTAATAAAGAAATCTTAATACAAACGGAGGTAATAGAAAAATTTAATACAAGACCACACATGGCAAAAAGAAAATTTATCACTTAATATGGAAAATTTCAAATAATACATAAAACTAAACTACAACACTAACAGAAACAGAGATAATCAAAAAAAAAAAAAAAATTTTTTTTAAATAATACAAAAAGAAACTATTCTAGAAAACTAAAGAATACGGAAATAATACATAAAATTAATCTACAAGTCTAAAGAATACGGAAATAATACATAAAATTAATCTACAAAACTAAAAAAGACGGAAATAAAACTAAAAAATTTTGAAAATAATATAACGGCACATCATATCACGCCACTTAAGTAACGGACATTTTTCAACCCACGCCACTCACACTGCACAGCAACCACCAGCAGCGAGCGAGACAGCGCAGCAGCAGGCAAGAAAAAAGGCAGCAGCGGTAGTAGCAGCGGCAGCGGTGGTAGCAGAAGTAGCAGTATATATGTATATGTATATGTATTTTTCCCTTAGGGTTTTTTTTCTTATACAGACATATGTACACATTCACATTAGATTTTTTTTGAACAAACGGTGGTTCCGTGAACAACCATATTACAATTTTTTTTACAGCGGTGCGTCCGCTTGTACCCAAAACGGTGGTCCCGTACAACAACCATATTACAATTTTGATTAAAGTGGTGCGTCCACTTCGTGTATACCCTACACAAAACCCTTGCCATAGACTGATGCCAACTTTGTTTAGTAATTAAAATTTTGCTTTCCTTACAACATGTTAAATTAAATTAAAATTTTGCCGGTTTCTTGCTTTGTAAATTTAACTTTGGATTTAAATAATTTTTGTACAATAGCCTGAAAATTAAACAAATACAAAATACACTTAGAAAAATTTTTTGTTTGAAATTGCATGAATGCCTAAACTCCTTTTGCATGCCAAATCCCAAGTTCTATGCATGATAATTTTCAGCGGATGACGTAATTTCAGCAGATTCGGTTTTTTTTGTATTTTTTTAGATTTTTAAAAAAATGTTTCACGTTTTCGGACTTTGGTGAATATTAAGTTAATAGAATCGAGATTTTGCTTTGTTTTTTTTTGATTTATCGTAGTATGACTGATTTAGAAGAAGAATTTTCAAATAGATATTCAGAGTTTATAAAAGTTACTAAAAGAGTTTTGCAAAACCGACAGCTTTCGTCGAATAAAGATAAACTTAATGAATATAAGAAATTGCTAGTAGCTTCTTATAATCACATTTTAATACACGTCAAAGGTCATACAAAACTACATGAGTCCTCAAAAACACAAGTGAGATTAGAACGTTGTAGAGATCTTTTAGAAAGGTCTTTCGATAAATTAGATTTTCATATTAAAATTTCATTAGAGCCAATTAAGCTTATTTGCAAAACAGACTCAATTGAATCTGGTTCTGAGGAGGAATACTCAGATGCAAAATCACAAACTTCATCACTCGTTTCTATTTCAAAAAGCACCTCTCTGCCAAACATAAAAGATTCCTCAACTCTAGAAGATTCGTTAACTTTAATAGAAGAACCAATAGTTTCAAATAGTTCACCAAATATTTCGATTTGTACGGAAATTTCTATTAAAATGCCTACTATTGAAGAAAAAAGATCTTTAATAAGCTTTGTGCTTCGACAATAAGGGAAAATTATAATGGAGATCCGTTAGCTCTCGAATCGTTTATTGACAAAATTAATTTGATTGAAGAATTAGTAGATGAAGGCTTAACTAGTACGTTCATAGCATTCATAAAATCAAAGTTAGAGGGAAAAGCCCGAGAAGCTATACCGACGCAAGTAAATTCAGTTAACGAAATTAAAATAGCTTTGCGTAATAGGATCAAGCCAGACAACTCGAAAGTTGTAGCAGGAAAAATAGCCGCGTTACACGTTAACAGTAACAATTATACAGATTTTGCCAAAAAAGTTGAAGAATTAGCTGATTCACTTGAGCGGTCTCTTATTATTGAAGGGATTACTCAAGGAAAAGCTCATGAAATGGCAGTTGAACAAACGGTTAACGTGTGTCGCTTAAATGCTAGATCCGATTTGGTTAAAACTATTTTGGCTTCAACAGCTTTTGCTGATCCTAAAGACGTGGTAGCTAAATTGATTGTTGAACAAAATAACGAAGTGAAAGAGCGTCAGGTTTTAGCTTTTCGTTCACGCGGTAATAATACATTCAGAAATTCGCGTGGTAGCTATCGTGGCTTTTACCCAAATCGAAACTTTAGCAACTATAAAAATAATCGATCATTTTCATACAACAACAACCCTAACGGTAATAATAGTCAACGAAATCGACTTGCTAATGGAAATAGGTATCAAAATCGAAATAATAATAATAATAATTCACGTTCAAATTCCGGTAACAGTAATAGTAACAATAGCGGTAACAATTCACGATCATCAAATGGTAGAGGTAGAAACGCTAATGTCCGCGCTTTAAACGCGAACGCCCCTCAGGAGCGAACACTGGGGGAGGACGAATACAGCGATTAAGCGATTTTACCTCGCCAAAAGCCATTTATTGTTTAAATTTAAATTACTCAGATTTTATTGAATTGCAAATTAACGAGTCACAAAAATTTTGTTCTTTCTTAGTAGACACACAAGCCG
This sequence comes from Merzomyia westermanni, assembly GCA_949987695.1. Taxonomy (NCBI): domain Eukaryota; kingdom Metazoa; phylum Arthropoda; class Insecta; order Diptera; family Tephritidae; genus Merzomyia; species Merzomyia westermanni. The sequence continues at coordinate 80,746,419 of OX465288.1, forward strand.
ACATTTCTTTAGTAAAAATCTCAAGTTTAGACAGAAATATTACATTTAATACAAACGATATTATTAACATTACCGGTGTCACTTCTAGTACTGTTTCAACTTTAGGTAAAATTATCGTAAATTTAAATCTTTCCAACTTTTCGATTAAACATACTTTGCACATAGTAAATGAAGACTTTAATATCCCATCCGATGGTATACTGGGTAAAGATTTTTTGAAAATTAACAAATGCGTCATTAGTTATGAGAACAATAATATTTCCTTTCGGGTAGGTGATGAAAAAGTCGCGGTACCAATCCTACACGGAACAGAAAGCGACAGTTGTGTAATACCGCCCAGATGTGAAATATTTAGACTTTTTGATTTAGGAAAAACACCCGATCCACTTTTCGTGGATTCACAGGAAATTGAAAAAGGTGTTTTCACAGCGAGATGCATTGTTAATTCCAAAAACCCAATAATTAAAGTTATAAATACAACGGATGATGTAAAGTGTGTTAAAAGAAATAGTATTCGGACAGAAAAACTTTCAAATTACAACGTTTATTCAATTAACAAGACAGAAACGGAAAACAAACGTACGAAAAAACTAACTTCAATTTTAAAAAACCAAACTCAACATATGTCATATTATTAGGCATAGAAGTTGGCATTATTGCTATTGCCGTTGAAATTTATAAACTCCGGACGAGGTCGCTCGCCACCCACGGGCGTCGCCGAGCCGAGATCGGAACCACGGCCGTTCCGACCGGTACAGGGAGTATCGAGAGCGCCCACGAGCGGCGCAACCACAACGGAACACCCGCAACGCCAACCGAAATAGCGGCAAACGTCGACTGGCCACTCACCCACAATCGCCGCCCAAATACCGACGAGCGTAGACTGGCCTCCCAGCCCCTACCACGGGTTTTCGGCTTCCGCGACGGTCTCAGCCGTGTTCTCTCCGAGGTGGGCCCTCCGTTGCGCCCCATGACCACTCTTTCGCCTACTGCAATTGTGAAGCTGGAAGTCGGTGGGGGATTGCTACGCATCCGGGCGCTCATTGATGCCTGCTCCCCCCGCACAGTGATCGACCGCAGCTTGGCCGAAAAGTTGGGGCTGCATACGACCCACTCGGGCGGAGAGAGCTGCTGCTTCCTCCGAGTCCGCGGAAAACATGGAAACCCGAAAAGTATAACGGCGCATGCGTTATGCGTGCACAATTTACAGCGGATCAGCCCGGCCCAGAACGTCGACGCCCGAGTTGCCGCTCCTTATGAGCATATTCGGCTGGCTGATCCGCAGTTTTTCATCTCAGCGCCAATCCACCCCGTACTGGGTGGGGACGTCTATGCCGACGTCATAACAGCGGGCACTCTTCCACCGTCGTTTCGGCCACTGCTTGCCCAAAGCACTATCTTTGGCTTTGTCCTATCGGGGACATGTAGTATGTAAGGTTAGGTTTAAGCTTAAAAATAAATTTTTTTCTCGTTACAAAAAAAATAAATAATATAAATAATTTCCTGGCAAGAAATATACAGCGTTTTTATTTTTTAAGTTTCTTCCTCCTATTCCTTAGCTCTAGGTGCGAAACGATGGAGCCACCAGAGACAACACTTCAAACTTCGGGAGGCAGTTCGGAGGCAGACGGCTGTGACAGCGCCAGCCGGCTTAAGAGGATGCGTGATGGGAAATCCTGTGGCGGGGTAAGATGTTGCGTATCGCAAGGGTGCCGGCATGTTTAGGCGAGATGCCTAAAGTCTTAAAAAATGTGCCACCCTAATGTAACTTTAGCGCCCTTCCAATCACTAACACCAACCCAGCCACCTGTGTGGGCATGCATGCATATTCGTGTTTTGTCAGCACACATATACATGCATGGGGGTGTGCATGTGTGGGTTCACCTCCCCTTAAAACCGGACGATAATTTTCTGGTTCAACGGTTGTCCTCGATTGGAAAACCATCTACTTCTTCAGCGACATTCAACGCAGTCACATGGTCACGGCCACGCCAGGATTTTTCACCTCATCAAGTATTCTTAAAGGTAAACCAATTGTTTATTATTATATTTTATACAAATATACGGCCACTTTATTATAACGAGGATTCTCGTTTTCTTATTTCTTTCTTTCTATCAAAATTACGATTCGACCGCGGTGCGTTCGAGCCACGGCCGCTCCAGCGAAGCACCACTATCGTAATTGTTCACACATCATTTGGATCAAACCACATCAACCATAATTGGGTCAATACCAGAAGCTGCCACAAGCCGCGGCCGAAAAGTTCCAAAGTTTATATATTACAAACAACAAACAACTCTGCCATATATACTCTGCCACATACCACAACCAACCATACAACACACAAGCTATTTACAACAAACATCAGCCGATCACCACATCAAAGCACGTAAGTTGTATATTTCTTGCCACTTAGTTTTTTTTTTGTGTTGCAAACAATTTGTCTAAAAGTGCCGCCCGCGAGTGTAATCAAACATAAGTGCGTTAAGTGAATATTTAATAATAGTGATTTTTTTTGAACAGTTAACTTCTTTATTTTTCTTTAATTTTTAAATTAAATTAAACGCTTAAAAATCCTTGCGACTATCCGGATTATCCCCCCACCAGTGGTAAGGTTTTTGGACACAGCGCAAGTCAAGATGTAACATAACCTCACTTTCACAATAAAATCACTTAGCCTTTCGATCTTTAGTTTGTTTTTGTTTTTTTTTTCTACTTGTTTTTTCGGTAATAATCCACAACAGCATTTTAATCGAAGGCTTGTTTATTATTTTCTTATTAAATTCACTAATTTTATACCACTTTTCATTTGTTATCACATTTTTTCATTTAATATTCACTTTCGCTCGTTTGATACACCGCGCACTTTATCTGTGTTTTGTTGTGTACTTCTTTATTGCGGCAACACATACACATATTTATATATACATATTCCCTTATACGTGTGGGTGCCGAGTAAGCCACAGAGCTTGTGTTTAAATTTTTGCTTCTGTAGCAAACAAAATATTCGTCAGACAAATCAGCCAAGTCTGCAATATATGAAAAAAATTAACTATACATAAATATAATTGAATTAAAAATTACATTAATTGGATTGATTTGAAATTTTATTGAGTTGGGGTTTTTGGTTTTCCTGGGTAAAAATACTGCCTTTACCCTTTCTATTCAGCATTTATCTTGTACGGTTGAGCATTTCATCGTACCTACAGCTATATTTTTTCGGTTTGTTTTGATTCTGTATATCCTCTAAGTCCAAAATATGGAAAGTTTCATTAGGCTGGCTGATTCGATTTTTGAATTCGAATCAGACTACAATGAATTAGAGGATTCAGTCCACAGCAAGTACACTCTTGGGCTTCAACAAGAGGACTTGAAAGCAATGTGGAGGAAAACCAGAACGGCTTTTGACGACTTACTTAGTTCAGATAAGTTAGAGGCCACTGGTATAGTTTCTGTTAAACAGAAGTATAAGAGATCATATGCAGTATATTTACGCTGCATGTCAGATATGGCCAAGCGACATACAACAAACCAGAAAACAAAACTGAAGAAAAGCCCGAATTTGAACACAGTATGCATCCGCCTGCCTCCATGTGATACTGAAGTTTTCAAGGGCGATTATCTGTCATGGCCAACATTTCGTGACATGTTCACGGCCATATATATATCTTGAACAAGCGCCTAACACCTGTGGAAAAATTGTTCGATTTGAACAATAAGACACAAGGTGAGGCAAAAGATATTGTTAAAAAATGTACGCTCACGAATGAGGGCTTTGATACGGCCTGGAGAAACTTATGCGAGAGATACGAAAACAAACGCATCCTAGTAAACTCTTAACTCCAAATTTTGTTTAACTTGAAAAAGGTAGAGAGTGAGTGTGGTAGCGCGATTAAAACACTTCAGCGTGAAATAAATAATTGCCTTTCGTCCCTGCGAAGTCATAAAATTGACACTTCGAACTGGGATGCAATTATAACGTATTTGTGTTCGACGAAATTGCCGGAGAGTACGCTTGGTCTACGGGAGCGAAACATAGACCACAAATTGGAAATATCCAAGTGGGAGGATATGGACAAATTTTTGTCCAACCGTTTCCAGACACTCGAAACAGTGTCTGGGTTCATAGGGAGTTCTTCGAAAGCGCAAAAACCGCAAAGTACGCGGAATGCCAACGAAACCCCTGCAAAAAGGCTTGGTACATACCAAATGTGACTAAACTACTGTGCACAAAGTGCAAATCGAATGCCCACAGATTACGAAACTGTCCCGCTTTCTTAAATTAACTCCGGTGGAGAGAATTTATTTTGTCAAATCCACTAAGGGCTGTTTGAACTGCCTATCCCCAGGACATACTGTGTCGAAGTTCACCAGTTCTTACGACTGCAACAAGTGCCACTCTCGACATAATACGCTCCTGCATGCGGAGTCTCTTCAGACGCAGGTAACCATCAGCCCTAATCAGTATCATGCTGATAATGCTGCCTCAACTCCAAAACAGGCACAAGAGAGACGGGAAGCTGAAAAATCTGTTTCGACCGTAAACCGAAATGTTAAATCCTGCGATGTGCATTCAAGCGCAGCTCGAGTAACCATTCATCATAATGGTACAGACTTCCCAGCAAGAGCACTGATTGATTCTGGTTCAGAGTGCTCGTTTATGACAGAACGACTCAAACGCAGAATCAAATTACCGACAAAAAGGATGCATGCTCAAGTTTCGGGCATCACTATTGCCGTCTCGGCTCAAGTCAAGGAGGCATCCAATATTGAACTCCGTTCACCAGTGGACCCTTGCTTCAGCCTAACAACTTCTGTTCTAATTCTAGCCAAACTGGGAATCTGCCATCCTGCCATATCGACGCTACGACTATGCAGGCTTTCCCAGACTTAGTCTTGGCAGATAAGCGATTCTACATCAACGATTAAGTTGATATTATACTGGGCGGAGACGTATATCCGCAAATTATATTGAGTGGGCTGAAAAAGAATGTACTTAGTACACTTCTCGCCCAAGAAACGGTGTTCGGCGCATAGAAGCACCGAATCCAACCAGAAATATAGTCTCCTTTTACAGCGAAGTTGCTTTGGACAAACAGCTTGCAGCATTCTGGGAGTTGGAAAATCTGCCTAGAAATAAAAGCCCAAACGCAGATGACAAGTACTGCGAAGATTTATATAGGGAAACTACGAGTCGTAGAGAGGTTGGGAGATATGTCGTCTCTCTTCCATTCAGACAGGACTACCCAGATCAGATAAACATAGGAGGGTCTCTTAGGCGGGCGTGTTCACAATTTTTTAGAAATGAAACACGTTTAGCAAAGAACCCGGAATTAGGGAAAGAATATATGAGGGTCCTGTCTGAATACGAGACATTAGGGCATATGCGAAAAGCTAATGCCATTGTACCAGCCGATTCGCCGGACAACTACTTTTTGCCCCATCACGCCGTATTAAAGGCGGAGAGTACCACCACAAAGGTACGCGTCGTTTTTAATGCATCAAGCCCAACGGAAAATGATACAAGTTTAAATGGCATTCTCCTGCCAGGCCCAGTACTACAATCAGATCTTCCAGTACTTATACTGCGATGGAGACTGTATCGGTACGTTTTCAATAGTGACATCGAAAAGATGTATAGCCAAATTTGGATGAGCGATGATCACGTCAAATTCCAACGGATTATTTATCGAACATCGCCTCAGGAACCCAGAGCTGAAAACGGTCACTTTGGGGGTTAATTGTGCGCCCTATCTGGCAATTAGAACCCTTTTGCAACTAGCAGATGAAGTAGAGAGTTCTCACCCTACAGCATCTAGCATACTAAGGGAAGGCATGTACGTAGATGACGTACCAGCGGGGGGACACACACTCGCATCGACCATTAACGCGAGGAATGAGATTGGACAAGTCTTACTCTCCGCTGTCTTCCCACAAAGAAAATGGACTTCGAATGCTGAGGAAATTCTCAACGACATCATAATATCGGATCGGCTGACCGAGGACTTTCTGGCACTCGAAGATACCAGCACCGTTGAGGCATTCTTCGTCCCTTTAGGATGGCTGGCACCAATGGTCATTGTGGCCAAAATTTTGATGCAGAACATCTGGTTAGAGGGCACCGATTGGGATGAGCCAGTTTCGTCCAATACATTGGAACGATGCCAAAACTTCAGACATCAATACCACGAAATCGACAAAATAAGGATACCACGATGGGTAAACTTTTCACCAGAAGATGATGTCGAAATACATGGATTCTGCGATGCTTCGAAAAAGGCATACGCTGCAGCTGTCTACATGCGAGTCAAAAGGAATGATGATATCTTCGTGAATCTACTCCTCGCCAAAACCAGAGTAGCACCAGTGAAGACCATCTCACTTCCGCGTTTGGAACTTTGCGGAGCAGTACTGTTAGCGGAGATGATAGAATCAATCTTCCGAAACATCAAACTGGGACCAGTGAAACAATATCTATCGTTTGGCATGGATAAGGAAACCACCCTGTTCCTGGTCAACATTCGTCGCACACAGGATTACAAAAATCATCGACCTAGTCGGCAGCAAGGACTGGCTTCATGTCAACTCGGAAACGAATCCAGCAGACTTAGGAAGCAGAGGACTACCAGTATCGGACTTGGTCAACAATTCTTTGTGGTGGCAGGGACCTTCTTGGCTGCAAGAAGACAATTCCCAATGGCTAGTACAAGAAAAAGAGTATAATACATCCGTGGAGGAATGCGCAGGCCTACGCAATATCAACGCAAAAGGAGAGCGAGATTCTCGACCGGTTTCCGAATTTACCGAGGGCTTTGAGGGTACTATCATATATTATGAGATTCTTTCGAAGAACTCATCCCAAGACAAAAGCTTCCTTTCAAGAAAAATCGTGCCTAATCTCATCCGATGAGATCAAGGCCACGACGCAACTCTTGGTCAAACTGTATCAGAAGCAACATTATAATGAGGAATATGTAAACTTGAAGAAGGGAGAGGTAATCGATAGGAAAAGCGAGATATTGCCACTCAACCCATTCATCGACAAAGATGATATTATTAGGGCGGGTGGTGGTCTTGGAGCGTCTCAAGACCTAGCTTATAACGAGCGCCACCCAATCATACTGCCGTACAATTGTAGGTTGACGCGTCTGACTGTACATATGATACATAAAATCTCCCTCCATGGGGAAAACCAACTAATGCTCCGTCTCATCCGCACCCAATACTGGATTCCGAATGTCAAGAACATGATTAGGGCCACTATCCATAACTGTAAAGTCTGCACCATTCATAAAAAAAGGGCGCAAATGCAACTTATGGGTACCCTTCCTTACGAACGCACTGCGTTCACCCGCGCGTTTACCAATACCGGGGTGGACTTTGCCGGGCCTTTCGACATTAAAAGTTACCGCGGTAGAGGATGTCGACTATCAAAGGGCTACGTTTGCCTCTTTGTTTGTTTCACGACTAACGCGATCCATCTGGAGGCGACCAGTGATCTTACTACCCCATCCTTTCTAGCAGCTTTTTCGCGTTTTATCGCTAGAAGAGGATGTCCGAGAAACATTTACTCCGACAATGGTACTAATTTTTTCGGAGCTTCACGATCATTAAGATCTATATTTAAGGCCTTTATCTCGGAAGCCCGAGACAAGACTATTTCCAAATATAGCCATCAAGCCATGACAAGGCATTTTATTCCGTCCGGGGCTCCACATATGGGGGGACTCTGGGAGCCGGGAGTGAAGAGCTTCAAAAGCCACTTCAAGAAGTTAGCCTCGCCTCATAAACTCACGCATGAGGAATTTCACGCGCTATTATGCCGGATTAAGGCATGCCTCAGCTCGCGGCCACTTAGTCCAGCCTCAAATGTTCCCGCGGACCTGGAGCCATTAACCCCTGGGCATATCCTAACTGGAAGTCATCTCCCGGCTCCGCCAGAACCCGAGGTGAATGAGAGCCCTGCCTCCATTATCAATAGGTGGCAGAAGCTCAAGGCTCTTCATCAAACCTTCTGCAGGCGATGGAAAGTGGAATACTTATCCGAACTTCAAAAACGAGTGAAGTGAAAGCATCCGAAACAAAATATTAAGGTGGGGGATCTCGTTGTCATCAAAGAAGACAACCTGTCTCCCAATAAATGGAGGCTCGGTCGAGTTACCAACGTACACCCCGGCGAAGATAACCGAGTTCGTGTAGTAGACCTCATTACCGAGAAGGGTCAGGTCAGAAGACCGTTGGTCAAGTTGATTCTCCTCCCAGCCGTTTTGACCGCCCTTATCCCAAAATTGTTCACCCTTCACTCGCTACCCTTAACGAGGACACCAGAAAGCCTACCGCCTAAGGGCGAACCATTCTGCCAAAGAAAACGAAGGGCACTCGAGGACGAGGCCACAAAAAACCCAACGCAGAAAAGCGAACCAATCTGCCACTGAGAAGTTATCCATCTGCCACGACAAGTTGGTAGCAGATGGTCCCACCTTCGTATACATATACTCGTACATATATGTTCATTTTTTCACATACTCGTATACATATGAAAACAAAAAAATATTTTTTTGTCTCACCCCAACTTTTTGCTTTAAATTTTATTTTGTTTAAATTTACATTTGATTCATATCAATTATACTAGTCATGACTGGCACTGTAAGAATAATTTTTCAAATTGTTGTGCCAGGAAATTGTTCAAATAAACATACATACATACATACATACAACAAGCAAAGTAAACTAAAAATAAATATTTAAAAGGCTTTCCGAAATAAGTATTAAGCTTACAAAATTCAGATTTTTCGTTTATAAAACTTTTGAAAATAAACGTTGTTTAATTGAAACGACACGTTATTAAAAAGCTTATTAATTTAAACCTACAAAAAAGATTTTAAAGAAAGCTTTCTAAAAGTTTTTTTTTAACTTCATTCAAACCATATTTTGTATATTATTTAGTAGCTATTGCACTAAAGTAAATAACTAAGTTCCAATCATACATTGAATGCTGCAACTTAAACCAGCTTGCGGAAGTGGTTAAGATGAAGCCATGATTTTTGCTTTTTCGCCGTCAGTCTCATATAAAATCTTGTTTGAAAAGAATTGGAAATATTTTAAGTTGAAAAGAGAAAAAAAACTGACAAATAGTTTTTTCAGAAGTTTTATAAAAATTTGCATGTCACTTTTCAATTGAAATTATTGGTAACAGTTTTTTCTTGATGTTTATAAAAGGTCTACCTGAAACTTTCAAATAAATTAAAACTGAGAATCGTTACCGATTTTTGGGACGTAACGCAATCAGTGAGTTTGAAAGTCGGTAATTGTTACCTTTAGGAGACAACTATTAAAACACATCCGAAATTATCGGGAAAGGTATCAAAAGACGCGTTTTGACCTTGGTAACAATAATCCGGAAGCGTACTTTCGAGTTTTTGTCTCAGTGAAGAGATATTTGAAATCAAAGTTGGAAATTTTCTGTCATTTCATGTGGTTGTTGTAATCACAGATTAGGGTGTACCGAAAGGTGCAAAAAGTGTGTTCTGCGCAGAAATACTGTGGACCGCGTAGCCGGTGTTGGACCGACTAAGGGTTATTTTTTTGAAGCGCGACTCAAACACTTTTACACTGTTTTTATATTACAGTTGTACGCCAACAAACTACAGTTTAATGGCCATTTATACTGCTGCTGCTTTCAAGTTGTGCTTGTGGTTGTACGCAGCGTTTAGCGATGTGTACACAAATTGCCAACGAAATACGTTTAGCATTGCGAAAGCAACCTAATATCACATGCTGTGCTGCTTTATCCTATCATAAATTGTTTCAAACTGGTGGGAGAACAAAATAAAGCGCATATTTTATAACATAAGGCCAAAATTAACTTCTGTGCGTTGTCTAGATTTCAAGTACAGAATTTTTGCATCATTCATATTGACAATTATAACTCACTATTTTATCTTGGGTATGTTTATGCTGCACTCCCACGTCGACGGTTTCAATCATCCACCTTTCACAGGTGCACAAACTACTTTATATTGAGCATATTCCATAATATGAACTAAAAGAAGCAAAAATTGGACTATTATGTGCTGCAGCTTATAATGAAGATCAATCACTTACCTTGCGCGCATACTGGATCGTGTCAAGAGTGAGACTGGTACGAAGCCACAACACCGTGTGATATTCATTGACTTTGGAACCATAGCCAATACAGATGATGTACGCATTTTACCACACGATTTGCAAGCTTTGCCAGAATTTGCTAAACATTGCCAGTGGTGGTACCATTAACTCAAACAGAAGCTGCTATCGTAACTCCTGCTATCTCACCGGTACCCTTCTCAGCTCCATCTGCTATACCACCACCAACTGAAAATACTATATCGGAGCCTGCAGCTTCGACAAAGTCAGAAACGGAATCGGTTGATCCGTATGCGGATATGGAGCATGCTATATTAAGTCACTGCGACAATCCCGGACAGTTCTTTGTACATCCCTACGACAAATTGGATGAGTTGCGCTCATTGAAAGAGAATTTGCAAATTGTAGCACAATCCGTATTGCCAATGTCGATAAATTGCAATACCATTAAATCAGTATCGATAATCCTTGCACGATACCATTGTTTATCCACAGAGTACAAGGAAATGCAATATTCACCATCTACAACACTCATCAAAGTCGGCAAGGATTAAGATGTGGGATACAACCGATGTTAAAGAAATGAGCGTCTTTCCCAACATCGAACCACTTTGTATGCCATGCGCATTGCCTATTAAACCGAACGGCACAGCTGACTGGGTCGATGCGGCTAATGTCATATTTAATGGTTCTTATGGAAAAATTCTAAATTACGAATATATTACCCGTGGTGACAAAAATAAGCGCAGCTATATAAACCTTTATATTGACGGAATTAATATTGCTGAACGCCTTTTGGAATTAGTTGATACTGATGAAAATTGTTCCATATCATATGTGAATAATATATCCGAGTTCATATTGTATGAAAAGGATTCCAAAGCGCTGGAACTTATCGAAATTTATTTGGCGAAAAATGATAAATTAAAAAAAAGGTGGAAAATTCGGATATGCGATTATAGTAGCAGCTCTTTTTCCAGACGACGAAATGTGGTATCGTGCCAAATTGTTGAAACAAGTTCCAAATGAAGGTGCAAAATTACCGCCATTATCAAAGAAATGTACTTTACCAGTGCCAGAGAACTGTGTAGCTTGGTCCGATGAAGCCGAAAAGAAATTTGCCAAGATGTGGAAAAGATAATACAAGAATTTAATGTACTTACAACGCTCGAGGTCAGCAGCAATACCCAAAAATATCTATATTTATCTGCAACTATGCATACACTACTTCGGTTCGCCGATGAAGCTGAGCTAAGTAAGCAGACTATAAATGGCAGCACGCAAAAGTTTTTGTATATCTGATTATCTGCTACCTGGTATGACGCCATCGGATGTAGTACGTGAATGCGAGGGTCCAGTGTTAACTAAGGATAACATCAAACCGGCAATTATGTCATACATACGAAAAGGCATCATTGAAGAATTTATCCATTGCACAACATTTAGTATTTAGATAAATTTGATTGGAAACGTCGTAGTATGCCGTTTGAAAAAAATATGCTATTATTTTGGTTCAAGTATTGGGCTCTATTTTGGATTTACTGAGTTCTACACAAAAGCATTGTTGTTTCCAATATAAATTTGTCTTTGGTTTGCAGTTCTATGTGCTGTAGACAACGATTCCTCTTGAACTGCAACGAAAAGTAAGAAAACCATTAATATTTGCATAGAAATCTACGTACATATATGCATATACATACAAAATTTGTCTCAAAGCATGCGCCGGCCTCCACAGCGTGTGAGACACATTTTTTTTATCTTAAGGAATTTGCGCTGCTCCCGAACCGATACAGGATTCCGGGCAGCGCGAATATATACTTACCAACCACGTCCATTGTCCATGCGCCGGCCAGGCGAACCTCCAACGTGAGGTTGCAGCTCCTTTACCCTTGGTGCATCTGAAAAGAAAAGAAAAAAATGAGGTTAAATACATTTTAAAATTGAAATTTACAATTTTACTTACCTCTGCTACTGCTGCTGCCCACGCGTGCCGGATACAAGAAAATTATGAATTGTTCCAATTCAATGAATTTTTTTTGTTTCTTTTTCACGATTTTGCAAAATCGTGAGTACGCACATATATGTATGTGTGCAAATAATTAACCACCACCCCATGCTACTCTCATTTACTCGCAAAAATTTGCGAGTGTATGTATATATGTATAATTTACCACCCGCTAGTGATGCTATATTTTTGGTCAACGGGTACCGAAAACCCGATGTGCCAAAACCGGTACCATTCACTGCGGGGTAAATAGGGTGACGAAATCTACGTTCGTACCCGATCGGCGAAGATGCCGCTTATATTAAAATACAAAAGTAATAATGTTGCATAAATTTTCAAACAAAAAATTTGGAAAAATTGTTTTTTCGAGCTAAGAAAAAATTTTTTTTGTTGTTCATTTTTCTCGGGATTTTGTTTTTTTTTTGTTTTCGGAGGGGGAAGGACTGTTTTGCCCACAAAACAACAAAAAAATAAACCGTAACATTCACCACATTCACACTCTCTACCCAGCTCGGTACCGAAACCAAGTGGGATCCGATTAGTCGAAAAAAAAAATGTCGAATCTTAAAAGACCGAATTGCAAAAAGCTTTATTGTACCGAATACATTTTTGATCGAATTAAAAAATGTCGAAAAAAGGAAAATGACCGAAAAAAGCCGAAATTTGTATACTTACGATAAAAATACGAAAATTTAAGTCCCTTATTCATAAAAAATAAAATAGGTTTATTACGCTCTTATAATTGGAAATTTGTATGGAAATGTCATTTTAAAATTCTTTATAAACCTTTAATATTTTTTAAAATTACCATTTAGCTTTGCTGATTTTAAGAGAGTTACCGTTATTCATTGAGCGAATCTGTGTTAGAGATACTAGCTCATCAATGAATCGATATTTTCGATATATATCGGTGTGGAATTTGGATAAACTTTATTATAATGCGATGCGCTCTGGAAAAACTTATTTCTAGGGAACTGTAGAGATGGCCGTACAGATCACATCATTGAAAGTACAAACATGCTGACGTGTATAGTTTAATGGTTTATATTAAGGGATAAAAAAATTATCGAACGGGGCATCAAAAGTCGCGTATTTATGCCTAGATTATTAATGTGAAATATTATTTGACCAAAACAATCTTTTTATGCTGCTATATATTTTGGTCGAGTTAAGGTTTGATTTTGTTAAATGTTAAATGTACTGAATATGTAAATTTTCATAAGCACACCGATACATCGACCATTTATATACCTTAAAAAGTTATCTAGAATCGGTACTTTTCTCACATCTATAACCGCATCTATAACCGCATATTATGTACAGAGGGTTTTTTTTTTATTGAGAAGAGCAGTGAGATTTGTTGAAAATGTTATACGTTTACCGTAAGGCCTTATATTTGCTTAGAAGACGTACTCGAAACAGAAAGACAAATAATTTCCAACATCAACTCATAACATGTAGAAGGGTTGTAATTATTGATGTGCAAAATTCGGGCTTCCATAAGTTGGGCGATACTATTTTAGCAATTTTTTAATGCTATATTAGAAATTTGTCCAACATCGACATTTTTTTTTCGACATATTCGATTTCGACATTTTTTTTTCGATATATTTAGATTCGACATTTAAATTTTCGACATATGGTACCAGAGCCAAACCAAGTACCGGAAAAAGCGAAAAGTCGCTGTGTGCACGGCACTAACGCCACTTATGACGGCGACCAGGCAAGTGAGAATGAAAACTAAATCTCTGCTTGAGGGCCAGTGGCGAATCGAAATATAAGGTGATAACCGCAATCAACTTGTCGCTACCGTGCCGTGCGGGAAAACGAACAACTAATTTCAGTAGAATATTATAATATTATTAGACACATAAGTCGGCATTATTACTATTGCCGCTGAAACTTATAACCTCCGAACGAGGTCGCTCGCCACCCACGTATACGGGCGTCCGTATAAATATTTACAACGTCTTTTTTTGTTTCTTTTCTTTTTCGGTCATCATCAGCATGACTCGCTACGCATCCTTGCGCAAGAGGGCCGAACGCCTAGCCGCCCGGTACCCAAAGCCATGCCCGCTGTGTGGCGAGAGCCACCCACTGCGTGCGCGCACCAGATACCAGGGGATGGCACCTTTGCAGCGCCTCAAAGAGGTTATACGGGCTACTGCGACAACTGCTTGTCGATGGTCCATAGTGCCAATGACTGCACAAGCGACGTCAGGTGCCGACGATGTGGTGGAAAACACCACACCACCCCCCATCTGCCAATGGACGACCCACAACACGCTCCAATGGACGATCCACCACGCGCGCCTACACCCTATAAGAGCTGGGCCCAACAACTGGAAGAGGCTGAACTAGAAGAAGAGTCACTGGACGCAATCGAAGAGGAGGGGCTCTCACTCCATGCGTCGGAGACCGCCTGGACGCCAGAGGACGACGAAATCGCCGAGCCGAGATCGGAACCACGGCCGTTCCGACCGGCACAGGGAGTATCGGACCCACTGCCGTTCCGACCCCTGTTAGCCCACGAGTGGCGCAACCGTGAACGCTACTTCGCCCGCTCACCACAACGCAACACCCGCAAATTATATCAACCATACTCCACGAAATAGCGACAAACGTCGACTGGGCACTCAGCCGCGCCAGCCACGCACCAACGCGCCCTTCTACGGTAGACTGGCCCGCGACGGTCTCAGCCGTGTTCTCTCCCAAGTGGGCCCTCCGTTGCGCCCGATGACCACTCTTTCGCCGATTGCGATTGTGAAGCTGGAAGTCGGTGGGGGATTGCTACGCATCCGGGCGCTCATCGATGCCTGCTCCCCCCGCACAGTGATCGACCACAGCTTGGCGGAAGAGTTAGGGCTGCATACGGCCCACTCGGGCGGAGAACGCGGCTGCTTCCTCCGAGTCCGCGGAAAACATGGAAACCCGAAAAGTATAACGGCGCATGCGTTATGCGTGCACAATTTACAGCGGATCAGCCCAGACCAGAACGTCGACGCCCGAGTTGCCGCTCCTTATGAGCATATTCGGCTGGCTGATCCGCAGTTTTTCATCTCAGCGCCAATCCACCCCGTACTGGGTGGGGACGTCTATGCCGACGTCATAACCGCGGGCACTCTTCCACCGTCGTTTGGGCCACTGCTTGCCCAAAGCACTATCTTTGGCTTTGTCCTATCGGGGACATGTAGTATGTAAGGTTAAGTTTAAGCTTAAAAATAAATTTTTTTTCTTGTTTTCCCGTAATAAAAAAAATAAATAATATAAACAATTTCCTGGCAAGAAATATACAGCGTTTTTATTTTTTTAAGTTTCTTCCTTCTATTCCTTAGCTCTAGGTGCGAAACGATGGAGCCACCAGAGACAAAACTTCAAACTTCGGGAGGCAGTTCGGAGGCAGACGGCTGTGACAGAGCCAGCCGGCACTCACCATCCTAGTTTAAGTCCGTAGCTTAAGAGGATGCGTGGTGAGAAATCCTGTGGCGGGGTGAGATGTTGCGTAGCGCCAGGGGGCCGGCATGTTTAGGCGAGATGCCTAAATTCTTAAAAAATGTGCCACCCTAATGTAACTTTAGCGCCCTTCCAATCACTAACACCAACCCAGCCACCTGTGTGGGCATGCATGCATATTCGTGTTTTGTCAGCACACATATACATGCATGGGGGTGTGCATGTGTGGGTTCACCTCCCCTTAAAACCGGAGGATAATTTTCTGGTTCAACGGTTGTCCTCGATTGGAAAACCGTCTACTTTTTCAGCGACACTCAACGCAGTCACATCGTCACGGCCACCCCAGGATTTTCCACCGCATCAAGATAATAAAAAGGTAAAGCAATTGTTTGTAATTATATTTTATCCAAATATACGGCCACTTTATTATAACGAGAATTCTCGTTTTCTTATTTCTTTTCAAAATCACAATTCGACCGCGGTGCTTTCGATCCACGGCCGCTCCAGCGAAGCACCACTGTCGCATTTTCTTCACACATAACAAACACACCGACGGACATACGACTAAACTTTAAAAGTGACACAGATGACTGCGCTCATATATACAAACACTTACTAACGAATAGACAGTACCAAACTCCACGTGAAAAATAATGTATGTGAAAAAATTATAGATGTGTCCATGGTAGATTTTTGTTAATTTTTGTTTATTTGTTTTTTGTTAATATAGTTACCCTGAAGGCGGTTACCGTAGTGTAACCGAAATATATACTTTGAATTTGTGTTATTGACATTCACCACGGGTAATTTTCACTGAAAATGTAGCTAATTTCTACAAAAGGTATAATTTTATTCAATCCCTCAAACAATTTAGTTGAAAAATCTCTGTATTAATACCGTTTGTTTGAGTAAGCGTTTTTCGCTCAACTTTTTGTTAGTAAAGTTATTTCCATGATATTTTATTTGCGAACCACTTTCAGCCGAACCCAGGACCAACGACGGGGACGTAGTGGTTATTTATATGGTCCCATTTATTTTTTTTATTTTGCTTTTTTAAATTTTTTTGTATTTTTTTTTTTTTTTTTTTTTTTTTTAATTTTTTTGTATTTCTTTTTATTTATTTTTTTTATATTTTTTTTTTCTTTTTTAAATTTTTTTGTATTTTCTTTAATTTGTTTTTAATTTTTAATTTTTTTTTGTTTTTATAAATTTTTTTGTATTTTCTTTTATTTTATGTTTTTTTTTTATTTTTATGTCTTTATGTATAGACTCTCCGCTTTGCTCCGACCAATAGCCTAATCCTTTATTGTTATCTATAAAAAAACTACAATGCAATTTCCTACCAAATTCCTACTGTCTATAACCGAATTAAGTAGTTCTTCAGCATTAGCAAAAACGACTGGCCGTTCCTACTTGTTTGCTGTACCTTCACAGTCAAATTTATAGGAATTTACTTTATATAAATTGCTTAGAATTTTTGATTGAAGATACATATGCTGTTTATAACCCTTCGGAATCGACTTTCTGCCTACATTACATGTTATAAAATTTGTTATTACCTTCATCTGATTTTGCGATTCTGAGAATTTTACTCTAAAGCTATCTAAACTGTCATTACTAAAAGGCAACTCTTTTTTTAGATTATTATTAACAGCGAGTTTTCTTTTTCTACCACCTGTAGCTAAATCCAATTCCAACGCTTTTCCATTGTTATCACACTTATCTTTTATGATCGCACTGGCAACTTGCTCTTGATTTTTTTCAGGAAGTTGTTCAACTAATTTTAGAAAATTTTCTTTTTCCCAATCTTTTGAAAACATTTAGAGCAAAGCTGAATACATTTCGGTTGGTTATTTTCATGTGGTGTGTTTAACTTATTCAAATTCAATTTTTTTATTTCACTAATATCTTTATTAGTTTGCGAAACTCTACAATGACCTCTACCTTTCTTCACTTTCATATGCCCGAAAGAACTGGAAATAGAACATATAAAACAATTACAATCATTTTTTACTGATCGTGTTTCTTTTTGTATTATTATGTCACTATACTTAGGCATAATTTGTATTTGCCTTTTATAAATTTTTCTCTCATGACCGAGAAGTGTTAAGTAGCACGTTCTGCAAATGCTTAAAGGATACTTTTCATTGTTTAAATCATAGTCTTTTCATACAAATTTCTTAATAAGAGTTAGAGTTTTTTCGCCTATAAGGAATTTTTCTGGTTTATCTCTAGCATTACTGCATAAAAATCGCGAACTTCACAGTCGTGGGAGGAGTATGTGCAAATTTTATATTCCCTTGTGAGCAACGTGTAGACGGGGCAACGGGGGCGATACGCCTGGAGGTCCGGCATGCCACAGTGCCAAACAACTAAGGCAGTAGCCGTGTGCTTGGGCTACTTGCTGACGCTGAAAAGGTTGCCTGTTTTTAAATATGCGGCACAGCCGTAGTGCATGTGGACGGCAGCACAGGGGGCATCGTACGCCATGTGCCGCGACAGGGTCCCTTGAAGAAGGCTCATCGGTGGCCGCTGCATCGGACCTGGGTGGATTTACACAAGGTACTGCAGTGGGTACTGCTCGTGGCACGGTAACCGCCTAACGAATGACTGGTGTTGGGGCGACTTCCTCAATTTCCACGTTCATGATCCTGTATGGAAAGAAATTATAGACTTCAGTGTCTTATAAAGTAGAGGTGTGCTTGATTTAAGCACTGTTTTTCAATGTGATTTTGTTATTGTCATTCTTGAGTGTTTTTCCACCGATATCGGTTGTGAAGGTCTTTAAGAATTATTCCTTCCATCGGCGACTAAATTCATGAGAATTTTGATTCCTTCCCATCGATTTATGAGGGAGAGTGAGTCCACGTTTGGTTCTAGTATAGCCAGGAGTGGAGCTTCTCTATGCCCAGGGGTGAGGGCTGTGTAGTCGGAGGAATCTTGTGAGAGTGCTGATAGCGGCTGTGAGTTTAAAACGGCTTCAACTCGAATGAGTAGCGTAGTGAACTCTTCATATGTAAATTTATTATTGCCAGCGGTTTTCTTGAAATGGGATTTAAAGCTTTTCACAGCTGATTCCCATAGGCTTGCCCATGTGTGGGGTACTTGGAGGGATAAATTGCCAATTAATGCCTTGAGGTGCGTATTTTTCAATGGTATGCGGCGAGACTTCTTTCGACTTTCTCGGGCTATGATATTGCTTTCAGGCGACTTTGGCCATGCGTTTGGTGATTCTACCAGCCAGTTGGAGCCATTCCACCATAGTGTGGTGGTTGTAAGGTGCAGGGGTTTGCAGCGTCTTGTGCCAATATCCGCAGGGTTATCAGCACTGGCAACGTGTCGCCAAGTTGCTGGCCCAACTAGGTCAATGATTTGAGCTGTGCGGTTTGACACGTACAAGGTGGCGCAAAAGTAAGCTTCCGATGTTCAGCATATCGGTTGTGGCACGTGCAGTGTGTGCTG
The DNA here is from genome assembly GCA_949987695.1 of Merzomyia westermanni. Taxonomy (NCBI): domain Eukaryota; kingdom Metazoa; phylum Arthropoda; class Insecta; order Diptera; family Tephritidae; genus Merzomyia; species Merzomyia westermanni. The sequence continues at coordinate 80,765,465 of OX465288.1, forward strand.
TTGCACCGTCTTGTTGGAACCACATGTTTTCCAATCCCAATTCATCAAGTTGCGGCAAAAAGAACTCGTTGATCATTGCTCTGTAGCGCTCACCATTCACAGTAACCGTTTGGCCCCGACCGATTATTGGTCAAATAAATAGTCAGCAATATTCCGCGTTCTGGAGCAGTGTAGCGTAACGTTGTTTATTAACGTGTATTTCGCATGTGTTTACTACACAAATGTCAAACCAGAACTGACTTTAGGGGCCAATCGCAAAATTTATAGCATTTTCTGATAGGAGGATTACTTTCGCGCAGTAACCGTTTTTCACCGCCCGATTATTGGTCAAATAAATAGTCAGCAATATTCCGCGTTCTGGAGCAGTGTAGCGTAACATTGTTTATTAACGTGTATTTCGCATGTGTTTACTACACAAATGTCAAAACAGAACTGACTTTAGGGGCCAATCGCAAAATTTATAGCATTTTCTGATAGGAGGATTACTTTTGCGCCACCTTGTATGTTTTCCATGTATGTGGTGGCTTTTTTAGCCAGGCTAGCACGATTTGTGAATCGGACCACAGATATAATTTCCGATAGCTCAAGTTCAAATGTGTTTGTACGGTCGAGGCTAGTTTTGCGAGCAGGAGAGCGCCGCATAGCTCGAGCCGTGGGAGGCTTACGGTCGTGAGAAGTGCGACCTTGCCTTATGCCACTAATAGGTGACTTGTAATCTTGCCATTGTGCTGGCTTCCCACATAAATAGCTGCGCAGTATGCTTTTTGAGAACCATCGCAGAAGCCGTAGATTTCAACTTGATAGTCGGGTGAGAAATTCACCCACCAAGGTATCTGTATCTCGGATATAGTGTGCAAGTTGTTTGCAAATTGGAACCATTTTATTAAGCGGAGTGGCTTAACCACTTCGTCCCAATCGGTTCCATCGAGCCATAATACTTGAATGAGGATTTTTGCTTGTATCATAATTGGTACAAGCCATCCTGCGGGGTCGAAAAGTTTTGCCACAGATGACAAAATTTGTCTTTTCGTATTTGCGGATTTTACAGATATCGACTCAAGAGTGTATGAAAATTGGTCTAATATTGCGTTCCATTGTATACCCGGAGTTTTGGTGGTGTTTTCCTTTTCAAACAAAGTTGGTATCTAGCAAGTGTTCTTTATTTATATTTGTCAGTATTTCTGGGTGGTTAAAAATTATCTTTTTTAATGGGAACCCTGCTGAGTCGAGGGCTTCGATAACTTGAGCTAGTGACTCGCACACTAGAGGAAGGTTGTGGCTTCCAGACAGTATATCGTCTACGTATGTTTGATAGCTTAGCACTGTGGCGGCTAGTGGTAGTTTTGCTTTAGTGTCTTTTGCCTGTTCGTTTAATGTTCGAATGGCTAGAAACGGAGCGCAGTTCACGCCAAATGTCGCCGTTTTTAGTTTGTAGTCGCGGATTGGACTACTAGCTGAATTGCGGAATATAATGCGCTGATAGTCTTGGTCGTCTTCATGCACTAGGATTTGCCTGTACATTATTTCGACGTCACTATTGAATACGTATTTATACATACTCTACTTACTGTGAGATAAGTAGCATTACATCGGGTTGTAATGTTGGACCCGTGTATAAAACGTCATTTAGAGAGTTAACTGAGCTCGTGCGTTTAGATGCATTGAATACCACTCGTACTTTTGTTGTAAGTTTTTCCGGTTTGATAACCGCGTGGTGTGGTAGATAAAAGGATGCGTGTTTGCCTTTTGTTATTTTCTCATAGGAATTTACTGATTCCATATGATCCAATTTTATGTATTCCTCAAGGACGTTGTCGTATGAGGTTTTAAGCTCGCCTTTTTTCCATACTTAAAAGCTGCTGTAGCGCTGAGGTTCGGGAGTGACCTAAGGCAAGTGTGTTGGGAAATTGCTGTTTGAATGGTAGTCGAACGACGTACCGCCCGTTTTCTGATCTTGTAATTGTGGCTTCGTAGAAGTCTTCACAATACTTGTCGTCAGGTGTAGTAACGGGGATTTGGGGTAATTCTTCTACCTCCCAAAAATTTCTCAATTGTGAGTTAAGATAGTCATTTGAAATATCTTCCACTTGCGTTGTGAAGCTGGAGATTTTCTCTTTGACTTGACCGCTTAAAACCATCCAAAGATGGTATTTTGGGATATATAGGTTTTTAGGAGATTTTCTCAACACCTTGAAGTATTATACGGTGCATTAGATCGCTTCCCAATAATATGTCGATTTGATCGCGTGTATGGCAATTGGGATCGGCTAGTTTCAGATGTGAAAACTTTTGCCAGTGTTTGCTATTTATGTTATAGCTTGGAAGCATGTTGGTAAGTCGCAGCAGAACTATAGCTTGTGCTTATATTCTTTGATCCGCTCTTGTTGCAGGGTCATGAAGCAGATTTTATTTAGTTTTAAACAACTCTTCCGCCTATTCCTGAAATTTCGAAATTGGCTTGTTTGGTTGGCAGATTTAAACTCTTTTGGACATTAGCTGCTTAGTTCTGACTAAGTTATTTCTTTCGTTTATTGATCAATTTTTAAATCTCTCGCAAGATCGTAATTGATGACCTCCGCTGCACAGTTCGCATGACATATGTCTTAGTTGTTCAGAGGTGAACGATTGAGACTTATTGAAACTCTTATTATTTGAATTATTTTTAGTGGCTTGGGGTCTAAAAAAGCTTCTATTATGGTCTTCGTGTATTTTTTTCGGCTTTAATACTTTATTATCTACCCGTTCTGCGATTTCGAAATGGGTAGTGAGGAAATCTTTCATTTGTTGCCACGGACTGTAGTTTTTTTGTTTTCAATTATTTTTGACTGTCCATAGGGCCTTTCTTTGCGGCTCGAAGGACCATATATACTTAGGGACACTGCACGGCACTTTTCACTTTCACTCACCTCTGCTCAGAACTTGCTCAGATAAAATAAATAATAATAATAGATTTAAGTTTAAAAATTTTATGTATTTCGCTTGGCTCAGGTGCTACGTGACCGTTTTGCTCAATATTTTTACGAATTGTGTTTTTTACAAAAGTGTGTGTGGGTTTAAGTGTGGGTGTGTGATATGGTGAATGTTGGCGGCAGGGTTGTGGCTAACACCATCTGTTATGGTAACGCGTCAAAATGGAGCAGTAAGGAAGGCGGTCGGCATGATATCAATGGTTGCACAGTGGCTAGTCATTGTCGGCTGGGGTGGGTTCTTGCTAACCTTACCGTCCTGCGACATAATCAGAAAAAGGTCAAATCATGCCTTTTAAACGCGGGGAAATGCACAAAACCGCGCAAAACAACTATAAAAACAGGATTATATTAGATTTTGTGTTTCTAGCCTTGCCGCAAAAAATCTGTGCCGCAAAGATTTAACCCTGGCATTACGAGTAGCGCAGCTTTGTTCAGGCTCGAAGCCAGACTACAACGGAGAAAGGAAGTCTTTTGCTGGCGTGAGAAATCACTTTATTGCCAACTGTTCGACTTTATTGCCATAACAGAGCTAGTCACATCACACTCGGTATATCCCTGACACGCAAAAGATTCAGAAGTGGCTGCACCACCTGGAGGTGAAATCTTACGTGAGATAGAGTGAGTAAATTAGGGTCAATACTTTATTTGTACTTTATTTTCCCCATGAATCCTAAGAGTTTTTAAGTTACGCCAAAGGGTTCAACTTAGTGTAGAAAAACTTTTTTTTCCTGACTAATTGCACAGGTCGTTTCGTTGCAAAAAGTTTTGTACATAAATCACGATATATCAGTTTGAAACCTTCTCCATTTAGCATGCAGCTTGTTGCGCTTTTTTGTTGCCAAAATTACATTTTTACGAAACCAAGGACAAATATTTATATACTCTTGGGCAGTACATATACTACCAATCACTCAAAGATATACGATAGCAATCACTAAACAACGCATTAGTGTCTAAAGAATGAATGTCCCGATATACGGAACATCTGCCTCAAAACGGTTAAACACAACAATACAAAATGAAATCATTGTCAAATACGAGTCCACTGAGACTGCAGTTATTAACATACCTAGTAGGCATTGTGTTATATACTACGACAAAACGCGGTTTAGTGCAATAGAAGTCATTTGACAGTAAATTTATATTGAAGTCACCACTAATAACATAGCACTCGTAATCAGTTCGAAACGCGGAAAATGGAGTAAAAAAACAATTTATTAGATAACATTTATACGGATTGCAGACACATGAAATTAAAGCCTTCGTAATGCCATCGGACCGAACATAACAAGAAGATTAAGTGGTGTGCGAACAACATTGTAAGTATTGATGCAGCAATGAAGATTGGAAATATGACTTTAAAAAAAAAGAGTGAAGGATATGATATATAAATTTGGCAATTGTCGCGGCCGGCCTAAGGATAACTGGAGTGGCAACCCCACATACGAATGAACACAACAAAACGAATTACAAAGTGAAAGGCAAAAGCACGTAACGGCATACATTCCACCAATAAGTATACCGAAATGATTACGTCGATGAGCTGAGTGAATTTAGCTGTGTCGGTCTGTCTGTCTGTTTGAAGGCAAACTAGTCTCTCAGTGTTAGAGTTATTTGGCTGAAATTCATTATGTGGCCGCCATTTCGTAATATATTAATCATTTGTGGGAACCAACAAGGTCGGAGCAATACAACGCATAGCTCCCAAACAATCGATTGTTCCGTTAAACGTTTTTTGTCCTATAGCTCTTGCAATTAAAAAGCTAGGAACGTAAAATTTTGCAGGTTTGGTACATATTATATACATAATCTAACAAATGAAAATTAGCCAGATCGGAGCTACATGACATTAGCTCCCATACAATCGATTGTTCCGATAAGTGGGGTTTGGGTTAGAACTATTGCAATTTATTATAGATAAACACAAAATTGGACAAAATTGGGCCAATATATCGTATAGCCCCAGACAACACATTTTTCCGATAAACAGGGTTTGACCTATGTAACTTTAAATTAGCAGGGTAGCAACATCAAATTTCGCAGAGTTTGAACTTTCTGTATGTAAGGTTCGGATACTTAAAATCGTGATGCGTTTTCATGAAAAGTATAAAGCCTTCGGCACAGCCGAAGACATCGCTTTCCTTACTTGTTATGCCTATCTTTACTCAAAGGATTGCAGCATGATTTTGGTCGACCTATTTTATATCAATAGAACTGCTAATAACACTATAGCATACCAAAGACTAATTAACATAATAGTGATTTGTAATTTGAGCATGTTTACTCAAAAATACTTACGCATAAATTCAAATAACCCTCTACACAAAAAAGCTAACAGCGAAAGGGACGCGACCAAAAATGCGATACCAACTGTCCGAGTAAAAATTACAGATTTTTTTATTTTTTCTAAGCCTTCAAAGATAATTGGGCGAAATTTTCAATGCAATAGTAGGCCTAGAAGGCTTTAAAAAATTAATTTGTTCAAATATTTGTTATTAAAAACCAAGTTAATTTGCAAATATCATTTTTAAAATACTTTAATTGTGAAGAGAAAACGTTTCGCAAATACCAAAAAAAAATGTCGACTTTATGTGTCAAACGAGTAGTGAGTTCTCAATTTTTCTTCGAAATGTTGCACCGTTGACGTGGTTTGACTCATTTTAAACTTGGTGTTGCAAGGTAAAGATAATCTTATCTATGATTAGGGTGATGCAATAAAAGGCATCAAAATAAATCTCGAATTATGGAGTGAGCAGCTCGCAGGGAAAATTTTCACTTTTTTTCACGACTAAGCTCTTGATCTCTGAACAATGCTTTGGATGTCAAAAAATACTTCCAAGGAATTCAAAAGTTGTTGATGCAGCTTAGATGGTGTGGAGTGCTGGATACTCTTAAAGGAAAGTTTGACATATTTGTAGCTCCTTTCAGCCAAAATGTTCAAACAGCCCCGCCAGAACTACAAATGGAATTGATAGAACTAAAATGATCCGCTCTTTTAAAAAACAAGTTTTTAGAATGCTTAGATGCGATACGGTTCTAAAAAAAGGTTAGATACGCAGAAATATACAGCTTTGCTACGAATTTATTTTCAGTATTTGGGGAGTACATACACATGTGAACAATTCTTTTCGAAAATGCATTTAACAAAATCTAAGTTACGGAATAAACTTTCCAACATAAATTTCGAATCTAAAATAAATAAGTAAATTCTATCAATCCAAATACTGACTTGATTGTTGGTCAAAAACGAGGTGTGTTTAGGCGAGATGCCTAAAGTCTTAAAAAATGGGCCACCCTAATGTAACTTTAGCGCCCTCCAATCACTCACACCAACCCACCCACCTGTGTGGGCATGCATGCATATTCGTGTTTTGTCAGCACACATATACATGCAGGGGGGTGTGCATGTGTGGGTTCACCTCCCCTTAAAACCGGAGGATAATTTTCAGGTTCAACGGTTGTCCTCGATTGCAAAACCGTCTACTTTTCCAGAGACAGTCGACACGGCCACATCACAGCCAGCCCAGGATTCTTCGCCCGCATCACTTATTTGTCAAGGTAAACTCATTGTTTAGAATTATATTTTATATAAATATACGGCCACTTTTTTTATAACGAGAATTCTCGTTGTTTCTTGTTTATTTTCTATTTTCGAGCACAAATTCGACCGCCGTGCTTTTGAGCCACCGCCGCTCCAAGTTAGCACCAAGCTCGAATTTACAAGGTGAATAAAAAAAATTTTGATAAAATAAAAAAATTTATGTATTTCTTTCTACCCACTGTACAGTCACACATGTACAATACATGCTCTCTCTTTATAAATCTTACATATGTGTAAGTATACAGCTCTCTCCCTCTGTCCTTCAGCCCACATACCTACATCTAGCATATTGCTCATACGAGCCGCTTTGCTCCTCAAACCATGGAAATATTACTGTTTTCATTCTCGTTCTCCTAGAGCAAAATGAGTGAGAGTATACTAACATTAAAATATGGCTCCTTGATAAAACTGACTGAGAGTATAAAGATATAAGGCGTGACTTCATGGTGGCCAATTACCTATAAAAAATTACCATTTTAATTTCAGAATTTAAGAAAGAAGTACTTTTTATGTGGCTAATGGGCTAAAGCAAATTTTACATAAACATTAGGTTTTAGTACCTACTTTCAAAATTTTTTTGCTTAAAAAGCTAATAAGTAAAGTAGAAAATTTTAGCAACTGTGTCTAAAAGGAAAACATTTTCACAAATGGTACAAGGCAGCCGGCGAGGGAATGTCACTGAATCAAAAAAAAAAATCAAAAACCACAAAATCCACAGGTAAAAAATCTACAAATACTTAATCCAAAAAATCAAAATCCCCACACTGTTTCTGGAAGGCAGTGCACTATGGTCGGAAACATCACTGCATACAGTCCACAACAACAAAAATTGGAGAAAGAATCTCAAAGAATCTAATTTGGATCAAACCACCAGAAGCTGCCACACAATAAAAGTAGAAAAAACTCAATATTGTTCACGCACTGCCGCAATTACAAACAACAAACAACTCTGCCATACACTCTGCCACATACCACAACCAACAACACAAACTATATACAACAAATTCGGCCGATCACCACATCAAAGCACGTAAGTTGTATATTTCTTGCCACTTAGTTTTTTTTTGTGTGTTGCATACAATTGTATAAAAGTGCCGCCCGCGAGTGTTATCAAACGTAAGTGCGATTAGTGAATATTTAACAATAGTGATTTTTTTTTGTTCAGTTAAGTGCTTTATTTTTCTTTAAATTTTAAATTAAATTAAACGCTTAAGAATCCTTGTGCCTATCCGGATTATCCCCCCACCAGTGGTAAGGTTTTTTGGACACAGCGCAAGGCAAGAGGTAACATAACCTCATTTTCACAATTAGTTCACTTAGCCTTTCGATCTTCAGTTTGTTTTTTGTTTTTTCCACTTGTTTTTTTCGTAATATATAGAACAGAATTTTAATCGAAGGCTAGTTTATTATTTTCTGATAAAATTCACTATTTTTATAGCACTTTTCTTTTGTTTTCACATTTCTTCATTTAATATTCACTTTCGCTCGTTTGATACACCGCGCACTTTATCTGTGTTTGTTGTGTATTTCTTTATTGCGGCAACACATACACACATTTATATATACATATTCCCCTGATACGTGTGGGTGGCGAGTAAGTCCCAAATATTTTGTTTAAATTTTTTGCGTCTGTAGCAAACAAATATTCGTCAGACAAATCGGCCAAGTCTGCAATATAATTCAAAAATTAACAATAAATAAAAATAATTGAATTAAATTATACATTAATTGAGTTTATTACAATTTTATTGAGGTCGTTTTGATTTTCCTGGGTAAAATACTGCCTTTCCCTTTTCTATTCAGCATTTTTCTTGTACGGTTGAGCATTTCATCGTACCTTCAGCTTTATTTTTTCGGTTTTGTTTTGATTCTACAGATCCTCTAAGTCCAAAATATGGAAAGTTTCATTAGGCTGGCTGATTCGATTTTTGAATTCGAATCAGACTACAATGAATTAGAGGATTCAGTCCACAGCAAGTACACTCTTGGGCTTCAACAAGAGGACTTGAAGGCAATGTGGAGGAAAACCAGAACGGCTTATGACGACTTACTTAATTCAGATAAGTTAGAGGCCACTGGTATAGTTTCTGTCAAACAGAAATATAAGAGAGCATATGCAGTATACTTACGCTGCATGTCAGACATGGCTACACGCCAAGCGACATACAACAAACCGGAAAATAAATCTGAAGAAAAGCCCGAATTTGAACACAGTATCCGCCTGCCTCCATGTGATACTGAAGTTTTCAAGGGCGATTATCTGTCATGGCCAACATTTCGTGACATGTTCACGGCCATATATATCTTAAATAAACGCCTAACACCAGTGGAGAAATTGTTCCATCTGAACAATAAGACACAAGGTGAGGCAAAAGATATTGTGAAAAAATGTCCGCTCACGAATGAGGGATTTGATACGGCCTGGAGAAATTTATGCGAGAGATACGAAAACAAACGTATCCTAGTAAACTCGCAACTCCAAATTTTATTCAACTTGAAAAAGGTAGAGAGTGAATGCGGTAGCGCGATTAAAACCCTTCAGCGCGAAATAAATAATTGCCTTTCGTCCCTGCGAAGTCATAAAATTGACACTTCGAACTGGGATGCAATTATAACGTATTTGTGTTCGACGAAATTGCCGGAGAGTACGCTTGGTCTACGGGAGCAAAGCATAGACCACAAATTGGAAATATCCAAGTGGGAGGATATGGACAAATTTTTGTCCAACCGTTTCCAGACACTCGAAACAGTGTCTGGGTTCATAGGGAGTTCTTCGAAAGCGCAAAAACCGCAAAGTACGCGGAATGCCAACGAAACCCCTGCAAAAAGGCTTGGTACATACCAAATGTGACTAAACTACTGTGCACAAAGTGCAAATCGAATGCCCACAGATTGCGAAACTGTCCCCGTTTTCTCAAATTAACTCCGGTGGAATTAACTTTGTCAAATCCACCAAGGGCTGTTTGAACTGCCTATCTCCAGGACATACTGTGTCGAAGTGCACCAGTTCTTATGACTGCAACAAGTGCCACTCTCGACATAATACGCTCCTGCATGCGGAGTCTCTTCAGACGCAGGCAACCACCAGCCCTAATCAGTATCATGCTGATAATGCTGCCTCAACTTCAAAACAGGCACAAGAGAGACGGGAAGCTGAAAAATCTGTTTCGGCCATAAACAGAAACGTTAAATCCTGCCATGTGCATTCAAGCGCAGGTGTGCTGCTAGGGACAGCTCGAGTAAACATTCATCATAATGGTACAGACTTCCCAGCAAGAGCACTGATTGATTCTGGTTCGGAGTGCTCGTTTATGACAGAACGACTCAAACGCAGAATCAATTTACCGGCAAAAAGGATGCATGCTCAAGTTACGGGCATCACTAATGCCGTCTCAGCTCAAGTCAAGGAGGCATCCAATATTGAACTCCGTTCACCAGTGGACCCTTGCTTCAGCTTAACAACATCTGTTCTAATTCTAGCCAAATTAACTGGGAATCTGCCATATCGATGCTACGACTATGCAGGCTTTCCCAGACTTAGTCTTGGCAGATAAGCGATTCTACATCAACGAGGAAGTTGATATTATACTTGGCGGAGACGTATATCCGCAAATTATATTGAGTGGGCTGAAAAAGAATGTACTTAGTACACTTCTCGCCCAAGAAACGGTGTTCGGTTGGTTATTAACCGGGCGCATAGAAGCACCGAATCCAACCAGAAATATAGTGTCCTTTTACAGCGAAGTTGCTTTGGACAAAAAGCTTACAGCATTTTGGGAGTTGGAAAATCTTCCAAGAATTAAAAGCCCAAACGCAGATGACAAGTACTGCGAAGAGTTATATAGAGAAACTACGAGTCGTAGAGAGGATGGAAGATATGTCGTCTCTCTTCCATTCAGACAGGACTACCCAGATCAGATAAACATAGGAGGGTCTCTTAGGCGGGCGTGTTCACAATTTTTTAAAAATGAGACGCGGTTAGCAAAGAACCCGGAATTACGGAAAGAATATATGAGGGTCCTGTCTGAATACGAGACATTAGGGCATATGCGAAAAGTTACTGCCATTGTACCAGCCGATTCGGCGGACAATTACTTTTTGCCCCATCACGCCGTAGTAAAGGCGGAGAGTACCACCACTAAGGTACGCGTCGTATTCAATGCGTCGAGCCCAACGGCAAATGGCACAAGCTTGAACGACATTCTCCTGCCAGGCCCAGTACTACAATCAGATCTTCCAGTACATATACTGCGATGGAGACTGTACCGGTACGTTTTCAATAGTGACATCGAAAAGATGTATAGGCAAATTGGAACTATGATCACGTCAAATTCCAGCGGATTATTTATCGAACATCGCCTCAGGAACCCATAAGCCTTTACGAGTTGAAAACGGTCACGTTCGGGGTTAATTGTGCGCCTTATCTGGCAATTAGAACCCTTTTACAACTAGCAGATGAAGTAGAGAGTTCTCACCCTACAGCATCTAGCATATTAAGGGAAGGCATGTACGTAGATGACGTACTAGCGGGGGGACACACACTCGCATCGGCCATTAACGCGAGGAATGAGATTGGACAAGTCTTACTCTCCGCGGGCTTCCCACTACGAAAATGGACTTCGAATGGACTTCGACTCTTCGAGCCTTTAGGATGGCTTGCACCAGTGGTCATCGTGGCCAAAATTTTAATGCAGAACATCTGGTTAGAGGGCACCGATTGGGATGAACCAGTTTCGTCCAATACATTGGAACGATGGCAAAACTTCAGACATCAATACCACGAAATCGACAACATAAAGATACCACGATGGGTAAACTTTTCACCAGAAGATGATGTCGAAATACATGGATTCTGCGATGCTTCGGAAAAGGCATACGCTGCAGCTGTCTACATGCGAGTCAAAAGCAATGATGATATCTTCGTGAATCTACTCCTGGCCAAAACCAGAGTAGCACCAGTGAAGACCATCTCACTTCCGCGTTTGGAACTTTGCGGAGCAGTACTGTTAGCGGAGATGATGGAATCAATATTCCAAAACATCAAACTTGGACCAGTGAAACAGTATCTATGGACGGATTCCACCATCGTTTTGGCATGGATAAGGAAACCACCCTGTTCCTGGTCAACATTCGTCGCACACAGGATTACAAAAATCATCGACCTAGTCGGCAGCAAGAACTGGCTTCATGTCAATTCGGAAACGAATCCAGCAGACTTAGGAAGCAGAGGACTACCGGCATCGGATTTGGTCAACAATTCTTTGTGGTGGCAGGGACCTTCTTGGCTACAAGAAGACAATTCCCAATGGCCAGTACAAGAAAAGGAGTATAGTACATCCGTGGAGGAAAAGAGAGCGCAGGCCTACGCAATATCAACGCAAAAAGAGATCGAGATTCTTGACCGGTTTTCGAATTTACCGAGGGCTTTGAGGGTACTATCATATATTATGAGATTCTTTCGAAGAACTCATCCCAAGACAACAGCTTCCTTTCAGGAAAAATCGTGCCTAATCTCATCCGGTGAGATCAAGACCACGACGCAACTCTTGATTAAACTCTATCAGAAGCAACATTATAAGGAGGAATATGTAAACTTGAAGAAGGGACAGGTAATCGATAGGAAAAGCGAGATATTGCCACTCAACCCATTCATCGACAAAGATGATATTATTAGGGCGGGTGGTCGTCTTGGAGCGTCTCAAGACCTCGCTTATAACGAGCGCCACCCAATCATACTGCCATACAATTGTAGGTTGACGCGTCTGACTGTACAAATGATACATCAAATCTCTCTCCATGGGGAAAACCAACTGATGCTCCGTCTCATCCGCACCCAATATTGGATTCCGAATGTCAAGAACATGATTAGGGCCACCATCCATAACTGTAAGGTCTGCACCATTTATAAAAAAAGAGCGCAAACCCAACTGATGGGTACCCTTCCTTGCGAACGCACTACGTTCACCCGCGCGTTTACCAATACCGGGGTGGACTTTGCCGGGCCTTTCGACATTAAGAGTTACCGCGGTAGAGGATGTCGATTATCAAAGGGCTACGTTTGCCTCTTTGTTTGTTTCACGACTAAAGCGATCCATCTGGAAGCGACCAGTGATCTTAGCACCCCATCCTTTCTAGCAGCGTTTTCACGTTTTATCGCTAGACGAGGATGTCCGAGAAACATTTACTCCGACAATGGTACCAACTTTGTCGGCGCTTCACGATCTTTGAGATCTGAATTTAAAGCATTTATCTCGGAAGCCCGAGACAAGACTATCTCCAAGTATAGCCATCAAGCCATGACATGGCATTTCATTCCGGCCGGGGCTCCACATATGGGGGGACTCTGGGAGGCGGGCGTGAAGAGCTTCAAAAGCCACTTCAAGAAGTTAGCCTCGCCTCATAAATTCACACATGAGGAATTCCATACGCTGTTGTGCCGGATTGAGGCATGCCTCAACTCGCGGCCACTTAGTCCAGCCTCAAATGAGCCCGCGGACCTGGAATCCTTGACCCCTGGGCACTTCCTGACTGGAAGTCATCTCCTGGCTCCGCCAGAACCCGAGGTGAATGAGAGCCCTGCCTACATTATCAATAGGTGGCAGAAGCTCAAGGCTCTTCATCAAACCTTCTGCAGGCGATGGAAAGTGGAATACTTATCCGAACTTCAAAAACGAGTGAAGTGGAAGCATCCGAAACAAAATATTAAGGTGGGGGATCTCGTTGTCATCAAAGAAGACAACTTGTCTCCCAATGAATGGAGGCTCGGCCGAGTTACCCACGTACACCCCGGCGAAGATAACCGAGTGCGTGTAGTGGACCTCATGACCGAGAAGGGGCAGATCAGAAGACCGTTGGTCAAGCTGATTCTGCTCCCTATGGAGGGAATGGCTGGCGAGACGCCCGGGGCCTCATCTTAACCATCCCCTTCCATCACCTCCCTGCCGTTTTAACCGCCCCTATCCCAAAATTTTCCACCCTTCACTCGCTACCCTTAACGAGGACACCAGAAAGCCTACCGCAGAAGGGCGATCCATTCTGCCACAGAAAACGCGATTGCACTCCGACAATGGCACTCGATATCGAGGCCAAAGAAAACCTAACGCAGAAAGGCGGACCAATCTGCCACGGAAAAGCTATCCATCTGCCACGACAAGTTGGTAGCAGATGGTCCCACCCTCGTATACATATACATACATATATGTTCATTTTTTCAAATGTATACATATGAAAAAATATATTTTTATCACACCCAACAAGCAAAGTAAGCTTAGAAATAAATCTTTAAAAAGCTTTAATTATAAAACGTTTGAGAATAAGCTTTCTAAAAGTTTTTTTTCAACTTTATTCAAACCAGATTTGGTATGTTAATTAGCTATTGCAATAAAATAAATAACTAAGTTCTAGTCAAGAAATAATTCAAGTTGAAAAGAGGAAAAAATTGACAAATATTTTTATCTGAATTTTTATAAACATTTGCATTTCACTTTGAAATTGAAATAATTTGTAACAGTTTTTTCTTGAAGTTTATAGAAAGTTTACTTGAAACTTTCAAAGAAATTAAAACTACAAAAGCCTAAATATCGCTTATTGCAGCAAATTTATTTTGGAAAATGTTTACAGAAATGATTGTTGGGATGTTTGTTGGGTGCACATATTTCTATGTAATAATATAAATGACTTACCCTCTTCCTCCGGTGAGCATCGCCTATAGCGCTAATCCCATATGGCCCAGTGGCGCGCCAAGCCACCCTCTGTACTGCACGTTGCTCACGTACCTGAAAGTAGGACAAACTTTAGTATATATATTCCAGGGGGAAAGATATCTATATATGCAACATCAAAACATCAGAACAAAATCGCTAGGTAAAGGAGATGGCGAACGTGAAGTGAATTTTGGTAATTGTTACCTTGAGGAGACAACTACTAAAACCCGTCCGAAATTATCGGGAAAGGTACTAAAAGACGCGTTTTGACCCCGGTAACCATAATCCGGAAGCGGACTTTCGAATTTTTTTCTCAGTGAAGAGATATTTGAAATCAAAGTTGGAAATTTATTGTCATTTCATATGGTTGTTGTAATCACAGACTAGGGTGTACCGAAAGGTCGTCCTGAATAGGACGGTTTCAAATTTGATTGTCGAAGAATAATAAATCGACTCTACATAATTTATGCAAAAGGTGTTCTGCACAGAAATACTGTGGACCGAGTAGCCGTTGTTGGACCGACTAAGGGTTATTTTTTTAAAGCGCGACTGTGTACACATACTGTAACAAATTGCGAGCCAAAATAACCACTAGAATCGTATTTACATGGATCTGCGTGACGATTTTGTAGTTCGCCAGCCGTAATACATTCCTGCGCAGTAAGAAAATGCATATCAATGCATGTGGAAATGTTTCACTGTACCCTTAGCCACATCGTCAGTGATGTTGGTAAACAAACTTTTTGGCTATTTTCTACAAAGGTTAAATTACTAGGGTCCAAAATTCAAACAAATTTATTGGCTAGATTTGCTTCGGGTCGAAAAGGGATACATGAATGGAAGGACAAATGCTTTCCTAACTCTATTTGCGGCCTTTAAAACAAAAAAAAAAAAGCTTTTACCAGCTTGTGGTAAAGTGAAATAAGACAAATTTCAAATTTTAGAATTTTTTTTTTTATGTGTGGTCCCATTGAAAACTTTAACTAAAGCATTCCGATTTATGAGGAATGCCCCTGCTGTCACAAATGGTGGCCATAGATCGAAAGGATATTCACTGAGAGATACATACCAGTTACTAAATTTGTGTCTATGACGGACTGGCTGTAGTGCAAATCCAGCGTATATATAGTTCTTTAGACGATTTACAGAATGAACACTTGAGTTGGGTTCCGTATACAAATTTGGAGTTCGTCGATACGTAGTAATCATCGTCGACAAAAATCGCTTTCCAGGCAGAAGTTAAGAGACCACTGCATACCCATAACCGTTTTAATGGTATTATTGAAGTAAGTGTCAAGGAAGTCCATTTGCACTATATCTTTGTGATCTTTAGATTCGATAGCAGCAATGTGTTGTTTAGTTATATCTTCGCTAACTCCAAGCAAGAACACCCGTCTTATCTGCACGTCAGAGAAGCGATGTTCGTACCCCCATGTACGGCGAATGCTTTGTCGGCGATCAGTATTGTCAACTGGCGATTTTACTATTATTGTCAATTTGGGTGCTGCCGTGCCGCATTTGCCTGAGGCATTATTTATAAACGAGTAGTTCAAATCAACGGACGCTACCGAAGGATAATCAAAATATCGGACATAGTCTATTTCGCTGTAATGCTTTATGATTCCAACATAATCCACTATGTACAAAGCTATTCCCATGATAACAATATTTTTCAAATAAATCTCGGACTGCCGTCCCATCTTACACAAATGTTGAATTTAGAAAACAAAGATGTCCAGCTTTTGTTGCAGCAAAGATGACGGTTTGCAAAAGGCACGTATTTTTGTTCTAGTTATAGCGAGGCACTGATTCCTGACCTGAAAAGAAAGAAAACGATTAATATTTGCATACAAACTATATATGGTTCCTAAGTAATTTGCGCTGCTACCGAATCGATACAGAATTTCGGGCAGCGCTAACAAATACTTACCTTCCCCAACATGTTTCCATGCGCCGGCCAGGCGATCCTCCAATGTGATGTTACAGCTCCATTTACCATTGTCCATCTGAAAAGAAAAGAAAATTAGTCAAATACAGTTTAAAATTAAAATTTACATTTTTACTTACCTCTGCTGCTGACCCACGCGTGCCGGAAACAAGAAAATCATGAATTGTTCCAATTCAATGAATTTTCTTTGTTTCTTTTTCACGATTTTGCAAATCGTGAGTACACACATATAGATGTGTGCAAAAAGTTCAACCATGACGCCATATGAGTTCTCATTTATATGTACATATATATATGCACAATTTTACCACCACGCTAGTGATGCGATATTTTAGTCAGCGGGTACCGAAATCCCGATCTGCCGAAATCGGTACCATTCACTGCGGGATCAATAGGGTAACGAAATCTACGTTCGTACCCGACCAGTGAAGATGCCGATTATGTTAAAATACAAGACTAATGCGGGTCGATAAGTTTTCCAAAAATTTTTTTTTTAAAAAAAAAAAAGAGGGGATTTTTTTTTTTTTTGTTTCTTTTCTCTGCGTCGGAGACCGCTTGGACGTCAGAGTACAACGAAATCGCCGAGCCGAGATCGGAACCACGGCCGTTCCGACCGGCGCAGGGAGTATCGGACCCACTGCCGTTCCGACCCCTGCTATCCCACGAGCGACGCAACTGCGAACGCTACATCGCGCGCCCACTGAAATAGCAGCAAACGTCGACTGGCCACTCTGCCGCGCCAGCGACAATCGCCGCACACCTACGGACGAGCGTAGACTTGCCTCCCAGCCGCGCCAGCTACGCATCAACGCGCACTTCGACGGTAGACTGGCACTTCAGCCGCGCCAGCTACCACAGACTTCCAGCTTTTCTCGTTACAAAAAAATAAATAATATATATAATTTCCTGGCAATAAATGTACAGCGTTTCATATTTTAAAGTTTCTCCCTCCTACTCCTTAGCTCTAGGTACGGAACGACGGAGCCACCAGAGACAACAATCCAAACTTCGGGAAGCAGTTCGGAGGTATACGGCTGTGACAGCGCCAGCCGGCACTCACCATCCTAGTTTAAGTCCTTAGCTTAAGAGGATGCGCGGTGGGAAATCCTGGGGCGGGGTAAGATGTTGCGTATCGCAAGGGGGCCTACATGTTTAGGCGAGATGCCTAAAGTCTTAAAAAATGGGCCACCCTAATGTAACTTTAGCGCCCTTCCAATCACTCACACCAACCCACCCACCTGTGTGGGCATGCATGCATATTCGGGTTTTGTCAGCACACATATACGGGGGTGTGCATGTGTGGGTTCACCTCCCCTTAAAACCGGAGGATAATTTTCAGGTTCAACGGTTGTCCTCGATTGCAAAACCGTCTACTTTTCCAGAGACAGTCGACACGACCACATCACAGCCAGCCCAGGATTCTTCGCCCGCATCACTTATTTGTCAAGGTAAACTCATTGTTTAGAATTATATTTTATATAAATAAACGGCCACTTTTTTTATAACGAGAATTCTCGTTGTTTCTTGTTTATTTTCTATTTTCGAGCACAAATTCGACCGCCGTGCTTTTGAGCCACCGCCGCTCCAAGTTAGCACCAAGCTCGAATTTACAAGGTGAATAAAAAAAATTTTGATAAAATAAAAAAATTTATGTATTTCTTTCTACCCACTGTACAGTCACACATGTACAATACATACTCTCTCTTTATAAATCTTACATATGTGTAAGTATACAGCTCTCTCCCTCTGTCCTTCAGCCCACATACCTACATCTAGCATATTGCTCATACGAGCCGCTTTGCCCATTGCTCCTCAAACCATGGAAATATTACTGTTTTCATTCTCGCTCTCCTAGAGCAAAATGAGTGAGAGTATACTGACATTAAAATATGGCTCCTTGATAAAACTGACTGAGAGTATAAAGATATAAGGCGTGACTTCATGGTGGCCAATTACCCATAAAAAATTACCATTTTAATTTCAGAATTTAAGAAAGAAGTACTTTTTATGTGGCTAATGGGCTAAAGCAAATTTTACATAAACATTAGGTTTTAGTACCTACTTTCAAAATTTTTTTGCTTAAAAAGCTAATAAGTAAAGTAGAAAATTTTAGCAACTGTGTCTAAAAGGAAAACATTTTCACAAATGGTACAAGGCAGCCGGCGAGGGAATGTCACTGAATCAAAAAAAAAAAATCAAAAACCACAAAATCCACAGGTAAAAAATCTACAAATACTTAATCCAAAAAATCAAAATCCCCACACTGTTTCTGGAAGGCAGTGCACTATGGTCGGAAACATCACTTTTCTTGGCCAAAACTATTAAAACTTAAAATAACGGAATTTTTAACTGGAACTTGAAGTTGCAGTATAATTTAAGTGTTTTTGTATAAAATAATAAATTTTTTTTTTTAAATTATCAACATTTAGAATTAAAATTAAAAAAAAAATGTTTACATAAAATTTTTGTTTCTTTTCTTTCTGAGTTTTTATTTTTTTTAGTTCTAAATGAGAAAATATACGATACTTACGAGTAAATATGTTGTTTCTGGAAATTGAAAATATAATTTACACACGTATTTACGAAAATATTAAAATTTTATTAAACTCTTTAATTTAAATACAATTCATTATCTAAAAATGTATTTTCCTGTTCAAGTTCTTCTGGATAATCGTCCTCGTCGCCCTCGTCGTCATCCATATTTTCTAAATTCTCAGTCGCACATGTTTCACCGATATCCTCACAATACAATAATTCCTTTACTTCTAGTGGCAGCGTTAAACGCTTCCTTTGGCGCACACGTGTATTTAAGCGAAGAGATGAAATTAATGGATCCGATGTGTCAAGAGCTCTATGAAATACATCGAAAAGATTATCAATGCGGCTAGTCTTACGTGCATGGTGCAGTCTGTCGCTTTTATATATTTTGTTTCGTGACTCAGCTGCATCCTCTCCGAAGTAACCGACAGGAAGTGGTGTATTCTGCATTATTTGCTTTGAGTGAACTATAACTTTATGTACTGTGGGAGTCATTGACAACCAGGGGTACTTGCTTTGATATAATTGACCAGTTTGAAAGCAATACTCTTCAAATTTATCCAAATTTAGGGAAAATTTACAAGATAAACCTATTAATATTATTCTCATTCGAAATATTAATTCAGTGTCTATTCAAAAAATTTACTCAAAAACCGCAAAAAACCGCAAATCGAGATAAACATTTTCAAAAACTAAACACTTCAAAGTAATTTTGGTTTTTAATCTTATGCTTAACACTCCTAAACAAAATGTGTTAAGCTTACTCAGACTTAAAAAATAAAATAAATTCCAAAATGTTAAAGACTTTTGGAAAAAGTTATTTTATTTTTTAGAGTATCCAACTTTTGAGTATTAAATTTTACAAAATTAATAAACTTACCATCACCTTCGTGTTCCATTTAAACTTTTATTTAACACGCTTTGTTTTCAGCTTTAACAAGCAATTGAAGTAAGCACTATAAAACACCGAACGCAATTATGTTTACAAATGAAGCAAACAAATTCAACTTCGATGACTCACCGAATAACGGTGAATTGCATATTACAACAACAAAATTCATTTTTGATTGTTTTGGAGCGTTGACTACTAGATTTCAGAAACAACAACATATTTCGGGACTGCAAACATTTTGACTTTTGGCCAACGAAAGGAAATTTCCGGCCATAGTGCAGTGGCACGAAATCCACAAGCACAAATCCCCAAATTATTTAATATATATGTAGTTACATACATACATGAAAGTTAAGGACTGCTAGTCCTGATTCACCAAAAAAATAATTTTGTTGGGCCAACACTCCCAGAGTCTCTAACGAGATACAATTAGAAACAACACATTTTAAGAGTTCACAACACTTTATTGACTATACTTAAACAAGATAAATGAATCTAGAAGGGTTTCCGTCCCGAAATCGACTGAACTAATTGTTGACAGCCCGTTTCCTGTGAATAGGTTTAACCGTTGGTTCCCACAAGTGTAATGCAATAATTAAGTATTAGTCGCTGCTACTCACCATGGCCTTCAATTAAGGTGTTAGGTTGCAATGCGCGGCAGTTCGATGTTAGAAATGTGATTATGCTTACTCAGGGTCATTTTCGCAGTGGCGCGTTAACTTACAATTAACAGTTAACTCTCGATTTTTAAGTTGAAGTGTAAGTAAGTCTTCCAATTTACTCACTATAATCTATGCCCACACCAGCTCAGAATGATTGCAGGTTATAACGTTCCTCCACCTGTCACTTGCTTTTTTGAGGAAGAAATTTCTTATTAAGAGATTGCTGGTCGCGAGCGGCATAACTAAACCCTTCCAGGACTGTGAAAGCGAAGTAAGCTCGTCTGCTTTCTCATTTCCTGATAACTGAGTAACTCATTGAGAGATTTGGCTGCTTGACTATCTGAGAATATAAAGACATAACCGTTGTTGATATTCTCTGTCTTCAGTAGTTCTACAGCTTCCTGTATAGCGTCCCCTTCTTCCTGAAATACACTATGGGTAAGCTAATGATTATATTTACTTCCAGCTGACCAGCGTAAACTCTGCGACTGATCGTCAAGCTTTGATTCGTCTGTGTACTGTAGTTAACTGTGCTTTATAAGTTAACTCGGCATTGTGAAAATTGCCCTTGGAGAAGCAAAATAAATTGTATCAAAAAAACCAGTATGATAAATTTATGGATTAAAAAAGCTTAAAAATAAAATAAAAATACATGTGAAACAGGTGACATATGAAAAAGGTGATAAAATTAGATATCTACCCAAAATTGTTATCGAATAGAAGTACCATTGTTATTGAATAGAAGTACCAAAGGCAAAAGAACTGAGAAAATCAAAGAATTATACATATTGTGACGATTATTCTCAAGCATGTACCATCTCTAAGTTAGAGACTCTAACTCAATAACACTCCCACTATTAGTTAAACAACAGAGATGACGACGGCTACTCTTATGCATGCAAGCGTGTACCAAGAAAAAGGAAGAGAGATGGCGCGAGTGGTTGCGAATACAAGGCAAAGAGGAGATGTCAATAAATAACACCGACCCTTTGAGAACACGAAGAACGAACAACCACGAAAAGTCTCGGTGCTTGGGCAAGCACCCTGTCGGACTATATAAGGCAGTGACCAAACAAGACAGGTTGATCAGTTTATTTTCAAGCGTTTAACAGTGAACCATTGTGAAGTTACCAAACTCTTAACTTTGTATTCCGTTT
The DNA here is from genome assembly GCA_949987695.1 of Merzomyia westermanni. Lineage (NCBI taxonomy): Eukaryota > Metazoa > Arthropoda > Insecta > Diptera > Tephritidae > Merzomyia > Merzomyia westermanni. The sequence continues at coordinate 80,786,935 of OX465288.1, forward strand.
ATTACTAGTAAATAAAACTAGCTATTACTTACAATATCTGTGCGTGTGTTTATTTGACTTCATAGTGATCGAACGCAGGATTAATAATCGAAGACTCATCGAATTCGTCACAATTGGTGTTAGAAGCGGTATTGTTAAATAAATATCAGTGATTTCAAGGATAACAACGACATGGTGAAACTGAATAAATTAAAGATTCAGCAACTCAAAAATGAGTTGGAACAACGCGGACAGCCCCGATTGCGAGAGGCTATTGAAGCGGAAGGAACTAACGTGAAGAATATGTGTTCATCTTGTGGAAGACATATCGACAAAAATTGAAAAGAAGAATGAGTTTTCTAATCCAGTGGCAAATGTGGACACAAACATAATATTGGCTGTATTGACTCAGATGTCGACCAAAATGGAAGAACAGAAGACACACATGTTATCTGAAATTTCAGCTCAACTAGAGGAACAGGAGGCCCGCTTATCGTCGAGAATTGCATTGGAGCTGGAGGCACAGGAAGAACGAATGGCATCACAGCTAAGAATGCGAGACTCAAAAATAACTGAAGTGCAGGAGGTATTCAGAGAACGGCAGGACAAAATTGAGGCTGAAGTAGATACACTGAGAGGTCCAGAAGTTGCAGCTAAATCGTCCAACTGCTTCAACGAGTATTTCCAATGTAAAAACCCAATCTTTTGACGGTTCTCTTCCTTTCCAGGTATTCAAGCTATAGTTTGAGAAGACGGCAGCTGTAAATAACTGGGGCACGGAAGACAAAGTTGCTGCACTATTCGTGGCATTGAAAAGTCCTGCGGCTAAAATCTTGCAGACTATTCCTGGGGGCGAACGGAATAATTATGAGGCATTCATGGAAGCAGTTGAGAGACGCTATGGCAGCGAGCATCGAAAGCAGATTTACCAAATAGAGCCACAAAATCGCTTCCAGAAGGCTAATGAGACTTTGCAGAAATTTGCGTCGCACATCGAGAGGTTGGCCCATCAAGCAAATGCAGACGCACCTGTAGAGTACACAGAGCGGGTAAAAATGCAAACTTTTATAAATGGAATACGTGATGTGGAGACGACGCGAGCCACATATGCAAATCCAAAGAGATCTTTTGCTGAGACGGTATTGCATGCTTTGACGCAGGAAACAGCCTCGCTTTTGAGTAAACCTGCAAACAAGGCTCATCGCGTAAAAGTGGAAACCCCTGCTTGAGTAGACAAAATTTAGGAAGCGTTGAACGGAGTACAGAAAAAAAGTGATGGTGCCATTAAATTCTTTAAGTGCGGAAAACCGGGTCACATAGCACCTTATTGCGACACTGGCTCCATTAACCCCAGCAATTCAGGTGGACGAAAGCACAGAGCTGAAGGAGATGAGCGAGATGAATGCCCCATAATTTCTGTGTCACAACTCGGAAGGAAAGCGAGTCATGCTCCTCGACCATTGGCTTTCATGGACACGTGCCTCCTGAAGAAGATTCGGCAAGGCCAGGAGCAAGATCCAGATTTGGCACGTGTATTGAAAGGACTGAAGGAAAACAATCAGCCAAGACGAGAAGAGATGGTCGCAGAGAGTCGCATTGCAAAAGGAGACTGGGCACAATGGAGTAGTTTGAAGCTAATATCTAGTTGTTTGCATCGGATATGCGAAAGTGAAGATGGTCAGAATCATCGAGCACTTATTATTGTTCCCAAGGCAAGAATTCCAGATGTTATCAAAGCGTCGTATAGTTGCCTAGATGGAAGGCACATGGGAATAGAGAAAACTCTGAAAGAAGTAAAGCGGCGGTTCTATTGGATTGGTTGCAGACAATTTAGCGGCCATGTTCCGAGGAAGCAACGCAACTTTGCAGGAATGTTTGCCGCGTACCACTGGGAACGAAAGTGAAGGCACAAATCCATGCGGGATTAGGGACAAACAAAACGGTTGGAATATGTGACAACTTAATGCATTGTGGTCAGCAGGAGCGGATTGATGTCAGAGTCTCAATCCCTGGAGGAAATCAGGTTTAATAAAGCAGCGTTTGGGAGGGACAATGTGTCTGATCGGGATGATCAGACTTAGGTGGAGGGCAGTGTGACGATTATTCTCAGGCATGTACCAACCCTAACTCAATAACACTCCCACCACTAGTTAAACACAACATAGATCACGACGGCTACTCTTATGCATGCAAGCATACCAAGGAAGAGGAGTGTGTGCGAATACAAGGCAAAGAGGAGATGTCAATAAATAACGCCGACCCTTTGAGAATATGAAGAAAAAGTGCTCGGTGTGTGGGGAAGCACCCTGTCGGACTATGTAAGGCAGGTTAATCAGTTTATTTTCAAGCTTTTAACAGTGAACTACTATGAAGTTACCAAACGTGAATAAAACTAGCTATTAGGTTCAATATTTGTGCGTGCGTTTATTTGACTTTATAGTGATCGAACCCAGGATTAATAATCGAATTCGTCACAATATTTATAACATTTTCACCCATTCAATAATATATACATACATGCATATATGATTTAAAATGAAAATACTACTTTTACCTTTTCACAATATTTTAGGTTTTTTCGGCTGCATGAGCTAAAGCTGTATTGCAAAAGGTCATGAAACCCGGTTTTTCTGAACTTATTGAAAATACCTTCATAGTTTGACTTATTTATAAGTGAAAGTAGCTGTGTTTATAAATTTTAATAAAACTGGTAAAATTAGTTGATGCTTATGCGTTTTGTACCTTTTTCATTTGGAGCCTAATATATTTTCTTCTAGCTTGAGGCAACACTGCCAGCAACTCTGAGAAGAATTTCGTTTTCACACGATTTTATGAAAAATGTGCATTAGTACGATTTTCTACTACTATTTCCTCTAATACTTTTACAATACTTCCTGAAATATTTATATAAATATATGACAAAATAAATCGGCTTGAATGCACTGCTTAACATAAACTCGACCTCAGTCTATTGTTATCCCGTTTTTCGTAGTTCTTGCCAAAAAACGTAGTTTTTTGTTATCGTATACTCGTATTGGGAATTGATTTTCGTGGTTGAGAGAGAATTTTGTTTTCAGAACTCTACTATTTCCACAACGTTGTTGCGATGAATATCATTTGAGGCGAAGCGTACGTTGTTTTATATGTGTTTCTTAGTCCTCTGATACAAACGCCTCACCCAGCACTCGCTGGCTCTGAAAGTGGTTTAGGAGCCAAATATTGGCCCGTCCCCGGTTTGGAGTGTATATGTATACATAGGTGTATGGAAATGAATACGACATTTATTTTGAAGTCCTGCAAATTTAGAAATACAAGTTCGAGTAATATTACAGAGAGAATATATCGACAGCTGAGGGAAAGATCACCCTCTTTCAAAATATTTTTCAAAAACGCCCTATCTCAGAATTTCTTTGAATAACGCCCCACCTCAAAACTGTTTTCAATAACGCCCTATTTCAAAATTTGGTTTACGAACGCCTTATCGCAGAATTAGTTTCAAAAACGCCTTGTTGGAAAAAATTCTGAGATAGGGCGTTTTTGAATCAAATTCTGAAATAGAGTGTTATTCAAACAAATTTTGATATAGGGACTTTTTGAAAAATATTTTGAAATAGAGTGATGTGAAGGTAGTGTTGCCGGCCTACCACACCGAAGGTCCATGGTTCGAGCCCTGGTACAGGTAACATCAAAAAGTGATTTGAAAAAAGTTTTTCAAAACGGGGTCGCCCGTCGGCAGTGGTTTGGCAAACTCTCCGAGTGTATTTCTGCCATGACAGGCTTCTCAGCAAAAATTCGTCTCCTTTGTAGATGCCGTTCGGAGTCGGCAAAAAACTGTAGGTCCCACCAATTTGTAGGGAAAATTCAAATCGGCACACCACAAATTGGAAGAGAAGCTTGGCGCAAAAATCTCTTAGGAGGTTTATGATGATATACCTGTTGTATATCGCGCCATAGAGAGAGAGAGATCTTCCACTCAGCAGTCGATATGAGATGATCGAAATTTGTAACATGGCTGAGTGCTGAGAACTTTCGAGAATGATGTGCTTTGGTTAGGTAAAAATTCACCATATTTGAATTGACCATCTTTGTATATTACTTTATTTATTATTATAAATAAATAAATTATTTGTTAAATATGTTAGGCCCAAGCAATGCCCCTAACTCATACGGACATATCCATACACATTACCATATCTTTACGAAACAGGCAAGCAATTGATTGTATGTGGCCGCCGGTGTTAGCCTAATAATATAAAGATAATGGGTTCTGGCCAAGTCTATCTAAAATCAACCTCAAAAGTTATCGATGTTTGAATTTCCTGATGATATTCGGTCAAAATGAAGTTTGATTTCGCCGAAAACCGCCCTGTAAGTATCTGCCAAATTTTCAGTTGCTGAGTTTTTACGAGGGCCACTGCAAAAGTTCGCGGATTCTAGTTGGTACGTCCTGTATTGCCGGAGTTGAGCGATGGTCATACCTGTAAAATTTGACAACAGTTGACATATCAATTTCAAACTAATTTAATAAGAGTAATAATTGCGTGAAAAATTTAAATTTCGAGTCCTGATTTCCGAGTGATGAACTTTTATGACGTTAGATACTGTTTAACATCGCAACCATGTGTGGAAAAACTTAGTTCATTATTTGGCGATGAAGCACCATCCAAAACTATGGTTTACACATGGCTCCGAGAATTTAAGCTTGGGAGACCAACGTACGGGTATTCCAAAATGAACCCAAGCCGACAATAATGGGTATTCTTGCAACTTTTGCATTAGAGGATCGAAGGAGACTTAATGTTGACTACACTAAACTAAATGTATACTACAATTCGTTTTCCGGAAGTTTAGCTGAAATCAGAAGGAACAACATAAGCCGGCGAACCATTCTTCAGAATGATAAGCGCTTACACAGCACGATGAAAAGTTTTTGACCAGTAACAACAACCAATTAATCAGTGCTGTCATGGAATCCAAGTCGCTTTTGCATTTTATCGGAATTACAAACCAATATTGATTCCATTGGGTGCCATGAAACCGTATTGGTTTTTCTCTTTCTCAAATCAGTTGTTTTGTACATTTGTATGTGTATCGGAATTTTAATGCAAATTTCTTTGACGAAATTTTATAAAAAATTAATTGTTTGCTACATTACCATGGCGCATGCAGTTGTAGCATTTAGGTTATTGGAAGAAGGAAGTTGTGGGAAATATTGCAACAACCCACTTGAGCTGCCGGAAACAGCATAAGTACATTTATTTTGATGTGCGCTTATAAATACCTATAGCATATTTGCAGCTTCAAAGCGTATCATCGCCTAAACAAAGATGCTTTTCGAATGGTACTTGTCACCATTAACGGGCACTTCGCACATTCGAAAGTTCCACGAGTACTGCAGCTAGCAGCTTCGTTGCGATTTAGCTGAAGGATCTTATCAAAGTGTAGGTAGAAGCACGGTGTGAATGATTTTGGATAATGTGCTTACGATTATGATTCAATTAATTTCGCCGCAGGGGCTAAAAGGAGAAATTGACAGCAACGAAAAACGCGGATCAAGATACTTGAATTTTTATGTTTTCCACTAGTAATGATTAAAAATATAAGTCAATTAATATTTATTTTTAGAAGAAAACAACCATTTACTTACATTTTTACAGAATCTTCAACTACAAGTAAAGAAATCTTTTAAACAAGCCAAATCAAACAGCTGTAAGGTGCTTGGTTTGTTTACGATGGCAAAACCGATATTTTCGGTTTCTGTGAGACCTAAATCCGGCACTAATTCCAATTCGAACAAAAAACACTATAACATTGGATTTCATGACATCAAACCAATTTTTTTAATGACTCATTAATATTATAGCGAGAACCTTGCTCATGGGGACAATATCCAGCCAATCTATTTGGCGAAAAATTGCCTGTTTTGTGTTACTCCTACTAATTTGGAAAAACTGACGAAATTACAATCTTGGTCGGAGACTAATTGGCAGGGAAGGAGGCTAATGCTTTGAAACTGCTTAATAGCTTCGAAAATGTATTGTTCCATAGTTTTACCATTGCAGGCCTTGTGCACAAAAAAACATACTAAAGGATGTGTCCAAGACTTCTCACCGATTCCTTGGACAAGTAGTGTTGAAACACTAGAACCTACTCCGGAGGTACGATTTTCATCGCCGTAATCCTTCAGTCCTATTATGGGATCTCTACATCTATCATACTGCAAGTGGACTTTCAAAGACATCTCGTCACAACAAATAGAAACGTATTTTTATTCTTCTTATGCGTATATGCTGTAAGAGCTACAGTCAGGTAACACGACCAAACTTGAACGAATTGCTCTAATGTCCAACTGAAAATAGGCTTTAAATACCTAAAGTAATAGGTGACAATGCTTTTAATTCACTGTCATATCTATACCCTTTAGGAGTTCAGGGTGCGTTTTGAATGCACTCCCACATAACTAAACATGTGGCGCTAACCTGCTACATATATCTTCAATATAGTCATCATGGTATCTGTATACCGACAAATCTTTCTGATTTTTTTAAATCTACTGCTCTCCTTTCTAATATTGTCACCTTATTAAACAGTTCCAATTCTTCACTTTGGGTATCTACTACTTCCCGATACTTTTGTTTTCGAGGAGTCCCATCGGTTAACTACGAATCAGTCTGGGATTGACGACTATTGGCCGAAGTTTTTTTTAATTTGGAAATATGTAAAGAGGAAGAATCTGGGTATTCTTCTGGATTAAGAAACTCCCCAAATTTCGAAAATCAAATGTTTTTTTATAATTATATAGAACATGGTCGAATTTTATAAATTTTCAAGACACCAAATAATCTATTGACTAAAATTGATAGCTCACAGTAGTCGAAACATCGAGTACAGGATGGACTTACACTTATATGACTGTTTCTCACTCGTAAGAAACCACAACAATTGTAACAAAAAAGGCCCGACAACTAGATGCATCATCAATTCGCACAAATAATTCATATGAATTAAATAACCGGATAACTTTTCAGTTCACTTTGTAAAAGTTTACTACTTTCATAGGCATACCCGCTATTCTAACCGATAGTGCTCCCACAGGGAATATCAGCTGTGTGTATTGTGTATTTGATTTACGAATGTAAGTTTCGATAGTATTTTAACGTTTGGTTAATTTAAATGGTTTGCATAGATATTTTGCCATGCAAAAATGCACGACCATTTGCACATGGTTGTGTACTGCTAACGCGCAGACCACTACCCGGAATATATAGTAACTTTAGATAGAAATCAGCCGATTGATGATAAAGTTATCTTTAAAGAAACCTTCACAGCAGATGACCAAATTTTCATTTCTCATGGCAGCTACAAGATGAGGCGAGTCCAAAACGGAATTTACCACCACAAAAAGTGCCTGCTTCTTAATTACTAACTCTGTATGTCGATTCTGTAACTACTTTAACGCCAAGTGTTAGCGTTAACTTCGCTTAACACCGTTTTTAACGCGTTTCCCTATTCACTAACTTTTAACCCCACGAAAAGTGTTAGCTAACACTTTTTGTGTGGTTAGCTGTCGCAAATTATTTTCGAGGTGTTAACAATTGCGTTAATATATTTACAAGTGTTTTAGCGTTTGGAAAAAGTAAAAAAAATTAGTTTTGAGTTTTTTGCATGTAATTTAGTGCAAAATACGGCGAAAAGAGAAGTATTGCCATATTTTATCACCATCAAGAGTCAGCTGTTTAGCGACGTTCAACGAAAATCGACACTGATGATGTCCCAACGCCGAAACCGGTTTGTCTCAAAACCAAATTTGACAAGGGATGACGAAAAATCGTTCCAATATACATCAAGCGTTGAAGGAGAGTTACAGAATCGCATTTTCGTTAAGAACAAACGCCAAAATTTGGCGATAAGCTTAACGCTCGGCGCGCGGTTAAAAGTTACAGAATCGGCCTACTGATTTGGTCTCAATTTCAAAGCTTTGCGTAATGAATTTGGACAAGCAAAACCAGACAAATTCTGACTTCTGCAAGAAACACCACTTCTGGCAGATACAACTTTTAAATTGTGAAGGATTTTTCTTATAGCTGTTACAGGTGAGGCTTTAGTTTGCATTCCGGTGTTCACCAGGAGCTCAAAAAGAATCCCACCGATTGGTTGCAGAGATGTTTAATTATTTGCCTTCAAGGGCGCCTCAATTTATATATTTATTTAATACTTTGTATGTGTGAGAATTAGTAATAAAATGTATCTGTTGTGCAATTTAAACAAATTATTAGCTGTCGGCTATTTGACAATAACCACTATAACTGTGATTTCATTAACCAATTCAGCTAATAAAATTAACCACATGTTAGCCATTTCGGTAACCATTTCAACAAATACTTTTAACCAAATGTTAGCCAAAACAATAACCAACTGAACAAATAATTTTCACCACAGTTTAGCCAAAACATAAACTATTTCAAAACATATTATCAACTATATGATAGCCAAAACATTAACCAGTTTTTGAAAGGAAAATTTTCGAAACTTGGAAAGCACATGTGGTTAAAATCTTCACATGGCCTGAACCACATTAGCTACTTTTTACACCGTTCGAGAATTTAATGAAACCAAGTCTTTAGGTACATTGCTAACCGGTATCTGGTTTGTAGGGCTATAGTTTTAATATATGTTTTCCACAATGTACATATGTATGTGCATTAGTAGTGGGAATATTTTCGAATAAATACTGTTCGAATAAACGAATAAGTTTCAAAAAATTTGAATAGTAATTATTCGAATAATTTATCCGTTTATTCGAATAGTGGCATTTGAATAGTAATATTCGAATAGTGGTGTTATTAAAAATCAGGGAAATGTGTCACGAACCTAAGATTAAAAACTAGAATTTTTTGGAGTATGCACTTTTGTAGCCCACTGAATTTTGGTATTATACCAAAAAACAATTTTAGTTTTAGTAAAATTTTCGCAGGAAACGACTGTATGTCCACTTGTCCGCCACTGTATTTTTCGAGTACTTACGCTACGGGTTAGGGGTTTAGGATATGCCCGAGGTAGGCATACCGATCGTAAGAGGCGACTAGTATGCACGAAGGTAATGATGCAACTCGATGGTTGATCTACGAATATGAGGCCTCTAACCTCTCATTACCCATTTTATCCTTTCTTACAGAAAGAGGGGTGACATGACCTAGAAGGTTTCTCTGGTCATAAATCGCTACCACGACAGTCGGGCAGTACCGCAAAAGAGTACCGGAGCGTACCGTGTTCAAATCCGGCCAAGGACTGTTAATTCGACAACACCTCCAACCTTCGGGGAGTGTTTTGGTCGCTACCCCAACTACAACAACAACAATACTTACCGAGTTGAGCACAAGAAGGTTTTTCTTTCAAAAACTTTGCTCACTATTTTATTTTTGTTTGGTTTTGTTTTACATAATATTTTGAATTGTCAAAAAAACCGTTGAGTGGCTCATTCAAAATTGTGTCAGATTGTCTGGGATGCCTAGGCGCAATGTAGGCAAGGTTGCATGAACATTAATTTTTTTAAGAAATTTATTTTAAAGCAAATGAAATATCTTTGTATATTTAAGACATTGCAATTAAGTGAATTGATTTAGTTTAAAAGATTATTTCATGACATCAACATCGTAATTAAATCACACCAATGACACGGTATAAAATAAAGGTACATAGTGACAATAAAGTCGATTCTGAGGCGAGAAAGCATCTAATATAAACTAATTGTGATATGTGTCAAAAAATCCGAAAGTGTTTATAGACAATTTTTCTGTTACTAAAAACGCGCAGATTTGAAAACTAGAAATAAAAGCTTAAATGAAATGGTTTGTTTGTTTCGAAATAATATTATTTTTAAATTAAATAATCGCTCATTGTTTTTCTAATAATTTTAAATTTTTATTGTTAACGGATAGTTGAGAGATTTCTCTTAGCTCAGTTTTGTTTAAACTTTTACCAAACTTAAAGAATCCGAGATAATGTTTTCCCTCTATCGCCGAACATCCCTCTGAAACTATACAAAAAAATAATTTTTTGTCGTTTATGCACTTAATAAGTAATACTTTTGTTCTTAATATTTTAATTTGAGAACTAAAAAAAAGATATAATTTGCCCCTTCAACCTATAAGAGCTTCCATTATAATTGCTGTAATAAGGGTACTATCGTAGCCGAGAAATCTATTGACGGGCACACCAAACATTCATTCATTTTAATAAAGAAACCAACAACTTATGTTTTTCTTGCATCAGGAAAAGCTTATGATTTAATGGTACCAGTAAAACAAAATTATCTAAGGCAAGCTCAAGATAGTATTATCGTAGAGTATATGCCATTTGACCAAGGCACATGCAGTTCACCAACAGCAAATGTTGAAGATGATAGTGTTAAGGAGTATGACTATGTACCATAACCATAAGGTTAAACAAAGTTATTCACTTTGCCTCCAGTAAAATTCTCACTCTGGGACTTATGGGGGGTTTGCACAAACCGAATTAGCTCCCTGGCTGGTAGGCATACAAACATTCTTCAATGGGTAAAACAGCGAAAAATCTATAATGCCATATAACATATCATGCTCGTCTCCGCATAAAAATAGGTTTTTAGTTTTTACAAACCCGATTGGGACCACTTTGTGCTACCTTTATAGATAGTCTACTTTATACTAATTTACTCATATAGAATATTTACGAATTCTAATTTCAGATCACTGGAAACCCCTTGATAACATTTTATATGCTGCTTTCGATACGAAATTGGCGCTGAGCTTAAACTCATTCCAAAGTGGTATTACCAAAAGCGTAGAAATTTTCAAACTGCTAAAACTTGCAAATAAAAGTTGTGAACAAGTACTTAAAGGTGGTATTAGTTTATGGCAGTTGATCTGCAAAATGCGGGCTAGTTTATTTAGGTAAGCTGTTTAACATATTTTGTGAACTGAACTTAATTTGCATTCTTTTTATAGACAATCGGATCGAATTATTGTGCGCAAGGTTGTACGTGAATTTGTGTACGAAGACGGGGTTCATTGCCCTCTTGTAATAACAACTGAGTTTCAAATCGAACTACGGAATATTCAAACTTTATCTTTCAGAGATATAAAAGCGCCGCCATTATATGCGTTTAGTAAGCAGTTGGAGTCTTTGCCGCACGGCATAGATTTTTTGAAAGTATTTCTGGAAAACCCCACACATTACTTGCACCGTCGAGCACTACAATAAGTCTTCTAAAATGCTTACTAAAGTTAATAGAAGTTTGTACATCGTTTACTTGTAAACCTGTCATTCGTTATTTACAATGAGAGGCACTTATAAATATATACATTGACAAGAGCCGTTGGAATTTGTAAAACGATTAATTCTCCTTCTTAAAGTGGTCATCTAACCGCCTGGGCGATTTTCACCGTCCAACATAGCTCGCCAGTCCCTTTTCGTTGCGCCAACTGGAGACACCGCGCTATCGTTAATCGGCCTTCACTTGATCCCTCCATCAAAGTGGTAGTCTCAAATGCTCAGTTCTCACCAAAACATTCCTCTCTGCATTACCCTGGCATTTATAAACGGATACATCACTTTCCTAGGACATTGCCGTGAGGAAAAAGATGCATTTTGGAATGTATAGCGCTGCAGACCGATACATTCCTGGGTACTTGGATATACATGAGTTTTTCCCACTGGGGATGTCCCATTCCATACACACATGACATTTCGAATACACGTTTGCATGCACCACAAAAATAGAGAAGTGGTAATGTTTGCGCTCTCTGTCGTGGCTTTAAAGTTATGAGATTGAGAACGCATGCCAGCATGTACCACAAAAACAGAGAAGCGGTCATCTCCGCAGAGAACATAACAGTCAAAGCGTTCTCTTGTTTTCTTTGATGTATGGTATTTTGCCAGTTTTACTCAGCTTATTAAAAGACGTCAGGCGAAACGCGACCATGTCCTTGCCCGTTTGAACCTGAAACAGAGTGCTCAGAAAATACCAGTTTTCTGTTTTCTGAATGCATTCTGGAATGTATAGCCTAATGCCTAGTTCTCTACTTCAAGAACGCATGCTATCATGTGTCCATGATCCCATACGATAGAAGCTCAAACTGAGAGCACAGCCATGACCAATTTTCTTTCTCCTGCTTATATCATCGGAGTCTCACAGATCCCTCAGATATCGGCCTATGAATCCCGTAATGGCCATCGAACCGCCTGAAATAGCTGATGAGGAAAGCGAACTGCCCAGGGATAAAAGAGTCATTCTGGCCCAACTTCGTTCTGGATACTGTAATAGGTTAAACTCTTACATATGTTTTCTTACATATGTGTCTCTCTATTGAAGACGCAAGGTTCTTGGTACTTACGTTAGAAGATTTTGATGACAATTATAGGTAAGGAAAGTGATGACTAGGCATGATGAAGTATTGCTACAACAACGACAACAAGCGAATACTTCGAGCAACGATCTCCCTTTTGCCGTAGTTCGCTCTTAGCACCTGCATTAAAGTTGCCACCGTTGACGAACCGCTGCCTCTTGAACGCGTCTGTGAATATCTTCCCGACAATTTCTTCAAAAATATCCAACTCAGCTTGGCTCGCTTATCAAAGCTACGTCAAAATTTAACTCCCTTATTGTTTGCGCAAATAGGCCTTGTGTAGCTTCGCAGTTGTCGATATTAAGTTGGACAAATCTCATAACGGTCTTAGTTTCTGGACCGCCTCTCTGTAAACCGGGCAGTTGTGTCCCCCAGTACGATCATCAGTGCGATTGACTCCACTTTTTCGCACAGAAGGCACATTGGTGAGTTCGTTCACGGTTTGGCGGTGTGTCCATCGCTTCCACATTTAAAGCATTCTTTTTGCTGGTGCAATTCCTCGAGTCATCATGCAAAGAGTCAGCGCCTTGGCATCCACGTCACTGTTGGCAGCAATAATTTCGAAATAGTGAAGGACTTCGTTTACCTGGGAAGCAGCATTAACACCAATAATAATGTTAACCTAGAAATCCGACGAAGAATTACTCTTGCAAACAAATGCTACTTCGGACTGAGTAGGCAATTGAAAAGTAAAGTTCTCGAAGAACAAAAATAACACTCTATGAGTCACTCATCGCACCCGTCCTGCTATATGGTGCAGAAGCGTGAACATTAACAACATCCGATAAGGCGGCTCTAGGAATATTCGAGCGAAAGGTTCTTCGAAAGATTTGTGGACCTCTACGCGTCGGCGATGGCGAGTACCGAAGAAGATTTAATGATGAGCTGTATGAGCTTTACACAGACGCCGACATAGTTCAGCGAATTAAAAAGCAGCGGCTTAGCTGGCTAGGCGACATTGTGCAAATGCGCGAAGATGCTCCAGCCCAGAAGGTATTCTTATCAGAACCCGCCGGTGCACCGCGGTGGAAGCAGAAGAAGAGGGAGACCACCACTCCGATGGAAAGACCAAGTGGAGACCGATTTGCGATCCCGCGGCGTTTCCAATTGGCGCAACGAAGAAATGACTGGCAAGCCGTCACACTCGCCCATGCGCACAGTGGTCTGAAGTGCATATCTAGCATTTAATCAAAAATTTAGTAGTGGTATATTGATTTTTTTGTGAGCTCCACTTGTAGTCGAAAGGGTATGCAATATAAATCAGAAAAAATTTTATGCAATAAGTAATTTTATCTGAATAAAAATCGTGCTCAAAAAGTGTGTACCTGTAAAGTCGCCGGGCGTGTTTTTTATATATATCGTTTCTAACTACATGTGCTTTTCTTGTATAACTGTATTTTTTTGGAGTGTACTACATGGAAAAATCATTAAAAGGTAAGTTTTATAAGTCTATTTTTCCGACAGGGGGGATATTAGATGTATATTGGAACGATTTTTCGTCATCCTTTGTAAATTTTCCTTTGTTACAAACCGGTGTAGGCGATCCGCCATCTTCAGTGTAAGTTTTCGTTCTGATCTGTGTCTATCCATTGTTATGTATTTATAGTCTGGATGCTGTGCCAGGTACTGTTAATGCTCCCGAACGGGTTCCTGTAATACGGGTTATTGTAAAAAAAAAACAACGCAGCAGGTACAATAACAATGTGAAACAAATTCAGGTTAGCAAAAGCTAGGTCGATTCTAAAAGAGTGAGGGGTGAAAATATTGAGAAGTAATTTTATAAATCAATTTTTTTTTTTAATTTTAATTGTTGCACAGGTCTCTAGCAATAATTTGGCTTTAACAGATTGAAAAAATATCAATTAGTCGACGAGTTATATCCAAAAAACCATACAAACAATATGCTGAAAATCGGAAATTGACTACAAAGTTCGAAGGTAGATTAAAAAATAATTCGAACTAACATAAACAAACGCCGCGATACGGGTCTTCTAATTTAGCCTCTATTTTCACCACTCACTCTCAGAATCGACCTAACTTTTGTTAACCTGAATTTGTTCCACAGTCTACAGTGTAACCAAACGAGTAACAATAAACGAGCGAACACAGAAAACAAACCAAAAGACGAAAATCACCGACTTTTACCTAAGCAACGAGCCACAAAAACAAAAGGATAACGTCTGCCGGGTCTGCTAGCTAGATAAATTTGACAATTTTGGAAGTAGGAAAATTTATTAAACAATGAAATTCAATAATTTTAAGTTTGACACTAATTTGGTGAACTAACAATTATGGATATTTAATATGATTACGGAAGGAATACAACTTTTAAATTTAACATTTGGAGTTGTATTTTGAAATATTTTAGCTAAAAAATTGAAGTGTAATAACATCATCTCATATATATATTTTCTTTCCAATGAAATAACTGGGTGAGGTGCCCTTTTTCCATATAATTTAGAAGCAATAGTTATGAAATTGCAATTATCTTACTTTCTCGGTACTATTTTTGCATCATCCCCATATTCATGCCTCTTACGGTATCATACCGGTACATTGCCGGAAAGTGTGAATCGATTCACACAGAAACAGTTGCAGATTTGGGTATAGAAACGAAAGAAAAAGTATTTAATCCTCTTATTTTAATCAATGGACGTCTTTTACTATCCCCAAAGTCGAACGATGATCGGTATTCACACATACACAATAGCTTTTTTATACAACCTGGAGTATAAGAGCAGCAAAATTTATTTAGTGCCTTGTAAGCCTTCAGTGAAACAGATTGATGCATTCTTGAATGCAATGTGTATACTCCGCATATGCAAACATTGTTTTCAGTGTCTAATTCATGCAATACTGGATGGGCAGAGCGATTCTTTTGCATGCGGTCCAAGCAGCTCACTACTCGGGGCTTGCGTCCAATTATCACCTGGGTAGCTGATCACCATGAGGTGTCTCGTTTGCTGAAAGAAGATTTATGTTAAACGTTCACACTCCGTCCAATGGAGGGATTTAGACCTGGTGCCAACATCTCACACAATAGCTCACAGCTACTTTCTGCGTAGCACCTCCCTCTTGGATGTGAGCAATGCTGGGCGACAGCCCACCCTTACTCCACTAACAATTTCACCTTCTTCTTCCAGCACTAGCACGAATGTTAGCCACAGCCACTAGCTCCTTGTAACTTACACCACGTGCACTGTTTGTCGGTTTAGATTATATTCATTGTCTAATTCATGCAATACTGGATGGGCAGAGCGATTCTTTTGCATGCGGTCCAAGCAGCTCACTACTCGGGGCTTGCGTCCAATTATCACCTGGGTAGCTGATCACCATGAGGTGTCTTGTTTGCTGAAAGAAGATTTATGTTAAACGTTCACACTCCGTCCAATGGAGGGATTTAGACCTGGTGCCAACATCTCACACAATAGCTCACAGCTACTTTCTGCGTAGCACCTCCCTCTTGGATGTGAGCAATGCTGGGCGACAGCCCACCCTTACTCCACTAACAATTTCACCTTCTTCTTCCACCACTAGCACGAATGTTAGCCACAGCCACCAGCTCCTGGTAACTTACACCATGTGCACTGTTTGTCGGTTTAGATTATATTCATCTCCGGCATCAATCAAATGCAACTCTTGTCTTGGCTTATGTCACCTGCTTATATGATCTGAACTTGGACTATGGACTGGCACGTACGTTGCGCTATGTTGTCGAGCTGCGCAGCCTACCATTTCGACTGATTCGCCTCATTTGGGTGGTCCGGATTCTAATGAAATTCGGAGGCAAACGATCAAAACGACGTATAATTAAACAAGGGGTGCCATAGGGTGGTGTCCTATCCCCACTTTTGATTAATTACTACATATAGAGGCTCCCCTTCCCATCAGAGGGTGTCTCGATCGTCTCTTACTTTGATGACCCTCCGTAAATAAGCTATGCTCAAGAATTAACTCTTGCCTCCCATTCTTGTCCAGTTTCTTCGCTGGGCGAAATTTGGCATTGTCACCGACTAAATCCTTGGCCACCTTATTTACGACGTGGACAGCGCAGGTAAACATTGAATTAGACGTCTACGTCGACGGAACCAAGATTACCACTGTCACACATCCCAAAATCTTAGGGATTAGTACAAAACCGCAACAAAATTCTCAAGTCAATAGCTGGCAGCACTAGGGGAAAAGACAAAGAAACGTTGCTGGCAACTTACAAGGCAATTGGCCAGGCCTCTCAAAACACCGCACTCAGAACTGTCACGGGATGCCTCCTTATGTTACCACCCATACGGCGAGGCAGAAATGCTCGGAGTTAAATAGCATAGCGAGATGTTGACCAGGCAATTTCTGTTCAATTTGGGCAAACCGCAACACCCGACGAAAATCCGCCTACCAGGAGAAAAAGGAGACATCTCCGTAAGTACTATGATGAGATCCGGCATCATATTTTCTCGCTGTT
Source organism: Merzomyia westermanni (assembly GCA_949987695.1). Lineage (NCBI taxonomy): Eukaryota > Metazoa > Arthropoda > Insecta > Diptera > Tephritidae > Merzomyia > Merzomyia westermanni. The sequence continues at coordinate 80,803,756 of OX465288.1, forward strand.
TCATCAAAAATTGCATCGACTCAAACTTATTCACACACAGTCGGTGAACTTCTTTGTCAGCCCTCGGCCAGTGAATGCCGTCACACAGGCTTCACCTGTTGCCGATGAAGAACGCGAACTGCCTAGGGAGACAAGAGTCATGCTGGCCCAACTTCGTTCTGGATATTGTAACAGATTTAACTCTAACCTATCTAGACTGAGCCCTGACATGCCAAATGTCTGCCCGGCATGCGGCGTGTCTCGTCATGACACGAATCATGTATTAATTTGCTCAACTGAGCCAACTCTTCTAACACCAATTTCACTATGGTCTAACCCTTTTGAAGCCCCGAAGTTTCTGATACTTCCGTTAGAAGAGCTTGATGACAATGCTAGGTGCGGCTGCAGGCGGTCGTCTGTTTTGAACCAAGTGGCTCGCTTTATAAAGGTATAATTTATATTCAGTAGGTTAGAGTATCTAGTGGCAATTCTGGTCCAACGCTGAATTACAGTTAACAGATTCTACCACAACAGCCAGGTCTACTTACCGGAAGGACCAAGGGCTCTTAGTACAGTACTAAAAAACCCGGCCACGCTTCAATGAATCTCAGAACTTATAATAGGCTTAGTCCGATTTTAATATCCGAATCATTATATCTCCAGTTGAGATATGGAACTTAACCACGCCCAGTAGCACCTTTACTTTGGATTCTCAGTAATGAGCCCTCCTATCAAAAGACATCAAGAAACTGTAACTACTATTACCTACCTACTACTAATCTACGCCCCCGCGTGCATGTGTATATTTATGCGCAACATTTCCCCTGCGGATAACTATGCAAATTATCGGCATACATGCTTTATAAAGGGTGTTTTTTTTAGGGGTATAGAACTTCGAATTGAAATAAAACACAAGAAAATCGTTTTAAGGTCCATCAATTTGGCTTCATTGGAAGGACATATTTATGCCATTAATGTTTAAATATGATTTCGGGCATGTGGCCGCCGCGGCTGGCTCGAATAAAGCCAATTATACAGGTCCAATTTTCAACCACTTTTTCGAGCATATGGGGCCGTATGTCGGCAATAACGCCACGAATGTTGGCTTCCAATTCCCCTAACTTTTCTGGTTTGTTGGTGTAGACGAGCGACTTCACATATCCCCAAAGAAAATAATCCAATGGTGTCAAATCACACGACCTTGGTGGCCAATTGACAGGTCCATTCCGCGAAATTATGCGCTCATCGAATGTTTCCTTCAATAAATCGATTGTGACGTGCGCTGTGTGGCATGTAGCGCCGTCTTGTTGGAACCACAACTCATCCACATTCATGCCATCCAATTCGGGAACAAAATAGTCGGTTATCATGGCTCTATACCGGTCTCCATTAACGGTAGCTGCCTCTCCAGCATTATTGCGGAAGAAGTATGGCCCAATGACTCCACCAGCCCATAGAGCACACCAAACAGTCAGTTTTTGTGGATGTAATGGCGTTTCAAGGGTCTCATGTGGATTCTCTTCACTCCAAATGCGGCAATTTTGCTTGTTGACGTAGCCATTCAACCAAAAATGAGCCTCATCACTGAACAAAATTTTGCGATGAAAATCAGCATCGAAATCAATCTCATTTTCGGCCCATACACCAAAATCACGACGCATTGCATGGTCCCGCGGCTTTAATTCTTGCACAAGCTGGATCTTGTAAGGTCGCAAGCCAAGATCTTTGCGCAAAATCTTCCATAAAGTTGATGGACAAAGCTCCAATTGCTGTGCACGGTGGCGAATCGATTCATTCGGGTCCTCTTCAACACTTTGCTCTACAGCGGCAATTGTTTCTTCGGTGCGCACTGTTCGACGTCTCTGCGGATGCGTATTATCACATAGAATAAACGTAGTGCGAAAACGATCCATGGTTAACCGAATTAATTGCTCTGATGGACGATTATGTCGACCATAAAATGGACGGAGCTCACGGTAAACTTCGCGAACTGAACCATTATTTTCGAAATAAATTTGCACGATTTGCAAGCGTTGTTCTTTTGTCAACCTGTTCATGATGAAATGGCAAACCAAACTGAACATAAATGACATTAGAGTTGCCAGATTTGACCACAAAATGCCAGTTTTATCTCTATTCGAAAAACAAACCTGTAAAAAAAACACCCTGTACTAGGTGTTTGTGTGTGTGGGTATAGAATACAATTGACCGGAACATCTTCGACGCTCGTTAGGATACCTGAGTGACTTACGTGTAGAAAAAGAAAGAAAGCGCGATTTGGAAACCGGAGTTTCTACAGGAAGCCAACTGTCTATAATAAGGAGAGTCGTCCTTCTCTTGGCATTCAAAAGTTATAATTCGCAGAGTCGAGCGGACACCTTATCTATACGCTAGTGCAGTGAATAAGTTTTTTTTGGAAAGTGAGTTGGCTTTAAATGTGTTTCAAAAGTAAGTAATCTCAGGTTCTTTTTTTTGTGGCTTTGAATACTTCCACGTGACGTACTGATTAGGCGGGGATGTTCTCTTGTTCCTCAAAGTGCCGGTTATATCATACACTATAGTTTTTTGTCTTGTAAAATGTTTAGCTTGTTTGTAGTTCTTTCTTCTATGTATGCCAAGTTATGCTTAAGCTCTTTTACTTGGCTTTAGCACACAATTAATCTCGGGTTCGTTATTTTTAGTCTAGTGATGTTCATATTGTGACGAATTCGATGATTACTTGATTATCAATCCTGGGTTCGATCACTATAAAGTCAAATAAACACACGCACAGATATTGTAAATAATAGCTAGCTTTATTTACTAGTAATAAACGCAATACAAATTTAAGAGTTTGGTTACTTCGCAGTAGTTCACTGAACAACACTTAAAAATAATCTGATTAACCTGCCTTGCTTGGTCACTGCCTTATATAGTCCAACAGGGTGCTTCCCTCCACACCGAGAACTTTCTTGGTTGTTCGGTCTTCGTGTTCTCGAAGGGTCGGGGTTATTTATTGGCATCTCCTCTTTGCATTGTATTCGCAAGCACTGGCTCGATCTCTCTTCCTCTTGCTTGGTACATGCTTGCATGCATAAGCGTAGCCAACGTTATCTCTGTTGTGTTTAACTAGTAGTGGGAGTGTTATTGAGTTAGCGTTGGTACATGCTTGAGAATAATCACCACAATATAATCGCCGTCATCAGTAAAGTTTATTACGTTCTAAGCAATTTAAGAATGTCTGCAGCCTTCACCCAGCTTGGAATGAGAAGACGGATGCAATACAATTAATATTACCTATCATCTGTTTTCCGGAATGTATATACAGGTAATTAGATTCTAAATATGCACATAATATCGATGCCGTCTTTAATCATTTCACGCGGTATGTTTTTGGGTTAGAAAAGTTTGATCACATATATAAGTGGATATCGCGTCTTTTGGGTTGCGAAATATCTTAAAGCAAGAAATTTAAATTTTCTATATCGCATAATTGCTAATAGAATTTAAAATTATCTGTATAAAAAGCTAACATTCTAGAGATCTGCTCGCTTAAGTGAGTTTATTGCTTTTTTATACCAACAATTTTTGTTGATTTACGGCCTGTACATTTTCAAGTATTCATGAAACGAGCTCAAGGCCAAGAATAATAATTTTTCACTTTTTGAATTTTATTGTACCCAGCTATCTATCTCTCCAAGACTATTCTACGTTAATGATATCCGCGTAAGGAACTCTATCGCAAATTCGGTTCGAAATAGCTCAAGTAAAAGCAACTTTAAGAATGTTATATACAGGGTGTTTTTTTTACAGGTTTGTTTTTCGAATAGAGATAAAACTGGCATTTTGTGGTCAAATCTGGCAACTCTAATGTTATTTATGTTCAGTTTGGTTTGCCATTTCATCATGAACAGGTTGACAAAAGAACAACGCTTGCAAATCGTGCAAATTTATTTCGAAAATAATGGTTCAGTTCGCGAAGTTTACCGTGAGCTCCGTCCATTTTATGGTCGACATAATCGTCCATCAGAGCAATTAATTCGGTTAACCATGGATCGTTTTCGCACTACGTTTACTCTATGTGATAATACGCATCCGCAGAGACGTCGAACAGTGCGCACCGAAGAAACAATTGCCGCTGTAGAGCAAAGTGTTGAAGAGGACCCGAATGAATCGATTCGCCACCGTGCACAGCAATTGGAGCTTTGTCCATCAACTTTATGGAAGATTTTGCGCAAAGATCTTGGCTTGCGACCTTACAAGATCCAGCTTGTGCAAGAATTAAAGCCGCGAGACCATGCAATGCGTCGTGATTTTGGTGTATGGGCCGAAAATGAGATTGATTTCGATGTTGATTTTCATCGCAAAATTTTGTTCAGTGATGAGGCTCATTTTTGGTTGAATGGCTACGTCAACAAGCAAAATTGCCGCATTTGGAGTGAAGAGAATCCACATGAGACCCTTGAAACGCCATTACATCCACAAAAACTGACTGTTTGGTGTGCTCTATGGGCTGGTGGAGTCATTGGGCCATACTTCTTCCGCAATAATGCTGGAGAGGCAGCTACCGTTAATGGAGACCGGTATAGAGCCATGATAACCGACTATTTTGTTCCCGAATGGGATGGCATGAATGTGGATGAGTTGTGGTTCCAACAAGACGGCGCTACATGCCACACAGCGCACGTCACAATCGATTTATTGAAGGAAACATTCGATGAGCGCATAATTTCGCGGAATGGACCTGTCAATTGGCCACCAAGGTCGTGTGATTTGACACCATTGGATTATTTTCTTTGGGGATATGTGAAGTCGCTCGTCTACACCAACAAACCAGAAACGTTAGGGGAATTGGAAGCCAACATTCGTGGCGTTATTGCCGACATACGGCCCCATATGCTTGAAAAAGTGGTTGAAAATTGGACCTGTAGAATTGGCTTTATTCGAGCCAGCCGCGGCGGCCACATGCCCGAAATCATATTTAAACATTAATGGCATAAAATTATCCTTCCAATAAAGCCAAATTGATGGACCTTAAAACGATTTTCTTGTGTTTTATTTCAATTCGAAGTTCTATACCCCTAAAAAAACACCCTTCATTACTTCTTTCGGTAAGGTGTCTGGAAATGAGAAACTTTGTTTAGCTACCCATTTGCTGTAGCCTAGTCAATCTCTCTATTCTCTATGGCGCGATATACAACAGGTATATCATCATAAACCTCCTAAGAGATTTTTGCGCCAAGCTTCTCTTCCAATTTGTGGTGTGCCGATTTGAATTTTTCCCTACAAATTGGTGGGACCTACAGTTTTTTGCCGACTCCGAACGGCATCTACAAAGGAGACGAATTTTTGCTGAGAAGCCTGTCATGGCAGAAATACACTCGGAGAGTTTGCCAAACCACTGCCGAGGGGCGACCCCGTTTTGAAAAACTTTTTTCAAATCACTTTTGATGTTACCTGTACCAGGGCTCGAACCATGGACCTTCGGTGTGGTAGGCCGGCAACACTACCTTCACACCACGGCGGCCGCCATAGTCAATCATTGTTGTGAAATATTTATAAATAACTTTTGTATTTGGCTTTTGTATTTATTTTTGTTACCTTTATATTATTACTTTATTGTTACTGTATCTAATCATAATATATACATTTATAAGTCTTGTTGTACTATAAAAGATCGAACAATATCTTATTGTGCTAATATTATACTGTCAATAATTGAAATTATGTAAAGAGAATTTTTGTTGTAAACTAAGAGGGACCAAAAGTCGCCATAATGTATTGATATATCTATGTAATTTCCATTGACCCTGTGTAGTTTCATTTAAAACCCTCAATTTTTTACAAACCCTATTTAAAAAATTTTGATTTTCCCCTTATAGGTGCCACCACTGTACCATTGATGCGAGGCAACTAACAGCCAAACACGTTAAGCACATTATCACAGTAAACCAACAGCACAACAACCAACACACCCCCAATATACTTCTACAGAACACAAAATATCACAGGAATACAGGTGGCACCTCAATCAACAGCTTCGAATCGACGAATCGACACTACGCACAACATCAAACCTACTCACATACCACACCAGCACAGACATCGCAAGAACCACACCAAAAACATCAGTTAACACTACAATCCAATCAATGCAACCACACAACTTTTCAGCAGAAGCTGCAAGCCTACGGTGACAGGTTACACACTCAGACTGCACAAACACAAATCAACACTAATCGCCGCGGTAATAAGTCGAGCGCTGCCAACCACAAGCATTGCACGGACATAATTTTGGGTGTGGTGAAAAGATACCCAACTGGGGGAGTGCGCATCTCACCAGCGCGAATTCGCCGCTCACAGAACCCCCCACGGAATACCAAACGCACAACACGGCGGCGACCGATGGAATTTCGTGTGTTGAATTTTTGATACACTTAATTTTTCTTTCAAAGTTTTTTTTACACGAATTTTCTTTATAAAACATTTATGTATGTATTTTTTTCATGTGATGCGTATGAAGTATAGTATTTAACCTTTTTATGTTCTTTTCGAGCTCTATTAGTTTATTGAACGTTTTTTTTTTTTTCTCGCACAACATTTTTTAATTTTTTTGAGCTTCATGAATTTCTAATTTGTTTTCATGTGATTGTTGGCAGAAAACTGGCAACTACTTCGTTCAGTGAGTGTAGTACTTCAAGTGCTCCTCTGGCAACAAGCAATAACAACCAAGAGCGAGCTAAAATTGCTTAGGTAACCACACTCAAATTGGGTTGGAAAAACAGCCTTTGTAATACATTAAATTGACATTGGCTCTTATGACCACAGTGCCGAGCGACGAATTCCTACCCGAGTTGCAACCTTTTTCTTTTATTTCCTAAGTTCCTTACGAGCGAATTGATAGCATGCGAAGTTTTGCGTTGTTCTTCTTATTAACGGTCGAACGACTGAAGGGAGTGAGCGACCTAGTTCACTTTTGAAAAAAGAACTAGTTTGTTCGAACATTTAATTGAACGAAATCGCCCATCTTCAATACATATACATAAATACAATTGCCAGTTAGGCCCGCCAACTACAGACAGGACAAGGGAGCTCCACCCGGTAAACGGAGTCAAAGTGAAGTTCAGGGCTGTTCATGCCTCACGAAAAAATAGGGATGGATTGACTCCACCTGACATGGGCAGTCTTCTCCCGCTTTTTCGTTTTTTCCATTTTTAGTAGTTCTATTTCCAACCCATATGTATTTCTTTCCATTCTAGGCATAAAAAGAAATATTTTTGTGACTGTGACTGTGGGTCGGGGAAGGTAGCAAGAACTACACCACAACGGCGACGAGCCTCAGCCGGCCTACACCATGCCGACCCGCCACCCTTTTCGCCACGGAACCAGCAGTTACATTACAAAACAGCTCACCAAAGAAGCCAACCAACAAAAACCTAAGTAGGCGTGGACACCAAATGTGGGTGAAAACGTTATAAAAACGGACAATCCAAAAATTAGCACCGAAATTTTCCGGTCCATACTATGTATCGGTTAATACTGTGAAACTCAATCCTTCCAAACAACAGACAACCCTCAAGCCCTGAGGTCTCTTAAACAAAGAGTCTACCTTTTCTCTTCAGAGTAAAAGCATAATCAGCGTGAGCCGTACAAAGCACCACCAGACACACAACACAACCGATCTGGCCTTGGTGCTCGCCATTATAACAGTCGCCGAATAAGTATTGGCATTTCTAACTGTATCTGGAAAAATTATAACAAAAATTCAAAGCCCAGAGCCCTTCTTCGAAAAACTATGAATAAACGATGTTCGTACATGTGGAGGGGCAAAAAAATGTACTCAGAAATTGACCTAAACTCTCACTTCCCATGTCAGGAAATTAATTTGTATGAAAATTGTAAAAGAAAAGCATTCGCAAAGTTCAGATATAAATCTCCCGATTTATTGTTTAATACAAAACACTTCCAAAGATCTATGAGTGCTTATCTTACATATTTCATTTTCCATTCGTTATTTTATCAATAATAAAAAAAAAACTGTATTAAAACCCTTCGTAAACATCATATTTGTACTTTTAAATATAAAAGGGTCAAGTTTTTCAAAATTTATTTAAAAGATGCTTCTACCCATCGTGGTAATGCGAAAGCAGCGGTATGTGTGTCACTTGAGTAATATTTTAGTTTCATATCGTCTAATTCTGTGTCAGTAAACTTTATTACTGGCGACTTGAAATCTCTGTTAGAATCAACACAACCAATTATGAAGCCAATATGTCCACATGGATAAGATGGTACAGATGTATAGGCGTACGCTGTACTTCGGAAATGCTTTTTGCAACCATTCATTGTCTCTTTCACGTATGCAGTATCCAGCCAATAACTACCTCCTTGAGAACACACGACACCCCCTGGACGCAAAGCATTGCCCATAAGTTTATAGTAGTTCTCTTCAAACAAAGATTGAGCTGGACCAACGGGATCTGAACTATCCGTTATTATTACATCAAATTCGTTTTCATGTCTCTTCATGTAATCGAAGCCATCACCAATTGTAAGTTGAAGTTTGGGGCTATAAAAACCACGTGCCATGTTCGGTAAATATTTTTTTGACAATTCTACTACTCTTTCGTCAATTTCCACTTGATGAATTTCATTAACTAAAGGATGTTTCGATACTTCTCGAGCAACACCTCCATCACCTCCTCCAACAATAAGAACTTTTTTGGGATTTGGGTGACTATTCAGCGGAATAAATGATATCATTTCTTGATAAGAAAACTCATCGCGCGTTGTACATTGAATAATTCCATCTAAAACTAGGCACGATCCATATGTGGTTCTGAAAATGAAATAAAATGACAATTAATAAGTTGTTTGATATATTTGCAAAAATTGGTCATTATTCCAGGAAACTATCTTAGACTTAGAAAAGTAGTTTACACCTGTATTTGGTGAAAATTAAGCTGAATATTATTCATGTGTGTATTAACTAGCGTACTTTTACATTTAGTATTCGCCATCTCTCCAAAAATAGATCAAAACATCAGAAGAGCGCTACAACCGCAAGCTTAGGGTAACTCGATATCAGGAATTAAAGGAAAACAATTTGAAAAATTGACACTAAACCTTATAAAATGTTTAAATTAAAAAACAATTATTAAGGATTAAAATTTCACATAAAACAATATTTAAAAAAGTAATAAAATAGTGAATTAACAATTATGAAAGACATACAACTTTTAGATATTTGTGCTTAAAGGTACAGGGTGTTTTTTTTACAGGTTTGTTTTTCGAATAGAGATAAAACTGGCATTTTGTGGTCAAATCTGGCAACTCTAATGTCATTTATGTTCAGTTTGGTTTGCCATTTCATCATGAACAGGTTGACAAAAGAACAACGCTTGCAAATCGTGCAAATTTATTTCGAAAATAATGGTTCAGTTCGCGAAGTTTACCGTGAGCTCCGTCCATTTTATGGTCGACATAATCGTCCATCAGAGCAATTAATTCGGTTAACCATGGATCGTTTTCGCACTACGTTTACTCTATGTGATAATACGCATCCGCAGAGACGTCGAACAGTGCGCACCGAAGAAACAATTGCCGCTGTAGAGCAAAGTGTTGAAGAGGACCCGAATGAATCGATTCGCCACCGTGCACAGCAATTGGAGCTTTGTCCATCAACTTTATGGAAGATTTTGCGCAAAGATCTTGGCTTGCGACCTTACAAGATCCAGCTTGTGCAAGAATTAAAGCCGCGAGACCATGCAATGCGTCGTGATTTTGGTGTATGGGCCGAAAATGAGATTGATTTCGATGCTGATTTTCATCGCAAAATTTTGTTCAGTGATGAAGCTCATTTTTGGTTGAATGGCTACGTCAACAAGCAAAATTGCCGCATTTGGAGTGAAGAGAATCCACATGAGACCCTTGAAACGCCATTACATCCACAAAAACTGACTGTTTGGTGTGCTCTATGGGCTGGTGGAGTCATTGGGCCATACTTCTTCCGCAATAATGCTGGAGAGGCAGCTACCGTTAATGGAGACCGGTATAGAGCCATGATAACCGACTATTTTGTTCCCGAATTGGATGGCATGAATGTGGATGAGTTGTGGTTCCAACAAGACGGCGCTACATGCCACACAGCGCACGTCACAATCGATTTATTGAAGGAAACATTCGATGAGCGCATAATTTCGCGGAATGGACCTGTCAATTGGCCACCAAGGTCGTGTGATTTGACACCATTGGATTATTTTCTTTGGGGATATGTGAAGTCGCTCGTCTACACCAACAAACCAGAAACGTTAGGGGAATTGGAAGCCAACATTCGTGGCGTTATTGCCGACATACGGCCCCATATGCTCGAAAAAGTGGTTGAAAATTGGACCTGTAGAATTGGCTTTATTCGAGCCAGCCGCGGCGGCCACATGCCCGAAATCATATTTAAACATTAATGACATAAAATTATCCTTCCAATAAAGCCAAATTGATGGACCTTAAAACGATTTTCTTGTGTTTTATTTCAATTCGAAGTTCTATACCCCTAAAAAAAACACCCTTTAGTATAAGAAATGGTTTTGATATTTACAATATCTAAATGGGTGATAGATGTGCCCTATTTCCATATAACATAGAAGCAATAGTGTTGTCGCTAAGAAATTGCAATTATCTTACTTTGTGAGTACAAGAAGAAGAAACGAACGGAGTTGAGGAACGTTTAGAACTGTCTTCCACAGCTTATACTACATTTACACTTCCGCAACCCATTTACATTAGCTCATTTGCATTTTCTTTGGGCGAAACCTCAAACGCAATTGTGTTCGAAAAAATGTCATGTTGTAGTCGCTCAAATGCGAGCAAATGCGATGAAACCAGTCATTTGGGGAATGCGATTTGTATGGGGGAATGCGACGCATTTGGATTTTTTCGCCCAAAATGAATCATTTGGTGCAGTGTAAATGTAGTATTATATTGGCACATGATGTGGATTCAGAAGATATAAAATCAATATCTCCCGTGGACATAAACCTATTTTTTGCAGCATCAACGTATTCAGGCCCTTTGCGGTATCACTGTGGCGAATTCGATGATTCCTTGATTATTAAGTACAGGTTCGATCACTATAAAGTCAAAAAAACACACGCGCCAATATTATTTATAAAAAGCTGGGGTGCTAGATTGTTCCCTCTTCGTGTTCTCGAAGAGATAGCTTATGTCGTATTAACTAGTGGTGAGAGTCTTATTGAGCTAGGGATGACACATACTCGAGAACATTCGCCACACTGCCCACCACCTAAGTTTGATCCTCCCGATCAGACACGCTGCCTGAACTGAATTCAGCTAGCCTTTCGAGATGGGCCTTCATCTTATTCTGTGGCGATGGACAACATCCCCAATGCGTTTCATGACTTTGTATCGGCCTTCCCAGTTACACTGCAGTTTCTGGGGAAAACCTTTCTTACGTTGTGGGTTGTATAGCAATACCAAATCTTCTTCTATAAAACTTTCCGAATTTATTGCTTTTTCGTACCTGGCTTTCATCTTATGTATCTCTCTCATTTCCTCTTCAAAACATTTACTCCCAAACTTCAATTCAGCTGGCAACCGAAGGTCATTTTCGAAAATTATCGTTGTTTCTGCAGAGCGATATGCTATCAGGGGATATGAGTAATCCAATTCTTCTGGAACTTATCCACCACTTTCCGTAGGTGTTATTTTAAGGTTCTATTTAATCGTTCCTCCATGCCATCTGACTAAGGATGCAGTGCAGTTGTTCCAGAGTTTCCAATGCCCAAAGTTCTGCGCATATCCTGGAACAGAGCTGAATCGAAATTCCTACCTTGTTAAGAATGTATATGCTATGGTTTCCGCCTCTTAATAGTCCATAACTACTAGTACACATTTGTTTCCGAGTTTGCTAGCAGGAAATGGACTAGCTACATCCATAGCAATCCTCTCAAACTGTGCACCTGAGATATACTGTTTTATGGGATGACCTCCACTTTTACCATTGGGTAATTCCATGAGAACATAGGATAACCATTTCCTTGGCACAACTATATGCTTTTGAATACAACAGCCATCTTCGCTCTCCCATATTCGATGTAAGCAACCGGATATGAATTGTGAACTGTTCCACTATGCCCAGTATGACATGGAAACAGGACTTTCTGCTGACATCTCTTCTCTTGTTGGTCGCTCGGTTCGTTCGACTCCCTGCATCATGCGTGCAATATCTGGATCTTCTAGTTGACACTTCTTTAATTGATCCATGTCTTATTCAGCCGTACATGAAATGGTCATCAGCCGCACGTCTACAATGTCATCCTTGGCCTCAGCTTCTGAACAATGCTTGCGTTCCAAGTTACATGGTCACCGCGGCATTGCATCTGCATTTCTATGGAAAAGTCATAACTTTGTAGTCCTTCTCCTCACCATTGACCTTTCGGGTTTCGTAACTGCAGCACCCATTTCAACGCTGCATAGTCTGTCCTGAGGTACTTGTGGAAATGTTTGACGCATTCTACCAATGCCAACAGTGCTTTGGTGTTGCGCAGTAGTTTCTTTCAGACTTCCATGCTTCCTGCTACAGCATAACCACTTGCATCTGTATCCAGAATAAACGTTGAACCTGGGATTGGATGTGCTAACATTGGGTGAGTGCATAGTCGCTCCTTCAAGGTTTGGAAAGCCACTTCATGTTCCTTCTTCCATTCAAAGCACGTATTTTTCCTGATAAGTTCATGGGGGATACTGTCTTCGCTGAAGAAAAAGGGAACAAGTCGGTGATAACACGTGCACAGACCATAAATCATGCATCTTGGCCAATCCTTTATGGCGTCGATCTTTTCCTTAGCAGGAGCCTTTTGTCGTTACCTTGTGACCCAAATAACTTACTTTCTTCTTAAATAAGGAACACTTTTTGGGACTTAACTGCAGACGAGCACCAGATAGCCTTTGGAAAACTTCCTCCACGACGATGCCGTCCAGGTACACCAAACATGTTTTCCAATATAGTAAATTTAATACCTGATCCATGAGTCTCTGAAAATCCGCTTGAGCATCACGTTTCTTGTATAATTTCTCTTGCCACTTGACGTTTGCCCAAAGGAACACTACCAGTATGAATTTGATGCTTCAGAACCTTGGTCCGACCGTGCTTGGAACCATCCTTGTCAAATGTAGCGTGTTCTCGAAGAGTCGATGTTATGTATCGACATCTTCTCTTTGCCGCATATTCGTAAGCACTCATGCTATCTCTCGTTTTCTTGCTTGCAAGCCTTGAGGTGTTGTCGAAATGAATAGTCGTTTGCTGGATATGAACCCTAACACAAAGAGGTATGTGGTTCTGCCAAGAGTCAGTGGTATCCTTAACTTTCTGCACTGGGTGCAGAGTTAGGGCATATGTATTAATCATATAAGCTAATGCAAAATAATTGAAGACGGAAAACGTATATCTAGTGTTCGGAGCGATCTTTGTGGCAAGAATTGTTACCTATATGATACGGGATGGTTAGATCAGGGGTTTTCAACCTATTTTAGTGAGGCTACCCAGGCTATTAACAATATTTTCATTAACCCCGCGAATGTGGGGAATGGCGGGATAGCCGCACCAACACCGCCATTATCCAAGGTGTCTAGTTAACCGAGTTAACCGTGCCGAGGGATGAAAGGTCAGCGGGCGGCTATTAAGTTGCTGATTTCCAACGGTCCCCTCCAATGCCCGGCCAAGGTAGGTTGTATAAGTAAGGCTCTGCGGACGAGTGACGTAACTTGTACTATATAAACAATAATAAAAAAGCTAAAAATTATACGACGAACAAGTCGGACGAGACTAATACGACAGATTTAACGAAGGCGGTGGACTTGGAAACGGCGACAAGGACGAAGGCGGACAAGGCAGGGTACAGATATCCGTACCTTGAGGTCACGGAGTCTGACAAAAACGCTTTACTCGCCTCCAGTCATGAAGACGATTATAAGTGTTGAGGGAAGTACCACCCATAGTCCACCCATAACACAAACGGCCACAGCAGAAAACTCATTGTCTAAGGATACCGTGTAAGGTCGGTAGCGGCAACAATAAGGCACCGAACGGTACTGGGGCAAAGAAGAAGAAGAAAAAGACGCTATTTCAGATTAGAAAAATTAAATACCAGAGGGCCCTGTACATGCTCGATAAAATCAAGAACGAAGACGCCCCCAGGGGCTTCAAAGACGTCGCGCAGTGCAGGTAATCGCGGAGTTGGAAGCCTTTCACAGGGAGTTCGAGCCACACGCGGTGACCCCTTGACATCAAACAACAAAACAATAGACTTTACTCAAGAGAGAAGCCGATCCAAGAACGACAATGTCACCGAGGCGGAGCCGAAGAAGCCCAAATCAAAGGCACTTCAGCCATGCCGCCAGGGACAATCTACAAGTGGTCATTGTGGATGCCAACAGCATATCGCGAGCGTCGATGCAGCAAAACTGCGTGCAGTTCGAGGTCAGTTTGTCGAAGCTTGCGATGCGTCGCCTGCGGGAAAATCTGGCCGAACCTTACCCGGTGTTTGACTCCTCCGAGACCATCCGGGGGTACCGGGTCATCAAATGCGCCAACCAGGGATCTTTAGAGTTCCTCACTGAGTGCATGGCTAAAATAAGCGACGGGTTCAACAACGAAAACCAGTAAACCAATACTGGTCGCTATATGCAAAGAGTCGCTGGAGGCTTTCGTTTTTCGCATGGCCAAGGTGAAGGTTCTCCTAGGTAACAAAATGGCAGTTGAATACTAGCCTGAGGAAGTGGATGGCGCTAGACAACTATTGTAGGGTGTCAGCATCGATTATGCTGCCGATAGCAAGACCTCTTAAGGGAGTTCACATTAATCTGCAGCATTCAAAAAGTGCTACGGATACTTTGAACGTCCTCCTGTTTAAGCAAGACATCGACATCAGCTTTATCCAAGAGCCCTGGGTCAACAATCAGATCATAACGGGGTTAAACAGCAGCGCACACAATCTGTTTTACAAGGCGGATGCAGGTAATGCACGAGCATGCATTATAATCAAGAAGAGTTTTAATGCATTCGTATGTTCCAATTACAGCACACCAGACCTAACCGCCGTAAAGCTAGCGGGGCGGCAACCAGGGGATGTCCTTAATGTCAGTCTACATGGCACATGATAGGAACACCCCGCCTCCGGAGCTCGCATGATTTATTAACAGCAAGCACGGATCACATTTGATCATCTGCTGTGATGCCAACTCTAGGCACGCTTTTTAGGGGAGCAGCACCACAAACGAGAGAGGTGAGTCCCGAAACTTTAATCTAGGTACATGTAACAGGGGGAGCACACCCACTTTTCTTTCCCCGAGCTCAGAAAGGGCTCAAGGCTGGGAGGAGGTGCTGGACCTCACTTCAGTCACGGACGATGGTCCGGCAATGGTAGATAAATGGAGGGTGTCTGAAGAACCTTCATTATATTCGACATAAAATGCGGATCCGGCCAGCCTGTCCTTTACAGAAACCCGAAGAGAACAAATTGGGAGAAATTCGTCGGTCTAACATCAAATCCTCTATCAAGCGTCAACTCTAGCCTTAGTATCGCAAACCCACAAGAATTGGACGAAACAGTAAAAAACTTAGAGCGCGCTCTCACAATCTCCTACAACAAATCCACCCGGTAAGCATTTGAAAGAAGAAATTCCTCCCATGGTGGAGTGGAGAACACAGGAAGCTTAGATCGGAAGTCCAAAAATTATTCAACGAGCGTTTCTAAACTAAGATATGGCAACCATATAAAGAAGCACTCAAACACTATAAAAACCCTATAAAGAAAGCCAAAACAGACTTGTAGCAGACCTTCTGCTCGTCAATGGAAAACAGCAGTGAATGCGCAAGGCTCAGCAAGATTCTGTCGAAAGAACACCACAGCGATCTCTTTGTTAGAAGGGAAGACGGTGTTTGGACGGAATTTTCGCTAGACGCTCTTCTAAATACACATTTTCTTAGTTGTGATAACCTACCAGCACAAATTGCTGAGAGAAACAAGATTCGCTATCAACAGTTTCTCCCCCTTTAAGTCACCAGGCTTTGACGGTGTGCCGGGAATGTGTTCAGAAGCTTGGTGAGCCGATAATCCTCTGGCTGGTAACTGTTTTTACAGCTAGCATCACTCTATCTCACATTACAAAAAGCTGGAGGAGGGTTAAGGTCATCTTCTTACCAAAAGCGGCTAGAAGAACACACGTTAATGCAAAAGACTTCAGCCCAATAAGCCGTACTTCCTTCATGCTGGAGGTCCTAGAAAGGCTTTTAGACATCCATATAAGGTCGGTTTTAACCGGACCGAAGTTGTATCTGTTACAGCATGCGTACATGAAGGGCCGGTCAACCGAAACCGCCCTACACGAACTCATTGGTACCATAGAAAGATCCCTACACTTCAAGGAATATACCCTCGCAGCTTTTCTGGACATAGAAGGTGCTTTCAACAATATATAAGTTAACGCGATCACTGGCGCCCTTAACAGAGCGGGAATAAACTACCCTATCTGCAGTTGGACCTTGTCGTAGAGTAATACCTAGACCTAGAAAGTAGAGTAATACTAGTTAGAATGTGTTCGGTGTCAGCAACATACCAAGTGAGCAGAGGGACCATCAGGGCAGTGTTCTCTCCTCAAGTTACCGCAGTTCAGAATGCCCATACTGGGAGATACTGTTGTATCCCTTTCCACGAGAGTTAAATATTTGGGCCTGGAAATAGACAGTACGCTTAGCTGGAAAAACCATATTGAAAGAAGGATAGATAAGGCCTACAAAGCCTACTACGCGTGTATAAGAATAGTCAGCAGAAACTTCGGTTTGAAACCCAAGCTCATGATGTGGCTCTACACGGCCGTGGTTAGACCCATACTAACATACGGGGCGGTAGTATGGTGACCAGGCGTAGAAAAATAATATAACACCAAAAAACTTAACAAACTACAGCTGGCAGCCCTAGGAGGGGTGAAGGGATCGCTACGGTCGTGTTCAACTGACGCACTGAACGTTATCCTCCACTAGTTACCACTGTACCTGCACATACGTGAAACTGCAGCTTGTACGACGCTGAGACTTCGTGAGTCTGGCTGCTTGAATTCGATGCAGTATGGTCACAGTGGTATTCTCCGCGGGCTTCCTGGTATAGTTTCGTCAACGACAGACCACACGCCTTTGTTAAATTTCAACGAGAAATTTAAGGTTTGGTTTTCCTCAAGAAAAGACTGACGGAGAGACAGAGTATGCGATGGCGAATTACTGTCGTTCTATACCGACGGTTCGAAAATGGACTGTGGGGTTGGAGCTGGAGTGTTTCAGGAGCATCTAAGTGTCTCGCTTTCAGTTCGTCTTCCTAACGCAGCTAGTATCTTCCAAGCGGGTGTGCTGAGGATAGAGACAGCCAAGCACCGCTCACGACTTTTGAATGCTCCATCATATCCTAGAAGACCGTCAGCAGCTGCAGGAAAATGCTGGGTGAGGTTGCAGACTTCGCATACATCACGCTTGTCTAGGTTCCCAGCCATAGGAACATTGAGGGCAATTAGAAGGCAGACGAACTGGTAAAATCTGTCGCTGTCTGTATGGACGCTTCGGAGGCGGCGGCGATTTATACACCAATCACATCCGTAAAAAGGACATACATAGCAGGGAAATATCGGTCTTCAATTGGCGCTCCGCCGATGCCTGTAAAATCATCAAACTAACTTGGTACAACAACAACAAGCAGAGAACACTAGATCTGCTCAACAGGTCAAGGAAAGAAATATTTAGAATTACAGCCGCGCTGACGGGACACTGGCCTATGGGCCTCCACGCCGAAAAAATGGGCATCCCGTCAAACAACATATGCAGGAGCTGCGACGTGGAGGGATGCAAAGAAACAATTGAGCACCACCTATGCGAATGTCCAGCGCTAGTGCACATAAGGTTTGCAACTCTGGGCAGTTATATAATACCAGAACTTAAAGGCATTGCGAAATCCTCAATAAGTGACATTAGCAGCTACATAGACAGAACCGGATGTTTGTACGTAACTAAAGCAAACGCTTAAACCAACAAAACAAACAGCAGCATCCTAATAAGGGAATGGTTCCAGGAGAACGTGCATCAAAATGGTGCTCATTGCGCTACTAGAGCTCGGGGATATTTTCCTCTACCGAGAGGCACAGAAACCCACCAACCAACAAACACCACTATGCGGTACTATCCCAACTGTCGCGGGAACAATTTGTTATGACCAGTGAAACATTCAAGGTCCTGTTACTTCCTTCTTCCGTAAGGAAGCAGAAGGTTAGTAATGAGAGGCATCATATCAGTACATCAACCATCAAGTTGCTTGTCATAGCCTTTTGTGCATTTTAGTTGCCACGGGTATATTCTAAGCCCTTGAGCCGATAGCGTTAACACAAAATTTTTAATTAAAAATAGAGCAGAAAAGCCTGTCTACACAAGTTAGTTTGAAAAAGAGAAATAGTGCTCGTAAAACAAAAGAGGCCAGTTTCGAATTAACAAGCAAATCGACATTTTTTATTCCACAGTTGAAGCTTTACTATGAACCCCTGAATACAATCATACCTGCTTAAAGAGCAGTTTTTGCCATTAAGTTTCAAGTTAAGCTCATTTAAGACACCAAATATGTCAGTTAAATAAGCCAACCTCAATTAAAAGTATGTGGTTTTTTTGGCCTCAACATGTATGTAACAGAAGAACTTTGTGATCAGAATCGACCCTGTTTATAGCCGAGTTCGCCTTATTCCAATCCAAATCGGGTTTTTAACGAAATTCGATATTGAATTAAATATATTTTCAGAGGTAGTCTCTGATGTGAAAGATTGGGAGTAGAAACCAAAAAAAATTACTATTCCATAAAAAAGGTTTTTTGACACCTTCAGAACGCCTTATGGAAATTAACTGGTTTGCATAGTTTTTGAAAATGTACACAAAGAAAAAGCTTTGAAAAAAAAACAATGCAGTGATTTCGATGTTACCATTACTGGAAAAGATAAAAGTACACTTTAAATAGTATTCAAAGTATGCTCTGCACATTTTTTCCATTATATTTTTCAACATTTCATCCGAACTAGTAGCAGATTTCAATAAACAAAGAATAAACTTCTACAAAAATATATATCTCGACTGGACAATTTGTTTATTTTTGTTTGTTTTTTGTTGCTGGTTGCCTCTTTAGTGGTATAGAAAAATAAAAGAAAAATGCAAACGCTTCCTATACCTTGACATCTCTCTATGTAGTGTGCGGCTCCTAAAAGTTCCTACAAATTGGCGAGACCGCAAATGGAGATGAATTTTTGCTGGGAAGCTCGGAGGGTTGCCTACTACTGCCGAGGGGCAAACCCGTCTCGAAAAATATTTTAAAAAAAATTTTTTGATATTACCTGCCCCGTAACTTGAGCCTGGGACCTTCGGTGTGGCCAGCAACACTGCCGCCACACCACTTATTTAACACTTCTTATATAGTAGTGATAGTAGTTTCGTGGTTACCACACCACTGGTATATGTCAAAGACATTGGTAATGCTAGAGAAATTCGAGTAAGTAGAAAAAAGTGATTAAAAAATACACACAGCTGTAAATATAGTGAATTTGTGCGTGAATATCAATAATTGGGCTATATGAAGATTGCAGAGAAGCCTGTGAGTCAAAACGAGTTGACAATAATATGTCACATACTTGGAAGGTGAAAAAGTTTAGAGTAATTTTTATGTAATTATTAAAGGGATATAGATTTTCTAGGGTTATTTGGTGGGAAATTTCAAGGAGACTTGAGATAGATTAAAATACAGTTTTGGCAGAACTTTTTGGAGCGAAAGCAGAGATGAACAAGTGTTGTGGTATTAGTTAATTGTCATGATATGTACAGGGTGTTTTTTTACAGGTTTGTTTTTCGAATAGAGATAAAACTGGCATTTTGTGGTCAAATCTGGCAACTCTAATGTCATTTATGTTCAGTTTGGTTTGCCATTTTATCATGAACAGGTTGACAAAAGAACAACGCTTGCAAATCGTGCAAATTTATTTCGAAAATAATGGTTCAGTTCGCGAAGTTTACCGTGAGCTCCGTCCATTTTATGGTCGACATAATCGTCCATCAGAGCAATTAATTCGGTTAACCATGGATCGTTTTCGCACTACGTTTACTCTATGTGATAATACGCATCCGCAGAGACGTCGAACAGTGCGCACCGAAGAAACAATTGCCGCTGTAGAGCAAAGTGTTGAAGAGGACCCGAATGAATCGATTCGCCACCGTGCACAGCAATTGGAGCTTTGTCCATCAACTTTATGGAAGATTTTGCGCAAAGATCTTGGCTTGCGACCTTACAAGATCCAGCTTGTGCAAGAATTAAAGCCGCGAGACCATGCAATGCGTCGTGATTTTGGTGTATGGGCCGAAAATGAGATTGATTTCGATGCTGATTTTCATCGCAAAATTTTGTTCAGTGATGAGGCTCATTTTTGGTTGAATGGCTACGTCAACAAGCAAAATTGCCGCATTTGGAGTGAAGAGAATCCACATGAGACCCTTGAAACGCCATTACATCCACAAAAACTGACTGTTTGGTGTGCTCTATGGGCTGGTGGAGTCATTGGGCCATACTTCTTCCGCAATAATGCTGGAGAGGCAGCTACCGTTAATGGAGACCGGTATAGAGCCATGATAACCGACTATTTTGTTCCCGAATTGGATGGCATGAATGTGGATGAGTTGTGGTTCCAACAAGACGTCGCTACATGCCACACAGCGCACGTCACAATCGATTTATTGAAGGAAACATTCGATGAGCGCATAATTTCGCGGAATGGACCTGTCAATTGGCCACCAAGGTCGTGTGATTTGACACCATAGGATTATTTTCTTTGGGGATATGTGAAGTCGCTCGTCTACACCAACAAACCAGAAACGTTAGGGGAATTGGAAGCCAACATTCGTGGCGTTATTGCCGACATACGGCCCCATATGCTCGAAAAAGTGGTTGAAAATTGGACCTGTAGAATTGGCTTTATTCGAGCCAGCCGCGGCTGCCACATGCCCGAAATCATATTTAAACAATAATGGCATAAAATTATCCTTCCAATAAAGCTAAATTGATGGACCTTAAAACGATTTTCTTGTGTTTTATTTCAATTCGAAGTTCTATACCCCTAAAAAAAACACCCTTTAGTATCACGCAATCAGAGCACAATGCTGCAAGTAATCCAGTGTGTCCGGGATGATCAAAGAGAGTGTTTAAAAACGGCTAAGGTAATTATAAATAATATGTATATGGGACTTAGGCTACCACAGTTGAAAGCGAGCTAGATGCCATTGATCTGGCAAGGCGAATGGATCGCATCCCTAGCTAGAAAGCAAAGCTACAGAGAGGAAAAAAGTTTCTGCAGTTTGAAGATAAAACTGGGTGGTAGAGTAGGTATCTCTGCATATAATAAAATTCTAACAGGACGATGTCTTGACATATTCCAGAAAAATGTATAGGTGGAGGGATCATTATTTAGCCAATAGAAACCAAATCAACAGTTTTTAGAATTTTTGTCTGTCTATCCGTCTGTATGTTTGGGCGCGCATCAGCCAAAACCTACTGAAAGGCATTGAATGAAACTTTCATCGTTACATTACTAGACGTCTAACCTAAAATTTAAGATATCTCTTATTTCGATAACTCGGCCAAGATATGGACCAATGTGACCCAAAATGTGTTAGTATAATATGGGTATCAAACGAAAGGTCCGAATGATTGTGCCAAGAAGTGATGTGATTAAGTTCCATAACTCAACTGGTTACATAATCTTCAAAATCTTCAAAATTTATATTTAATGGAAATGAAATATGTAAGAAACAGTTTTTAAAACAAGCATTATGAATCCTAAGTTTAAATATTTCAATAATTTCAGTTATTTTAATTGAAATATTTATGCTCCCAAGATATTTTGTTAATCAGGCTTTACAATTGAATTATGTTGAAGTTGAAGGATTTGTTTTTGCTGCAGCTTGCCTTTTTTTCACACCCCAATTGTAGACGCGAGCCATATTTACTTCTGTAGTCGTCAGCTGATCTCTTAGAAAATCTTGATCGTGCTCAACGGTTTTGAGGTTTACAACGGCAGAGGTCATATTTTGTTTCAAAAGTTCCTCGGCCTCATCTAGTGGATACTCCAGCATTACACTAGCACCCAACCAAAGACACACTGTTTTCGTGGGTGGTACAAGTGTCTTAATAAAAACCTGATCACTCAGTAAGAACTGCGTTTCTCGCTCCTCTTTTTCTTCTCTGAGCACATTTATCATCTCTAATGAACGTTGCAGGTCTGGTATCTGTGATTTCAGTTTACGCCGCCGCGCTTCTAAATTAAATGCCATAAATCTATATTTGCTATGCTGTTCATCCAATCGCTGAAGAACTTTTTCACAATTTTCTTCGTTTTCTGGTTGAGCCATAAAAGAATCAATTTCCTCCAAAAATATGGCCTCCGGTATGCCGGCAAAGGACTTTTGATTTTCGCCCAATTTTGGCATTTCTATAGAATTTATTATTCCAGTCATTGTTCAACAAATTGGTAATCTTTATTGATTAAATCAGACTCAGTCTGTTATAAGTTCTCAAACGCAGCGAAGCGTAACCGGGTTTACTAGTGGTCAATCACCCTTATCGCGAGAATTTCTGCTTCAATGGCGGCAACGAGCCAGCCAGAATATCTAGCAAGTGTTTAAATGCTGGCTTATTTAGACTGTAATATTGTTGAAAACTAGTAAGAAAACAATTAATTTGTTATTGAAAAGTGCCAAAAACAACTTTTTCCTACTCACAGTAAATCACTTAGCTTCAAAGGGTTGGAATTGTCTTTTAATCAATAACAACCTAAACCTAAACAACCTATACATGTTTTTAAATAATTTTTAAGCTTTATGGTAAATTTATTTTACTAAATTGTACACTTGTTTACAAAATTCACAAAATAGCAAGTAAATTTATTTGTTCGCTATTAATTCGAAATTGAGCATCAGCTGATTCGAAGTGAACATTTGTTCGCCCGAAATTAGCGATAGGCGGAACCAGTTCGCCCGAACAAAAAAAGCGAAGATGAACGTTCGTTCGGGCGAACTCTGCGATAAGGGTGAATATAATCAGACCGATATACGTTTGTAAAGTTGCCAGATAACGGAAGTGGTTTTAGTGAGCTGTGTGGCGCAATTATTTGGCCATAAGAATTGTAATACGCAAGATCTTAACAGAGGATTTATATACTAGAACATAGAATGGAATTAGAAATTAGAGTCGGGAATAGAAATGAGATTCAGGGTAAGACGAGGAAGGTTGATAGTTTTTTAATTACAAGATGGCTTTTTACATATGTGTCTGATAAGATTGACCTTTTTCAAGCAGCTCTTAGTGCAACTGTTTATGCTAAAAAGATACAAGGAAATTGAGAATATGTATTAGGATTAATAATATCTAAAGCCAGAGCTATTGGCTAGATTAGTAGCTGAGCTTAAGAGGGAAATGAATTGAGGAATAAATCATATATTATGGATAGATTCTCTGGTTGTACTTTACTCGGTGGAGAAAATCCCTAGAGATCTGAAAACGTTTGTAGCTAATAGTGTTTCAACGATTCAAAATATACTGGAACAAAGAGTTTGAAACTTGTGGGCCCTAATGATAATAAGGCTGACTTACAACATACATCATGAGGAGCTAGGAAAGTTTTGTGCCAAAAATTGCTTTAACGCCCTAATTCGTTCTACTGGCAAATAAATAGTTTAGACACTTTTACACCCTTTTGGTATTCTGCCGGCTTAAGTTGCAGTTCAATTTCGTAACCACTAAAATAGGTGGTTGCATCGCGGTAAATTACACTTGTTTCATAAATATTTTTGTGGACAGAAAATACCGCTAAATTTTGTTCACAAGAATTAATAAACTATATAAGTACTTTTTTACACGAAGTTTCGTTAGCGTTTACAATTTATTCTCTATTGCGCATGGTTTGTTTTTGACAGCGTTGCCATGTACGCTAGCATCGCGGTTACATGAACTGCATTGCCAACGGTTACGATTTTCGGTTAGACAATCTTCCAGGTACAAAATTACCGGTTACGCACAGAATTTACCCGTAAGTTGCGTCTAGAAAGAGATAATAGATTAACGGAGCTTAGTAATTTGTATCTAAGACCGAAACTAGTTTCTGAAAGTAGTGGGCTATTACCTGAGGCGAATCTAGAAGTAGAAAGACACCAAGCAATTTTTGGCATACTACCCGCATGGATAGATAGATCATTGGATTCCATTTTTAAAATATGAACTAAAAAAATATGGAATAAGCTTTTAATCACTATTAATATAATATTTTTGCCGCCAGTGTGAGGACCCAAAACCACCGGTTTTGGATCCCATACATTATACACGCATAACATACATATTTATTCAAATAAATAAATACTAAGCCCAAATTCATTCACATTTCATATTTGAATTCCCACGGGATAAATTTTTATTAAAGGATATACTCTTTGATGCCCTAATGTACGCTCTAATATACTAGGCATAGTACACGCAGCTGGGCGATAAGGATTACATGCGTAATCGATTGCACCTAGGATTACGATTACTGTAATTGTAATTTCAAGTTTTTTTAAAATACGATTACTGTAATCTTAAATCGTTACAATAATCGTTAATTTAACTACCTTTACTTTAATATTTTTTTAAATTACGATTACTATAATCGTTAATTTATGCATCTAAGATTACAATTACTATAATTTTCATAAAAAATGTTTAAGTTAAAATTTGTTTAGTGCCTATCTCTTTTTATACGTTCCGAAAAATCTAGTGATCCATCTGAGGTAACCAACGTGTGCCAGGGTGAAGTTGGCAAAAATAGTGCCAATTATGGCCATTTATTGGTAAATTTATGGTGTCAGTTTTGTTATGCGAAAGGCGCTAAATTTATAATAAAAAAATTTCAACATTTCTCTATTGCTTCTTTCTTCTTCTTTAAATGGTCATCTAACCGCCTGGGCGATTTTGACCGTACAACATAGCTCCCCAGTCGTTTCTTCATTGCGCCAACTGGCGCCAATTGGAAACACGGCGGGATCGCAAATCGGTCTCCACTTGGTCCATCCATCGGAGTGATGGTCTCCCTCTGCTTCCACCGGCGGGTGCCGATAAGAATACCTTCTGGGCTGGAGAATCTTCGCTCATTCGCACTACGTGGCCAAGCCAGCGAATCCGCTGTGTTTTAATTCGCTGAACTATGTCGGCGTGTGCGTAAAGTTCATACAGCTCATCATTAAATCTTCTTCGGTACTCGCCGTCGCCAACGTGTAGAGGTCCACAAATCTTTCCAAGAACCTTTCTCTCGAATACTCCCAGAGCCGCCTCATCAGATGCTTCTGCACCATATAGCAGGACGGGTGCGATGAGTTACTTATAGAGAGGACTTTACTTTACTTTCATGATGACATAAGGTACTTCGTTTAGCCTTCGTTCACCACCAATCCCATTTTCTTCGCTTCTTCTTCTAATTTGGAGTCAGCAGAAGTTACGGCGCGGTTGTTAAGGCCAATGATATCAATATCGTCAGCATACGCCAACAGTTGCACGCTTTTATAAAATATTGTTCCAGCGCGGTTAAGTTCTGCAGCTTGTATTATTTTCTCCAGCATTAAATTAAAGAAATCGCACGATAGGGGGTCACCCTGTCTGAAACCTCGTTTAGTTTCGAACGGCTCGAAGAGGTGCTTCCCAATTCTGACCGAGCTGGCAGTGTTGCTCAAGGTCATTGCATAGCCGTATAAGTTTTGCGGGGAAACCAAATTCAGACATAGCGGCATATAGGCAGCTCCTTTTCGTGCTATCGAAAACGGCTTTAAAATCAACAAAGAGATGATGTGTGTCGATTCTTTTCTCACGGGTTTTTTCCAAGATTTGGCGTATTGTAAAATCTGGTCGATGGCAGATTTACCAGGTCTGAAGCCACACTGATAAGGTCCAATCAGTCTGTTCACATCAGGCTTCAGTCTTTCGCACAATACGCTTGATAGGACCTTATATGCGATATTCAAAAGGCTGATTCCGCGATAGTTGGCGCAGTTTGCAGGATCGCCCTTCTTGTGGATTGGGCAGAGAACACTTAGATTCCAATCTTCAGGCATGCATTCAGCCAACCATATGCTGCATAGAAGCTGATGCAATCGCCTTACCAGGTCCTAGCCTCCGTGTTTGAAGGCTCAGCAGGCAAACCATCAGCGCCAGCTGCTTTATTGTTTTTCAATCGGGATATTGCTATTCGCATCTCATTATAGTCGGGTTGTGGAACGTCAATTTCATCATCTTCGATTGTGGGCTCGGGTTCGGCATCTTCTCTGGTTTCTTGCTCAGTTTCTCCATTTAAAAGGGCAGAGAAGTGATCCCTCCATATTCTGAGTGCTCTCTCAACATCGGCCACCAGGTCGCCGTTCTCGTTCTTACAGGAGTTTGCCCCGGGTTTAAAACCTTCTGTCATTCGACTACTTTTTTGATAGAATTTTTGGGCATTATTACCGTTGGCAAAGCATCTCAAACTCCTTTATTTCACGCTTTTCTGCCTCTCTTTTTTTCGCCCGGAAAATCCGCCTCGCCTCCCTCTTCAACTCGCGGTAGTGTTCACACACACTCCTCGTTGCATTCGATCTCAGCGTTGCCTTGTAGGCTTCGTCCTTTTTTTTCGTTACAGCGCGGCACTCTTCATCATCATACCAGTTGTTTCTTCGCGTTCGCCGGAATCCAATTACTTCTTCGGCTGCGGTACGGAGTGCTCCTGAGATATGATCCCACTGCTCATGCATTCCACTAGGTTGAATTGTGCTCTCGGAGAGCAGGTATGAGAGGCGATCTGCGAAGTAATCGGCGGTTTGTTGCGATTGCAGCTTTTCGACGTCCAGCTTTTCCTGCGTTTTCTGTTGCGCCTGTTTTGTCGTACAGAGGCGGGTACGAATCTTGGCTGCTCCTAAGTAGTGATCAGAGTCGATGTTAGGTCCTCGTGTTGTGCGAACATCTAAAACGCTGGAAGCGTGCCGTCCGTCTATCACAAAGTGGTCGATCTGGTTGCGTGTTTTTCGATCACGGGACAGCCATGTAGCCTGATGGATCTTCTTGTGCATAAACCTAGTGCTGGATATGACCATGTTTCGGGCACCGGCGAAGTCGATCAGCCTGAATCCATTTGGCGAAGTCTGATCGTGGAGACTGAACTTCCCGACAGTGGGGCCGAATACACCCTCCTTACCCACCCGGGCATTAAAGTCGCCAAGCACGACTTTGATATCATGACGGGAGCAGCGCTCGTATGCTTCTTCCAGGCGCTCGACAGTACTCGGTGACGGAGTCTCTCTCCCACCACAAATCCCACGCCGAATCTGCGCTTGTCTTCATGCCCACTCCAGTAGATGTTGCAAGGTGTTTTGATCGTGTTTCCTCGCCCCGTCCATCGCATCTCTTGTATGGCGGTGATGTCAGCTTTTGCTTTCGTCAGGACCTCAACCAGCCGGGCAGCGGCACCTTCCCCATTAAGGGACCGGACATTCCAGGTACATGCCCTTATCATCATCTAAAAAAGGGTTTCTCATATCCGAGGCTTTGTTGTTGAATTTCATTGGAACGTTGTTTTATGTGGTGGGTCCCAAACCCAACGCACAACCCGTTTCACGGGAGGTTGAATTCAATTACACGTTTGTATAGCGAGCCACTTGATCCAAGACAGACGCCCGCTTGAAGCCGCACCACATGGTGATCAGACACTGCTGTTTGAATCTCCACAGCAAGCCCTTAAACCGATTATGTCAGAGTGGCCTTACCAGGTTGTCGCCTTCTCACGTTTAGCGCACCACCAAACGGGTGTTCGGTGGTTACCCAGAGGACACTTGGGCGCAAAGCCCGGAAGTAGTGAGCTGCTTGAACCGCATGCAAAAGAATCGCTCTGGCCATTCCCAGGTTAATGGCGCTCAGAAACTTTCCCCACTTGCGTGGACTTCTGCACACGGCCCCATCCTTCTCTATTGCTTAGTATTATAAAATTCGTAGGTCAAAATTAAAAAATATTTTTTTTTTAATAATAAACGCAATGTTTTGGCAATTTGTTGACACAAAACTGTAACGAACCCCTGTCTTCCGGATCTATAGCCAGTGTATAACTCGGTCGATGGGTTCCCTAACTACGTAAAAATGATAACTCGTGTGATTAAGGATATAGAAAATTCATGAGGTTTATTTAAACGAAAAGGTCTTAATCTAAAGCTTAGCCTCGTGTCTAGGATTTCTTCGAAGGAAGTGGTCACTACCCTTCGCTGGTGGATCGTTTGCACGCCTCCGCCCTCCTAGCTACTTATTTACTTAGTCTAACTTAGCCTCCTGTCTCGGATTCCTTCGAAGGAAGTGGTCACTACCTTTCGCTGGTGGATCGTTTGCACGCCTCCTCCCTCCTAGCTACTTAAACAACTGGAGTGATCACCACCGGTTGTTCCGAAGTGATCGCTGTCGCGCCTCACTGTATACCTAACTACGTGGCTGCTAGCCCCTAACTCTTTAAACAACTAATTGCCGCCGCTTTTATACACTTTTGCCGGCTAGCGTCGTACTTCTATTTACAATAATAATTCTTGACTTAACTGCTATCCTAGCTTTACAACAACCATGCGCAATATTCTTTTCCATTTCGTTCCTTGTTCGCTATTCTTATGTTTGCGTATGTTTGTATGTATATGTATGTTTACAATAGGCTGGGTCTTATTTTGTATTACTTAATTTTGTACTGTAAGTATGTAAAGGTATATAAGGGTATATATAAATATTTGTAAAGGTATACAATTTAAGTATAACTCAAATATGTTACATACGTATTTATTATAAGTATGTATTTGTAAAAATATATAATTCAAGTATAATTCAAATATATTACATTTGTATGTAAATAAGTATGTATAAATTATAAGTATGTATTTCATGAAAAAAAAAGGTAATGTATAATGTATGTACATAAAAAATATATAGTTCAGGTTGTTTTTGTATACTTATTTGTGAGGGCCCCAAGGCCTATGGTTTGGGGTCTTCACATCCCCCCGTTACTTCCCCGGACTGTCACTGTTGCCATGCCGCCTCGGTTTATGCGGATTCTGAATACTTTGTTACTGCTATGTATCTGGAAAGTTTTGCGGATTCCTGTGTGTTGGTGTTCTTGTATTGCGCTCGTCACTTCTTCAGGCAATGGTTCGATTCCACTAAAATTTCGTACCTCTGCTGTTGGTTCGACTGGTGGTTCGGCCGTTTGTTCGGTTGCACTCACCCCCTGGAATAGCCACTTTTCGATTTCTTTGACAGCTTCGGGGCTGATCGGCTCTGGCTCGGTATTAATAACGTCGTCGAGCCAGATATCCACCCATTGGTTGTCGGTGCATAGGCTGAGTGCGTCGACGTCTGTCGTCTCCCTTTCGGCCGTGTTGCCTTCTTCTTCATTTGCTGTCGCCACTGCGTGCACATCTTCGTCGCTTGTCGCCACTGGAGTGTTTACGCTTCCTTCGTTTGCCGCCACTGGAGTGGTTACATCTTCTGCGGCTGTATCACGTAGATATAACTTCGGTGGGGGCGGGGTGTCTGGTTCTACGTCATCGCGGTATACGCGTACCTGTACGCCCACCTGCCTGAAATACTCAATGTACCCGTCGCCCTTACGCTTGTGTTGTACCTGCGTCACGTCCACTCTACCTATCGGCTCGCCTCGTGGTTTGGCTTTTACCATTTCTTCGGTCTCCTCGTTGGCGCTCTCTTCATCTGACAGGATGATTATGGATGAGTCGTCGGACGAGGGCTTATGGGAGTGTCACTTTCCGTCTTGGTCGAACTCTTCTGTGGCGGCTTCGCTTGTGGTTTCAATAGGCCGCTCATGGTCGCTTGAGTCTTCTTCATTGTCATTTCTCCTCTCTTCGCCAGAAGCGTATGGCTCAAATTCTTCGCTGTTGATGCGGCGCAGCCGTATGCGAAAGCTGCCCTCGGTTGCATTATCACCCGAAAATTCACTTCGACTTTCCATTGTTGCGGTTTGCTTTGGAATGGTATGCAAAAATTTTTTGTACGATCGTGCAAAGTTTTTCCCAGTGCTTAGGTTGCCTGCTTCGTTAGTTGTGGCTGTTGCTGGCTTAGTGTGCTTGTTGGTCTTTCACGCGCTCTTGATCTCACTCTCTTGTTTGTCGTTTACCTGCAGTGGTTCTCCCTGTTGCTGTTGGTTTTTTTTTCGGGTGCTTTGGCGTTTCCCCTTTTTTTTCGTGGTGGCTTGTTAGGACTGTTTGTAAATTCGATCTTCGTGCTTTTTCTTCGATGCGCTTTCCGGAAAATTTTCTATGTTCTTCGTGTTTATTCTTCTTCTTGGTTGGCGAATACTCCCACTAGGCGATCGCCGAGTTGTCACACTTTGGATTAAGCCGAAGTTTACCTATCCTGATGGATGCCCAGGGGGGGTCTCGCCCTGATCTCGTGATCCGTCATCATCTGGGTTTTCTTCAAAAAATTGTTTTAGGTTTGTTTTTACGTGTGCGGTTCTTCTTTTGCCTTGATGCGTTTTATCTAGTTCGACGATTACTGGTGATACAAAGTTTGTGACTCGGTACGGTCCACTGAATCTTGGTGCAAGTTTGGCTGCAAAGCTGTCTACAGCCTTGGAAAAGTTGTGCTCCTTTACCAAAACTTTATCTCCGATCGCTGGATTCCATCCCCTTCTGCGCAAATTATAGTACCTCGCTTGTTCCGTTGATGCTCGCTGTTGGTTTCGTCGGACCATTTCGAATATCTCCCTCATTTTTGAAGCTTTCTCGTTTGGGGCTGTTGTTTTCCCACCTGTTCCAAACGTCTTCTCGTCATAGAGCGTGCTCGGTATTCGTGGCTCTCGTCCTTGTACTACGTAGGCGGGGCTATACCCTGTTGCATCGCATACGCTTGAGTTCAGCGCCAGCATGATTTCTGGCAATAAGTCGTCCCAATTTCGCTGCTCCTTCCCTGTGAATTGTGCTATCATTCTTTTTATATTACGATTGGCCCTCTCCGTTGGGTTTTCTTGTGGCGTGTAAGGTGCGGTCAGCTGGTGTTTTACTCCATAATCCTCTAGGAGTCTCTTGAATTGTTTACTTGTGAATTGTGCTCCGTTATCCGTGATTATCACCTTCGGTATTCCAAATCTGGTGGGTGGCGCGAAAGTGCATCTGCGACTACGTTCAGTTTGCCCCTGCGGTACTGAATGTCAAACGAGTGTTGCTGTAGCTCCAAAGCCCATCTTGCTATCCGTCCAGATGGACTCTCAATTGCATTTAACCACTTCAGTGATAAGTGGTCGGTAATTACTGTGAACTTATATCCTTCTAAGTACGGTCTCATCTTCCGAATGGCCCATACAATAACCAGACATTCCTTTTCCGTGGGTGAATAGTTTTGTTCTGCCTTGTTGAGTCGACGGCTAGCATACGCAATCACCCGTTCTTCGCCTTCTAGTTCTTGTGTAAGAACTGCTCCTAATCCAAGGGCGCTTGTGTCTGTTTGTAACGTGAACTTTTGCGTGAAGTCTGGGCATGCCAGTACTGGTGCTTCCGTAAGTGCATGCTTTAGTGTCTCAAATGCCTTCACCAATTATATGCGCCAAAGATGTTCTAATTTACCTTAAAACCTTAAAAGAATCTTTTAAATATGGTCCTGATAGGATTCCTACATGTTTCTTGAAAAAGTGTGCGAACCATATTTACCAACCCCTTACCAATTTGTTCAATCTATCACTAAAGTGTGGTGTTTTTCCAACTGCGTGGAAAGAATCGTTTCTTCTACCGCTGCATAAAAGCGGGAGTAGGTCTTCTATAGAGAACTATCGTGGCATCGCAAAGCTTTCTGCCATCCCAAAATTGTTTGAAGCTATTGTTACAAATCAACTTACGGGTCCGATCTCTACTTTGATAGCTGACTGCCAACACGGGTTCAGTAAGGGAAAGTCCACAGTTACGAATTTACTTGAGTTTACCAGTCATGTCTCAAATGGCTTTAGAAAAAATCTGCAAACCGACGTTATTTATACGGATTTCAGCAAAGCTTTTGACAAAGTGTGTCACTCATTACTTATTCATAAACTCGATCAGTTGGGCTTCCAGCCGGGTCTCAATCGCTGGATCTCTTCTTACCTTAGTGACAGGACACAAAGAGTAATGTTCAAAAATTTAGTATCCGATGTCATTTATGTCTCTTCGGGGGTTCCTCAAGGAAGCCATCTTGGCCCGATTCTGTTCTTGTTGTTTATAAATGATATTTCTACAATAATAAAATTTTCAAAAATGTTAATGTATGCCGACGACGTAAAGCTTTTCATGTCATTCGCGTCATTTGAAGATAGAAATAAGCTAAAATCAGATCTAGATGCACTAGTTACTTGGTGCGATTTAAATTATATGCCACTTAACCTTAAAAAATGTAAACACATGGGTTTTTCGCGTGGAATTTCTCAGCCGGCTTCCTATACAATTAAAAATTATAGTCTTGAGCAAGTGTATGATTTTGTTGACCTGGTGGTTACTATGGACTATAAACTCAGTTTCAACCGCCATATTAATACAACAGTCAATAAGGCTAGAGGTGTCCTAGCATTCGTTAAACGATGGTCTAAAGAATTTAGCGACCCTTATGTAACTAAAGCCCTCTTCACTACATTAGTCAGACCGATACTTGAATATGGTTCTATAATTTGGAACCCGCGTTACCAGGTTCATGTAGATCGCCTTGAATCAGTTCAAAAACAATTTTTACTATTTGCCTTAAGAGATTTTCATTGGGATCCCTCGTACAATCTGCCACCCTATACGAATCGTTTAAAACTCATTAATCTACACACACTTTCTAGTCGGAGGGAAATGCTTGGAATTATTTTTATGATTAAATTGCTAAATGGTTCACTATCCAGCCCATTTCTTCTAAGTGAAGTGAACTTCAATGTACCGTCTCGTCCTTCAAGGCATTTTAAACCTCTAGTATTAAAACAGTGCCGAACCAATTTTCAGTTAAATGAGCCTTTTCGCTCTTTGTGTCAAGATTATAACTCTCTTTCTGGTAGATTTGATATTTCAGACTCGCTTTTCAGCATAAAAAAATCAATCCTTTCTGTCCTAAATTCATAGCTACTAATTGTTTTTTATTCTTTGACTTCTATTTTAACTTTTAACAATAATTTTATTCTGTTAACTAGTTATTTCTTAATGTATAATCTATCCTATATCTACTTTACTTAGCTGATGAGGTTTTCTCTGTAGCTGAGCAGTTTTAGATCTCGACGATTAACAAACCAAAGCCTTTCAACGACTCGGCACGAACGAATAATCCGCGCGTTATGCGGATGCGCCCCTCGCGCCGGTCGGGCGGGATATGGTGGGTAATCCGTTGGGAATTATTATTATTACCTCTTCGCCGTCTACTGTTGCCTCTGCCAAAACTCGTCCTTCTGTGTGTTTTAAAATATTTAAACTTACCGAGGTTGTGCTGCCTGGGACCCTACCCCTCGGTTCTAGTATGATCCCCGGTCGTTTCCCATCGATCTGCGACAACAATTTCGTGTAAGTACATCGCATTTACCACAATCCCAACAAAATAGTCGGTGATCCTTCCGGCAGCCATACGAAAAATGCCCTTGCTCACCACATCGTCTACATGCATTTCTCGGGTCTATGTAACGTTGCTGTGCCCCTGGTGGGTCAGTTTCTTGTAGTTGCCGTAAGTGAGCTTCTCTCCTTGTTGCCTCGGCACTCCTTGCGGGGGGGTAGCGATCTTCGGTGCGTCGCTGTGGATTTGGGCTCACCATTGGTCGTTGTTGTTCTCTGTCTGAAATTATATTTTCGAGATCCTCGACTAGCCTTACCCGTTCGTCGAGCGTAGTGAACTCGTTACGTTTAGCATACAATTGATACTCACTACGACTGTTTCGATAGATGCGGTCCAGCTTTTGTTCTTCGGTTAGGTTGGCGTGCCGCATCAAACTTTGTAGTTCCAAAACGTAATCTTTGAAAATCTCCTTGGGCCGCTGGAGACGTTGGCGTATCTCATCGTCCAGCCTCTCGAAGTATCTGCCACTCAAAAAAAATCGGAGGAAGTCCTGCTTGAACTGTAGCCATTGCAACCAATGCCGGTTGTTGTTGCGTAGCCATACCAAAGCTCGATCCTTCAAGAGCTCGGGTAATGCTCGTGGTAGTAGATTTTGCTCTACCTCGTATCCTTCCGCCAGCTCCTCGACCCTCTCTATGAATGCCAGTGGGTCTCCTCTACCGTCATACTTAACTCCCCACTTACGTACGCGGTCGATTATGCAACCCTGCGGTATCGATTGTATGATGGAATTGTTTTGATCCATCGCGTTTGTTATTGTGTGGGCCCCGGGGAGGTTGGTGGGGGTCGGTGATCGACTTGGGCTTACCCTATTCTTGCCTCCGTCTCCGGGAAGGCCTAGTGAGGTCGTCGTTTTTGCGTGTTTCGCTTCCAACTCTGTGAAGCGACTCTCGTGTGTTGGGTTTTGGTTCACGAAATTGACTAACTCCTTCCTCAGTTCGTCGACTGTTCCAGTGTTTTCGAAGCCAAATTCGTTTGCGTATGCCACCAAATCTTCCTTATTAAGATAATATATCCACGTGACCTTTACCATAATTAGTTGTGGTGTTCCTGCGTGTCAGTGATTTAATGCTCCTGCGATTTCAAGTGTTGGTAAGTGCTCCTGCGGTTCCAAATGTTGGTTTATCTAATGCTCCTGCGATTCATATGTTAGTGCTCCTGCGTTTCAGTAGTTTAGTGCCCCAGCGATTCATATGTTAGTAAGTGCTCCTGCGCTTCAGAAATTTAGTGCTCCAGCGTTTCAGTAATTTAGTGCTCCAGCGTTTCAGTAATTTAGTGCTCCAGCGGTTTTCCTTTATAAGTCTCCCTGCTCGGGCGCCATTTGTAACGAACCCCGGTCTTCCGGATCTATAGCCAGGGTATAACTCGGTCGATGGGTTCCCTAACTACGTAAAAATGATAACTCGTGTGATTAAGGATATAGAAAATTCATGAGGTTTATTTAAACGAAAAGGTCTTAATCTAAAGCTTAGCCTCCTGTCTAGGATTTCTTCGAAGGAAGTGGTCACTACCCTTCGCTGGTGGATCGTTTGCACGCCTCCGCCCTCCTAGCTACTTATTTACTTAGTCTAACTTAGCCTCCTGTCTCGGATTCCTTCGAAGGAAGTGGTCACTACCCTTCGCTGGTGGATCGTTTGCACGCCTCCTCCCTCCTAGCTACTTAAACAACTGGAGTGATCACCACCGGTTGTTCCGAAGTGATCGCTGTCGCGCCTCACTGTATACCTAACTACGTGGCTGCTAGCCCCTAACTCTTTAAACAACTAATTGCCGCCGCTTTTATACACTTTTGCCGGCTAGCGTCGTACTGCTATTTACAATAATAATTCTTGACTTAACTGCTATCCTAGCTTTACAACAACCATGCGCAATATTCTTTTCCATTTCGTTCCTTGTTCGCTATTCTTATGTTTGCGTATGTTTGTATGTATATGTATGTTTACAATAGGCTGGGTCTTATTTTGTATTACTTAATTTTGTACTGTAAGTATGTAAAGGTATATAAGGGTATATATAAATATTTGTAAAGGTATACAATTTAAGTATAACTCAAATATGTTACATACGTATTTATTATAAGTATGTATTTGTAAAAATATATAATTTAAGTATAATTCAAATATATTACATTTGTATGTAAATAAGTATGTATAAATTATAAGTATGTATTTCATGAAAAAAAAAGGTAATGTATAATGTATGTACATAGAAAATATATAGTTCAGGTTGTTTTTGTATACTTATTTGTGAGGGCCCCAAGGCCTATGGTTTGGGGTCTTCACAAAACTAAAACTCCCTTACTCAAAAACGGTGCGTTCTACCTTTGTGTAATAAACTCCAAGAAATAAAGATGTGGGGGGTAACGACGTATTCGTTTCGCCGAACATTATTCTGAAAAATTGTTCAGAGCTTGTGAAAAAATGCAAACGACATGGACATTGAAATCAAAAAGAACCAATAAAAAAACAAGATTTCTGTTTTCTATCCATTTATTGATCATATAGTAATGGAAACAGATACTCGATTCATGCCATATAACACGATCTTCATAGGTTTCGCTTAGATTTTTTCCACAAACCAGAGTGAAGAAAATTTTATAAATGTATTTAGGCCTGCTGAATTTTATGAACCACTTGTTTAAAACCAAAATATAGAGGCCGAAACCAATTTATGGAGACGGTTCATAAAGCCACATTATCTTCCGCCAAAAAATGCACTTCAGAACTGCGACAAAACGTCATTTCATAACTTATACAAATTACTAAAAATTTTTCCAACTCCCCTCGTTTCCACTTAAACCGCAGAACGCACCTTTCATCACCTTCAAATGGCGTTTAACCGTCTAAACATTTTTTGGTCGTCCAACATAGCGCCAGCCGTTTCTTCTTTCTGCCAACTGGTGCTAGTTGGAAACACCACAGGATCGGTCTCCACTTGGTCCTGCCATCGGAGTGTTGGTCACTCTCTTCCTATCCTAACACCGGCAGGTGCCGATAAGAATACTTTCAGGGCGGGAGCATCTTCATTCATTCGCACAACATGGCCTAGCCAACGAAGCCGATGGGTTTTTAGTTAGTTGGACTATGTCGGTGACTGTATATAGCTTATACAGCTCGTCATTAAATCTTCTTTGAAGAACCTTTCTCTCGAATACTCCCAGAGCCGCATTATCAGATGTCACTGGCCAAGCGTCTGCACCATAAACCAGGATACGATAAGTGACTTATAGAGTGATATTTTCGTTCTTCGAGAGAGGACTCTACTTTTCAATTACCTACTCAGTCCACTTGTTTGCAAGATGGATGTCTACGCTGACTTTATTGTTGGTGTTTATGCTGCTTCCCAGGTAAAAAGCTCTAAGAGGTTAAAAACTTACGTTACGTAAACACCATATATGTTATACTTCTATATTGGCAGTAATGTATCATCTCAATGTGTAAAAATTACGAAATAATTTTAAGGCAGGCTATTACCGTTTTTGTGAATGTATTGTGTATGTGTATATTTATAAACGAAAAAATTTAAAAAATTGTCAAAGCAATTCAGAAGCGGATTCCCGTGATAGAGGCCCAAATTTAAACAATATTTAAGACATTTTAAAAAGTAAAAAAGAATATATCTGTTGGAACAAGTAATAATGCTTGTTGTCAAAAGTATAATAAAGTATAAATCGGTTTTGACCTTAATTATGTGTTAAGCTAGAACTTTAAAGGATCTATTTTTGTATGTTGGAATATCCGCTCCTATCTCACTGCATAACCGATTTTGAAATAGATAAAACGCTAAATTTTTTTCTGTTATAATAACCGAGATTGTTTATCAAAAAAAGGTATGTTTCAAAATAATATATCTGTACTGTAATGTTTTCGAACGGTATTAGTTCTTACTGCCAATATAGAAGTAATAAATATATGGTAAACACTACCTGAAAAGTAATTAAAATATATATATGGACATTGTGCTTTACAATTGTTGAATATCCTATCTTATTCATTCCTCCTTTTTATACAGTTAAGGAGCGGTTGGCGGTACATAAATACATATGTGCCCATTGCAACACAAGAAGTAATTGAAACAAGTAAGGAAGCACCTTTTGCCGTTTGCCTAAAATTTTGCGTACTAAAATTGGTACCAAACCGAAAAAAATGTACCAAAATAATTTGCTAGGCAACAAAACAATTTTAGGCAGTTCATCTGCTGACATAAATTTACACAGGAACGGTGGTTAATATACGTATATGTATGTATAAACATAAAAAAAACATATAACATTTTATTCTTCTAAATATACCCTAAAATGAGTAAAAGTAAATAAATAAATTAAACAGTTCCATTCATTTGCTTGCGTATATTCCACCGATTATAAAACTTACCTATCCATCTTTATTTTCCCGCTTCAGAACTAAGACAAATATGATAATAATTTTAATTTCATTAGCAATACTTGCTGGTGCTATTTTTAATCACAAACAAATAGTGGTACCTCTTTACAACTTTTTCTAAAAATATTAAAACGACGTATGGCAGAGAAAGACTCCTACGTATAAGTTGATACAAGTGGTACCACTCCACTTCTACTGCTAGTAAAGCAGGAGAGTGAAAGAGGCACAACATTATGACTAAATAATTTTTTGTAGTCATTCAAATGCAGGTTTGATATTTGTAGCAGTGTCATCGGAGTTGCGTTGAAGTAAAAATGGCAAAAACGTACCAAATTCGGAAGTTGCGTACCAAGGTATCCGGCGAAAAAATGCGTACCAAAAATTGTACGTTCCGGCCAAAAAGGCAACCGTGTAAGGAAGTCTAAGTTCGGGTGGAACCGAACATCATATACCTAGTATTGATCTATTATGGCATCCCAATTTACGCAGGTCTATTTTAATACTTTCAGTTCGTATTTGCTTTCAAATAGACATACGGACAGACAAATAGACGTATCGAGAGACGGACATGGCTACATCGACTCAGCTCATCCTCCTGATTATTTCAGTATACTTTTTGATGGGACTATCTCTTTTTCTTCTCATACTTACAAACATTTCATGTTCATCAAAGGTATGAAAATCAAAAAAGATATGCAACTTCGCTTTTGCAGTGGGGTATTAACTACTGGCCCGGATATTTTACTTTTCATCCTGAACGTTTTGATATACATCAATAAATATATCTCGATTCGTTTATGCCGAATGAAGTAATACTCGTATACCTTCTGTGGGTAACAAACATAGATATAAAAAATGTGTGTCTTTTATAGGCGCCAAAGTACTCCATCGATCTTTATGAAATTTTCACAATATATACTTGGTCTTACTGGGTACAGGATAGACAATATATAGTTTTGGAAAAGTGGGCGGAGCCACGCCCCCAGGCTATATAAATTTTCAATTCGTCATAACTCCGAACTTTTTTGGTCTAAATTAATGATATTTGGATATATGTGCCACTTATTCAATATCTACATAATTTTGGAAAAGTGGGCGGTGCCACGCCCACATATTTTGTGTTTTGTTTTTGCTCTCGAACTTTGACGATAGGTTTAGGAGTTCGCTGTGCACGACGCGGTCTGTATATAGCTTTTGGAAAAGCCACCAGGTTATATAAAGCTGCAGTTCGGTATACCTAGGAGTTTATTTGGTTCAAGTTAACGACAGTTTATATATACATAGATGTGTTCTATGTATTAAAACGTCAAAACAACGTCTACCGGGTTTGCTAGTATATTATAAAATGGCGAAAGCAAACAACGAATTTCAGCATTCTTTTGCAAAACTGAGAGACTAGTTTGCGGTCAAATAGACAGACGGACAGACAGACAGACGGGCGGAGAGACGGACATGGCTAAATCGACTCCGCTCATCGTGATGATCATTTAAGTGAACTTTTCTCTTCTTCTCATACTTACATACATTTAATGTTAATGAAAGGTATGAAAATCAAAAAAGATATATAACTTCGCTATTGCAGTGGGCTATTAACTACGTGACCGAATATTTTGCTTGTGTGTTTTCTAATTTTTGGCAGGAGTATAATAAATACTACTGAGAAGCAGCTGACCAATTTTCATTGAAATAGCAAGATTGAATTATAAGCGATTGCCTTTGAAAATAGCAGAAATTGTATGCTGAAAAGTGTGCGGCGCCACCCTACTTCTTCATAATTGACAAAATTTGTTTGCGGTGTGTGCAAAATCTGATTGATGTAATGTTTAGTTCTCGAAATATCGGTGTGGACATGAACCGATTTCGCCCATTTTTACAACAAACGGTTACCTTTATATATTTAACATAATCACCAAATGTCGTTTCGACAAATCAATTTTTGGCGGAGTTATGGAATTAAAAGTTTTGTGGAATAATCCACTACAAAAGGGGCGGGGCCACGCCCATGTTCGATAATTTTTATTTTTTGGATTTCTTAGCTTACGGAAACTTCAAAAGTGAAATATAAATGATGTAAAGCTATTTTACGCAAAGTTATTGCCAATTTAGTATATCTACCTTAACCGATCCCAGCCATTTTTTTCCGGAACATTCCTTGCATACCTGGAAATCTGCGTGCTGAACTTCGTTTCGATATCTTGAACGGTTTTGTCAAAAGTGGGCGGTGCCACGCCCATTTTCAAAAATTTCTTGAAAAGTTTATTTCATGCCTCAATCTCAATGTATTCACCAAATTTTATCCTTATAGGTGTATTATGTACTGAGTAATCACTTTTTTTGTGTTTTCAAAAATATTCTATGTATAAAAAGTGGGTGTGGCTATCATCCGATTTCGCCCATTTAAAATAGCGCTCGGAGATGAGTGCCAATGAACCCGCATACCAAATTTCATTAAAATAAGATTAAGTGTCTCAAATTT
Organism: Merzomyia westermanni; assembly: GCA_949987695.1. Classification (NCBI taxonomy): domain Eukaryota; kingdom Metazoa; phylum Arthropoda; class Insecta; order Diptera; family Tephritidae; genus Merzomyia; species Merzomyia westermanni. Next base: position 80,844,273 of record OX465288.1, read on the forward strand.
CAGTTATCGATGCAAATTTTTCACTCCCCCTTCCCAAAATCCTAGCGGGACCATACAGTCTGTCGGCCCCGTTTCCATAGCGCTGGTACAGGCTACGGACACGAGGCATTGGGCCTAGTTTCAGTTGTTAACACAATGCTTTACCCACTCAGTCTGCACGTGCAATGACAGAATGGAATAATATAATTCTCTAAGGGTAGCTTTTAAAGCTCCCATTATACTTATTATTGATTATGTGCATACTCTTTCAAGTTTGTCAACAAAAGTTATTTTTTGAGTGCCTGGCCATAATGATGTCTATTAGCTCCACAATCGCAGTGAATACCCAATAAGAGGGTGAGAAGCATCACGTGTACCCCACCAATTTTTTTTAAAGGATAGTGCCGTTGAAGCTATTTTCATTCTCTCTTATATATTTGGTTCCCACGACAGCTTGCTGTCAAAATTATTCCCAGATTTTTTTTTTTGTTGCTCCTGCAGGGTAACCCTCCTAGTTTAGGCTTAGTCCTATTCAGGATCTTAAAGCTGCTAGACACTAAGACTATGTAGATCCGCATTTTGGGTTAACCCAGAGTCGGATGCCCAGTCATGGACCTCTAACATCTAAAAAAAAAACTACCAAATATGACAAATAAAACATCAGCTGCGTACGCCGTAAGTTTGGCTGATGCCTCGAACCAACAATGGAAAAGTTGGTTTATGACCAGTGTCCAAATTAGAGATGTGAATATGATTAAGACGCATTTATTGTATTCATAGGCCTCTTTATGTTTCAGAAATACTTTACAAAAATATAGTGTATATACAATTTCCGTACAAATTGCGGGTGTCCGGAAACTAAAACCAAAGCGTCCACAAAAAACTAAATTTTACTGTCCGGCAAACTTGAACAAATCGACCTTTTTTGAATTTTTAATTTAATAACATTAAAAACATTGTCTTTTTGAATTATACAGAAGTCATATTATTGAGCAATATTTATGATAATATAAACAGTACATCTTTTTTCCTACTCTATTCAATTCAAAAACTTTTAATAATTAATTAAATGATTATTAAAAAATAAAAAACAATAATAATTTTCATAAATATTCAAAAAATGGAAAATTAATATTCTTGGCCTTGAGCTCGTGTATACATGAAAATGTAAAGGCCGTAAATCAACAAAAATTGTTGGTATAAAAAAGCTATAACAAAACCGAAAGCATGCGGTAAGGCAGTTCTGCTGATAAAACAGATCTGTCAAAACATCCATCATGATCACACTACTAACTGTCAAATGGCGGAAGTGGTTCATGCATATGGTAAAGAAGAATAGAACTAGGAGTTTAGAGGACGTCAAAACCCGCGTATTGTTAGCTTAATGGTTAGCAATGCGTGCCAAAATTTCTCTGATGAAGAAGCTTAGCAGCTTCGGAAATGGATCTATAAGAAAAGCTATGGCGGTTGTCTCTAAACATTTTTCCTACTCTATTCAATAAAAAAACTTTTAATAATTAATTAAATGATTATTAAAAAATTAAAAGCAATCATAATTTTCATAGAAATTCAAAAAGTGAAAACTGTCCGGAAACCAGTGAGTTTACCCTCTATCTTCTGTGATTCGCTCATATTTCTCAAGTCCCGAAATGGTGCTCGTAAATATTCACGAAAGGTATACGCAGATAGCTCACTTCCAATAAGTGATAGTTTTAAAGCTCGCGATTAGTGAACTTTGCTAGGGATGCCTGTGAACACGTCCAAAAAACGTAGCTTTGAGTCACAAATTCCTTGTGGTGTTATTTATACACAGTTATTATACATAGTAAGTCTCTGGCAACCGCTTCTTTTTATTCTTCTTCTTTATGAAATTGCCTTCGGTGCTACATCTTCCACAAGAAAACTCAGAACTTTATTGAACGTTGTGTGAAATTTGGTCTTAATATTTGCGCTAAGCCTATAGGATACCCATTCATTCAAAGCTTTTAATCCATATTAATATTATATTTTTGCCACCAGTGTGAGGATCCAAAACCGGTGGTTTTGCACGTATAACATACATACGAGTATTTATTCAAATAAATAAATACTAAGCCTAAATTAATTCACATTTCATATTTAAATTCCCACGAAATAAATTTTTTTTTTAAATATATACTCTTTGAATCCCTAATGTTCGCTCTAATACACTAGGCATAGTACACAGAGCTGGACGATAAGGATTACATGCGTAATCGATTGCACCTAGGATAACGATTACTGTAATCGTAATTTCAACTTCTTTTAAATTACGATCGTTACAGTAATCGTTAATTTAACTACCTAGGACTACGATTACGTAATCGTAATTGAATATTTTTTTAAATTACGAATACTATAATCGTTAATTTATGCATCTAAGATTACAATTACTATAATTTTCATAAAAAATGTTTAAGTTAAAATTTGTTTAGTGCCTATCTCTTTTTATACGTTCCGAAAAATCTAGTGATCCATGTGAGGTAACCAACGGTAATGGTTCAAACATGTGCCAGGGTGAAGTTGGCAAAAAATAGTGCCAATTATGGCCATTTATTGGTAAATTTATGGTGTCAGTTTTGTTATGCGAAAGGCGCTAAATTTATAATAAAAAAATTTCAACATTTCTCTATTGCTTCTTTCTTCTTCTTTAAATGGTCAACTAACCGCCTGGGCGATTTTGACCGTCCAACATAGCTCGCCAGTCGTTTCTTCGTTACGCCAACTGGCGCCAATTGGAAACACGGCGGGATCGCAAATCGGTCTCCACTTGGTCCATCCATCGGAGTGGTGGTCTCCCTCTTCCTCTGCTTCCACCGGCGGATGCCGATAAGAATACCTTCTGGGCTGGAGCATCTTCGCTCATTCGCACTACGTGGCCAAGCCAGCGAAGCCGCTGTGTTTTAATTCGCTGAACTATGTCGGCGTGTGCGTAAAGTTCATACAGCTCATCATTAAATCTTCTTCGGTACTCGCCGTCGCCAACGTGTAGAGGTCCACAAATCTTTCCAAAAACCTTTCTCTCGAATACTCCCAGAGCCGCCTCATCAGATGCTTCTGCACCATATAGCAGGACGGGTGCGATGAGTGACTTATAGAGAGGACTTTACTTTACTTTCATGATGACATAAGGTACTTCGTTTAGCCTTCGTTCACCACCAATCCCATTTTCTTCGCTTCTTCTTCTAATTTGGAGTCAGCAGAAGTTACGGCGCGGTTGTTAAGGCCAATGATATCAATATCGTCAGCATACGCCAGCAGTTGCACGCTTTTATAAAATATTGTTCCAGCGCGGTTAAGTTCTGCAGCTTGTATTATTTTCTCCAGCATTAAATTAAAGAAATCGCACGATAGGGGTTCACCCTGTCTGAAACCTCGTTTAGTTTCGAACGGCTCGAAGAGGTGCTTCCCAATTCTGACCGAGCTGGCAGTGTTGCTCAAGGTCATTGCATAGCCGTATAAGTTTTGCGGGGAAACCAAATTCAGACATAGCGGCATATAGGCAGCTCCTTTTCGTGCTATCGAAAACGGCTTTAAAATCAACAGAGAGATGATGTGTGTCGATTCTTTTCTCACGGGTTTTTTCCAAGATTTGGCGTATTGTAAAATCTGGTCGATGGCAGATTTACCAGGTCTGAAGCCACACTGATAAGGTCCAATCAGTCTGTTCACATCAGGCTTCAGTCTTTCGCACAATACGCTTGATAGGACCTTATATGCGATATTCAAAAGGCTGATTCCGCGATAGTTGGCGCAGTTTGCAGGATCGCCCTTCTTGTGGATTGGGCAGAGAACACTTAGATTCCAATCTTCAGGCATGCATTCAGCCAACCATATGCTGCATAGAAGCTGATGCAATCGAATTACCAGCTCCTAGCCTCCGTGTTTGAAGGCTCAGCAGGCAAAACATCAGCGCCAGCTGCTTTATTGTTTTTCAATCGGGATATTGCTATTCGCATCTCATTATAGTCGGGTTGTGGAACGTCAATTCCATCATCTTCGATTGTGGGCTCGGGTTCGGCATCTTCTCTGGTTTCTTGCTCAGTTTCTCCATTTAAAAGGGCAGAGAAGTGATCCCTCCATATTCTGAGTGCTCTCTGAACATCGGCCACCAGGTCGCCGTTCTCGTTCTTACAGGAGTTTGCCCCGGGCTTAAAACCTTCTGTCATTCGACGACTTTTTTGATAGAATTTTTGGGCATTATTACCGTTGGCAAAGCATCTCAAACTCCTTTATTTCACGCTTTTCTGCCTCTCTTTTTTTCGCCCGGAAAATCCGCCTCGCCTCCCTCTTCAGCTCGCGGTAGTGTTCACACACACTCCTCGTTGCATTCGATCTCAGCGTTGCCTTGTAGGCTTCGCCCTTTCTTTTCGTTACAGCGCGGCACTCTTCATCATCATACCAGTTGTTTCTTCGCGTTCGCCGGAATCCAATTACTTCTTCGGCTGCGGTACGGAGTGCTCCTGAGATATGATCCCACTGCTCATGCATTCCACTAGGTTGAATTGTGCTCTCGGAGAGCAGGTATGAGAGGCGATCTGCGAAGTAATCGGCGGTCTGTTGCGATTGCAGCTTTTCGACGTCCAGCTTTTCCTGCGTTTTTTGTTGCGCCTGTTTTGTCGTACAGAGGCGGGTACGAATCTTGGCTGCTCCTAAGTAGTGATCAGAGTCGATGTTAGGTCCTCGTGTTGTGCGAACATCTAAAACGCTGGAAGCGTGCCGTCCGTCTATCACAAAGTGGTCGATCTGGTTGCGTGTCGGGGGACAGCCATGTAGCCTGATGGATCTTCTTGCGCATAAACCTAGTGCTGGATATGACCATGTTTCGGGCACCGGCGAAGTCGATCAGCCTGAATCCATTTGGCGAAGTCTGATCGTGGAGACTGAACTTCCCGACAGTGGGGCCGAATACACCCTCCTTACCCACCCGGGCATTAAAGTCGCCAAGCACGACTTTGATATCATGACGGGAGCAGCGCTCGTATGCTTCTTCCAGGCGCTCGTAGAATGCATCCTTTTCCACCTCGTCCTTCTCTTCCATCGGTGCATGAGCGCAGTTAAACGATATGGTGAAAAATCGTACTTTTATGCGGATTGCGGCGAGACGCTCGTTCACGGGTGTGAACGACAGTACTCGGTGACGGAGTCTCTCTCCCACCACAAATCCCACGCCGAATCTGCGCTTGTCTTCATGCCCACTCCAGTAGATGTTGCAAGGTGTTTTGATCGTGTTTCCTCGCCCCGTCCATCGCATCTCTTGTATGGCGGTGATGTCAGCTTTTGCTTTCGTCAGGACCTCAACCAGCCGGGCAGCGGCACCTTCCCCATTAAGGGACCGGACATTCCAGGTACATGCCCTTATCGTCATCTAAAAAAGGGTTTCTCATATCCGAGGCTTTGTTGTTGAATTTCATTGGAACGTTGTTTTATGTGGTGGGTCCCAAACCCAACGCACAACCCGTTTCACGGGAGGTTGAATTCAATTACACGTTTGTATAGCGAGCCACTTGATCCAAGACAGACGCCCGCTTGCAGCCGCACCACATGGTGATCAGACACTGCTGTTTGAATCTCCACAGCAAGCCCTTAAACCGATTATGTCAGAGTGGCCTTACCAGGTTGTCGCCTTCTCACGTTTAGCGCACCACCAAACGGGTGTTCGGTGGTTACCCAGAGGATACTTGGGCTCAAAGCCCGGAAGTAGTGAGCTGCTTGAACCGCATGCAAAAGAATCGCTCTGGCCATTCCCAGGTTAATGGCGCTCAGAAAATTTCCCCACTTGCGTGGACTTCTGCACACGGCCCCATCCTTCTCTATTGCTTAGTATTATAAAATTCTTAGGTCAAAATTAAAAAATATTTGTTTTTAATAATAAACGCAAAGTTTTGGCAATTTGTTGACACAAAACTAAAACTCCCTTACTCAAAAACGGTGCGTTCTACCTTTGTGTAATAAACTCCAAGAAATAAAGATGTGGGGCGTAACGACGTATTCGTTTCGCCGAACATTATTTTGAAAAATTGTTCAGAGCTTGTGAAAAAATGCAAACGACATGGACATTGAAATCAAAAAGAACCAATAAAAAAACAAGATTTCTGTTTTCTATCCATTTATTGATCATATAGTAATGGAAACAGATACTCGATTCATGCCATATAACACGATCTTCATAGGTTTCGCTTAGATTTTTTCCACAAACCAGAGTGAAGAAAATTTTATAAATGTATTTAGGCCTGCTGAATTTTATGAACCACTTGTTTAAAACCAAAATATAGAGGCCGAAACCAATTTATGGAGACGGTTCATAAAGCCACATTATCTTCCGCCAAAAAATGCACTTCAGAACTGCGACAAAACGTCATTTCATAACTTATACAAATTACTAAAAATTTTTCCAACTCCCCTCGTTTCCACTTCAACCGCAGAACGCACCTTTCATCACCTTCAAATGGCGTTTAACCGTCTAAACATTTTTTGGTCGTCCAACATAGCGCCAGCCGTTTCTTCTTTCTGCCAACTGGTGCTAGTTGGAAACACCACAGGATCGGTCTCCACTTGGTCCTGCCATCGGAGTGTTGGTCACTCTCTTCCTATCCTAACACCGGCAGGTGCCGATAAGAATACTTTCAGGGCGGGAGCATCTTCATTCATTTGCACAACATGGCCTAGCCAACGAAGCCGATGGGTTTTTAGTTAGTTGGACTATGTCGGTGACTGTATATAGCTTATACAGCTCGTCATTAAATCTTCTTTGAAGAACCTTTCTCTCGAATACTCCCAGAGCCGCATTATCAGATGTTAGTGGCCAAGCGTCTGCACCATAAACCAGGATACGATAAGTGACTTATAGAGTGATATTTTCGTTCTTCGAGAGAGGACTCTACTTTTCAATTACCTACTCAGTCCACTTGTTTGCAAGATGGATGTCTACGCTGACTTTATTGTTGGTGTTTATGCTGCTTCCCAGGTAAAAAGCTCTAAGAGGTTAAAAACTTACGTTACGTAAACACCATATATGTTATACTTCTATATTGGCAGTAATGTATCATCTCAATGTGTAAAAATTACGAAATAATTTTAAGGCAGGCTATTACCGTTTTTGTGAATGTATTGTGTATGTGTATATTTATAAACGAAAAAATTTAAAAAATTGTCAAAGCAATTCAGAAGCGGATTCCCGTGATAAAGGCCCAAATTTAAACAATATTTAAGACATTTTAAAAAGTAAAAAAGAATATATCTGTTGGAACAAGTAATAATGCTTGTTGTCAAAAGTATAATAAAGTATAAATCGGTTTTGACCTTAATTATGTGTTAAGCTAGAACTTTAAAGGATCTATTTTTGTATGTTGGAATATCCGCTCCTATCTCACTGCATAACCGATTTTGAAATAGATAAAACGCTAAATTTTTTTCTGTTATAATAACCGAGATTGTTTATCAAAAAAAGGTATGTTTCAAAATAATATATCTGTACTGTAATGTTTTCGAACGGTATTAGCTCTTACTGCCAATATAGAAGTAATAAATATATGGTAAACACTACCTGAAAAGTAATTAAAATATATATATGGACATTGTGCTTTACAATTGTTGAATATCCTATCTTATTCATTCCTCCTTTTTATACAGTTAAGGAGCGGTTGGCGGTACATAAATACATATGTGCCCATTGCAACTGTTACACGCCCCTTCAGCCTCTTCACCTAAGATGGGCTTGCAATGCATGTTTGGTACGAGCGGTGTGTGCACTGGCATTCCTTCGGGAGCTTCAGCCTTCAACTCATTATTAATTATACTAGTATTCGAACTTATCAACAACAATTTAGCTATCTCTAAGCTACTTAGAATATTCGTTACAAAGTTTCTTTGGGGGTATTGTGATCAGCTGACCAAAACTAACCTATCTCAACAACTATATATTCAAATCTTTACTTATATGGTCAACGACCTTGCCGCTTTCGAAGAATTAAAGCATCCAAAAGTAAAGACATAGAAAAAAAGAATTAAAAAAAATGACAACTTTAGCTCTCTTGTCTTTGCAAATTAGAGCTCTCAAAAATCCAATAGCAAAAAAAAGTTATGGATACCAAAAAAAACCAAAGAGGAGATGCCTATACCTATATACATATATATGTATGAACTTATGTGCACAATTACTGCACGCAAACATAATAAAACGAATCGGCTGCATCTACGTACATACATAAGTAATATGTATGTAAGTACATGTGGGACTAGGCACCTTCTCTAGTTGAATTAAAATAGTGGTTGGATAAAATGAATTAAGTTCACTTACATGTTTTGTTGTTAAGTTACCATTTACTTAGTCCAACGCTGTCCCACGAAGCGAAAAAGGCCTTTCTTGCTCTGGTACGTAGCTGCTGTCTTTGCTAATCATAGGTTGCTCGTATGTATTATTAGTATAAGTAGCATTTAAGACATTTTATCCAAAAAAAATTATATTATGAACTTAGTTTGTGGACCAGTGGGGCTATTTTGCTGTCCGCCACTGTACATATGAAAAGCGAAGGTCGCATAAAAAGGGATTATGGATTGGTCACCATCGACGTGGGCGTAAATAAGAAAATAGCAAAGATCTAGGCTCTTTGGTAAAAGCAAAGAAAAACTAAGAGATTATGAAATGAAATTAAGAGGATCACCAAACTTTGCAAAGATCAACTTTTGACTTTGGTGGTGGTTTGGGTTGAGAGTGAGAAAAGATGAAAGAAAATGACACAAAAATGTTAACTGATACCATTTTGTGGAACTAGGTCAGCTTTGGACACTTATCACATGGTAATCTACCTATGTCGATATGTATGTATGTATTATGCAAAACTATGAATCCATGCAAATTACAAGTATGTATTCAAAATTTAAATCTTTTAGGTAAGTATGACAAAGGTAGGTATTAAGGTAAACTTAAATTCATATTTACAGGGGGCTAAAATGTATCTAAAGGTAAGTGCTAAGTTAAGATTTCATTTTTTTTTCTGTCTTTTTTTTTTTTTTTTTTTTTTTTAGTTAAGCCTAAGTCAGTATGTATGTATGTATATCTACATATATGTATGCAGATAGCAAAATGTACATACATAAAAGCAACTTAATTTACTTTTACTTTATAAACTTTACATTGGACTTCTTTTGTTTTTCTTTTTAGGTTATGAATTCATGTTTTTTTCTATTTCAGCTTCTAGCGATCCCGAATCGCTAGAACTTAACGATAAAGTGGAAACCGCCTTTTCCACTGGCTTACTTGTATTCTAGCTTTTTATATAGGAATTGATAAATTGAAGATTTGAAAATTTATACAAGAAAAAAATTAAGGATAAGAAATTTTTTTGAATTTCAGGGTTTCTCAGGTTAAGTTTTTGTTACTGGAACAAGGCTTGGTATTGGATGGATAGCAGGTCATATTCGGCCACTATTTGCCGGCCTACATTAGGGCATTCAGCTGGCGATTGGTTCCGGCCGCAACAACACTTTCCGCGCGTTTTCAGGCTGGTATTTGCGGTATAGCCTAAGAAGGGGATTGCACTTTAAACACTTCCAGCACTTATAAAAACTTTAATTGAAAATTTAGAGCTTTTCTTACCGATTTTCTGTAATTTCCTTTTAATTTCGTTGTATTGAATGTAGCGATGGTGGGAAGTGGGTTTGTGTTATTAACACTCGCGATTTTAACCTTTCGAGTAAATTGATTTATTACCTACACCTCCACACTTACGATCAGCTAAGTACGACGGTTCTTCAGGAAAAGAACGATTTTCGGGCCGGATATAAGGCCGAGACCCATGAGGTAGTAATTGACATATAGATTATCGATAATTTTGGTATCGAAAATCATATGTTCGAAGTGATGATTGAAGGATGTTAAGCTTAAAACATTGTTGGGAACTACAGGGTGTTCTGTATGAAAATTTGAAAGAAAGCGAAAGTTGAGAAATTTAAAAAAAAAATAAGGGAAAACTTTGTTTATGTGATGGTGACTCAAGTGCATGCATGTACCCACGGTACATATACCCCCCACCTAGAGTGTTGGTGCGGTCGGTAACTTGCCCCTATCTTTTTGGATATCCTTTTGGTTGTAAATCGCACGCTTCCCTGTATTAACGTCTTCTAACTCATATAGGCAATTGCCTTTTCGTGCAACAACTTTAGCTTTTATGAACTTTGGCGCAAACTTGGCACAGAATTTTTTTGTGGCATCGCTTAGAACGAAATTTCTACGATACACGCTATCGCCTACTTTAAAATTTTCCCCGGAACTTCGCAAATTATATCTTTTCGCAGAACTTTCGAAAGCTTTTTCCATATGTTCACCGATTGATTTACGTATTAATGCAAGATTGTCTGTTCTGTCTAGAACATTATCATCTAGGGACCGTAGTTTCCGTAGCAGCGCATACTCGTCACCATGCGACGGCATTTGCTGACCGAAGAGGGCATAATACGGGGTGCAACCTATGGACTGGTGGAAAGAACTTCTTAGTGCCTCTGCAATGCTGGACAAGTGTTTGTCCCACCGAGCTTGGTCATCCTTCAAGTAGGCTCTTATACCAGCAATTATGGATCGATTAACTCGCTCGCTTGCATTTGCTTGAGGGCTGTACAACGCGGTATAAACATGTTTGATGCCCCGTTCAGAAAGTAAATTGTTGAATTGGGAGGATTTAAATTGTTTCCCGTTGTCACTTAAAATGATTTCGGGTGTTCCAAAAACGCTAAAAACGTTTTCTTTTAGGAAATCACAAATGCCTCTGGCATTGAAATTTTTCACCGTTTTAACTAAAGGAAACTTAGTGTAGTGGTCTAGAACAATAAAAATTCCTATGTTCCCTTGCTTTGAACGGGGATAAGGACCTAGGAAATCGACATAGAGTTTTTGGAAGGGACGCTGAACGGTGTATTGCGCGGACATAGGGGCTCGAAGCGTACTGTTGGAAGGTTTGGTTTGTTGGCAAGTTTCGCAACTGCGGATATAATCCTTGACGTCAACCGTCATATTGGGCCAATAAAAATTGATACGTAACCGCTCCAATGTCTTCGCGATTCCTCCGTGGCATTTGTTAGGTTGGCAGTGTGCGTTCTGGATCACGTCGTTAACCAAGGTTTGAGGAATCCATAGCTTCCAGTTGTATACCTCTCGCTCAGGGTTACCGTTGGGATGTTCGGACCTTTTATACACGAAATCCTCAACTGTTCGTAAATCAGGCAAACGATTTTGATTCTTTTTGACGCTATCTATCAATTTCATGTATTCTTCGGACTTAAATTCGGACGATTCTATATCAACTAACGGACGGAACTCTAACTCATTGATTTCTTTGAAGTTTTGGCGGGATAAGGTATCAGGTACTACATTCAAGGTACCTTTCCTAAGCTCTATGTTGAACCTATAACCTTGAAGCTTCAATGACCAGCGGGCTAATCGGGTGGATAGGTCGCTTTGGCGCATCAGCCACTGAAGACTGGCATGATCGGTCACAATTGTAAAATCTTGCCCTTCAACATAAGCTCGGAACTTCTTTAGACTAAGCATAGCTGCGAGGCATTCTAGCTCCGTAACGCTATAATTGCTTTGGGCTTTGTTGAGTTTCTGGGAGAAATATGCAATTGGGACCTCGATACCGTCTTCATTCTTCTGCGCCAAAACCGCACCAACTCCGAGTTTAGATGCGTCACATTGGATGATAAACGGCTTCTCATAGTTAGGACTAGCCAGGACAGGGGCGGAACATAAAACCTGTTTCAAGGCATCGAACGACTTTTGTGCCTCGTCATTCCAAGTAAAATTTTTGTTTTTCTTTAACAAATTGGTCAATGGGGTAGTAATGGACGCGAAGTTATCTACGAACCGACGGTACCAACCGGCCATTCCGAGGAAACGCCGGACTTGTTTGACATTAGTCGGTACTGGGTAGTTTGTAACGGCCGAAATCTTCTCCGGGTCGGTTCGCAGAGTTCCGTTTCCCACGATATATCCCAAATACTTCACCTCAGCGATGCAAAACTTGCTTTTCTGAACGTTGATGGTTAACCCGGCTTTTCTTAAGTGATGAGCAACTTCAGAGAGAACGGACATGTGACTATCAAAGTCTTCGGACAATATGAGCAGATCGTCTAAATAGACGAAAACATGGTTTTTCAGTTGCGGAGGAATGACGCGATCCATCAAGCGGCAAAGAGCTTGAGGAGCGTTGCATAAGCCAAAAGGCATTACACAGTAACGGTACAACGGACGATTGGGGACGGTAAAACAAGTATAATCTCGAGAGTTTTCGGACAGGGGAATTTGCCAAAAGGCACGGCGCAAATCTAGTGAAGTTATATATTTTGCCTTTGGTATTCTGCTTAATATACCATCAATATGGGGGAGGGGATAAGCGTCCTTAAGGGTTACGCTATTTATCTTTCTGGAATCAAGACACAGACGGACCTTATTCGGCTTCTTCACTAATACAACCGGACTGGACCAAGGACTATTAGGTGACTCTTCGATCACACCTAATTGAAGCATTTCGTCAATCTCCGCGTGAACTAATTTTTCTACCGCAGGAGAAATGGGAAAATACCTTTGTTTAATCGGACGGACATTGGGCTGTAATTCTATCACGTACTCCATAAGAGACGTTTTTCCTAAACCTTCTTTTTCGTAGTTCGGAAATCTATTTTTAATAAATTTTAACTTGACTTTTTCCTCGTCAGTTAAGAAAAGGGCATTATCATCAGGCTTCACATCAAGGGTAACTTCAGAAATTATATGTGGCGCTATTCGGAATTTAATCCAAAAATCTACCCCTAAAATAACTTTTTGCGACATACTTGGAATAACGAAAAACGTAATCGATTGATTAGCATCTTCAAATTTAACTTCCAAGTCTATGACACCGAAAACCACTTGCGTTTTCCCATCAGCTGTACACACAGCTGTTTTGTGTTCACGCAACTTATTCTGCTTGCGAATCTCGTCAGCAAGTGAGGATCCGATGCATGAGACTTGGGCTCCACTGTCTAGCAGTCCTAAGTATTCTACACCATCAATCATTATCTTCGCATATGGCCTTAGGTCAGATGACTTCTTGGTTAGAGAGCAAACAAAAGTTTTAAGGGACTTGCGTTTTTCCTTAATACCTCGCCAAAACTCCTTAATACGGACAGACGAACGACTTAGACAGGATGAAATAGAATTTACTTTGGAAAATATTCGTTTACGGGCTTCATTATACTTTCTCAGACGGACATCGTACGGAACAATCTTATGGACATTTGGACTATTAACTAAAAGTGTACATTCTCTTTCTGGGTATAGAATCGAAGGTTTCATTATTTATTTTTGGGGTCTGTGCGAGGGTTCAACCGGGAAGCCTCGCTCGTTTTCGAGTTTCCCAAACACGTTTCGCATTTTGGCCTATAAACGTTTGCCTTGCCACAGCCGTAACAAAATACCGTGCGATCTTCCAAGCAATCCATGTATCTATGACCTTCGGATCGGCAATTCCAGCATACTAACTTCGACGCATCAAAAGATCGCTTCGTTACCTCGTCCACTTCGCACTCTATGTGTTCCGGTGTATCCTCTTCGTACTGCAGTTCATTGGCATATCGACGCGGGATTGTATTTCCTGTATGACGTGTATTTCCTGTTGATGGCAAATTGTTCGGCTTGCTAATTTCATTCGCGAGGCTCTCGCCCTTCAAGCAAAGCCTACGCAGTTCGGCGAGCGAGTTAATAGGTACATATAATAACTGCTGACGGATTCGGGGTCGTAAGTTGTGCTGCAGGATCTCTATGAGCTCCGCCTCAGTTAAGGGTACTTGTAGGGGTTCAGCTAATTTGAGCACTGAGTTCCTGAACTCATCAAAGCTCTCGGTCATACCCTGCTTTCTGCCCCTAATCTGCTCCTTCAACTCAAAATCGCTTTTGTGTTGTTGGAAATTAGTCCTGAGGGCTTGACATAGGGAAATCCAGGTCACGCGTTCCACTGAACGTCGGTATCTCCAGTACCAATCCTTCGCATCGTGCGTGAATAAACTTTGGACGTGCTCGCAAAGGAGATTGAAATTACCGCCGAGTGTATCTATTACCTGGCATTCGATACGATAAATAAAACTATCGACAGACAATCGTGCGGATCCATCAAAGGTGACGCCCCAACTCGAAATAAGTTGTGCGATCCTGCCGGAATTAGGTACACTCGACATATCACTAAAGCGAAATTGGTCAATTGCACGATGGAAAGTTTGGTTGGAGTGGTTGGGCAAATTAGGTATGTCCCTAGGCCAGAATCCAGTCGAATTGTTGTTGGGTGGACCTATTGGGACATTGTTAGCCGCTGGGCTATGACTACCCACTGGTGGAACTGTCTGTGCATTTGGATTTTCCCCATTCAAGTTGAATCTAGCTAAGACACTGGCAAGGGTACTTTCGAGTCTTTGCTCGATCATGCGTGCTACTCTAGTCTCGAGATCGTCTACTAAGGTGGCCTGCCTAGCTGCAATCACAGCCGATACAATGTTTCTAACTCGATCTTCTTCATCCCTATTACTAGCAACCGGTGCAGAATTGGGCAAACCCATAGCGCCGTCACTAGTCAGTTCCGCCTCATTATTCGGTGGTCCTAAATTCTTATTGGATCGAAGCTCATAGGTGTTTTGCCTAAAATCCTTACTACTGCACCTAGCTCTGCATTGGGGACAAGTAGAGTTCTTTTTCACCCAGTTCAATAGGCATGCTCGATGGAAATAGTGGGAGCAAGCCGTGGTTAACACATCATCATTCTCCTCGAGGGTTTCCTGGCAGATTACGCAGTCATTGCCCTGCGTTGGCGTCCACGCTGGACCCTGATTATGTGCCATGGTCAAACAAAAACTCAAAATTAAAAAAGGAAAAAAAAAAATATCTCGAAGCAGCAATTACAACCAAGGAATCCTAACACTAATTCGAATCTCTAACCCAAAAACAAACCAATTCCAGTGTTGGCAATTGAAATTCCAAAAATAGGGTAAAGTCAAATTTGGATTAAAAGTGTATAATAGGGTATTTTAGTGTAAAAATAAACCGATTCTAGTATTTGCAGACAATACTGAGGCAAAAAAAAAAATCTTTAAAAGATACTTAAATCCATTCTCAAGAACTTCAATAAAAAAGGAAAAAGAATCTAGAAATCTAAGTTAAAAAAAATTAGTTTGTATGAAGGTATCTAAGCACATACATATGTATTCGATCTATGTGCATAGCTATGTATAAAAATATAATCCTTAAAAATATAATATTTTAGAAATAGATCTACGGCGGTGATTTTTCTAAGTCCGATATATGTATATGTATATATTGTATATGTATTATTAACATTTTTTCCCAAAAGAAAAAACTCAAATCAGCGACAAAACCAAAAAAAATCGCAAAAACAAAATGAGGCCGACAAAGAAGTATCATCAAAATTTTGGTCCGACTTCCGAGATGTGTGGCAGTCAGTTTGGTAGGGGCATTCCAGGTCAAATGGTAGTAGGTGCTCGAAGCTTTCGGTTCAAAAAAAAATTTATAGAGACAAATCTAAATATAAAAAAAATATAGAGAAAAAAACTCGAAAATTGGTATTTGCAAGGAATTATTGAATTGTAGGATAAGACGCTATCGGTTGGTTAGCTGGCATAAAGTCAAACTGAAACCACAGTTCCAGATAGTATCTTATCCGTCCAAAACAAAATCTGAAAATTTTAAATGTTTTAGTTAGGCATCGACTATGTACTACAGCGTCAGCGGTCAGATCCCTGGACATAAAGCCTTTAGGACTCTGCAAATTCCAGCGTCAGCACTGGCATATTCTCAAAACCTAAGAACTACAAAAACTAGCACCAACTGATTTGGTCAAAACTACAACATTTAGTTATAAATTTTGCGATTCCAATAATCAATCGGCTTCAAATCAAAAAAAGAAAAATCTATTAAAAAATGTATTTGCAAAAAGCGGAAGGACAAAGGATATTCCAAGAGGGAATGTTATAAGGAGACCACACAAATTAAAGTTACTAACGAGTTCGCCTCGTTGGGTGATTGTGGGGTCCCTGCTCGGGCGCCATTTTCTGTTACACGCCCCTTCAGCCTCTTCACCTAAGATGGGCTTGCAATGCATGTTTGGTACGAGCGGTGTGTGCACTGGCATTCCTTCGGGAGCTTCAGCCTGGGGAGGGTTCTAAGCACTCATACCAAACCAAGCCATCATCTGTCAGCTTAGGGGGCCTAACGAGAACATTACTTTGCACACGTATGAACTTACCCGAAGCATGAGACCTACAACCTGCACCTGGAAAACCCCATACCTGGCAGCGCGCATAGAAAGTGAACGGCTGCCCTTAACCCACCCTACCATGGCTCTAAGATGTTATAGAGCCCCAATCTGACCGTCCACACTAACTACGGAATCAGACCAAAGATATTAAATTATAGATCCATGTACAAATTTTATTTATAATTCAACTCATTATTAATTATACTAGTATTCGAACTTATCAACAACAATTTAGCTATCTCTAAGCTACTTAGAATATTCGTTACAAAGTTTCTTTGGGGGTATTGTGATCAGCTGACCAAAACTAACCTATCTCAACAACTATATATTCAAATCTTTACTTATATGGTCAACGACCTTGCCGCTTTCGAAGAATTAAAGCATCCAAAAGTAAAGACATAGAAAAAAAGAATTAAAAAAAATGACAACTTTAGCTCTCTTGTCTTTGCAAATTAGAGCTCTCAAAAATCCAATAGCAAAAAAAAGTTATGGATACCAAAAAAAAACCAAAGAGGAGATGCCTATACCTATATACATATATATGTATGAACTTATGTGCACAATTACTGCACGCAAACATAATAAAACGAATCGGCTGCATCTACGTACATACATAAGTAATATGTATGTAAGTACATGTGGGACTAGGCACCTTCTCTAGTTGAATTAAAATAGTGGTTGGATAAAATGAATTAAGTTCACTTACATGTTTTGTTGTTAAGTTACCATTTACTTAGTCCAACGCTGTCCCACGAAGCGAAAAAGGCCTTTCTTGCTCTGGTACGTAGCTGCTGTCTTTGCTAATCATAGGTTGCTCGTATGTATTATTAGTATAAGTAGCATTTAAGACATTTTATCCAAAAAAAATTATATTATGAACTTAGTTTGTGGACCAGTGGGGCTATTTTGCTGTCCGCCACTGTACATATGAAAAGCGAAGGTCGCATAAAAAGGGATTATGGATTGGTCACCATCGACGTGGGCGTAAATAAGAAAATAGCAAAGATCTAGGCTCTTTGGTAAAAGCAAAGAAAAACTAAGAGATTATGAAATGAAATTAAGAGGATCACCAAACTTTGCAAAGATCAACTTTTGACTTTGGTGGTGGTTTGGGTTGAGAGTGAGAAAAGATGAAAGAAAATGACACAAAAATGTTAACTGATACCATTTTGTGGAACTAGGTCAGCTTTGGACACTTATCACATGGTAATCTACCTATGTCGATATGTATGTATGTATTATGCAAAACTATGAATCCATGCAAATTACAAGTATGTATTCAAAATTTAAATCTTTTAGGTAAGTATGACAAAGGTAGGTATTAAGGTAAACTTAAATTCATATTTACAGGGGGCTAAAATGTATCTAAAGGTAAGTGCTAAGTTAAGATTTCATTTTTTTTTCTTTCTTTTTTTTTTTTTTTTTTAGTTAAGCCTAAGTCAGTATGTATGTATGTATATCTACATATATGTATGCAGATAGCAAAATGTACATACATAAAAGCAACTTAATTTACTTTTACTTTATAAACTTTACATTGGACTTCTTTTGTTTTTCTTTTTAGGTTATGAATTCATGTTTTTTTCTATTTCAGCTTCTAGCGATTCCGAATCGCTAGAACTTAACGATAAAGTGGAAACCGCCTTTTCCACTGGCTTACTTGTATTCTAGCTTTTTATATAGGAATTGATAAATTGAAGATTTGAAAATTTATACAAGAAAAAAATTAAGGATAAGAAATTTTCTTGAATTTCAGGGTTTCTCAGGTTAAGTTTTTGTTACAGGAACAAGGCTTGGTATTGGATGGATAGCAGGTCATATTCGGCCACTATTTGCCGGCCTACATTAGGGCATTCAGCTGGCGATTGGTTCCGGCCGCAACAACACTTTCCGCGCGTTTTCAGGCTGGTATTTGCGGTATAGCCTAAGAAGGGGATTGCACTTTAAACACTTCCAGCACTTATAAAAACTTTAATTGAAAATTTAGAGCTTTTCTTACCGATTTTCTGTAATTTCCTTTTAATTTCGTTGTATTGAATGTAGCGATGGTGGGAAGTGGGTTTGTGTTATTAACACTCGCGATTTTAACCTTTCGAGTAAATTGATTTATTACCTACACCTCCACACTTACGATCAGCTAAGTACGACGGTTCTTCAGGAAAAGAACGATTTTCGGGCCGGATATAAAGCCGAGACCCATGAGGTAGTAATTGACATATAGATTATCGATAATTTTGGTATCGAAAATCATATGTTCGAAGTGATGATTGAAGGATGTTAAGCTTAAAACATTGTTGGGAACTACAGGGTGTTCTGTATGAAAATTTGAAAGAAAGCGAAAGTTGAGAAATTTAAAAAAAAAATAAGGGAAAACTTTGTTTATGTGATGGTGACTCAAGTGCATGCATGTACCCACGGTACACAACACAAGAAGTAATTGAAACAAGTAAGGAAGCACCTTTTGCCGTTTGCCTAAAATTTTGCGTACTAAAATTGGTACCAAACCGAAAAAAATGTACCAAAATAATTTGCTAGGCAAACAATATAACATTTATTAAAACAATTTTAGGCAGTTCATCTGCTGACATAAATTTACACAGGAACGGTGGTTAATATACGTATATGTATGTATAAACATAAAAAAACTAAAAACATATAACATTTTATTCTTCTAAATATACCCTATAATGAGTAAAAGTAAATAAATAAATTAAACAGTTCCATTCATTTGCTTGCGCATATTCCACCGATTATAAAACTTACCTATCCATCTTTATTTTCCCGCTTCAGAACTAAGACAAATATGATAATAATTTTAATTTCATTACCAATACTTGCTGGTGCTATTTTTAATCACAAACAAATAGTGGTACCTCTTTACAACTTTTTCTAAAAATATTAAAACGACGTATGGCAGAGAAAGACTCCTACGTATAAGTTGATACAAGTGGTACCACTCCACTTCTACTGCTAGTAAAGCAGGAGAGTGAAAGAGGCACAACATTATGACTAAATAATTTTTTGTAGTCATTCAAATGCAGGTTTGATATTTGTAGCAGTGTCATCGGAGTTGCGTTGAAGTAAAAATGGCAAAAACGAACCAAATTCGGAAGTTGCGTACCAAGGTATCCGGCGAAAAAATGCGTACCAAAAATTGTACGTTCCGGCCAAAAAGGCAACCGTGTAAGGAAGTCTAAGTTCGGGTGGAACCGAACATCATATACCTAGTATTGATCTATTATGGCATCCCAATTTACGCAGGTCTATTTTAATACTTTCAGTTCGTATTTGCTTTCAAATAGACATACGGACAGACAAATAGACGTATCGAGAGACGGACATGGCTACATCGACTCAGCTCATCCTCCTGATTATTTCAGTATACTTTTTGATGGGACTATCTCTTTTTCTTCTCATACTTACAAACATTTCATGTTCATCAAAGGTATGAAAATCAAAAAAGATATGCAACTTCGCTTTTGCAGTGGGGTATTAACTACTGGCCCGGATATTTTACTTTTCATCCTGAACGTTTTGATATACATCAATAAATATATCTCGATTCGTTTATGCCGAATGAAGTAATACTCGTATACCTTCTGTGGGTAACAAACATAGATATAAAAAATGTGTGTCTTTTATAGGCGCCAAACTACTCCATCGATCTTTATGAAATTTTCACAATATATACTTGGTCTTACTGGGTACAGGATAGACAATATATAGTTTTGGAAAAGTGGGCGGAGCCACGCCCCCAGGCTATATAAATTTTCAATTCGTCATAACTCCGAACTTTTTTGGTCTAAATTAATGATATTTGGATATATGTGCCACTTATTAAATATCTACATAATTTTGGAAAAGTGGGCGGTGCCACGCCCACATATTTTGTGTTTTGTTTTTGCTCTTGAACTTTGACGATAGGTTTAGGAGTTCGCTGTGCACGACGCGGTCTGTATATAGCTTTTGGAAAAGCCACCAGGTTATATAAAGCTGCAGTTCGGTATACCTAGGAGTTTATTTGGTTCAAGTTAACGACAGTTTATATATACATAGATGTGTTCTATGTATTAAAACGTCAAAACAACGTTTACCGGGTTTGCTAGTATATTATAAAATGGCGAAAGCAAACAACGAATTTCAGCATTCTTTGCAAAACTGAGACACTAGTTTGCGGTCAAATACGAGGTGTGTTCAAAAAATATCGCGACTTTTGTGTTTTATCAAAAATTATTTATTTATTCATGAATATCTATTTTGTCCCCTTCCAAGTAATCCCCATGAGATATTATACACTTGTGCCAACGGTTTTTCCAATCTTCGAAGCACTTCAAAAAATCATTTTTTTGTATCTTGTTCAGCTCCTCCTTCGATGCCGTCTTTATCTCGTCAAGAGAAGCGTAACGTCGTCCTTTCATGGGCCTCTTCAGTTTAGGGAACAAGAAAAAGTCACAGGGGGCCAGATCTGGGGAATACGGTGGCTGCGGCATCATTAGTGTGTTGTTTTTGGCCAAAAAGTCGCGCACAAGCAACGATGCGTGAGCAGGGGCCAATTTTTGTTCTTCCACAAATCCGGGCGTTTCTGGCGGATTGCTTCGCGCAAATTGCGCATAACTTGCAGGTAATATTCCTTATTGACCGTTCTTCCCTGTGGCAAGAACTCATGATGCACCACGCCCCTGCAATCGAAGAAAACTGTCAGCAAAACTTTCACATTCGACCGAACTTGGCGCGCTTTTTTCGGTCTTGGTTCGTGCGGCAGCTTCCATTGAGATGATTGAGCTTTGGTTTCCACGTCATAACCATAAACCCACGATTCGTCACCAGTTATGACCCTCTGGAGCAAATTTGGGTCGTCGCGGACAGAGTTTAACATCTCATTAGCAATGCTCATGCGATGCTGTTTTTGGTCACAATTGAGCAATTTTGGTACGAAAATCGAAGACGATCCAAAACACGTGCAAGCAAAGCAGCTGTCAACAATTAACTGAACATTCAAAATGGCCGAGCTTGTCGGCATAATTGAGAGACATGAGTACCAACATAACGCCACAAAAAATTCGAAATTCGAATATACGTAACCAGCGAAAATTCAAAATTCGCGATACTTTTTGAACACACCTCGTAGACAGACGGACAGACAGACAGACGGGCGGAGAGACGGACATGGCTAAATCGACTCCGCTCATCGTGATGATCATTTAAGTGAACTTTTCTCTACTTCTCATACTTACATACATTTAATGTTAATGAAAGGTATGAAAATCAAAAAAGATATATAACTTCGCTATTGCAGTGGGCTATTAACTACGTGACCGAATATTTTGCTTGTGTGTTTTCTAATTTTTGGCAGGAGTATAATAAATACTACTGAGAAGCAGCTGACCAATTTTCATTGAAATAGCAAGATTGAATTATAAGCGATTGCCTTTGAAAATAGCAAAAATTGTATGCTGAAAAGTGTGCGGTGCCACCCTACTTCTTCATAATTGACAAAATTTGTTTGCGGTGTGTGCAAAATCTGATTGATGTAATGTTTAGTTCTTGAAATATCGGTGTGGAAATGAACCGATTTCGCCCATTTTTACAACAAACGGTTACCTTTATATATTGAACATAATCACCAAATGTCGTTTCGACAAATCAATTTTTGGCGGAGTTATGGAATTATTTTTTATTTTATTTTTTGGATTTTTTAGCTTACGGAAACTTCAAAATTGAAATATAAATGATGTAAAGCTATTTTACGCAAAGTTATTGCCAATTTAGTATATCTAGCTTAACCGATCCCACCCATTTTTTTCCGGAACATTCCTTGCATACCTGGAAATCTGCGTGCTGAACTTCGTTTCGATATCTTGAACGGCTTTGTCAAAAATTTCTTGAAAAGTTTATTTCATGCCTCAATCTCAATGAATTCACCAAATTTTACCCTTATAGGTGTATTATGTACTGAGTAATCACTTTTTTGTGTTTTCAAAAATATTCTATGTATAAAAAGTGGGTGTGGCTATCATCCGATTTCGCCCATTTAAAATAGCGCTCGGAGATGAGTGCCAATGAACCCGCATACCAAATTTCATTAAAATAAGATTAAGTGTCTCAAATTTCAGTTATCGATGCAAATTTTTCACTCCCCCTTCCCAAAATCCTAGCGGGACCATACAGTCTGTCGGCCCCGTTTCCATGGCGCTGGTACAGGCTACGGACACGAGGCATTGGGCCTAGTTTCAGTTGTTAACACAATGCTTTACCCACTCAGTCTGCACGTGCAATGACAGAATGGCATTATATAATTCTCTAAGGGTAGCTTTTAAAGCTCCCATTATACTAATTATTGATTATGTGCATACTCTTTCAAGTTTGTCAACAAAAGTTCTTTTTTGAGTGCCTGGCCATAATGATGTCTATTAGCTCCACAACCGCAGTGAATACCCAATAAGAGGGTGAGAAGCATCACGTGCACCCCACCAATTTTTTTTAAAGGATAGTGCCGTTGAAGCTATTTTCATTCTCTCTTATATATTTGGTTCCCACGACTGCTTGCTGTCAAAATTATTCCCAGATTTTTTCTTTTGTTGCTCCTGCAGGGTAACCCTCCTAGGTCTTAAAGCTGCTAGACACTAAGACTATGTAGATCCGCATTTTGGGTTAACCCAGAGTCGGATGCCCAGTCATGGGCCTCTAACATCTAAAAAAAAAACTACCAAATATGACAAATAAAACAGCTGCGTACGCCCTAAGTTTGGCTGATCCCTCGAACCAACAATGGAAAAGTTGGTTTATGACCAGTGTCCAAATCAGAGATGTGAATATGATTAAGACGCATTTATTGTATTCATAAGCCTCTTTATGTTTCAGAAATACTTTACAAAAATATAGTGTATATACAATTTCCGTACAAATTGCGGGTGTCCGGAAACTAAAACCAAAGCGTCCGCAAACAACTAAATTTTACTGTCGGGCAAACTTGAACAAATCGACCTTTTTTGAATTTTTAATTTAATAACATTAAAAACATTATCTTTTTGAATATAAATTATGATAATATAAACAGTACATCTTTTTTCCTACTCTATTCAATTCAAAAACTTTTAATAATTAATTAAATGATTATTAAAAAATAAAAAACAATAATAATTTTCATAAATATTCAAAAAATGGAAAATTAATATTCTTGGCCTTGAGCTCGTTTCATGTATAATTGAAAATGTAAAGGCCGTAAATCAACAAAAATTTTTGGTATAAAACAGCTATAACAATCCCGAAAGCATGCGGTAAGGCAGTTCTGCTGATAAAACAGATCTGTCAAAACATCCATCATGATCACACTACTAACTGTCAAATGGCGGAAGTGGTTCATGCATATGGTAAAGAAGAATAGAACTAGGAGTTTAGAGGACGTCAAAACCCGCTGTTGAAGACATGGATGAAAATTTTATACAATTTGAATAATACATACTTACTTTCTAAAACTTACCTTTTATCCATGAATATACGTACCTCTAAACGGCATACATATATTGTTAAATTTATACTTACCTTGAATTGAATACTTAACTTAAATGATACTTACCATTTATATTATACTTGCCTTAAATTATACTTACCTTAAATTATACTTACCTATAAAATTCGAACAACCCTAATGTAACATTGAAAAACAAATTGGAAAACTACCGCTCTTTTCTATTTATTTACTTACCTTCACATATGTATGTATGTTTGTACGCTCACTGCACAGCTTAGCGGGCGGTCATCTGCGCCCTCTAAGAGCAGTTGTCGTTGAGCGCGCGGTATAAAGACTTCTTTCCTAAATTATTAAACTTAAAGCTTCCTGTTCATAAATTGTCAAAGTTAGAGTGTATACTAAAAACTAAAATTGTGAACTAAAAGTGAAATACATATTGTAAAAGAACCAAATTTGAAATAACTAAATTAAACCTAGAGTAAATTAACTATTAAAATATTAAAACTAAACAATATCGTGTTCTTATTTCCAAAGGAAATAGTGCGAGTGCAAAGTGGTGAGTGCCCTACCCCCTGCATTAGTGAAACCTAAACATGGTCCTCTCGGTGCAAAAAAAGTGAACCAGCGAAAGAACCTATTTATTTTTGTGAAAAACGCTATTTTTTTCAAAAAATTAAAACTTGTAAAGAATTACCCTTGTAAAAAAGACAAAATATTGCAAAAAATATTAAACACATTCAACTGTACTCACTTGCAGTTCACAGCCAGCTTCACTAGGGTGCTCCTAAAAACCAAAGAAACAAATTTGAAAGTGACAAAGAAATTAATAAAACTGGCAAATTGTGCTGACTAAGCAAACAAAATAAGAAAAAATAAAGTGAAGCCGGAAACCTGAAAAAAAGGGTTTAAAATATTTGGAAAAAACAGGAAAAAACCTGAAAATAGAAAATTTATATAAAATTAGATAAAGGCAAATAAAAAGCGGTATATTGCTACATTAAAAGTGGGTGCTCCGAAAAAACTGAAAATAAAAAAAAAATCTATATAATAAACGGTGAAAAGGACAAAAGGTGAAACAGTAGGGCTTGAAAAAACCTGAAAATAAAAATTAAAAATATTTTTGCAAAGTGTGTGTGAAAAAGCTGAGAAAAAAAGAAAGAAAATACGGAAAAAAAAAAGCTGAGGAAAAAAATTATTGAATAAACAAGCGAATAATATTTTCTGAAAAAAACCTAAGAGACAAAAATTTCGAGAAATATTAGAGAAAAATAAAGGAAATAGAGTTAATGGTGAAAAGTTGAAGACCTGAAAAAATAAAACTAAAATAAATATATACATACATATACCCTAAAAAAGAAAAAATAATTTTAAATTAAAAAACACAAAAGGGTCTAATTTTAAAAATTGGAAAAATATATATACATATACCCAAAAAAAACAACAAATTTAAATTAAAGGGTCTAATTCGAAAAATTAGAAAAATCGAAAATCATCGCCAGGTACAGTTGACCACATCAGCAGCAAGAACAACCGCAACAGCAAAAACTAGCAGCCGGTATCAGAAACCCCCGTTATCGAGGAAAGAAGCAATAAACCCATAGCACAAAACAGGTAGTCAGTTACCAGAACAAACGGATATTTAAGGTAGTATATGAGAAACCTCTTATGGTCTCAATTTACGCTGTCATAAAAAACTCAGATTTACATACACAACCCCTCTAATCCGCTAATGCATACAAATCAAATACATATTTATATACTTCATATATTATATATGTATCCTCATAAACTTACTTAATATTTATACACATATATATCACGCCTTTTCGCCTTATCCATTTACCACATAAACCCCGCTATAAGTTCACAAACCTCACAGCCGTATAAAAACCCCGCTATAAGACGACAACAAAAATTCAATCACATTGAAACCACTGCCAAATATCACTTTTGCTCATTCCCACACATTCTCACCCCATTTTTGTTTGTTTAATAACCAACCACAAGTAACAGTTGCATTGTTCATAAATCTATGTACTTGTACTCAGATGCGCTGAGACAGGTACATTCCAATAAGTGCAGCTGCTAACAAAAGGCACAGTGGGCCGCAACTTATAAAAACGGTCTCAAAAATACAGTGGAAAAAAACACATACAAATCGAAGCAAATTATTTATTTAGAGTAAAATAAATAAAAACTCCATTAGTATTACCCATATTAGTGTTAAATGCACTACAATTAGTTATTAACATTATTATCACCTCTAGTGTACGGCTTAAACACACTTCCTTCAAATATTTTTGTGTACTCCTTATACACTTCTTCTTAAATATTTCAGTGTACTTCTAATACACTTGTTCCAAAATATTTCTGTGTACTCCTTATACACATTGAATAAAAATATTTTTGTGTACTCGTTATACACAGTTAATAAAATATTTCTGTGTACTCCTTAATACACACCTTCTTCAAGAAAAAATATTTCCTAAGACACGCATTTTTATAGAATAACCTCATAAAAATGGCTGAAGATAAAGTTGAAAAAAGTCTGAATCTACCAGCACCCCCACAAGGACCTAAAACACGGTCAAAATCTCAAGCGGAAGAAGAAGAATTTTCTCAGATTTTGAAAAAATCCCTGTTCGAGTTAACAAAACTCGAAAAACTCTGCGAAAAATGGTGGAACACCGATGAGACAAACCACACGAAACCAAGTTTGCAGACATACTTGGAGGAACTCAACAGGCATGTAGCAGCAGTGGAACGGGCATATGAATTTCACGGATGAACGGTCCCTGGCAGCTCTGACCGAAAAATACGACAAAGTAATGGAGGACAATATGCTCACAAGGACGAGAATAAATGAGCGTCTCGCAATACTGGAACCAGGCCCCATAATGCAAACGAACGAAACAGTAGCAGCAGCACCGGCGAGATCCGAATCCTACCTCAAAGTCCCCGCATGCGGTACAGAAGTGTTCCCAGGAGGATACGACACTTGGCCATCCTTCAGAGATATGTTCACGGCAGTGTACATAAATCACCCCAAACTCTCTGAAGTACAAAAATTATACCACTTGAGACAAAAAACCCGTGGAAAAGCCCTTCTCATTATTCAAAAATACCCTCTTAATGACCAAAACTTCGAACTAGCCTGGGGGGCCCTTAAGTCCAGATACGAGAACCGTAGAATTCTCGTGGACAATCAACTAAAAACCCTTTTCAATATTCAGCCTGTATTCTATGAAAGTGGGGAAAGAATTCAGGAAGTTCAAACCACAATTAATAACTGCCTGTCTACCCTTAACTCCAACAATGTACCCACTAGCAATTGGGATCCTATCCTTATATATTTATGTTCATCTAAACTTCCCGATGAAACTCTAGCGCTATGGGAACAATCTCTTGAGTCTAGGAAAGAATTACCCCAATGGTCGGAGATGGATAAATTCCTCACGGCCAGATACGAAGTTGTAGAACGGCTCGGTACCTACAGACCGAGTAAGCCTCGGAACTCAAATTCGAGCTTCAACCAACGAGCGTCAACACCCCAAAATAATTCCTTTAGAAACAAGTCTCATTCTTATCATAGCGAGCAAGCGCGGCAGGTGTCCTGCAAGTTATGCAATTCCAACCATTCGATGATGAATTGCGTAAAATTCAAGCAATTATCGGTGGCAGAACGTAATAAATTTGTAACTGATAATAACTACTGTAAAAACTGTCTGGCCTTTTCCCATATAGAGTCTGAGTGTGCTAGCAATTTTAAATGTGTATATTGCCAGAAGCGACACCACTCCCTGCTTCATTATCAAAACCGTCCATCCAACTCCAACAATGCCCGCCATTCTCATCGAAGGAATCTTACCAAGGTCACTCCTCAAATAAACAATGACCAAGAAAAACCTTCGACTTCCAAACAGGCAATGCAATCGCAAGACTTGCGGGCGGAAACTTCTTCATCTAATCAAACCACAGTTCTTTCGCACTTCTCTGCTAACAAAGAGAGAACACTATTGCCTACAGCGATAGTTCCGGTTCTCCATAGAGGAGAAACCTTCAAAATCCGGGCGTTGGTAGACCAGGGTTCCCAAAAATCCTTCGTTTCTTCCAAAATTCAGAAATTACTCGGTTTACCAACCAAGAAAATAAGTTACCAAATATTAGGTATGGGCGGACGAATAGTCCAAAACTCGAATAAAACCTGTTCTCTAACAATTTGTTCCTTGGATTTAAAAACCCAAATCAGAACCCAAGCGATAGTTCTTCCGCAATTAACCCACTTCCTGCCTTCTTCTAAAGTAGAGATCGACGAGCTTCAAAAGTTCTCCTCTCTTACACTAGCGGACCCCAACTTCTATGCTCCAGGTAGAATAGATATGGTGATTGGTAGTGACATACTTCCACAAATCCTCCTTCAAGGTCTCGAAACCAACGTCGCTGGTAGCCTCATAGCACAAAATACCATATTCGGATGGATACTGAGTGGCCCGATAACTGAGACAATTTCGTCATTTTCCACTAATATAATCGAAGGACCTGATGACTCCCTCAATGAACTTCTTAAAAATTTCTGGGAGCAGGAAGAAGTTAATTCCGCCACACCCTTAACAGACGAAGATACGTTCTGCGAAGAACTCTATAAAAAGACCACCATTAGACAAGAAGATGGTCGATATATGGTAAAACTGCCATTCAAACAAAATTTCCCGGAGACATTAGCCCTCGGTAACTCACGACCCGCTGCTCAACAGCAGTATATTAGCATAGAAAGATCATTGGAAAAGAAACCAGAATTAAAAGAAAAATATTCCGAAGTACTGCAAGAATATCTAACCATGAATCACATGGAACCCACTTCACCCCTCGAAATTATCAAGGATGGCAAATACTACTCATTTTATTTGCCCCATCATGCTGTCATAAAGCCCGACAGCAAAACAACAAAGGTACGGACCGTTTTTAATGCCTCAAAACTCTCGCATTCAGGAAGTTCGTTAAACGACGTACTACACACTGGTCCGACCCTGCAGAACGACTTGATGCTTGTAATACTACAATGGCGCCTCTACAAGTTCGTTTTTAATGGCGACATCGAAAAGATGTACCGCCAAATACTCGTACACCCTGAAAATCAGGACTATCAGCGAATCATAGTACGCAGATCTCCAAAATCACCGCTCGAAGATTTCAAACTGAAAACAGTTACGTTTGGTGTCAACTGTGCACCATACCTAGCTATTCGTACCCTCCACCAGCTAGCTAAAGACACCAAAGATGAATTCCCAACCGCCCATAATGTACTTCTGCATGAGACTTATGTAGATGACATCCTCTCGGGCGGATACAATCTACAGTCCACAATAAATTCCATGAATGAAGCTATCGAAGCATTAAAATCAGCCGGCTTCCCCCTGAAGAAAATGACGGCCAATCACCCAGACATATTGAAGTCTATTCCAAAATCTGACCTCCTTGACGCAGATTTTCTTAAGTTCCATGATGCCAGTTCGACAAAAACACTGGGTATAAAATGGAATGCTCTTACTGACCTCTTTTCGTACTCGTATGACCCCCTACCAGCCGCTAATTCAACCACAAAGCGACAAATATTGTCGGCAATTGCGAAATTGTTTGACCCGGCAGGATGGCTAGCGCCAATAATGATTTTAGCCAAAGCTCTCCTCCAACAACTGTGGTTGGAAGGAACAGACTGGGATGAACACGTCAAACCCCTCTCCTTCCATAAATGGAACGTCTTTAGGGAAAATCTTTCTGCTATAAGCAATATAAAAATCCCTCGATGGGTCGACTTTTCTCCTGATAAACCTTTCCAAATGCACGGATTTTCCGATGCCTCAGAAAAAGCCTTCTGCGCTTGCGTTTATCTTAGAGTACAGTCCACTGAAAACACTTATACAACCCATCTGTTGGTTGCAAAAAGCAAAGTCGCCCCTTTAAAGACAGTCAGCCTTCCTCGTCTAGAGCTATGTGGAGCAGTACTACTCTCCAAACTAGTTAGACAGATATCTATCTATCTATGGCGCGATATACAACAGGTATATCATCATAAACCTCCTAAGAGATTTTTGCGCCAACCTTCTCTTCCAATTTGTGGTGTGCCGATTTGAATTTTTCCCTACAAATTGGTGGGACCTACAGTTTTTTGCCGACTCCGAACGGCATCTACAAAGGAGACGAATTTTTTGCTGAGAAGCCTGTCATGGCAGAAATACACTCGGAGAGTTTGCCAAACCACTGCCGAGGGGCGACCCCGTTTTGAAAAACTTTTTTCAAATCACTTTTGATGTTACCTGTACCAGGGCTCGAACCATGGACCTTCGGTGTGGTAGGCCGGCAACACTACCTTCACACCACGGCGGCCGCCAGTTAGACAGATATGCTCTCATTTAAATTTGCCCTCGCACGAGCTGTTCCTCTGGTCAGATTCCTCAATCGTGCTAGCCTGGTTAGAAAAACCACCCCACACATGGAAGACTTACGTAGCGAATCGGACTGCCGAAATTCTGAAAAATGTTAGCAACGCCACGTGGCGTCATGTGTCAAGTAGGGACAACCCCGCAGATCTTGGTACCCGTGGATGTAAACCCCAAGATTTAGCGGAATCTTCGCTGTGGTGGAAAGGCCCCGAGTGGCTATCTCTGTCTCCCACATCATGGCCCAATACAGCACCTCCAAACATCAGTCCACCAGAAGAAAAGCGAATCGAAGCATTCCATACGGTGGATATCCTGGATCCATTGGAACGGTTTTCCTCCTTCGCCAGAGCTCTTCGGGTCATTGCATATGTGTATCGTTTCATCCACAAAGCGAAAAAACAACAAATCGCTTCAACCCATTCCCTCTCTCAAGAAGAGATTTGCCATGCCAAAGAACGCCTTATCATCGTAACCCAACAAATGTACTATGCCGACACAATATCATTATTAAAAGCCTCTAAGCCGATAAGTAAGAAGAGTCCGCTCTTGCCATTGAACCCGATGTTAGACGAGAAAGAAATATTGCGCGTGAATGAACGCCTAAGTCACGCCCCACTCAGCTATAGTGAACGTCATCCGATCATCATTCCTGAAGCCTCAAAATTTTGTATCCTTTTCCTCGAATTCACTCATAATCGTCTAGTCCATGCAGAAAAGCAACTCATGCTTCGGATGGTACAGCAAGAATATTATGTTCCGCGCTTGAAGCAAAAGATAAAGTCGTGTATTTTCCACTGTAAGACGTGCACGATCCACAAGCAGAAAATGAAATCCCAGATCATGGCCGCACTGCCAGCCGAAAGGTCAACGTATACTGTCCCATTCCACACGACCGGAGTCGATTTTGCTGGCCCATTCCTCGTCAAAACTTCAACCCTCCGACGCGCCTCCTACTCCAAAGCCTATGTCTGCGTCTTTGTTTGTTTTTCAACTAAAGCCATACATCTTGAAGTCTGTTCAAACTTGACCACCGAAGCATTTAGAGCAGCCTTTGCGCGTTTTGTTGGCCGCCGCGGAATGCCGCACAAAATCATGTCCGACAACG
This sequence comes from Merzomyia westermanni, assembly GCA_949987695.1. NCBI lineage: Eukaryota > Metazoa > Arthropoda > Insecta > Diptera > Tephritidae > Merzomyia > Merzomyia westermanni. Next base: position 80,875,581 of record OX465288.1, read on the forward strand.
GAAAGACCTTTATCGGCGCTCATAGAGCCATGCAAAAGGAAATCCCTCTTTTCATCAAAGAAGCAGGTCAAGACATCGCTGGAAAATATGCTCCCCTAGGCCTTTCTTGGCAATTCATACCACCATATGCTCCTCACATGGGTGGTCTATGGGAAGCAGCAGTTAAAAGTTTTAAAACCCATTTAACAAAAGTAGCCGGCAATCATAAGTTCTCCTTCGAAGAGTTCACGACCCTCATCGTTCGTATTGAAGGAGTCCTCAACTCCAGGCCTATCTCTCCCATGTCAGAGGACCCTACGGACCTACTCGCATTAACACCAGGACATTTTCTGCGTGGTGCCCCCTACTGTCCCTGCCGGAACCAAATGCCGAAAATCTAAACCCAACTCGTAAATGGCAATTGCTCAAAGTCTTACATCATCAATTCAGCAACCGCTGGAAGAACGAGTATCTTCAACAACTGCACAAACGACAAAAATGGAAAACCCCCCAAACAAACCTGAAAGAAGGCGATCTAGTCGTTGTTAAAGATGATCTGTTGCCACCCAATGAGTGGCGCCTCGGACGCGTTTCAAAGCTGCACGCAGGACCCGATGGAAATGTTCGCGTCCTCGATATCCGTATTCAAAACGGAATAATAACGCGAAACATCACCAAAATCTGTTTATTGACTCCCTCCTAATTCTCTTGTAACTTTCCTCCCAACCAGAATTATATTATCCTCAACCTCAATTTACCATAATGCTGAGTTCGTTTTCTCCTTTTTAACGTTTCTCTCCGCAGATATCATCATGGAACTGGGAAAATGTCGCCTATGCTGCCGCCAGCACGCTTTGCGCCAATGTCACGCATTTTTGATTATGACTCCCGCAGAGCGATACGAGTCAGCACGCGCCCATCGCTACTGCGTAAACTGTTTGGCCACGTCGCATACCACTGGTGATTGCAATTCCGCCGGCAGCTGCCGCCACTGCGGTCGATCGCACCACACTTTGTTGCATCGCCCGTCCGCTCCAACGTCGTCACGCCACCAACACTCGACGCCCCCGCCACCAGCACGTCAAAGACGCGAGGAACAACGTGCTAGAACTAGACGGCGTGTAATTGAACGGCCAGTAACTCGTTTGCAGAGCCGTAGTGGTAGCCAACGCCACATCAGAAAATTGGTCAACCAAGCAAAGGTTACTCTACAAAAACTGCAAGAGCTTTTAAATGTGTCAACTCCGCAGGCCGGCCGCCATGTTGAAGACATGGATGAAAATTTGATACAATTTGAATAATACATACTTACTTTCTAAAACTTACCTTTTATCCATGAATATACGTACCTCTAAACGGCATACATATATTGTTAAATTTATACTTACCTTGAATTGAATACTTAACTTAAATGATACTTACCATTTATATTATACTTTCCTTAAATTATACTTACCTTAAATTATACTTACCTATAAAATTCGAACAAGCCTAATGTAACATTGAAAAACAAATTGGAAAACTACCGCTCTTTTCTATTTATTTACTTACCTTCACATATGTATGTATGTTTGTACGCTCACTGCACAGCTTAGCGGGCGGTCATCTGCGCCCTCTAAGAGCAGTTGTCGTTGAGCGCGCGGTATAAAGACTTCTTTCCTAAATTATTAAACTTAAAGCTTCCTGTTCATAAATTGTCAAAGTTAGAGTGTATACTAAAAACTAAAATTGTGAACTAAAAGTGAAATACATATTGTAAAAGAACCAAATTTGAAATAACTAAATTAAACCTAGAGTAAATTAACTATTAAAATATTAAAACTAAACAATATCGTGTTCTTATTTCCAAAGGAAATAGTGCGAGTGCAAAGTGGTGAGTGCCCTACCCCCTGCATTAGTGAAACCAAAACACCCGCGTATTGTTAGCTTAATGGTTAGCAATGCGTGCCAAAATTTCTCTGATGAAGAAGCTTAGCAGCTTCGGAAATGGATCTATAAGAAAAGCTATGGCGGTTGTCTCTAAACATTTTTCCTACTCTATTCAATAAAAAAACTTTTAATAATTAATTAAATGATTATTAAAAAATTAAAAGCTACATCTTCCACAAGAAAACTCAGAACTTTATTGAACGTTGTGTGAAATTTGGTCTTAATATTTGCGCTAAGCCTATAGGATACCCATTCATTCAAAGCTTTTCATCCATATTAATATTATATTTTTGCCACCAGTGTGAGGATCCAAAACCGGTGGTTTTGCACGTATAACATACATACGAGTATTTATTCAAATAAATAAATACTAAGCCTAAATTAATTCACATTTCATATTTAAATTCCCACGAAATAAATTTTTTAAATATATACTCTTTGAATCCCTAATGTTCGCTCTAATACACTAGGCATAGTACACAGAGCTGGACGATAAGGATTACATGCGTAATCGATTGCACCTAGGATAACGATTACTGTAATCGTAATTTCAACTTCTTTTAAATTACGATCGTTACAGTAATCGTTAATTTAACTACCTAGGACTACGATTACGTAATCGTAATTTAATATTTTTTTAAATTACGAATACTATAATCGTTAATTTATGCATCTAAGATTACAATTACTATAATTTTCATAAAAAATGTTTAAGTTAAAATTTGTTTAGTGCCTATCTCTTTTTATACGTTCCGAAAAATCTAGTGATCCATCTGAGGTAACCAACGGTAATGGTTCAAACATGTGCCAGGGTGAAGTTGGCAAAAAATAGTGCCAATTATGGCCATTTATTGGTAAATTTATGGTGTCAGTTTTGTTATGCGAAAGGCGCTAAATTTATAATAAAAAAATTTCAACATTTCTCTATTGCTTCTTTCTTCTTTAAATGGTCATCTAACCGCCTGGGCGATTTTGACCGTCCAACATAGCTCGCCAGTCGTTTCTTCGTTGCGCCAACTGGCGCCAATTGGAAACACGGCGGGATCGCAAATCGGTCTCCACTTGGTCCATCCATCGGAGTGGTGGTCTCCCTCTTCCTCTGCTTCCACCGGCGGGTGCCGATAAGAATACCTTCTGGGCTGGAGCATCTTCGCTCATTCGCACTACGTGGCCAAGCCAGCGAAGCCGCTGTGTTTTAATTCACTGAACTATGTCGGCGTGTGCGTAAAGTTCATACAGCTCATCATTAAATCTTCTTCGGTACTCGCCGTTGCCAACGTGTAGAGGTCCACAAATCTTTCCAAGAACCTTTCTCTCGAATACTCCCAGAGCCGCCTCATCAGATGCTTCTGCACCATATAGCAGGACGGGTGCGATGAGTGACTTATAGAGAGGACTTTACTCTACTTTCATGATGACATAAGGTACTTCGTTTAGCCTTCGTTCACCACCAATCCCATTTTCTTCGCTTCTTCTTCTTATTTGGAGTCAGCAGAAGTTACGGCGCGGTTGTTAAGGCCAATGATATCAATATCGTCAGCATACGCCAGCAGTTGCACGCTTTTATAAAATATTGTTCCAGCGCGGTTAAGTTCTGCAGCTTGTATTATTTTCTCCAGCATTAAATTAAAGAAATCGCACGATAGGGGTTCACCCTGTCTGAAACCTCGTTTAGTTTCGAACGGCTCGAAGAGGTGCTTCCCAATTCTGACCGAGCTGGCAGTGTTGCTCAAGGTCATTGCATAGCCGTATAAGTTTTGCGGGGAAACCAAATTCAGACATAGCGGCATATAGGCAGCTCCTTTTCGTGCTATCGAAAACGGCTTTAAAATCAACAAAGAGATGATGTGTGTCGATTCTTTTCTCACGGGTTTTTTTCCAAGATTTGGCGTATTGTAAAATCTGGTCGATGGCAGATTTACCAGGTCTGAAGCCACACTGATAAGGTCCAATCAGTCTGTTCACATCAGGCTTCAGTCTTTCGCACAATACGCTTGATAGGACCTTGTATGCGATATTCAAAAGGCTGATTTCGCGATAGTTGGCGCAGTTTTCAGGATCGCCCTTCTTGTGGATTGGGCAGAGAACACTTAGATTCCAATCTTCAGGCATGCATTCAGCCAACCATATGCTGCATAGAAGCTGATGCAATCGAATTACCAGCTCCTAGCCTCCGTGTTTGAAGGCTCAGCAGGCAAACCATCAGCGCCAGCTGCTTTATTGTTTTTCAATCGGGATATTGCTATTCGCATCTCATTATAGTCGGGTTGTGGAACGTCAATTCCATCATCTTCGATTGTGGGCTCGGGTTCGGCATCTTCTCTGGTTTCTTGCTCAGTTTCTCCATTTAAAAGGGCAGAGAAGTGATCCCTCCATATTCTGAGTGCTCTCTGAACATCGGCCACCAGGTCGCCGTTCTCGTTCTTACAGGAGTTTGCCCCGGGCTTAAAACCTTCTGTCATTCGACGACTTTTTTGATAGAATTTTTGGGCATTATTACCGTTGGCAAAGCATCTCAAACTCCTTTATTTCACGCTTTTCTGCCTCTCTTTTTTTCGCCCGGAAAATCCGCCTCGCCTCCCTCTTCAACTCGCGGTAGTGTTCACACACACTCCTCGTTGCATTCGATCTCAGCGTTGCCTTGTAGGCTTCGTCCTTTCTTTTCGTTACAGCGCGGCACTCTTCATCATCATACCAGTTGTTTCTTCGCGTTCCTGAGATATGATCCCACTGCTCATGCATTCCACTAGGTTGAATTGTGCTCTCGGAGAGCAGGTATGAGAGGCGATCTGCGAAGTAATCGGCGGTCTGTTGCGATTGCAGCTTTTCGACGTCCAGCTTTTCCTGCGTTTTTTGTTGCGCCTGTTTTGCCGTACAGAGGCGGGTACGAATCTTGGCTGCTCCTAAGTAGTGATCAGAGTCGATGTTAGGTCCTCGTGTTGTGCGAACATCTAAAACGCTGGAAGCGTGCCGTCCGTCTATCACAAAGTGGTCGATCTGGTTGCGTGTTTTTCGATCGGGGGACAGCCATGTAGCCTGATGGATCTTCTTGTGCATAAACCTAGTGCTGGATATGACCATGTTTCGGGCACCGGCGAAGTCGATCAGCCTGACTCCATTTGGCGAAGTCTGATCGTGGAGACTGAACTTCCCGACAGTGGGGCCGAATACACCCTCCTTACCCACCCGGGCATTAAAGTCGCCAAGCACGACTTTGATATCATGACGGGAGCAGCGCTCGTATGCTTCTTCCAGGCGCTCGTAGAATGCATCCTTTTCCACGTCGTCCTTCTCTTCCATCGGTGCATGAGCGCAGTTAAACGATATGGTGAAAAATCGTACTTTTATGCGGATTGCGGCGAGACGCTCGTTCACGGGTGTGAACGACAGTACTCGGTGACGGAGTCTCTCTCCCACCACAAATCCCACGCCGAATCTGCGCTTGTCTTCATGCCCACTCCAGTAGATGTTGCAAGGTGTTTTGATCGTGTTTCCTCGCCCCGTCCATCGCATCTCTTGTATGGCGGTGATGTCAGCTTTTGCTTTCGTCAGGACCTCAACCAGCCGGGCAGCGGCACCTTCCCCATTAAGGGACCGGACATTCCAGGTACATGCCCTTATCGTCATCTAAAAAAGGGTTTCTCATATCCGAGGCTTTGTTGTTGAATTTCATTGGAACGTTGTTTTATGTGGTGGGTCCCAAACCCAACGCACAACCCGTTTCACGGGAGGTTGAATTCAATTACACGTTTGTATAGCGAGCCACTTGATCCAAGACAGACGCCCGCTTGCAGCCGCACCACATGGTGATCAGACACTGCTGTTTGAATCTCCACAGCAAGCCCTTAAACCGATTATGTCAGAGTGGCCTTACCAGGTTGTCGCCTTCTCACGTTTAGCGCACCACCAAACGGGTGTTCGGTGGTTACCCAGAGGATACTTGGGCGCAAAGCCCGGAAGTAGTGAGCTGCTTGAACCGCATGCAAAAGAATCGCTCTGGCCATTCCCAGGTTAATGGCGCTCAGAAACTTTCCCCACTTGCGTGGACTTCTGCACACGGCCCCATCCTTCTCTATTGCTTAGTATTATAAAATTCTTAGGTCAAAATTAAAAAATATTTTTTTTTTAATAATAAACGCAATGTTTTGGCAATTTGTTCTACCTTTGTGTAATAAACTCCAAGAAATAAAGATGTGGGGGGTAACGACGTATTCGTTTCGCCGAAGATTATTTTGAAAAATTGTTCAGAGCTTGTGAAAAAATGCAAACGACATGGACATTGAAATCAAAAAGAACCAATAAAAAAACAAGATTTCTGTTTTCTATCCATTTATTGATCATATAGTAATGGAAACAGATACTCGATTCATGCCATATAACACGATCTTCATAGGTTTCGCTTAGATTTTTTCCACAAACCAGAGTGAAGAAAATTTTATAAATGTATTTAGGCCTGCTGAATTTTATGAACCACTTGTTTAAAACCAAAATATAGAGGCCGAAACCAATTTATGGAGACGGTTCATAAAGCCACATTATCTTCCGCCAAAAAATGCACTTCAGAACTGCGACAAAACGTCATTTCATAACTTATACAAATTACTAAAAATTTTTCCAACTCCCCTCGTTTCCACTTAAACCGCAGAACGCACCTTTCATCACCTTCAAATGGCGTTTAACCGTCTAAACATTTTTTGGTCGTCCAACATAGCGCCAGCCGTTTCTTCTTTCTGCCAACTGGTGCTAGTTGGAAACACCACAGGATCGGTCTCCACTTGGTCCTGCCATCGGAGTGTTGGTCACTCTCTTCCTATCCTAACACTGGCAGTTGCCGATAAGAATACTTTCAGGGCGGGAGCATCTTCATTCATTCGCACAACATGGCCTAGCCAACGAAGCCGATGGGTTTTTAGTTAGTTGGACTATGTCGGTGACTGTATATAGCTTATACAGCTCGTCATTAAATCTTCTTTGAAGAACCTTTCTCTCGAATACTCCCAGAGCCGCATTATCAGATGTCAGTGACCAAGCGTCTGCACCATAAACCAGGATACGATAAGTGACTTATAGAATGATATTTTCGTTCTTCGAGAGAGGACTCTACTTTTCAATTACCTACTCAGTCCACTTGTTTGCAAGATGGATGTCTACGCTGACTTTATTGTTGGTGTTTATGCTGCTTGCCAGGTAAAAAGCTCTAAGAGGTTAAAAACTTACGTTACGTAAACACCATATATGTAATACTTCTATATTGGCAGTAATGTATCATCTCAATGTGTAAAAATTACGAAATAATTTTAAGGCAGGCTATTACCGTTTTTGTGAATGTATTGTGTATGTGTATATTTATAAACGAAAAAATTTAAAAAATTGTCAAAGCAATTCAAAAGCGGATTCCCGTGATAGAGGCCCAAATTTAAACAATATTTAAGACATTTTAAAAAGTAAAAAAGAATATATCTGTTGGAACAAGTAATAATGCTTGTTGTCAAAAGTATAATAAAGTATAAATCGGTTTTGACCTTAATTATGTTCTAAGCTAGAACTTTAAAGGATCTATTTTTGTATGTTGGAATATCCGCTCCTATCTCACTGCATAACCGATTTTGAAATAGATAAAACGCTAAATTTTTTTCTGTTATAATAACCGAGATTGTTTATCAAAAAAAGGTATGTTTCAAAATAATATATCTGTACTGTAATGTTTTCGAACGGTATTAGCTCTTACTGCCAATATAGAAGTAATAAATATATGGTAAACACTACCTGAAAAGTAATTAAAATATATATATGGACATTGTGCTTTACAATTGTTGAATATCCTATCTTATTCATTCCTCCTTTTTATACAATTAAGGAGCGGTTGGCGGTACATAAATACATATGTGCCCATTGCAACACAAGAAGTAATTGAAACAAGTAAGGAAGCACCTTTTGCCGTTTGCCTAAAATTTGGCGTACTAAAATTGGTACCAAACCGAAAAAAATGTACCAAAATAATTTGCTAGGCAAACAATATAAAATTTATTAAAACAATTTTAGGCAGTTCATCTGCTGACATAAATTTACACAGGAACGGTGGTTAATATACGTATATGTATGTATAAACATAAAAAAACTAAAAACATATAACATTTTATTCTTCTAAATATACCCTATAATGAGTAAAAGTAAATAAATAAATTAAACAGTTCCATTCATTTGCTTGCGCATATTCCACCGATTATAAAACTTACCTATCCATCTTTATTTTCCCGCTTCAGAACTAAGACAAATATGATAATAATTTTAATTTCATTAGCAATACTTGCTGGTGCTATATTTAATCACAAACAAATAGTGGTACCTCTTTACAACTTTTTCTAAAAATATTAAAACGACGTATGGCAGAGAAAGACTCCTACGTATAAGTTGATACAAGTGGTACCACTCCACTTCTACTGCTAGTAAAGCAGGAGAGTGAAAGAGGCACAACATTATGACTAAATAATTTTTTGTAGTCATTCAAATGCAGGTTTGATATTTGTAGCAGTGTCATCGGAGTTGCGTTGAAGTAAAAATGGCAAAAACGTACCAAATTCGGAAGTTGCGTACCAAGGTATCCGGCGAAAAAATGCGTACCAAAAATTGTACGTTCCGGCCAAAAAGGCAACCGTGTAAGGAAGTCTAAGTTCGGGTGGAACCGAACATCATATACCTAGTATTGATCTATTATGGCATCCCAATTTACGCAGGTCTATTTTAATACTTTCAGTTCGTATTTGCTTTCAAATAGACATACGGACAGACAAATAGACGTATCGAGAGACGGACATGGCTACATCGACTCAGCTCATCCTCCTGATTATTTCAGTATACTTTTTGATGGGACTATCTCTTTTTCTTCTCATACTTACAAACATTTCATGTTCATCCAAGCTATGAAAATCAAAAAAGATATGCAACTTCGCTTTTGCAGTGGGGTATTAACTACTGGCCCGGATATTTTACTTTTCATCCTGAACGTTTTGATATACATCAATAAATATATCTCGATTCGTTTATGTCGAATGAAGTAATACTCGTATACCTTCTGTGGGTAACAAACATAGATATAAAAAATGTGTGTCTTTTATAGGCGCCAAAGTACTCCATCGATCTTTATGAAATTTTCACAATATATACTTGGTCTTACTGGGTACAGGATAGACAATATATAGTTTTGGTAAAGTGGGCGGAGCCACGCCCCCAGGCTATATAAATTTTCAATTCGTCATAGCTCCGAACTTTTTTGGTCTAAATTAATGATATTTGGATATATGTGCCACTTATTAAATATCTACATAATTTTGGAAAAGTGGGCGGTGCCACGCCCACATATTTTGTGTTTTGTTTTTGCTCTTGACGATAGGTTTAGGAGTTCGCTGTGCACGACGCGGTCTGTATATAGCTTTTGGAAAAGCCACCAGGTTATATAAAGCTGCAGTTCGGTATACCTAGGAGTTTATTTGGTTCAAGTTAACGACAGTTTATATATACATAGATGTGTTCTATGTATTAAAACGTCAAAACAACGTCTACCGGGTTTGCTAGTATATTATAAAATGGCGAAAGCAAACAACGAATTTCAGCATTCTTTTGCAAAACTGAGAGACTAGTTTGCGGTCAAATATACAGACGGACAGACAGACAGACGGGCGGAGAGACGGACATGGCTAAATCGACTCCGCTCATCGTGATGATCATTTAAGTGAACTTTTCTCTTCTTCTCATACTTACATACATTTAATGTTAATGAAAGGTATGAAAATCAAAAAAGATATATAACTTCGCTATTGCAGTGGGCTATTAACTACGTGACCGAATATTTTGCTTGTGTGTTTTCTAATTTTTGGCAGGAGTATAATAAATACTACTGAGAAGCAGCTGACCAATTTTCATTGAAATAGCAAGATTGAATTATAAGCGATTGCCTTTGAAAATAGCAGAAATTGTATGCTGAAAAGTGTGCGGCGCCACCCTACTTCTTCATAATTGACAAATATTGTTTGCGGTGTGTGCAAAATCTGATTGATGTAATGTTTAGTTCTTGAAATATTGGTGTGGACATGAACCGATTTCGCCCATTTTTACAACAAACGGTTACCTTTATATATTGAACATAATCACCAAATGTCGTTTCGACAAATCAATTTTTGGCGGAGTTATGGAATTATTTTTTATTTAATTTTTTGGATTTCTTAGCTTACGGAAACTTCAAAAGTGAAATATAAATGATGTAAAGCTATTTTACGCAAAGTTATTGCCAATTTAGTATATCTACCTTAACCGATCCCACCCATTTTTTTCCGGAACATTCCTTGCATACCTGGAAATCTGCGTGCTGAACTTCGTTTCGATATCTTGAACGGTTTTGTCAAAAATTTCTTGAAAAGTTTATTTCATGCCTCAATCTCAATGTATTCACCAAATTTTATCCTTATAGGTGTATTATGTACTGAGTAATCACTTTTTTTGTGTTTTCAAAAATATTCTATGTATAAAAAGTGGGTGTGGCTATCATCCGATTTCGCCCATTTAAAATAGCGCTCGGAGATGAGTGCCAATGAACCCGCATACCAAATTTCATTAAAATAAGATTAAGTGTCTCAAATTTCAGTTATCGATGCAAATTTTTCACTCCCCCTTCCCAAAATCCTAGCGGGACCATACAGTCTGTCGGCCCCGTTTCCATGGCGCTGGTACAGGCTACGGACACGAAGCATTGGGCCTAGTTTCAGTTGTTAACACAATGCTTTACCCACTCAGTCTGCACGTGCAATGACAGAATGGCATTATATAATTCTCTAAGGGTAGCTTTTAAAGCTCCCATTATACTAATTATTGATTATGTGCATACTCTTTCAAGTTTGTCAACAAAAGTTCTTTTTTGAGTGCCTGGCCATAATGATGTCTATTAGCTCCACAATCGCAGTGAATACCCAATAAGAGGGTGAGAAGCATCACGTGCACCCCACCAATTTTTTTTAAAGGATAGTGCCGTTGAAGCTATTTTCATTCTCTCTTATATATTTGGTTCCCACGACTGCTTGCTGTCAAAATTATTCCCAGATTTTTTCTTTTGTTGCTCCTGCAGGGTAACCCTCCTAGTTTAGGCTTAGTCCTATTCAGGATCTTAAAGCTGCTAGACACTAAGACTATGTAGATCCGCATTTTGGGTTAACCCAGAGTCGGATGCCCAGTCATGGACCTCTAACATCTAAAAAAAAAACTACCAAATATGACAAATAAAACAGCTGCGTACGCCGTAAGTTTGGCTGATCCCTCGAACCAACAATGGAAAAGTTGGTTTATGACCAGTGTCCAAATCAGAGATGTGAATATGATTAAGACGCATTTATTGTATTCATAGGCCTCTTTATGTTTCAGAAATACTTTACAAAAATATAGTGTATATACAATTTCCGTACAAATTGCGGGTGTCCGGAAACTAAAACCAAAGCGTCTGCAAACAACTAAATTTTACTGTCGGGCAAACTTGAACAAATCGACCTTTTTTGAATTTTTAATTTAATAACATTAAAAACGTTATCGTTTTGAATATAAATTATGATAAAATAAACAGTACATCTTTTTTCCTACTCTATTCAATTCAAAAACTTTTAATAATTAATTAAATGATTATTAAAAAATAAAAAACAATAATAATTTTCATAAATATTCAAAAAATGGAAAATTAATATTCTTGGCCTTGAGCTCGTTTCATGTATACTTGAAAATGTAAAGGCCGTAAATCAACAAAAATTGTTGGTATAAAAAAGCTATAACAAAACCGAAAGCATGCGGTAAGGCAGTTCTGCTGATAAAACAGATCTGTCAAAACATCCATCATGATCACACTACTAACTGTCAAATGGCGGAAGTGGTTCATGCATATGGTAAAGAAGAATAGAACTAGGAGTTTAGAGGACGTCAAAACCCGCGTATTGTTAGCTTAATGGTTAGCAATGCGTGCCAAAATTTCTCTGATGAAGAAGCTTAGCAGCTTCGGAAATGGATCTATAAGAAAAGCTATGGCGGTTGTCTCTAAACATTTTTCCTACTCTATTCAATAAAAAAACTTTTAATAATTAATTAAATGATTATTAAAAAATTAAAAGCTACATCTTCCACAAGAAAACTCAGAACTTTATTGAACGTTGTGTGAAATTTGGTCTTAATATTTGCGCTAAGCCTATAGGATACCCATTCATTCAAAGCTTTTCATCCATATTAATATTATATTTTTGCCACCAGTGTGAGGATCCAAAACCGGTGGTTTTGCACGTATAACATACATACGAGTATTTATTCAAATAAATAAATACTAAGCCTAAATTAATTCACATTTCATATTTAAATCCCCACGAAATAAATTTTTTTTTTAAATATATACTCTTTGAATCCCTAATGTTCGCTCTAATACACTAGGCATAGTACACAGAGCTGGACGATAAGGATTACATGCGTAATCGATTGCACCTAGGATAACGATTACTGTAATCGTAATTTCAACTTCTTTTAAATTACGATCGTTACAGTAATCGTTAATTTAACTACCTAGGACTACGATTACGTAATCGTAATTTAATATTTTTTTAAATTACGAATACTATAATCATTAATTTATGCATCTAAGATTACAATTACTATAATTTTCATAAAAAATGTTTAAGTTAAAATTTGTTTAGTGCCTATCTCTTTTTATACGTTCCGAAAAATCTAGTGATCCATGTGAGGTAACCAACGGTAATGGTTCAAACATGTGCCAGGGTGAAGTTGGCAAAAAATAGTGCCAATTATGGCCATTTATTGGTAAATTTATGGTGTCAGTTTTGTTATGCGAAAGGCGCTAAATTTATAATAAAAAAATTTCAACATTTCTCTATTGCTTCTTTCTTCTTCTTTAAATGGTCAACTAACCGCCTGGGCGATTTTGACCGTCCAACATAGCTCGCCAGTCGTTTCTTCGTTACGCCAACTGGCGCCAATTGGAAACACGGCGGGATCGCAAATCGGTCTCCACTTGGTCCATCCATCGGAGTGGTGGTCTCCCTCTTCCTCTGCTTCCACCGGCGGATGCCGATAAGAATACCTTCTGGGCTGGAGCATCTTCGCTCATTCGCACTACGTGGCCAAGCCAGCGAAGCCGCTGTGTTTTAATTCGCTGAACTATGTCGGCGTGTGCGTAAAGTTCATACAGCTCATCATTAAATCTTCTTCGGTACTCGCCGTCGCCAACGTGTAGAGGTCCACAAATCTTTCCAAGAACCTTTCTCTCGAATACTCCCAGAGCCGCCTCATCAGATGCTTCTGCACCATATAGCAGGACGGGTGCGATGAGTTACTTATAGAGAGGACTTTACTTTACTTTCATGATGACATAAGGTACTTCGTTTAGCCTTCGTTCACCACCAATCCCATTTTCTTCGCTTCTTCTTCTAATTTGGAGTCAGCAGAAGTTACGGCGCGGTTGTTAAGGCCAATGATATCAATATCGTCAGCATACGCCAGCAGTTGCACGCTTTTATAAAATATTGTTCCAGCGCGGTTAAGTTCTGCAGCTTGTATTATTTTCTCCAGCATTAAATTAAAGAAATCGCACGATAGGGGTTCACCCTGTCTGAAACCTCGTTTAGTTTCGAACGGCTCGAAGAGGTGCTTCCCAATTCTGACCGAGCTGGCAGTGTTGCTCAAGGTCATTGCATAGCCGTATAAGTTTTGCGGGGAAACCAAATTCAGACATAGCGGCATATAGGCAGCTCCTTTTCGTGCTATCGAAAACGGCTTTAAAATCAACAAAGAGATGATGTGTGTCGATTCTTTTCTCACGGGTTTTTTCCAAGATTTGGCGTATTGTAAAATCTGGTCGATGGCAGATTTACTAGGTCTGAAGCCACACTGATAAGGTCCAATCAGTCTGTTCACATCAGGCTTCAGTCTTCCGCACAATACGCTTGATAGGACCTTATATGCGATATTCAAAAGGCTGCTTCCGCGATAGTTGGCGCAGTTTGCAGGATCGCCCTTCTTGTGGATTGGGCAGAGAACACTTAGATTCCAATCTTCAGGCATGCATTCAGCCAACCATATGCTGCATAGAAGCTGATGCAATCGCCTTACCAGGTCCTAGCCTCCGTGTTTGAAGGCTCAGCAGGCAAACCATCAGCGCCAGCTGCTTTATTGTTTTTCAATCGGGATATTGCTATTCGCATCTCATTATAGTCGGGTTGTGGAACGTCAATTCCATCATCTTCGATTGTGGGCTCGGGTTCGGCATCTTCTCTGGTTTCTTGCTCAGTTTCTCCATTTAAAAGGGCAGAGAAGTGATCCCTCCATATTCTGAGTGCTCTCTGAACATCGGCCACCAGGTCGCCGTTCTCGTTCTTACAGGAGTTTGTCCCGGGCTTAAAACCTTCTGTCATTCGACGACTTTTTTGATAGAATTTTTGGGCATTATTACCGTTGGCAAAGCATCTCAAACTCCTTTATTTCACGCTTTTCTGCCTCTCTTTTTTTCGCCCGGAAAATCCGCCTCGCCTCCCACTTCAACTCGCGGTAGTGTTCACACACACTCCTCGTTGCATTCGATCTCAGCGTTGCCTTGTAGGCTTCGTCCTTTCTTTTCGTTACAGCGCGGCACTCTTCATCATCATACCAGTTGTTTCTTCGCGTTCGCCGGAATCCAATTACTTCTTCGGCTGCGGTACGGAGTGCTCCTGAGATATGATCCCACTGCTCATGCATTCCACTAGGTTGAATTGTGCTCTCGGAGAGCAGGTATGAGAGGCGATCTGCGAAGTAATCGGCGGTCTGTTGCGATTGCAGCTTTTCGACGTCCAGCTTTTCCTGCGTTTTTTGTTGCGCCTGTTTTGTCGTACAGAGGCGGGTACGAATCTTGGCTGCTCCTAAGTAGTGATCAGAGTCGATGTTAGGTCCTCGTGTTGTGCGAACATCTAAAACGCTGGAAGCGTGCCGTCCGTCTATCACAAAGTGGTCGATCTGGTTGCGTGTTTTTCGATCGGGGGACAGCCATGTAGCCTGATGGATCTTCTTGTGCATAAACCTAGTGCTGGATATGACCATGTTTCGGGCACCGGCGAAGTCGATCAGCCTGAATCCATTTGGCGAAGTCTGATCGTGGAGACTGAACTTCCCGACAGTGGGGCCGAATACACCCTCCTTACCCACCCGGGCATTAAAGTCGCCAAGCACGACTTTGATATCATGACGGGAGCAGCGCTCGTATGCTTCTTCCAGGCGCTCGTAGAATGCATCCTTTTCCACGTCGTCCTTCTCTTCCATCGGTGCATGAGCGCAGTTAAACGATATGGTGAAAAATCGTACTTTTATGCGGATTGCGGCGAGACGCTCGTTCACGGGTGTGAACGATAGTACTCGGTGACGGAGTCTCTCTCCCACCACAAATCCCACGCCGAATCTGCGCTTGTCTTCATGCCCACTCCAGTAGATGTTGCAAGGTGTTTTGATCGTGTTTCCTCGCCCCGTCCATCGCATCTCTTGTATGGCGGTGATGTCAGCTTTTGCTTTCGTCAGGACCTCAACCAGCCGGGCAGCGGCACCTTCCCCATTAAGGGACCGGACATTCCAGGTACATGCCCTTATCGTCATCTAAAAAAGGGTTTCTCATATCCGAGGCTTTGTTGTTGAATTTCATTGGAACGTTGTTTTATGTGGTGGGTCCCAAACCCAACGCACAACCCGTTTCACGGGAGGTTGAATTCAATTACACGTTTGTATAGCGAGCCACTTGATCCAAGACAGACGCCCGCTTGCAGCCGCACCACATGGTGATCAGACACTGCTGTTTGAATCTCCACAGCAAGCCCTTAAACCGATTATGTCAGAGTGGCCTTACCAGGTTGTCGCCTTCTCACGTTTAGCGCACCACCAAACGGGTGTTCGGTGGTTACCCAGAGGATACTTGGGCGCAAAGCCCGGAAGTAGTGAGCTGCTTGAACCGCATGCAAAAGAATCGCTCTGGCCATTCCCAGGTTAATGGCGCTCAGAAACTTTCCCCACTTGCGTGGACTTCTGCACACGGCCCCATCCTTCTCTATTGCTTAGTATTATAAAATTCTTAGGTCAAAATTAAAAAATATTTTTTTTTTAATAATAAACGCAATGTTTTGGCAATTTGTTGACACAAAACTAAAACTCACTTACTCAAAAACGGTGCGTTCTACCTTTGTGTAATAAACTCCAAGAAATAAAGATGTGGGGGGTAACGACGTATTCGTTTCGCCGAAGATTATTTTGAAAAATTGTTCAGAGCTTGTGAAAAAATGCAAACGACATGGACATTGAAATCAAAAAGAACCAATAAAAAAACAAGATTTCTGTTTTCTATCCATTTATTGATCATATAGTAATGGAAACAGATACTCGATTCATGCCATATAACACGATCTTCATAGGTTTCGCTTAGATTTTTTCCACAAACCAGAGTGAAGAAAATTTTATAAATGTATTTAGGCCTGCTGAATTTTATGAACCACTTGTTTAAAACCAAAATATAGAGGCCGAAACCAATTTATGGAGACGGTTCATAAAGCCACATTATCTTCCGCCAAAAAATGCACTTCAGAACTGCGACAAAACGTCATTTCATAACTTATACAAATTACTAAAAATTTTTCCAACTCCCCTCGTTTCCACTTCAACCGCAGAACGCACCTTTCATCACCTTCAAATGGCGTTTAACCGTCTAAACATTTTTTGGTCGTCCAACATAGCGCCAGCCGTTTCTTCTTTCTGCCAACTGGTGCTAGTTGGAAACACCACAGGATCGGTCTCCACTTGGTCCTGCCATCGGAGTGTTGGTCACTCTCTTCCTATCCTAACACCGGCAGGTGCCGATAAGAATACTTTCAGGGCGGGAGCATCTTCATTCATTCGCACAACATGGCCTAGCCAACGAAGCCGATGGGTTTTTAGTTAGTTGGACTATGTCGGTGACTGTATATAGCTTATACAGCTCGTCATTAAATCTTCTTTGAAGAACCTTTCTCTCGAATACTCCCAGAGCCGCATTATCAGATGTCAGTGACCAAGCGTCTGCACCATAAACCAGGATACGATAAGTGACTTATAGAATGATATTTTCGTTCTTCGAGAGAGGACTCTACTTTTCAATTACCTACTCAGTCCACTTGTTTGCAAGATGGATGTCTACGCTGACTTTATTGTTGGTGTTTATGCTGCTTGCCAGGTAAAAAGCTCTAAGAGGTTAAAAACTTACGTTACGTAAACACCATATATGTAATACTTCTATATTGGCAGTAATGTATCATCTCAATGTGTAAAAATTACGAAATAATTTTAAGGCAGGCTATTACCGTTTTTGTGAATGTATTGTGTATGTGTATATTTATAAACGAAAAAATTTAAAAAATTGTCAAAGCAATTCAAAAGCGGATTCCCGTGATAGAGGCCCAAATTTAAACAATATTTAAGACATTTTAAAAAGTAAAAAAGAATATATCTGTTGGAACAAGTAATAATGCTTGTTGTCAAAAGTATAATAAAGTATAAATCGGTTTTGACCTTAATTATGTTCTAAGCTAGAACTTTAAAGGATCTATTTTTGTATGTTGGAATATCCGCTCCTATCTCACTGCATAACCGATTTTGAAATAGATAAAACGCTAAATTTTTTTCTGTTATAATAACCGAGATTGTTTATCAAAAAAAGGTATGTTTCAAAATAATATATCTGTACTGTAATGTTTTCGAACGGTATTAGCTCTTACTGCCAATATAGAAGTAATAAATATATGGTAAACACTACCTGAAAAGTAATTAAAATATATATATGGACATTGTGCTTTACAATTGTTGAATATCCTATCTTATTCATTCCTCCTTTTTATACAATTAAGGAGCGGTTGGCGGTACATAAATACATATGTGCCCATTGCAACACAAGAAGTAATTGAAACAAGTAAGGAAGCACCTTTTGCCGTTTGCCTAAAATTTGGCGTACTAAAATTGGTACCAAACCGAAAAAAATGTACCAAAATAATTTGCTAGGCAAACAATATAAAATTTATTAAAACAATTTTAGGCAGTTCATCTGCTGACATAAATTTACACAGGAACGGTGGTTAATATACGTATATGTATGTATAAACATAAAAAAACTAAAAACATATAACATTTTATTCTTCTAAATATACCCTATAATGAGTAAAAGTAAATAAATAAATTAAACAGTTCCATTCATTTGCTTGCGCATATTCCACCGATTATAAAACTTACCTATCCATCTTTATTTTCCCGCTTCAGAACTAAGACAAATATGATAATAATTTTAATTTCATTAGCAATACTTGCTGGTGCTATATTTAATCACAAACAAATAGTGGTACCTCTTTACAACTTTTTCTAAAAATATTAAAACGACGTATGGCAGAGAAAGACTCCTACGTATAAGTTGATACAAGTGGGTACCACTCCACTTCTACTGCTAGTAAAGCAGGAGAGTGAAAGAGGCACAACATTATGACTAAATAATTTTTTGTAGTCATTCAAATGCAGGTTTGATATTTGTAGCAGTGTCATCGGAGTTGCGTTGAAGTAAAAATGGCAAAAACGTACCAAATTCGGAAGTTGCGTACCAAGGTATCCGGCGAAAAAATGCGTACCAAAAATTGTACGTTCCGGCCAAAAAGGCAACCGTGTAAGGAAGTCTAAGTTCGGGTGGAACCGAACATCATATACCTAGTATTGATCTATTATGGCATCCCAATTTACGCAGGTCTATTTTAATACTTTCAGTTCGTATTTGCTTTCAAATAGACATACGGACAGACAAATAGACGTATCGAGAGACGGACATGGCTACATCGACTCAGCTCATCCTCCTGATTATTTCAGTATACTTTTTGATGGGACTATCTCTTTTTCTTCTCATACTTACAAACATTTCATGTTCATCCAAGCTATGAAAATCAAAAAAGATATGCAACTTCGCTTTTGCAGTGGGGTATTAACTACTGGCCCGGATATTTTACTTTTCATCCTGAACGTTTTGATATACATCAATAAATATATCTCGATTCGTTTATGTCGAATGAAGTAATACTCGTATACCTTCTGTGGGTAACAAACATAGATATAAAAAATGTGTGTCTTTTATAGGCGCCAAAGTACTCCATCGATCTTTATGAAATTTTCACAATATATACTTGGTCTTACTGGGTACAGGATAGACAATATATAGTTTTGGTAAAGTGGGCGGAGCCACGCCCCCAGGCTATATAAATTTTCAATTCGTCATAGCTCCGAACTTTTTTGGTCTAAATTAATGATATTTGGATATATGTGCCACTTATTAAATATCTACCTAATTTTGGAAAAGTGGGCGGTGCCACGCCCACATATTTTGTGTTTTGTTTTTGCTCTTGAACTTTGACGATAGGTTTAGGAGTTCGTTGTGCACGACGCGGTCTGTATATAGCTTTTGGAAAAGCCACTAGGTTATATAAAGCTGCAGTTCGGTATACCTAGGAGTTTATTTGGTTCAAGTTAACGACAGTTTATATATACATAGATGTGTTCTATGTATTAAAATGTCAAAACAACGTCTACCGGGTTTGCTAGTATATTATAAAATGGCGAAAGCAAACAACGAATTTCAGCATTCTTTTGCAAAACTGAGAGACTAGTTTGCGGTCAAATAGACAGACGGACAGACAGACAGACGGGCGGAGAGACGGACATGGCTAAATCGACTCCGCTCATCGTGATGATCATTTAAGTGAACTTTTCTCTTCTTCTCATACTTACATACATTTAATGTTAATGAAAGGTATGAAAATCAAAAAAGATATATAACTTCGCTATTGCAGTGGGCTATTAACTACGTGACCGAATATTTTGCTTGTGTGTTTTCTAATTTTTGGCAGGAGTATAATAAATACTACTGAGAAGCAGCTGACCAATTTTCATTGAAATAGCAAGATTGAATTATAAGCGATTGCCTTTGAAAATAGCAGAAATTGTATGCTGAAAAGTGTGCGGCGCCACCCTACTTCTTCATAATTGACAAAATTTGTTTGCGGTGTGTGCAAAATCTGATTGATGTAATGTTTAGTTCTTGAAATATCGGTGTGGACATGAACCGATTTCGCCCATTTTTACAACAAACGGTTACCTTTATATATTGAACATAATCACCAAATGTCGTTACGACAAATCAATTTTTGGCGGAGTTATGGAACTATTTTTTATTTTATTTTTTGGATTTCTTAGCTTACGGAAACTTCAAAAGTGAAATATAAATGATGTAAAGCTATTTTACGCAAAGTTATTGCCAATTTAGTATATCTACCTTAACCGATCCCACCCATTTTTTTCCGGAACATTCCTTGCATACCTGGAAATCTGCGTGCTGAACTTCGTTTCGATATCTTGAACGGTTTTGTCAAAAATTTCTTGAAAAGTTTATTTCATGCCTCAATCTCAATGTATTCACCAAATTTTATCCTTATAGGTGTATTATGTACTGAGTAATCACTTTTTTTGTGTTTTCAAAAATATTCTATGTATAAAAAGTGGGTGTGGCTATCATCCGATTTCGCCCATTTAAAATAGCGCTCGGAGATGAGTGCCAATGAACCCGCATACCAAATTTCATTAAAATAAGATTAAGTGTCTCAAATTTCAGTTATCGATGCAAATTTTTCACTCCCCCTTCCCAAAATCCTAGCGGGACCATACAGTCTGTCGGCCCCGTTTCCATGGCGCTGGTACAGGCTACGGACACGAAGCATTGGGCCTAGTTTCAGTTGTTAACACAATGCTTTACCCACTCAGTCTGCACGTGCAATGACAGAATGGCATTATATAATTCTCTAAGGGTAGCTTTTGAAGCTCCCATTATACTAATTATTGATTATGTGCATACTCTTTCAAGTTTGTCAACAAAAGTTCTTTTTTGAGTGCCTGGCCATAATGATGTCTATTAGCTCCACAATCGCAGTGAATACCCAATAAGAGGGTGAGAAGCATCACGTGCACCCCACCAATTGTTCCCACGACTGCTTGCTGTCAAAATTATTCCCAGATTTTTTCTTTTGTTGCTCCTGCAGGGTAACCCTCCTAGTTTAGGCTTAGTCCTATTCAGGATCTTAAAGCTGCTAGACACTTAGACTATGTAGATCCGCATTTTGGGTTAACCCAGAGTCGGATGCCCAGTCATGGACCTCTAATATCTAAAAAAAAAACTAACAAATATGACAAATAAAACAGGTGTATATAATCTCAACCGACAAACAGAGCACAAGGTGTAAGGGACCAGGAGCTGGTGGCTTTGACTTACATTTGTACTAGTGCTGGAAGAAGAAGGGGAAGTTGAAATTGGGCGGGGGGTAGGCTGTCGCTCGGCATTGCTCACTTCTGAAACAGAGGTGCTACGTAGAAAGTAGCTGTGAGCGGCTGTGTGAGGTGTTGGCGCCTGTGGGCGTGAGCGGCAGCGGGTGTTACACACTTCTTGCTGGGCGTTGTTTGTGCTATTAGTCGTGCAGACTGTTACAGAAGCTTGTGACGGTGCGATACTAGATCGTCGTTGGCCACGGGACGTCCGAGGGCGTGAACAGCAAGGGGCCACGAAAGTTTTGTAGAAACTAGGGGGCCTATGTGTGGAGGGATTTAGCCCGGAGCACCTGGTTTTGTGCAGCCATCTTTTGCAAGAATTGCACTGGACGGAGTGTGAACGCTTAACGTAGATTTTCTTCCAGCAGACGCAGCAGATCCATTCTCCTGGACCCGGGTTGGATTCGACCCCAGCCCGGATAAGGAGGGTTTTGAGCAGCCCTGCTGCAAGGAGCTGCTCGGAGGATGACAATATTAGTGAAAAAGGTGACAGGTTAGACAGGGTAGAGTCGAAATAACAGCCCTTGGTCGGATGTAAAAATCCGAGTCATTCCGGTACGTAGAACCGGCTGTTGTGGGAATGACCAGAAGGCGTCTCGATCGTCTCCTACGCCGATGACTGCACGATCCTGGCGACTGGACCCTCCGTTGATGAGCTCTGCTCGAGACTAAATTCATACCTTCCAACCCTTTCCAGTTTCTTCGCTGCACGGAACCTGACACTGTCACCGACCAAATCCTCGGCCACCCTATTTACGACGTGGACAGCGCAGGCGAACATGGAATTAAACGTCTACGTCGACGGCATCAAGCTTCCGACTGTCACACACCCCAAAATCTTAGGGGTCACGTTTGATAACATGTTCAAATACGGTGCTCATGTAGCCGCGATTGCCACCAAAGTACAAAGCCGTAACAAAATCCTCAAGTCACTAGCTGGCAGTACTTGGGGGAAAGACAAAGAAACGTTACTGGCAACGTACAAGGCAATCGGCCAGCCGGTTCTGAGCTACGCGACGCCAATATGGTCGCCGGGGTTAGCAGACACACATTGGAGGAGGTTGCAGGCCTGCCAAAACACCGCACTCAGAACCGCCACGGGGTGCCTCCTTATGTCTCCTGAGCATCACCTTCATAATGAGGCAAAAATGCTCAATGTCAAAGAGCATTGCGAGATGTTGTCCAGACAATTCCTGTTCAACTGCCATAAGCAGCAGCATCCGAACAGGAACCTGCTCAACGAAAATCCGCCTCCCAGGAGAATAAGGAGTCACCTCCGTAAGCACTATGATGAGATCCGGCATCACATCTCCTCGCCGTTTGATCCAGAGGTGCACCGGCGGGCCCTCAACCTCATCCACACGGAGTCGGTAAACTCCTTTGTCAGGTCTCGTCCAGTGAATGTGGTCCTACAGGCACAAGCTCCACCTGTTGCCGCCGAGGAACGCGAACTGCCCAGGGAGACAAGAGTCACGCTGGCTCAACTTCGTTCTGGATATTGTAACAGACTAAACTCTTACTTATCCAGACTGAACCCCGACATGCCAAATGTCTGCCCGGCATGCGGCGTGTCTCCCCACGATACTAACCATCTGTTCCTCTGCTCAACCGAGCCCACTCTTCTAACTCCAATCTCACTCTGGTCCACCCCTGTTGAAGCCGCGAGGTTTCTTGGACTTCCGTTAGAAGAGCCTGATGACAGTGTTGGTTGGGGGTGACACCCTGGACAGGTTAAGTAGTCGCTACAACAACAACAACAACAACAAATAAAACAGCTGCGTACGCCGTAAGTTTGGCTGATCCCTCGAACCAACAATGGAAAAGTTGGTTTATGACCAGTGTCCAAATCAGAGATGTGAATATGATTAAGACGCATTTATTGTATTCATAGGCCTCTTTATGTTTCAGAAATACTTTACAAAAATATAGTGTATATACAATTTCCGTACAAATTGCGGGAGTCCGGAAACTAAAACCAAAGTGTCCGTAAACAACTAAATTTTACTGTCGGGCAAACTTGAACAAATCGACCTTTTTTGAATTTTTAATTTAATAACATTAAAAACATTATCTTTTTGAATATAAATTATGATAATATAAACAGTACATCTTTTTTCCTACTCTATTCAATTCAAAAACTTTTAACAATTAATTAAATGATTATTAAAAAATAAAAAACAATAATAATTTTCATAAATATTCAAAACATGGAAAGTTAATATTCTTGGCCTTGAGCTCGTTTCATGTATACTTCAAAATGTAAAGGCCGTACATCAACAAAAATTGTTGGTATAAAAAAGCTATAAAACCGAAAGCATGCGGTAAGGCAGTTCTGCTGATAAAACAGATCTGTCAAAACATCCATCATGATCACACTACTAACTGTCAAATGGCGGAAGTGGTTCATGCATATGGTAAAGAAGAATAGAACTAGGACTTTAGAGGACGTCAAAACCCGCGTATTGTTAGCTTAATGGTTAGCAATGCGTGCCAAAATTTCTTTGAAGAAGAAGCTTAGCAGCTTCGGAAATGGATCTATAAGAAAAGCTATGGCGGTTGTCTCTAAACATTTTTCCTACTCTATTCAATAAAAAAACTTTTAATAATTAATTAAATGATTATTAAAAAATTAAAAGCTACATCTTCCACAAGAAAACTCAGAACTTTATTGAACGTTGTGTGAAATTTGGTCTTAATATTTGCGCTAAGCCTATAGGATACCCATTCATTCAAAGCTTTTCATCCATATTAATATTATATTTTTGCCACCAGTGTGAGGATCCAAAACCGGTGGTTATGCACGTATAACATACATACGAGTATTTATTCAAATAAATAAATACTAAGCCTAAATTAATTCACATTTCATATTTAAATTCCCACGAAATAAATTTTTTTTTAAATATATACTCTTTGAATCCCTAATGTTCGCTCTAATACACTAGGCATAGTACACAGAGCTGGACGATAAGGATTACATGCGTAATCGATTGCACCTAGGATAACGATTACTGTAATCGTAATTTCAACTTCTTTAAAATTACGATCGTTACAGTAATCGTTAATTTAACTACCTAGGACTACGATTACGTAATCGTAATTTAATATTTTTTATAAATTACGAATACTATAATCGTTAATTTATGCATCTAAGATTACAATTACTATAATTTTCATAAAAAATGTTTAAGTTAAAATTTGTTTAGTGCCTATCTCTTTTTATACGTTCCGAAAAATCTAGTGATCCATCTGAGGTAACCAACGGTAATGGTTCAAACATGTGCCAGGGTGAAGTTGGCAAAAAATAGTGACAATTATGGCCATTTATTGGTAAATTTATGGTGTCAGTTTTGTTATGCTTAAGGCGCTAAATTTATAATAAAAAAATTTCAACATTTCTCTATTGCTTCTTTCTTCTTCTTTAAATGGTCATCTAACCGCCTGGGCGATTTTGACCGTCCAACATAGCTCGCCAGTCGTTTCTTCGTTGCGCCAACTGGCGCCAATTGGAAACACCGCGGGATCGCAAATCGGTCTCCACTTGGTCCTTCCATCGGAGTGGTGGTCTCCCTCTTCCTCTGCTTCCACCGCTGGGTGCCGATAAGAATACCTTCTGGGCTGGAGCATCTTCGCTCATTCGCACTACGTGGCCTAGCGAGCGAAGCCGCTGAACTATGTCGGCGTCTGCGTAAAGTTCATACAGCTCATCATTAAATCTTCTTCGGTACTCGCCGTCGCCAACGCGTAGAGGTCCACAAATCTTTCGGAGAACCTTTCTCTCGAATACTCCCAGAGCCGCCTCATCAGATGTTGTTAGTGTCCACGCTTCTGCACCATATAGCAGGACGGGTGCGATGAGTGACTTGTAGTGTTATTTTCGTTCGTCGAGAGAGGACTTTACTTTTTAATTGCCTACTCAGTCCGAAGTAGCATTTGTTTGCAAGAGTAATTCTTCGTCGGATTTCTAGGCTAACATTATTGTTGGTGTTAATGCTGGTTCCCAGGTAAACGAAGTCCTTTACTATTTCGAAATTATTGCTGCCAACAGTGGCTTGGTTGCCAAGGCGCGAATGCGCTGACTCTTTGCATGATCACAGAAGGTACTTCGTTTTGCCCTCGTTCACCACCAATCCCATTTTCTCCGCTTCTTTTTCTAATTTGGAGTAAGCAGAAGTTACGGCGCGGTTGTTAAGGCCAATGATATCAATATCGTCAGCATATGCCAACAGTTGCACGCTTTTATAAAATATTGTTCCAGCGCGGTTAAGTTCTGCAGCTTGTATTATTTTCTCCAGCATTAAATTAAAGAAATCACACGATAGGGGGTCACCCTGTCTGAAACCTCGTTTAGTTTCGAACGGCTCGGAGAGGTACTTCCCAATTCTGACCGAGCTGGCGTTGTTGCTTAAGGTCATTTTGCATAGCCGTATAAGTTCTGCGGGGAAACCAAATTCAGACATAGCGGCATATAGGCAGCTCCTTTTCGTGCTATCGAAAACGGCTTTAAAATCAACAAAGAGATGATGCGTGTCGATTCTTTTTTCACGGGTTTTTTCCAAGATTTGGCGTATTGTACAAATCTGGTCGATGGTAGATTTACCAGGTCTGAAGCCACACTGATAAGGTCCAATCAGTCTGTTCACATCAGGCTTCAGTCTTTCGCACAATACGCTTGATAGGACCTTATATGCGATATTCAAAAGGCTGATTCCGCGATAGTTAGCGCAGTTTGCAGGAGCGCCCTTATTGTGGATTGGGCAGAGAACATTTAGATTCCAATCTTCAGGCATGCATTCATCCGACCAAATTCTGCATAGAAGCTGATGCATGCGCCTTACCAGCTCCTCGCCTCCGTGTTTGAATAGCTCAGCAGGCAAACCATCAGCGCCAGCTGCTTTATTGTTTTTCAATCGGGATATTGCTATTCGCACCTCATTATAGTCGGGTTGTGGAACGTCAATTCCATCATCTTCGATTGTGGGCTCGGGTTCGGCATCTTCTCTGGTTTCTTGCTCAGTTTCTCCATTTAAAAGGGCAGAGAAGTGATCCCTCCATATTCTGAGTGTTCTCTGAACAGCTCAGCGTTTACCTTGGACAATTCCAAATCTCTTGTCCAATCATTGAGTTGTGCTTGTGACAAAGCGTTTCTTTTGTTTTCCGAGTGAAGTTCAGTACAACTTGATGCCGCATAATCAGATCCTCCTGTTGACAATGAAACTGGACCCGGAACTAAAGTTGAATGTGGCAATGGCAATATAGTTAGATGAGCAACTGACGTTGAATTTGGTACTGGCAATGACGCTGTAGATACGCTGGCATGCGTTACTTTTCTTGACTTTCCAACCCCAAATACTTCTGTAGTATAAATATAGCAGTTCGTCGAATGGCAACTTGGTTCCCTCCACTCCATTGGTGTACTAAATTTCATACAGGGTGGCTGATGAATTTTGCTACATTAAGAAACTCAAATAATTTTTTTTTCAGTGTATGGAATTCATTTTTCTTTTATTCATGTTAAAGCTCATTAAATTTTATTAAATATAGCGTAATTAGTTTTAAAAATAATGGAATTTAAATGCCCCCCCTGCTCGTCGATGCATGTGCGGCATCTTACCAAAAAGTTGTTCATTACTGCTTGGAGAGGTGAGACAGGAATAGCCGCAATTGTTTCTCGAATGGATTGCCTTAGTTCATTCAAATTTGTTGGTTTTGCTTTGAAGACTTCCTGTTTGCAATAACCCCACAAGAAAAAGTCAGGTGCAGTAAGGTCAGGCGACCTGGGTGGCCAACGGAATGTGGAGTTTCTGGATATCAGCTTATTGGGAAATTTTCGTCGCAATTCTGTCATAACAGGTTGGGCTATATGAGGAGCTGCACCATCTTGCTGAAACCACACAGAGTTGAAAGAAATTCTCATTCAGCGTAATTCTGGATAGAAAAACTCTCTCAACATGCTCAAGTAACGGTCTCCAGTAACCGTAACGGTGTGACCGTTTTCTTCGAAGAAGTAGGGCTCGACAATGCAGCGTGATGAAACTGCACACCACACTGTGACACGAAGTGGATGCAATTCCGTCTCATGGAGTATCTGTGGGTTGGAAGCAATCCATATTCGACAATTTTGTTTGTTTACGTTGCCGTTTAAATCGAAATGGGCCTCGTCAGACATGAAAAGACAGTTCAACATGTTTCCATCCTCTTCCACCATTTGAAGCATCTTCTGGCAAAATTCCAAGCGAATCGGCAAGTCTGCAGCGTTCAGTTTGTTGGCCATTTGAATTTTATATAGGAATAAGTCCAAATCTTTGTGCATAATTGACTGTAATGACTGCCTGCTTACACCCATTTGAGCAGATAAGCTTCTTGTCGAAACAAGTGGATTGTTTTGTATGGCAGCAGCTACAGCAGCGATTGTTTCCTCCGTTCGAACTGAAGGGTTTTGGATGGTAAGGTCTTCTGTTGACTGTCCCATGCTCGGCAAAATTGTTTACAAGTCTTATTATGGTCCATCTGCTCGGAGGATTGCCGCCAAACGTGCGCCTATACTCTCTTTGAACCGAAACTACGGACTCCAGTGCGTGATAGCGGCGGACAATCCAAATTCTTTTTTCAGTGTCCCAGTTATCCATTTTTGTTATATGTAAAAGTCAATCTGCAAAATAAAAGAAAAATTAACCAGATTCATTAAATAGAAAAAAAGTTATTTAATTTTTTTTTGGTAGCGGCTTTCATCAGCCACCCTGTATAACATAAAAAAAGTTCACCGCGACGAATAGTGGGAAACACTAAACCATCAATTCGCAGGTTGTGTAAATACATGGGTCGTGCGTATATTTTTTTTATTGCTTTTGCACCCAGAAATAAGAATATGAATATAAAAAAGTTTTTGATTTGGTTTTGTTCGAAAAAAATGAGAAGAACGAAAAACATGAAAATTCATCAAATTTTGAATCAATTTAAGATTTATTCTTATAAATTTAGTTTTAGAATACAGTTTAAAAGTTTAAAAATGCTTTTTCCTGCTATATTCGGTAACATTTTCTCTTATTAACGTCCAAATATAGTCCCCCATCATGCTTTCCGTATACTGGCCTTGGTAGCGTTTCTCAAACTCCATTATATCTTGATGGAATCGCTCCCCGTGTTCTTCTGAATAAGCTCCCATATTATCTTTGAATTTATCCAGATGTGAATGTAACATGTGCATCTTTAGCGACATTCTACATGCGATGGCGGAAAAATTCGTAATCATGCCAGTTATCAGCTCTTCATAATTTTCATCCCTATGATTTCCAAGAAAGCCATGCACTACTGCCTTGAAACTGTTCCACGCTAGTTTCTCCTCATTGCTAAATAGGTCCGGGAAAATATCGCAGTTCATAGTTTTTTTTATTTGAGGGCCAACAAAGACTCCAGCTTTAATTTTCGCCTCGGACAGCTTTGGAAAAAAAGTCTGCAAATATTTGAAAGCTTTAGACTCAATATTAAGAGCCTTCACAAATTGTCTAATAAGGCCCAATTTAATATGCAATGGCGGCATCAATATGTTTTTAGGATCGACAATTGCTTCATGTTTAATATGAAATCTTCCCACTCCATACTCAGTACGTTCAGGCCAATGTTTTTGGCGATAGTGGGCGGCATCATTTCTGCTATCCCATAGGCAAAGATAACAGGAGTGTTTGGTATATCCACCTTGCATTCCAGTAAAAAAACAAACCATTTTGAAGTCTCCAATAACTTCCCACTTGTATTCCGTATATTTGATTGCAGTTAATAGCATTTTAATACTGTCATATTTTTCTTTGAGATGTACAGAATGTGCCAGTGGAATAGATGGAAATTTGTTCCCATTGTGTAGTAGAACTGCTTTTATACTTTTTGTTGAGCTGTCGATAAATAGGCGCCATTCATTTGTATTACAAGGAATACCAATTGCTTCAAATAAACCTTTCACTTCATAGCAAAACCAGAGTCCATCTTCCTTACTGTAGAAACAAGAAAATTCTTCATGACGCTTTCTTTGGCGAGATATTCGAACATCAGAAGTAAGTAAATTTCGTTGTTTAAGCCGCGATGCTAATAACTCTGGTTTGTCTCTTATTAAGTCATTGAGATCTTCAGAGTCGATGAGATGTGGTATTCCTGGTTCAAATTGAGGAACAAATTCGGAATGTACGGATGCAGATGAACTCGGTGTTTGAAAGCTGCCTTGAGGGAATAGTTGCTTTTCCAACACAGGTGGATCAGGTACAGGATTTTGTTTCGAATGTGGTACTGGAGCGGATGTCGATGGTAGTTCCGGATATATTGTTTTCCTTAAACGTTTCCCTTTCAATGGTTTCACTACACAAATATAGCAATCAGTGTCATGATTACTCGGTTCCCTCCAACTCCTCGGCACTGCGAACTTCATGGCTCTTTTCTCACCCTGGTACCAAACTATAATAAAACGTAAAGCATTTCATAAAAATTTCAGTTACTATGCAATTATATATAGATATATGTATATGTATATATGAAACAGTTAGTACAATAGAAAAGAGAAAATAAACTTACGCTCCAGAATGCTTCTGCAAGAGTTACATGAAACATGTGGAGCCCATTTTTTGTCCTGGTTTTTAACAGGTAGACCGAAGTAGGCTAGGTAGGGCTCGCAAATCCTTGTGTTTTTAGTTAAATCACACTTTTTTGTCTTCTTTTAATACATTCGCCATATATAGCAAAACGAATTAGCCGCTTGTTTCCAACTTCTCGAAGACATCATTCCTCTGTGATATGCAAAAACATAGTGTCGCCCGCAACGAATGACCCAAGAAACTACAGCTTCTTAAAAAAAATTTGACTTACAAAAACGCTATCTGGCATGCTCTATTGCTAGGCCTGCCAATCCGTCAGTAAAAGTTTCGATGAGTTTCTTAATATGTACTTAACGAATTGCCAAATCTACCTAAAATCATGTGTATCTGGGACCTTTTATCTCCTTTTTACTGTTTCTCAGCCAAATTTTTTTGGTTTTTTTTTAAGATGAGTATGTTGTGCTTTGAGTACATCTTTTTTCGATGCATCGCTGCATCAGGTAGCTACCCGCCGCCCTCTATCGACCGAAATAGCGCGAAAGGACCTACATTAGTCTGGTGCAAAAATGCAAAATTTTCAAATCGCTATAACTTTTACAAAACCAAATATTTTTGTTTCGTAATTGCATTTTTTTTATAGAATTGAACATACATTTTTTTTTGATGACCTGTGTTATTGATCCTAGCGTCAGCTCATCCTTTACCTCCACTTTCCAGTAGCCGCTTTTCAAGTGCACAGTGGAAAAGCATTTAGTACCAGAAAGCAAGTCCATAGTATCGTCGATTTTTGGCAATGGATAACTGTCCTTCTTAGTTACGTCATTCAGTTTCCGATAATCTACACAGAACCTCATCTTTCCGTCCTTTTTCACTAGTACTACCGGTGAGCTCCATGGACTAGCTGATGGTTCGATCACGCCGCTATCACTTATTTCTTGTATGATTTCCCCTACCACTTGGCATTTAGCTAAAGGGACACTCGAGGAGTTTGGGGAACTGGCCTTGCACCACCAGTATCTATTTGATGTTTCACAACGTTGGTCCGGCCTGGTTTGGAACCATCCTTGTCAAATATGCTCGAGTACTTGCGTAGAAGTTGTTTTGCTTTGTTCTGATGGTCTTTTTACAGCCGTTCCGTCCATGCCATAATGTCATCTGAAAGATCAATCTTCCTGGTAGCACCATTTTCCTGAAGCTGTTCACAATTGATAACTACCTCGACCTCTTGGCATTGCCCCACTATAGTCCTTTGGAAAGTTTAATTGGCGATTTGAACCCATTAAGTACTCTTACCGGTATATGTCCATCTTGTTTTGTCTTAGCAATGGTTTTTCCAACTAGTATATTTTTTCGAATTGCTTGCTGCCTCCACAACCTACAATTTGTTTGTCCATCAATCTTTGCCCATACAATCGCTTCTGACTTCGTTAGAATTTGCCGGCTTTCCTCCACCACTACTCGCTCACTGACGTAGTTCTTTTCGTAACCAAAATTGAGTGGCACGTCCATATTCTTATAGTTCATGATCTTGTTTTTCATGTCGATCATGATGCTTTGCTCCCATAAGAAGTCCACACCAATTATGATTTCGTCAACAATATATGTCACTATAACATTGTGTAGAGCGGCCACGTTCCCAATTGTGATTTGACATGTTACTTCCCCTACGACTTGGGTGTCCTCACCAGTGGCCGTACGCAACTTTGCTCCGTGCATAGTTCTCACTTTCTTGTTGACTAAATCAGATCAAATGATTGAATAAGATGCGAATAAGTCAGTAAACGCTGCTTTCTGTCCACATATCCTCCAATAGTAAGATTATTAGCTTTCCTTCCAATTTGTAAAGCAGAGATATTGGGCATTCAATTGTGGGAGCCAGTCCACGCCCCTTACGGCTGGCTCGACTTAGTCTAACGATTAAGTTGTTTGGGGAATTTGCCCATATCCTTCAGATTTGCGCTTTCATCCACCTGAATTGGCGGGATTACTAGAGCCAGAGCTGCATTAATGAGCTTTGTAACCTGGCTTTCCACACTTAAAGCATTTAAAGGCACTTTCATTTATATGTTGGTTTCCACTCAATGCTTCCAGAATTGCGTCTACCCAAACTGTCCGTTCTACTTCAACGCGGTGAGCTTTGTATGATGGCTTACTTAAAAGTGAGGCTGTTTCCTGCGTCAGGGAATGCGATACCGTTTCAGCGAATGTCCTTTTGGGGTATGCATATATCGCCCGCTTCGTCTCCACATTACATATTCCATTTATGAAACATTGGATTTTTAGCCTCTCCGTATACTTCACAAGTGCGTCTGCATTTCTCTAGTGTGCGATACACATTCCTGCAAAGTCTCATTAGGTTTCTGAAGGCAATTCTGTAGCTCTATTTGGTATATTTGTTTTCGATGCTCGCTACCATAGCGTCTCTTGACTGCTCCCATCAATGCCTCATAATTGTTTTGTTCGCCTTCAGGAATAGTCTGTAAGATTTCGGCTGCAGGTCCCTTCAATGCCACGAAGAATGCAGCAACTTTGTCTTCAGTGTCCCAATTATTCACAGCAACCGTCTTCTCGAATTGCATTTCATCCTGGAGTTGTGCAATTTTCGCATCCTGGAATTGTAGTTTAGATGACACTCTCGCCTCCTGTGCTTCCAGCTGCGAAGACATTTGTGCTACTTGCATAGATATACTCTCCTCTTGTGCTTCCACTTGAGCTGAAATGTGTGTTTCCTGTTCTTCTAATTGAGGTGAAATATGAGATACCATGTGTGTCTTATGTTCTTCCAGCTGAGATGACATGCAAGTTTTATGTTCTTCCAGCTGAGATGCCACCCAGGTTTTCTGTTCTTCTAATTTGGTCGCCGAGTCATTTGTGAAGAAATTGTCGACGAAATATCCGGTAGAATAGCGCTCATATCTAAACCACTAGGTGAATCTAGAGCCACTGGCTTTTTTTCCAACTTCGCATTTGCCTCTTCCATATTAAGATGAAAAACATGTTCGTCTACGCTAATGCCTTCTGCTTCCATGGCCTTCCGTAGCCGTGACTGTAACTCAAATTTATTACCGGTTGGGATAAGACCCCGTTGCTCCAATTCCTTCTTGAGTTGTTGGATCTTCAATTCATTCCACTTAGCCATGTCTTTGAAAGTCTCGGTATTTACTTAACAATATCACTTCTGACACCAATTGTGACGAATTCGATGATTCCTCGATTAATAATCCTGACTTCGATCACTATAAAGTCAAATAAATACACCCACAAATACTATAACAAATGGCTAGTTTTATTTACTAGTAATAAACGCTATACAAATTTAAGAGTTTGGTAACTTCACAGTAGTTCACTAAACGACGCTTGAGAATAAACTGATTAACTTGCCTTGCTTGGTTACTGCCTTATATAGTCCGACAGGGTGCTACCATACGCACCCAGACGTTTCTTGGTTGTTCTCTCGTCGTGTTCTCGAAGGTTCGGTGTTATTTATTGGCATCTCCTCTTTGCATCGTATACGCAAACACTCACGCCATCTCTCTTCCTCTTCCTTGATATACGCTTGCTTGCATAAGCGTATCCATCGTCATCTCTGTTGTGTTTAACTAGTGGTGGCGGTGTTATTGAGTTAGGGATGGTACATGCTAGAGAATAATCGCCACACTGCCCTCCACCATTGCCGGAACCAAACGCTGCTAGACACTCAATAGTTGGCACCGCTTTAATAAACCTCATTTCCTCCAGGGATTGGAACTCCGACATCAATCCTCTCCTGCAGAGATTTCCAAAATGTATTTCACTGTAATATATTCCAACCATTTTGTTCGTCCTTAATCCCGCATGGATTTCTGCTTTCATTTTCGTTCCCAGTGGTACCCGGCAATTATTCCTGCAACTCATTTCTTCAAGATCCCGTTCCATTCTCTCTTGTCCAGTGCACTGTTTCACTTTATCCACTAAGTTGCGTTGCTTCCTCGGACCTTGACTACGACCATGATGTTCGGCTTTTATCCTCAGCACACTTTGCACACTTAGTAGTCCATTCCCTTACAGATTCCCTGCAACCAATCCAATAGAACCGTCGCTTTACCTCCTGCAGCGTTTTCTTTATTCCCATGTGCTTTCCATCTGAGCAACTGTGCGACGCTTTAATAACATCTGGAATTCTTGCTTGGGGAACAACAATAAGTGGTCGATGATTCTGACCATCTTCACTTTCCCATGTCCGATGCAAACAACCAGATATTAGCTTAAAGCTACTCCATTGTGCCCAGTATGATTTTGCAATGCCATCTGCGACCATCTCCTCTTCTTGTTTGTTTCTTTTCCTTCAGTCCTTTTAACACACATGCCAAATCGGTATCTTCCTCCTGGCCTTGCCGAATCTTCTTCAGGCAGCACCTGTTCATGAAAGGAGCTACCTCTGCTTTAAGAGGCTCGTGCTGCTCCATCTCCAAGATTACTCGCTTAGTGCTATAGCCACTATTGTGTCCAAAGATCAGAGGAACTTCTTGGCAGTTGTAAGTCATAACCAGTGTTCCGGAATTTCTTCAGCGATCCAGCTAGATTCGAGAATATTGTATACAAAAAAAATAAGGTTGTGAGTACTCCAATTTTATGAAAATAAAAAAGTTTCTTGCACAGATGCTTTGCATAAGAATATGCACTTTCAAGCATTGGAATTATAATGAACAATTCAAATCTGTATTTTTTAAATTTTGTCAAACTAAGGCTAATATTTCTATTTCCTATATAAATTAGTTGCTATTTATACAAAAGAGACTGTGCCGAAGACTTTATACCTTTCATGAATACGTATTTCGGTTTTAAGTGCCCGATCCTTACTCACATTTAGTAAAAACCCTGCAAACCTGTTATTTTAAAGATACATATCCCCAACCCCATTTATAGGAATAATCGATTGTATGGGAGCTATATGTTATGTTGCGTGATTTTCGCTACACACGTTACATATATAATATGCACCAAACCTGAAAAATTTTGCGTACCTAGCTTTTTAATTGCAAAATTTATAACCCAAAAGCCATTTATCGAAGCTATCGATTGTATGGGATCCGATCTAAGTGAATTTCACTGCACACATTACATATATAATATGTACTAAAACTGCAAAACTTTACGTTATAGGCCAATGGGACCTATGCGTTGTATTGCCCCGATCTTGCTGATTCCGACAAATGATTAGTCTTATGCGAAATGGCGGCTCCATACCAAATTTCATCAATATATCCAAAGGACTAGTTTGCTAACAAACAGACAGGCGGACAGACGGACATGCCTAAATCGACTCAACTCATCGCCCTTATTATTTCGGTATACTTATTGGTGGGTCTATCTCTTCTTCTTCTCATACTTACAAATATCAGACCAAAGTTCCAATATCATTTCATGTTCGTGAAAGGTATAATTAGGATATGGAATTTTATGACCTATTAAATTTCATTATTTTTAATAAAGTGCTAGTGTGAAGTTGTCAAAAAATAGTGCCAATGATGGACATTTATTGATAAATTTATGGTGTCAGTTGCTGTTCGAAGCGATCACGGCACTTAATGAAGAAATGGTAATGTTTAAGTTGATGCAGAGACACATTATTAATGTTTTTTGGAATTCTAGAGGTAACTTTTTAGAATGAGTACTACCTATGAACAGATTCCAAGACCTAATAAAATTGATCTACGAAAGCATCCATCAAGGCCTAGAGCTAGCAGATACTGGCCCATTAGTGCTTGGCCACTTGGCAACTACTACCGCAAAAACAACTAATGATTATATATTATTTAATATAAAAATACCCTTAATAAGCAAGCCTAAGCTTGAAGGATATACTATTTACTCTTACCCCACCATACATGATGGGCTCTTTGTGAGTATAAAGGTCAATAGTCCTCATATTCTATCGGACAAAAATAGGACCGTATTCTATGAAATGAACGAGAAAATGTTCAGTCGATGCCAACACATTCCGGAGCTGACTATACGCTTGCAATGGCATCCTACCTTCAGGACAGGAGATCTGCAAAATTGTGAGATGTCCCTACTGAAAGATCCAAACACGCTGCCAGCAAACTGCGAGATAAACATCATGCCGCTTCAAGAGTACTGGACTCAGTTACAGTCCCCAAACACCTGGCTATTCTCATTGGCAAGAGAGGAGCAGGCAACAGTAAATTGTAACGGCAGTGTACAAGTCCTTCAATTGAGTCATCAGGGCATTGTTCGATTGGACACCGACTGCAAATTGAATACAACGAATGTCGATCTTTGGGGATATGGAACAATAAGCACGAAGGCTGAATTTGAAATACCACATACCAACATTACTGAACATCTTCCACCTATCAATCACATTGAACTTAAGGGCACTGTCAAAACCTTTAAAATCCCCGAAATACCGAAACTAAAGACAATTTGGGGATATTTCTGGACTTGGACTGGCATCACATTGCACACTATGGCATGAGCACGACGAATCTTCTTCTTTAATCGCCGCAGGAATCGTCGTATTTTTCGCTTTACAACGCATATGCAGCGCTGCAAGGTCCGCGTATCCAATTGGAGGATACATACTCGTATATAGAGGTTAGATATGGGTAAGCATTTATTATTATGGATAAGGATGTAGGGTTAACAGATATGTTTGTGTACTAAAACATGAGTGTCGACCGCCAGAGAACCGCTGAGAAGTTTCTTTATGTTTAAAAGCAAAATAATAAAAATAATAATAATAACCAAATATCGTTGAAAGCATTTAGTTTTGAAATGTGAACATTTCAACGTGGGCAGTATGTTCAGAGTTCTGAAGAGCTTCCAACATCTGTAGATGCGCACATGTATGTGAACACAATAAGTACATGCATAACGATCATAGCTATGCATATTTAGTTAATATGTATTACGGCGAGACCGCTATCGCGCTCTTGTGTTTGTCGTCTAGGACGATAACGATGGGACTCAAGTATGGCTATCAGTTAGATAAGACACACTTGAGTAAACAACACGGGTCGGATAGTGTAGTGATAGCCCTACTAGACGGGCCTAACCACACTCACTAATACATGCAACCGAAAATTGTAAATTACTAACACACACAAATCCTTCTGTTAAGTTTTTCATTTTCTTTGTGTATCTTCTTCTGTGGTATTGTGAGCGAAATGTTAGTGCGTCGTTAAAAAATGTATAAAATATTTAATAAGGAGTTTTGCAGAGAAATTGCAACTAATACGCCTATATAAGGCAAGTATATAGTGCTATTTATTGTTATTAAACAACTCAAGTCCTGGTTTATATATTTATGCACCAAAAATTTAATATTTTCAGATGGGCGAGCAAAGGAGTTTTCAACTTGCGGCAAATGGAGTGAAATTATATTTTGTAAATGTTTAGTGATATGAATATGTATGTATTTATAGATCTTATTGGCTATTGTTAACGTGAAAGTTGTGTAATTTTAAATTATATTAAACATTAAAAACCAAATCTAATAATACAAACAATTGTCTTATCATTGTTAGCTATATATGAAGTTTCCGTCATTCTTAACCATTAGGCCTGGCGCATGTTTGCCGTACTCATAACCATTAGTGGTGGCGTGCGTTTGCATTATACCTGACTGTTAGCGCTAGCCCAACTTTTCATTATGGATAATGAGAGTGAAGAGTGTAGACAGATGTGGTTGTACATGCGCAAGAAAGGGATGCCGTATACTGTATGTGTGCACACGGACAGCAAACACATGGTTAGATCTTGCACACTGCTCTTCAGAAAATAATTGAGAAAAATAAGCAAAAATAACGCAAACGCAAGTCAGGCCGAGAGGTTATCTGACCAACCATTTAACTGGTATCTGTCTAGTAGGGAGATTTCACATACATGTGCCATCCACGTTGTTGGGTTTACTTAGGATTAAGATAGACATATGCATGTATAAACATATGTACATGCTTACTACGTACAATAGTTAGATTAAGTTGAATAGTTTAGTGCAGAGCCGCCCAAAATAATGCGCAATTTATTTACCAACGCATACAATCACACATTTGATATCTGCTAGCGTATCCCTACTAGACGGACCTAACCACACTCACTAATACATGCAACCGAAAATTGTAAATTACTAACACACACAAATCCTTCTGTTTTTCATTTTCTTTGTGTATCTTCTTCTTTGGTATTGTGAGCGAAATGTTAGTGCGTCGTTAAAAAATGTATAAAATATTTAATAAGGAGTTTTGCAGAGAAATTGCAACTAATACGCCTAGATAAGGCAAGTATATAGTGCTATTTATTGTTATTAAACAACTCAAGTCCTGGTTTATATATTTATGCACCAAAAATTTAATATTTTCAGATGGGCGAGCAAAGGAGTTTTCAACTTGCGGCAAATGGAGTGAAATTATATTTTGTAAATGTTTAGTGATATGAATATGTATGTATGTATTTATAGATCTTATTGGCTATTGTTAACGTGAAAGTTGTGTAATTTTAAATTATATTAAACATTAAAAACCAAATCTAATAATACAAACAATTGTCTTTTCATTGTTAGCTATATATGAAGTTTCCGTCATTCATAACCATTAGGCCTGGCGCATGTTTGCCGTACTCATAACCATTAGTGGTGGCGTGCGTTTGCATTATACCTGACTGTTAGCGCTAACCCAACTTTTCATTATGGATAATGAGAGTGAAGAGTGTAGACAGATGTGGTTGTACATGCGCAAGAAAGGGATGCCGCATACTGTATGTGTGCACACGGACAGCAAACACATGGTTAGATCTGGCACACTGCTCTTCAGAAAATAATTGAGAAAAATAAGCAAAAATAACGCAAACGCAAGTCAGGCCGAGAGGTTATCTGACCAACCATTTAACTGGTACCTGTCTAGTAGGGATGATTGTGTGCGCGCGTTTGCTTAGTACACTGAGTGAAATCGTGCTATTTGTTTAAATTGAAAGTGAAATTGTACAGCCATTCTTTATTGAACATTTCGAATGTTTTTTTGCAAGTGTATATCAAAAAATAATATTGCTATGTATGTGCGCACGTTCTTCTTTGCTCAACTGCTGAATAGCAAAAGCATTGCTTCGCATGTGCCGAAGTCAGAAATCTAAGCTTAGTCGTTTTTGACGATCTTTTTTTTTGACGCTGGCAGAATTAGCATCATAGCGTACATGTTTCGACTGCATTTGCTTGCCTATACTCCGAGTATAGGCATGAAAAATTGCGCATTATTTTGGGCGGCTCTGGTTTAGTGATAGATTGTTGGGTTTACTTAGGATTAAGATATATGTATGTAGACGCATGCGTACTACGTACAATAATTAGATTAAGAAAAATTATAAATAAAGGCACTCCAGGAAACTGGAGTTGAGTTTTCTGCTAACAAGCAACCCGAGATAACAGGTCCTAAGACATAAAGTCGATTTTAATATTCATGACTGACAACTGGTATTGAATTTAAGCTACCTAGTTGAGCAACAAAATACCTGGATGTGCAGTCGTTTCACTTTTATATTCACGAATTTGTAATTTAATATGGGCAATATGGGTCTCATTGGCTAATTTTCATATTTTAAGAAAAACCATAATTGAAAATATCATGCAATTACGTTAATTTAATTTTTACTTTAAAAATAAATAAAACCGATGGGCACGAATATCGGACTGTGTACCAAAAAAAAAAGGTTACACTACTAACAAAACAAAATCCATCATGGGCAGTGATAAATGCCGCCAAATGGCGGTGCACTCTTAATGTTGTGGGAGTATTACTTTGGTGGCTAGGAGAAAATAGTACTAATGAGTATACAAACAACCACAACACTATATTTTGACATTCCATTCGGTTTTGGTATTCATATTTAATTATTCTTATATTCTTGTAGCGACCAGACGTGTCGAGTAATTGTAATTGAATTAATATATTTCTTTTGTAATATTCGTGGTATTATTGAATAAATTGATAAAATACCAAAATGTTATGGTAAATGTGAATAGAACTAGGATTTCAACTGACACAAAAACCAGCGCTCTGTTAGCTTAATGGTTAGCAGAGCGTGCCGCAATTTCTCTGATGAAGAAGTCTAGCAGCTTCCGAAATGGATCTGTAAAAAAATCTATAGCGGTTGCCTCTAAAAAATTGTCCTATTCTATTTTAATAAACACTTTTAATAATAAATCAAAAATAATTATAAAAAAAATAAAAACCATAATTTTCATAAATAAAAATAAAAATTAGTACTCTGAGCCTTGAGCTCGTTTATAATCATGGTACTTTATAACTTTTTTAGCTGTGCGAGTCTATTTTTATTGCACTTAGGATATTTTTTTTAATCAAATACAAACATTTTTATTAAATTATTTTCCCCCCTTTCGACCAAAAAGGGCAAAAACTGTTTGGCGTCAATGCTGACAATTGTCATTATTCTATGGGGACATCCATACATTACGTGAGCTTAAAATGGGGGTGAGGCTGTGACGGTCTTTTAATTCCCTGGGTGACTTAATCAATTCCAAAAAATATATATATAATAATCTGAATAGTAGTAAAAAAAAAGTTTGTCGTAATGCCGAATGTAGGGTGCTATTATTTATCTAAATCGCAAAAAGATCACGAAATATATGAAACGCTTAGTCGCTTTTCAACACTATTTCAGAGATAAATTTCAATGAAAAATCAGGTGACACTCAGTTGTCAATTGCCCTATAAAGCTAGGCATTGGAGATGATAACTTCCTTTTTGGTCTTGCCGTCGATGAGTCAAAGTGTGCCACAAGTTTTAACAAACACACAACATTGTTCAGTGAGTTTTTGTTTTTACAAATTGTATGCCATTTTCGCCAGTGCGTGTCGTAAAGGTAAATATTGCTTTTTAAATTGA
The DNA here is from genome assembly GCA_949987695.1 of Merzomyia westermanni. NCBI lineage: Eukaryota > Metazoa > Arthropoda > Insecta > Diptera > Tephritidae > Merzomyia > Merzomyia westermanni. The sequence goes on from OX465288.1 coordinate 80,916,382, forward strand.
AAAAAAAAGGTTATTTGTATGCACATGTGCCTTTGAAAAAATTTTAATTATAATTAAAAATTACTTTTTTATACCAACAATTTTTGTACATTTTCAAGTATTCATGAAACGAGCTCAAGGCCAAAAATAATAATTTTTCACTTTTTGAATTTTTATGAAAATTATTATTGTTTTTTATTTTTTAATAATCATTTAATTAATTATTAAAAGTTTTTTAATTGAATAGAGTAGGAAAAATGTTTAGAGACAACCGCCATAGCTTTTCTTATAGATCCATTTCCGAAGCTGCTAATCGGTTTTGTTAGTGCTTTTTTATACCAATAATTTTCATACAAATTCAAAAAGTGAAAAATTATTATTCTTGGCCTCGAGCTCGTTTCATGAATACTTGAATAATTAAAAATAAAATAAAATGGTGCAAATAAATGTTTTTTTTGTTTCTGTTTGCAGAGACATGTGCTCAGGACGGTCTCGCAAATTTAAATGATTCCACGACAAATTAACAAGGTTCATACAAGTGAATCTAAACGTAATGCCACCGGTTTCACCGGCTGTTAATCTTTAACAAAAACAAAGTTCAAAAGAACAAAATAACATTTTTATTACGGCAATTAAACCCCATGAAAAAGTTCATTATTACCGATTTAAATAAAATTCGTGCTTCGGTTTAGAAATATTTTTTATTATAATAATCAACATCAAAAAAAAATAAATAAAAAAAAATTTTTACATCTTTTTTATATAAAAATTTAATCATTTAAACCCTCTAAGGGGCTAGTTTCAAGTAATATATAATTGCAAACTAGATACGATACATACCACCGCATTTATACACATATGCAAATTAAACATATATAAGTATGTATATATAAATGCATTTTTTTGTTAACCAGTGTAAAAGCTTCCATCAGAAAAACAGTTTTAACATTCCTATCTGAATAACTAAAGTACAAAAAAAATAATAAATTCTAAATTTATATATATATATATATATATATAAAGGAAACAAAAAATTATTAACAAATAAAAATAAAAATATTTAGCTATAAATTTAATAACAATAGTTTGTACAAGAAAAAACGCCGAACGTCGCCCAGCAGTCAGCATGTAAGGCCTTACATCGCTTTGCCGAGCTACATAACGTAAGTTAATTTTTCGAACTTTTATCAAACCCTCCTTTTTTATACCTTTCATGAACACGAAATAGTATTATAACTTTGGTCCGATGTTTGTAAGTATGAGAAGAAGAAGAGATAGCCCCACCAATAAGTATATCGAAATGCTCAGGGCGATGAGCTGAGTCGATTAAGCCATGTCCGTCTGTCCGTCTGTCTGTTGGTACGCAAACTAGTCCCTCAGTGTTTGTGATATCTTGATGAAATTTGGTATGGAGCCGCCATTTTGCATGAGATTAATCATTTGTCGGAATCAGTAAGATCGGAGCAATACAACGCATAGCTCCCATACAATCGATAGTTTCGATAAATGGGTTTTGGGCTATAAATTTTTCAATTAAAAAGCTAGGAACGTAAAACTTTTGCAGGTTGGACACTTATTATGTATTTAATGTGTGTAGTGAAAAGCAGGCAGATCGGACCTACATAACACATATCTCCCATACAATTGATAGTTTCGATAAATGGGTTTTGAACTATAAATTTTGCAATTAAAAAGCTAGGAACGTAAAGTTTTGCAGGTTTGGTACTTATTATATATGTAATGTGTGTAGTGAAAATTACCCAAATCGGACCTACATAACATATAGCTCCCATACAATCGATAGTTTCGATAAATGGGGTTTGGTCTATTAATTTTGCAATTCAAAAGCTAGGAACGTAAAACTTCTGCAGGTTTGGTACTTATTATGTATGTAATATGTGTAGTGAAAATCAGCCAGATCGGACCTACATAACATATAGCTCCCATTCAATTGATTGTTCCGATAAATGGGGTTCGGGCTATGTATCTTTAAATTATCAGTTTTGCAGAGGTTTTACTAACTGTGAGTAAGGATCGGACACTTAAAACCGTGATGCGTATTCATGAAAGGTGTAAAGTCTTCGGCACAGTCGAAGACAGCCCTTTCCTTACTTGTTCTTATTTATATTTATTTACATATATACATACCGCCGTGGTGTGAAGGTAGTGTTGCCGGCCTACCACACCGAAGGTCCATGGTTAGAGCCCTGGTACAGGTAACATCAAAAGTGATTTGAAAAAAGTTTTTCAAAACGGGGTCGCCCCTCGGCAGTGGTTTGGCAAACTCTCCGAGTGTATTTCTGCCATGACAGGCTTCTCAGCAAAAATTCGTCTCCTTTGTAGATGCCGTTCGGAGTCGGCAAAAAACTGTAGGTCCCACCAATTTGTAGGGAAAATTCAAATCGGCACACCACAAATTGAAAGAGAAGCTTGGCGCAAAAATTTCTTAGGAGGTTTATGATGATATACCTGTTGTATATCGCGCCATAGAGAGAGAGACATATATACATACAATGCCCTGTGGTTTTTTCTTCCTTTTGTTCGCACAGTTCTGGTTATCGGGATGGCTTTGCCTTCCAGAGAGAATGAGCGAGAGCAAAAGCAAAACTAACAACTTTGTGTTTTACTATTGTAGAAAAAAAAAAACGCACCAAACATACGAAAACTTAGCTTCTCTTGACAGATAATAAATTAATTGATTTGTTTGTTTTGGTCTGTTTTGCTTTCTTGTGCAAAAAGTACCATTCACTATGAATTATAAGAAATAAAAAACTTTATAAATACATTTATGTTAAGCAGTTACTTATTATTTATAGTTATTGTTTCTTCGGTGCGCACTGTTCGACGTCTCTGCGGATGCGTATTATCACATAGAGTAAACGTAGTGCGAAAACGATCCATGGTTAACCGAATTAATTGCTCTGATGGACGATTATGTCGACCATAAAATGGACGGAGCTCACGGTAAACTTCGCGAACTGAACCATTATTTTCGAAATAAATTTGCACGATTTGCAAGCGTTGTTCTTTTGTCAACCGGTTCATGATGAAATGGCAAACCAAACTGAACATAAATGACATTAGAGTTGCCAGATTTGACCACAAAATGCCAGTTTTATCTCTATTCAAAAAACAAACCTGTAAAAAAAACACCCTGTACATACAATATATAACTTTTAATATAGTTTTTAGTATTATCATATAAAGGTACATTGGTACCTAAATAAAATACCAATCAAATCAGTAGTTTGTAAATTGCTCAATAAGATGTAATATGTTCTTGTAAATTTGAATTTTTTTTACCTTCCGCTATTTGTAACGGACACAAATTTGAATATGGGAGGTTATAACTTGTTAGTGAGTAACGTACTATTCTTTTTCTCTTTTTGATGTTAATAAATAGTTAGTAAAAAGGGAGTAAAATTAATATTTTCCTTGGCGATTGGGAGATGTTAAGGTTAGATGAAGTTGTTGGGATTCTCGTATTAGCGCCTATGAGAATCAATTGAGGGAGGGCTTAGTCCATGCATTTTTCGCGCAATCAAAACAAAGTATTCAGAAATGCAGTTACCAAATCCAATTTTGTTTTCTCTTTCTAATTAGTATTGCCGTATTAGTCGAATAGTTCCTTCGACTTGTTAAAATATGAACTATAAAAAATTTATGAGCCAACTGGAAGTTTAAAAATAGTCGAAAACCCCACCCCACAAGCTGATTGCTGGCGGCAGACAAGAGTTCCACCTGACTAGAACCCTAAACAGACGGAAGCCAGTTGAAAAGCTGGTTTGACCACTTTAAGAATTTAAAAAGTTTGTTTTGATTGGTGGCTAAAATAAAATTTATTGAGATTTTGACGAAATTCTCGTTTTAGTTCGACGAAACAATCGGACAACCTCTTATCTAAATCTTTTTACTTTTTAGTTTCCAAAAACCCATCCATAAGATTGCTTAACGTAACGCCTTCTTATTTCTTTCATTCTTGCTTGGAAGCTTAACAAAAGAAAACCAAAATAATAGAATAACAACATAAAAAATGGCAGTAGTCCATAGCGCAGAGGAAATCCCCCCTTTGGGTTCTAAAATCTCTTCCAAACATTGTACTATTTGCCTTCAAGGTTTAATTGATCTGGAAGTTTGCTCAACAACTCCTTGTCAACACCACTTTCATAAGGTTTGCATAGTCAAGTGGATAAATGAGCACAAAGAATGTCCTGTATGTCGTAGTTTATGTCATGTTAGGGATTTAAAACCTGCTAATGGGCAGAGCAGTAGTAATTTGATTTTAAACAAACCTAAAGGCTCCTTCTAATCAAGCACGCAACAGCAGGGGTGGAACACGTTCTTTAAATCGTCGACCAGAAGATGCTGGTGTTAAACCGTTAAAAGATATTTCCGATGAATCCCACAAGCTTTTCTTCACCCATAAATACTTCAGTACCTTTGATCGAACTTCACCAACCTGGCAGAAGTTCAAACATTAGTTCTGCTCCTGCGGCTAGTACCGATATCGATTATGATCGTATATCTTCTATGATTGAAAACCAAATCCAGCGAATTATCAGTCATTTGCAAGTTAATAACACGACGAATGCACCCAATCTTCAATCAGCTCCAGCACATACCTGGAATATACCCTCATAGTTTTCACCAAGCCCTCTTAATGCCAGTAAAATTAGTGCCATTATTCAGAATTGGAAAGTTCAATTTGACGGTTCCTCGGAGGGATTAAACGTAGAAGAATTTATTTATATGATACGCTCGTTGACTCGGGAATCTTTCCATAACGACTTTTCGTATGTTTGCAAAAACCTACAAATTTTGTTGACTGGCAAAGCAAGATACTGGTTTTGGAGATACCATAAACAGGTACCGAGAATAGAGTGGCAAGACTTCTGTTCTGCTCTACGATATCAATAAAAATACTACCGTTCAGACTTTGATTTTCGTGAACAAATACGCAACCGGAAGCACAAACCCAATGAAAATTTTGAATCTTTTTATGATTCAATTATCACTATTACGGATAAAATTTCCACTCCTATAGAGGAATCTGAATTGGTAGAAATTTTAGTTCGAAATTTAAGGCCGGAAATACGCCATGAACTACACATACTTATACATTCCATTGCTCAACGAATGCCTCCGAAGTAGGGAATACTAGTTTAAACAATACAATCCTTCCGTCGTCACAAGTTCAAAAAAATGTCCCTGGCAGTACACCCGTTATGAGCTCTACACTTCCATATCACGTTCGATTAAAATGATATCAAGAAGCTAGAGATAGAATCTTTAATGAGTCAACCACTGATCGGACACCTAAGAGATCTACACAACGCATGCGAATTGTGTTGCCGGCCTACCACACCGAAGGTCCATGGTTCGAGCCCTGGTACAGGTAACATCAAAAAAAGTTTTTCAAAAACGGGGTCGCCCCTCGGCAGTGGTTTGGCAAACTCTCCGAGTGTATTTCTGCCATGACAGGCTTCTCAGCAAAAATTCGTCTCCTTTGTAGATGCCGTTCGGAGTCGGCAAAAAACTGTAGGTCCCACCAATTTGTAGGGAAAATTCAAATCGGCACACCACAAATTGGAAGAGAAGCTTGGCGCAAAAATCTCTTAGGAGGTTTATGATGATATACCTGTTGTATATCGCGCCATAGAGAGAATAGTTTAAGTACGGAATCGCCTAATTCAGTTCCTCTGTCACACTTACAAAAACAGCAGTTGCAAGTTATAAAATCAATGTTTCCAAATTTGGAGAAGCAAGGACTAGGAAGGACTACTTTAATTTAACACGAAATCGATGTAGGGAGTTCCAAGCTAATAAAACAATGATTTTATCCCTTGAGTCCAGCCGTCGAAAAGCTCATGTATGCGGAAGTAGATCGCATGTTGTTGTGGAACCTAGTAAAAGTCCATGGAGCTCTCCTATGGGGTTAGTGTTGAAACCGGGAAAAGTGCGACTCTGCCTAGATGCACGAAAGTTAAACTCGGTAACCAAAAAGGATGCTTATCCATTTGCAAGCATAGAAGGCATTTTTTCTCGATTGCCTAAAGCCAACGTAATAGCCAAACAAGACCTTAAGGACGCTTTCTGGCAAATAGGTTTTATCAGAAAACTCGAAACTCTTGACAGCCTTTACTATTCCCGGTAGACCCTTATATCAATTCGTTACCATGCCATTTGGGCTTTGTGACACGGCTTCAACAACGTCCCGCTTAATGGAAAAATATTAGTCCGACTTTCCCATCAGTTCAAAGAAGCAAAGCGTAAAATATTTAGGATTCTTAATAGGAGCGGTATATACACAGATCCCGAAAAAATGTATTCCATTTTATCGTGGCCAACCCCCAAGAACGTCAAACAAGTTCGAGGTTTTCTCGGAATTTGCGGTTGGTATCGACGATTTATTAGGAATTTTGCAAATACTTCCTTTCCTATAACGGAAGTCTTAAAAAAGAAACGGAAATTTGAATGGACAGAGGTGGTTTAGACAGCTTCTGAGTTGCTAAAGACTTGCCTTACGACGGCACCCGTGTTAATCAACCCTGATTTTTCTAAGAAATTTTTCGTACATTGTGATGCCAGCGATATTGGTATCGGCGCTGTTCTTGTTCAACTGGACGATGAAGGTGGGAAACGACCGATTGCTTTAATGTCGAAGAAGCTTAATGCGGCGCAGCGAAATTATAGCGCAACTGAGAGAGAGTGCCTAGCTGCTAGAAGCAATCGAACGATTTCGCTGCTACCTCGAGCTTTAAGAGTTTGAAGTTGTCACCGATCATGCCAGCCTATTATGGTTGATGAAGCAACCAAATCTCTCGGGTCGACTGGCAAGATGGGCTTTAAAATTCCAAAGGTAAAACTTTTCCATAAGCCATCGTAACATTATGAAGATACTGATTATAACCAGTTAAAAGAACACATACGGCAAGAACAAGCGAAATTACCAGACCTTAACACAAGCGAAATTAAGACCAAAACTCCTGGAAGCTGTGGATTCCCACCCGTTTGCGTAATTCCGTGATGCAGGCAGCTCATTATCAGAAAACTGCTGCTCATGGTGGCATGGATAAAACCCTTGAACTCCTAAGACGGAATCTGCATTGGCCCGGTTTAGTGCGAGATGCGCGTAACTATACTCGTAATTGTGAGATTTGCAAGAGTACAAAAGCCCCTAATTTTATAACAGGACCACTCATGGGGACTCAATCGACCTCGTCAAGACCCTTCCAAAAACTATATGTTGATTTATTAGGACCCTATCCGCGAAGCAAGAAAGAACATATTGGGTTACTTATTGTTTTGGACCACTTAAGCAAGTTTTATTGGCTATACCCTCTATCGAAAATTTACAACAGCTAAAATAAACGAGTTTTTAGCTAATGCAATTTTTTGTTGTTACGGTGTTCCCGAGAATCGTTATTGACAATGGAAGTCAATTTAAAGCCAACGAATTCAATACTTTTCTTACTTCTCGCGGGGTTGACCATGTTTATACGGCTCTGTATTCACCACAGAGTAACTCATCGGATCGCGTAAATCGCAAGTAAGGAAGTCTAAGTTCGGGGAACCGAACATTATGTACCTAGTAGTGATCTCTTATGTCATCCCAATTTACGCAGGTCTATTTTAATACTTTCAGCTCGTATTTGCGTTCAAATAGACAGACGGACATACAGATAGACGTATCGAGAGACGGATATGGCTACATCGACTTAGCTCATCCTCCTGATCATTTCAGTATACGTACAACCATTTCATGTTCATGAAAGGTATGAATACCAAAAAAGATATACAACTTCGCTTTTGCAGTGGGGTATTAACTACTTGCCCGTATATTTTACGTTTCATATACAAGTTTCGTTTTGATATACAAGTTAACACGCATGAGTCGCCCTCGCTGCGACGGCCCCACGGCTAACCAATACACGTGCCGCTAAGTCAGCACAATTACATTCTTACGGCGCACGGCAACCTAACACCCAAATTCGAGGCCATGGTTAGTACGTATGCTACTGCATTTCTTCAGACGCATCGTCAGCATAATTCTATTTCACATGCTTGTGAAATAGAACCTACACATAACGCAACTGTGGGAACTAACGGGCGAACTTATTTACAGACAATGGGCTGTCAACAATTATGCAACAGGTACGCCGCTGCTGGACATCGGCTATAAAGGGAAGCAGCTTCCACGGAGCAGTCAGTCGAGTTCGGGACGCGGTTTAGTAGCTTTAACTTTAGACTAAGTTCAATTTAATAAAACTTAATTGTGAAACACCAAACTAATAGTGTTGTGTTTAAATAACTAACCTCGTCAGGATATCTGGGCGTGTTGGCCCAACAATATAAATTTTTTTAAGAAAAGGACCTTGAGTCCTTTAATTGGCGCCCGAGCAGGGACCCGGAGCGGTGTATTAAAAATCAGTGGAACAAAGTATAAAAGAGCCCTTGAGCCAAAAAATTACAAACTCTAAAAAAATTTTAACTGAAATAAAAGCAGCAAAAAGGCTGACGTGAAATAAAGGGACGGAGCCTCAAGTGGCAATACAAATTCTTCAAACTGAAAAGAAGTTCAACAAATAACTATACAAGGAAAAATCCTGCATTATAAACAGTGAAAAGAGGCGGATAGCCAAACAATTATGAAACAAGAAGCTAATGCTAAGCTTATACGTGATAGGGGCGTAAGTAGAATCTCTAAAATAACCCTTATTATTTTCTTGCAGGACAATGGAGGCTTTACAGGTCACCATCACCAATTGCGGTTAACGCACTCCTAGAACAGGTGAACAGCGTCGATAGGCGAGTATCTGCCTCAGACAATCTGCGATCCCGGCTCGCCCTTTTAGAAGGAGCTAGCAAACCATCTGTACCGGTAGTACCGGAAGCAAAACCGCGAGCTCCACAAAGGAGGCGGATCTTAAGGACATTTCAAGATTGCCTGATTGCGTAAAGGAACTGCAATCCTTTGACGGCAACCCCGTGCAATATATTTCATGGGTGCACTCTATTGAGAGCATCCTGTCCGACTTTAAAGTAGTAAAAAACAAACCAATATACCGTGCTATAATACAGCACATTCGCCAAAAGGTACGAGGAGCAGCTGATGCTGCTCTGATATCGTACAACATATTCGACACCAATTGGTGTGCAATTAAGGAGTGCCTATCGCTCCATTACGCGGATAAATGCGATATCGGCACCATGGAGTACCAACTCCATCAACTAACCCAGAAAGATTCACGGCTTCATGAATTTTACGCTGCTGTGAATCACAAATTCTCGTTGATTATAAATAAAATCATAACGGAGACTTACTCTGCGGAGACGACAAGAGTCCTCATAGATACCTACAGGAACCGCGCCTTGGATGTTTTAATAAGCGGGCTGACCGGGGAGCTGGCTAAAATGCTCCTCATACAACGTCCCAAAACCCCACCCTGCCTCGAAATTCGAAACACGAATTTCCGAAACTACACGATCCACAGCGCACGCCCCAACAATCGCGTTGTTGCACCAAGGACAACATGGCGTCCCCAGGAGCGTAGATTCCCTTTCGAAAAACGAAGCTCAACTCAACAGAGACCCCCAAAGCTAGACCAACCAACTTCTTCGCAACCACCAGTTGAAAAGATGGACGTGGACCAGTCCATCCAAAGTAGGCGCGTAAATTACATGAACCGGCCAAACCCCTTCAAACGTGGAGCCAGCTCTGAAAACTTACCGCGCAAGCAACAGCGGCTTTACCTTGTGACCGAAACGACATGGAAAAGGAAGCCGAACCAGAAGCTGAATCACTCTCAACTGCAGAGAAGGAGGATTTTTTACCGAACGGCCATCTAGCGTACCATATATAGAGTACAAACTTCCCGATGGCCGCACGCTGGACTTTTTGGTCGATACAGGTGCGCAGAAGAATTTTATTAGGTCAACTGTAGCCAAACAGGGCGTTAGATCAGCGGGGGGTTGCGTAGATATAAATGAAAAGATAACATTGAAATTTTTTACAGATATAGACATTAAACGTTCTTTATTCTTCCTGGTCTTGAAACATTTGATGGTATTACTGGCGACGACACCCTTAAGGATATCGGAGCAGTAGTAAACAGGAAGAACAATATTTTAAAAATTACGGAGTATAAAGTACCTCTCAAGGCACGAATATCCAGCGAAGTAAATTATACAATGCCTAAGGACCTTCCCCTAGAAGCGAAAAGAAGGGTAATAATTGAAAAATATGGCGAATTATTCCAACCAATTAATGGAAACGAATTGGTAGACACAAGTGTGCTTGCGGAGATAAGGACATCGATATCCGACCCAATTTGTAGCAAAAGTTATCCTTATCCTGCATGCATGAGAGAGGAAGTCGACAGACAGGTGAACGAATTATTTGAAGAAGGTGTTATCCGGCCACCAAAAAGCCCCTATCACGATCTCTGATACCTACCGAATTCCTGACATAAATGCAACTTTGTGCAGCTTAGGCCAATCGAAATACTATACCACTATTGATCATCTGGTGGATGATCACCCATGAAAGAACCTGGCATCCCCAAAACTGCGTTCTCGACGATGAACGTGAAATACGAATTTTTGCGGCTTCCCTTTGGGTTGAAAAACGCCCCGGCAATCTTCCAACGAATGATCGACGACGTCCTCAAGCAATATATTGGCAAAATTTGCTATGTGTACATCGACGACATCATTGTGTTTGGAAAGAACATGGAAGACCATCTACAAAACATAGAAAAAGTATTTTCAAGATTACACGAGGTTACCCTAAGCGTTAATTAGAAGAAGACGTGTTTCCTCGAAACTGAAGTTGAATTCCTCGGGTATATTATTACACCCGAAGGTGTTCGCCCTGACCCAAAAAAGGTCGAGGCGATGAATTTAATTTTGCCACCATGTAATTTGAAAGATTTGAAAAGTTTCCTTGGAATGACATCCTATTATCGAAAATTCATTTGGGACTATGCAAAAATAGCCAAGCCGCTGACGAATCTAACGCGTGGGGAAAATGCACAAATTAAGGCTAATGCATCCAGAAAGGTACCTATAACACTCAATAGTGCAGCTTCGCGAGCCTTCAAGGATTTGAAGAGGATGTTCACTTCTGTTGATGTCCTCGCTTTGCAAGACTTTGAGAAACCTTTTAATTTGACAACCGACGCCTCAAACTATGCGGTTGGTGCTGTTTTGACCCAGGGGGACATAGGTAAGGATAAACCTATAGCATTTATTTCTCGTTCGTTAAACAAGACGAAGGAGAATTACGCTACCAATGAAAAGGAGACGCTCGCGATCGTGTGAGCTCTTGATAATTTAAGAACATATTTGTATGTGGCAAAGAAAATCAAAATATACACCGACCACCACCCATTAACCTTTTCGCTGAGTTGTCGCAACTACAACGGCAAGTTGAAGCGCTGGAAAGCTCGCATTGGGAAATATAATTGCGAAATTATCTACAAACCAGGTAAATCTATTTAGTCGCTGACGCCCTTTCTATACTCAAAACTGAGTGTAACATATTGACTGAGTCTGTTATCGCTCAGCCTCCTTCTGTCTCAGGACAGGACACTCATGCATATGCTGAGTGCTTAGTCACGTTCAAAGGTATCGGATCAGGATAACACAAAGAGTTGTAGAAGATGTCACGTGCCTGATAGGATTTACGAGATAATCGAGAGGGAACACAAGCGAGTCCATAGGAACCCGCAATGGGCAGGCAAATAAGGGAATATTACAAACAATGCGACATCTGCAAACTTAATACATACGATAGGCATCCATCGAAACCCTTCCTTCAGCCCACACCGATTCCGAGCTATCCCTGCGAGATCCTTCATATAGACATATTTGAAATTGAAGGACAAATATACCTTAGCGCAATAGATAAATTTTCAAAATTCGGTAAGCTGTTTACAATAAAGTACAAGTCTTCAATACACATTCGAAGAAAGTTTACTGATCTCCCGCACTACTTTTCAGTACCAAAAATATTGGTCATGGACAATGAAAGAGGATTTCTAACCCCTCTTGTCTTGAACTATGTCCGTTCACTAGATATTGAGGTCTACCAAACCCCCACACAACGAAGTGAAAGCAACGGTCAGGTTGAGCGCTTGCACTCAACCTTGATTGAAATATACCGCTGCATTTCTGTACAATTTGGTGGATTGACTTCGAAGGAACGAGTCTCGATAGCAGTGGACCGGTACAACAATACCGTTCACTCTGTTATTAAGCGAAAGCCAGCAGACGTATTCCTTAACAGGACTTCTAGGGTAAACTACCAAGGTTTGGTGGACTTCAGACAGGAAACGTATGATGACGTTAAAGCCTTATTAGAAGGGGAGCAGGAGGTTAGGAACGCAAGGTTGAACAATCAACGTTCTGCCCCACGCACGTTCATTGCGGAAGACAAATTATTTGTTGCAAATAAACAGATAAAGGCTAAACAAAAGCCACTATTCAAGGAAGAAACTGCTGCTGAAAACAGAAGCGTAACTATTGTTACTGAAAGTGGGAAAAAATTCCACAAGACTGACGTAAAAAACGTCTAAGATTACATTGGTCATAAGGCAAATCTTATTCTTAGATCCTTTGGTCCCAGGGCTTTAGGTGCAAATCATTTTGTAGCCGATCCAGTCAGATGTTGCTTCAATTCCAAATAGCTCGTTGGTTCGAATGACGACGATCGGTGTGGTTCAACTCCACCATAAGTTCTTTGCTTTAATTGACGTGAAGCGCTCGTGCCATGAGTAGGCCATTTGGAATCATCAACGCTTATGGTTAAAAGGGATCACCACGACCCTTCCGTCAGCTGAGAAATCGCCTATATTCCAATGCAAAACTAAATATTTTATTTGAAATACAGTGTATGCACTGCCTAAAACATAAGAACAATCTTACAGCCATTGGGCTGGTAAATAAACCCGCATAAAGCGGCAATATACGAGTATAAGACGCATAAAGGCGTTCGCAAAAATTAAGAAAAAATAAAAAAGTAAAAAAAAGGGCAAACATTCCTCGAAAAAAGAAGAAAATACTAATACAAAAAACACTAATTCGCAACAAAAAATGGGAAATCAAAAAAACGAATACCAGCAAGTTAAACTATACTTAATCTAACTTACTAATGCTTTCTAATAAACTAATAATAACTGAAAAGCTAAGTGTCAGTAAATTCCACTTAACATCACTACGGCTCCTCATACATTCCCGTCGAACCCAGACCGCCCGAACTCCACTCACTAGTTATAGCACTAGCATTTAGGAAAGAGATGACAATTAAATTAGATACAAGTCATAATACTTGAAATGTTACATACATTTTACATATTTAAATCTTCAGCTTCAAGATAAGATCCAAAAAGTCGGAAGATAGCATTTAGATGAGATGTAAATTTTTTTTTTCATGGAATATTAATTATGAAATGTAAATTTTTCACTAGCTATGTATATTAGTTATAAGGATATTTGTACCTTGACTGCTAGAATCTGCCTCTGTGCGGCCGCACAAGCATACATCGTATTCGATCTGCACTCGCCTGTGGTAACCGTACGAGATGGGTATGGCTGGATAGTCAACGGATACTTCAAGATAATTCATGTGATCAACCTAGCCCGCTATGAAGAAATCGCAAGTCGCCTGGAAGCCGAAGTCACCCGGCTGAATGAAACCAATGATATCACGGATGTCCTTGCCTGTCACTTAGAGAAGGTTCAAATTCAACTTAATGAGCTAAAAGGTCCAAAACCAAAAAGAAATAAGCGTGCAATTAATTGGATAGGATCGGCTTGGAAATGGATTGCCGGTTCTCCAGACGCGTCCGATTGGGATGAGGTACTTCGATCGCAGGATTCGCTAGTACTAAACAACAACCAATAGTACAAGGTAAATAATGAAATATTTAAGGAAACTCATGAGTTATTGCAGGTGGTCAACGGCATTGTAACCGCCACAAACGGCATCCTGGGACATGACCACGTTATGAAACTATCAGAGGAAATCCTGCACAAGGTAATGGTCCTGAAGGAAGATGTCAATGAGTTTGTTCAAGCCTGTCAAATGGCCAAGGCCGGAGTGGTTAACAGCAACCTGCTAAACAAAGAAGAAGTCAACGAATTGATCAGCGAAATCGAAGTCCTTCCATATGCTGACGTCATCGAAGCCATCGAATACGGTGAACCATCAATCCACACGAATGGTACTTTGCTACTTTATGTTTTGTCCATGCCAAAGGTGGATCAAACGAGATTCAACAATCTTATCACTCCAGCAATTACAAAAAATGGCAATCGGCTGGATTTAAGGTACAGCCAAGTTCTAATCAACAAGAAACATATGGCATCAAGGATAAGTGCATTCACCTAACAAGTGCAATGGTATGCAAGAAGAATGCATTGGACTTACTACGCGAAGAGGATTGTCTGCCGCGACTGCTCAAAGCTGGTGAGACCAGTTGCCGCTACGTAAACTGCAACGACTCAAGGATTGAAGTCATCAAAGAGGACACCATTCTTTTGAACAACTTCAATGACACAGTATGGTCAGGTGATACCCCCAATCCTCAATTGGATAACGAAACTATACGAATTGATGATAAAACCTACTGGAGCATGAGCAGCTCAGGCGTTCAAATACTCCCACCGGTGCTATCCACTATAACCAATAAAAGCCTCGCCGTCCACCTTAATCTTGTCCACGGGATGACTATTGGCAATGTTAAACTCCTGAGATACCTAATAGACAAGACCAATTGGTTTACAGCTTCAGAAACTCTAGCCTTGTTTTTGCTATTAGTTCTCATTTGGAAAGTTTGGAGAAAGCTAACAAAAGGGACAGCACTTCCTAAATTAAGATTGTGCATACTACAGACGGATATTCAGCGACGAAGAACGGAAGACACCTGTCCACACTCGGATCTGCGGGACGCGGGACCAATACACGTGCCGCTAAGTCAGCACGATTACATTCTCACGGCGCACGGCAACCTAACACCCAAATTCGAGGCCATGGTTAGTACCAGCGGTTAGTACGTATGCTACTGCATTTCTTCAGACGCATCGTCAGCATAATTCTATTTCACATGCTTTTTTAAGAAAAGGACCTTGAGTCCTTTAAGTTACATTAACAAATATATATCTCCATTCGTTTATGCCGAATGAAGTAATATACCTTCTGTGCGTAACAAAAATAGATATAAAAAATGTGTGTCTTTTATAGGCACTATCTTTATGAAATTTTCACAATATATACTTGGGTTCCCTGGGTACAGCATAGACAATACATAGTTTTGGAAAAGTAGGCGAATGTGTTCCATGTATCAATCATTCCAGGTACATGCCCTTATCGTCATCTAAAAAAGGGTTTCTCATATCCGAGGCTTTGTTGTTGAATTTCATTGGAACGTTGTTTTATGTGGTGGGTCCCAAACCCAACGCACAACCCGTTTCACGGGAGGTTGAATTCAATTACACGTTTGTATAGCGAGCCACTTGATCCAAGACAGACGCCCGCTTGCAGCCGCACCACATTGTGATCAGACACTGCTGTTTGAATCTCCACAGCAAGCCCTTAAACCGATTATGTCAGAGTGGCCTTACCAGGTTGTCGCCTTCTCACGTTTAGCGCACCACCAAACGGGTGTTCGGTGGTTACCCAGAGGATACTTGGGCGCAAAGCCCGGAAGTAGTGAGCTGCTTGAACCGCATGCAAAAGAATCGCTCTGGCCATTCCCAGGTTAATGGCGCTCAGAAACTTTCCCCACTTGCGTGGACTTCTGCACACGGCCCCATCCTTCTCTATTGCTTAGTATTATAAAATTCTTAGGTCAAAATTAAAAAATATTTTTTTTTTAATAATAAACGCAATGTTTTGGCAATTTGTTGACACAAAACTAAAACTCACTTACTCAAAAACGGTGCGTTCTACCTTTGTGTAATAAACTCCAAGAAATAAAGATGTGGGGGGTAACGACGTATTCGTTTCGCCGAAGATTATTTTGAAAAATTGTTCAGAGCTTGTGAAAAAATGCAAACGACATGGACATTGAAATCAAAAAGAACCAATAAAAAAACAAGATTTCTGTTTTCTATCCATTTATTGATCATATAGTAATGGAAACAGATACTCGATTCATGCCATATAACACGATCTTCATAGGTTTCGCTTAGATTTTTTCCACAAACCAGAGTGAAGAAAATTTTATAAATGTATTTAGGCCTGCTGAATTTTATGAACCACTTGTTTAAAACCAAAATATAGAGGCCGAAACCAATTTATGGAGACGGTTCATAAAGCCACATTATCTTCCGCCAAAAAATGCACTTCAGAACTGCGACAAAACGTCATTTCATAACTTATACAAATTACTAAAAATTTTTCCAACTCCCCTCGTTTCCACTTCAACCGCAGAACGCACCTTTCATCACCTTCAAATGGCGTTTAACCGTCTAAACATTTTTTGGTCGTCCAACATAGCGCCAGCCGTTTCTTCTTTCTGCCAACTGGTGCTAGTTGGAAACACCACAGGATCGGTCTCCACTTGGTCCTGCCATCGGAGTGTTGGTCACTCTCTTCCTATCCTAACACCGGCAGGTGCCGATAAGAATACTTTCAGGGCGGGAGCATCTTCATTCATTCGCACAACATGGCCTAGCCAACGAAGCCGATGGGTTTTTAGTTAGTTGGACTATGTCGGTGACTGTATATAGCTTATACAGCTCGTCATTAAATCTTCTTTGAAGAACCTTTCTCTCGAATACTCCCAGAGCCGCATTATCAGATGTCAGTGACCAAGCGTCTGCACCATAAACCAGGATACGATAAGTGACTTATAGAGTGATATTTTCGTTCTTCGAGAGAGGACTCTACTTTTCAATTACCTACTCAGTCCACTTGTTTGCAAGATGGATGTCTACGCTGACTTTATTGTTGGTGTTTATGCTGCTTGCCAGGTAAAAAGCTCTAAGAGGTTAAAAACTTACGTTACGTAAACACCATATATGTAATACTTCTATATTGGCAGTAATGTATCATCTCAATGTGTAAAAATTACGAAATAATTTTAAGGCAGGCTATTACCGTTTTTGTGAATGTATTGTGTATGTGTATATTTATAAACGAAAAAATTTAAAAAATTGTCAAAGCAATTCAGAAGCGGATTCCCGTGATAGAGGCCCAAATTTAAACAATATTTAAGACATTTTAAAAAGTAAAAAAGAATATATCTGTTGGAACAAGTAATAATGCTTGTTGTCAAAAGTATAATAAAGTATAAATCGGTTTTGACCTTAATTATGTGTTAAGCTAGAACTTTAAAGGATCTATTTTTGTATGTTGGAATATCCGCTCCTATCTCACTGCATAACCGATTTTGAAATAGATAAAACGCTAAATTTTTTTCTGTTATAATAACCGAGATTGTTTATCATTCATCATTATTGGCGGCCGCCGTGGTGTGGAGGTAGTGTTGCCGGCCTACCACACCGAAGGTCCATGGTTCGAGCCCTGGTACAGGTAACATCAAAAGTGATTTGAAAAAAGTTTTTCAAAACGGGGTCGCCCCTCGGCAGTGGTTTGGCAAACTCTCCGAGTGTATTTCTGCCATGACAGGCTTCTCAGCAAAAATTCGTCTCCTTTGTAGATGCCGTTCGGAGTCGGCAAAAAACTGTAGGTCCCACCAATTTGTAGGGAAAATTCAAATCGGCACACCACAAATTGGAAGAGAAGCTTGGCGCAAAAATCTCTTAGGAGGTTTATGATGATATACCTGTTGTATATCGCGCCATAAAGAGAAAGAGAGAGTTTATCAAAAAAAGGTATGTTTCAAAATAATATATCTGTACTGTAATGTTTTCGAACGGTATTAGCTCTTACTGCCAATATAGAAGTAATAAATATATGGTAAACACTACCTGAAAAGTAATTAAAATATATATATGGACATTGTGCTTTACAATTGTTGAATATCCTATCTTATTCATTCCTCCTTTTTATACAATTAAGGAGCGGTTGGCGGTACATAAATACATATGTGCCCATTGCAACACAAGAAGTAATTGAAACAAGTAAGGAAGCACCTTTTGCCGTTTGCCTAAAATTTGGCGTACTAAAATTGGTACCAAACCGAAAAAAATGTACCAAAATAATTTGCTAGGCAAACAATATAAAATTTATTAAAACAATTTTAGGCAGTTCATCTGCTGACATAAATTTACACAGGAACGGTGGTTAATATACGTATATGTATGTATAAACATAAAAAAACTAAAAACATATAACATTTTATTCTTCTAAATATACCCTATAATGAGTAAAAGTAAATAAATAAATTAAACAGTTCCATTCATTTGCTTGCGCATATTCCACCGATTATAAAACTTACCTATCCATCTTTATTTTCACGCTTCAGAACTAAGACAAATATGATAATAATTTTAATTTCATTAGCAATACTTGCTGGTGCTATTTTTAATCACAAACAAATAGTGGTACCTCTTTACAACTTTTTCTAAAAATATTAAAACGACGTATGGCAGAGAAAGACTCCTACGTATAAGTTGATACAAGCTAGTAAAGCAGGAGAGTGAAAGAGGCACAACATTATGACTAAATAATTTTTTGTAGTCATTCAAATGCAGGTTTGATATTTGTAGCAGTGTCATCGGAGTTGCGTTGAAGTAAAAATGGCAAAAACGTACCAAATTCGGAAGTTGCGTACCAAGGTATCCGGCGAAAAAATGCGTACCAAAAATTGTACGTTCCGGCCAAAAAGGCAACCGTGTAAGGAAGTCTAAGTTCGGGTGGAACCGAACATCATATACCTAGTATTGATCTATTATGGCATCCCAATTTACGCAGGTCTATTTTAATACTTTCAGTTCGTATTTGCTTTCAAATATACATACGGACAGACAAATAGACGTATCGAGAGACGGACATGGCTACATCGACTCAGCGCATCCTCCTGATTATTTCAGTATACTTTTTGATGGGACTATCTCTTTTTCTTCTCATACTTACAAACATTTCACGTTCATCAAAGGTATGAAAATCAAAAAAGATATGCAACTTCGCTTTTGCAGTGGGGTATTAACTACTGGCCCGGATATTTTACTTTTCATCCTGAACGTTTTGATATACATCAAGAAATATATCTCGATTCGTTTATGTCGAATGAAGTAATACTCGTATACCTTCTGTGGGTAACAAACATAGATATAAAAAATGTGTGTCTCTTATAGGCGCCAAAGTACTCCATCGATCTTTATGCAATTTTCACAATATATACTTGGTCTTACTGGGTACAGGATACACAATATATAGTTTTGGAAAAGTGGGCGGAGCCACGCCCCCAGGCTATATAAATTTTCCATTCGTCATAACTCCGAACTTTTTTGGTCTAAATTAATGATATTTGGATATATGTGCCACTTATTCAATATCTACATAATTTTGGAAAAGTGGGCGGTGCCACGCCCACATATTTTGTGTTTTGTTTTTGCTCTCGAACTTTGACGATAGGTTTAGGAGTTCGCTGTGCACGACGCGGTCTGTATATAGCTTTTGGAAAACCACCAGGTTATATAAAGCTGCAGTTCGGTATACCTAGGAGTTTATTTGGTTCAAGTTAACGACAGTTTATATATACATAGATGTGTTCTATGTATTAAAACGTCAAAACAACGTCTACCGGGTTTGCTATTATATTATAAAATAGCGAAAGCAAACAACGAATTTCAGCATTCTTTTGTAAAATTGAGAGATTAGTTTGCGTTCAAATAGACAGACGGACAGATAGAAGGGCGGAGAGACGGGCATGGCTAAGTCGACTCCGCTCATCGTGTTGATCATTTTAGTGAACTTTTCTCTTCTTGTTCTCATACTTACATACATTTAATGTTTATGAAAGGTATGAAAATCAAAAAGGATATATAACTTCACTGTTGCAGTGGGCTATTAACTACGTGCCCGAATATTTTGCTTGTGTGTTTCCCGATTTGGCTAATTTTTTGCAGGAGTATAATACATACTACTGAGAAGCAGCTGACCAATTTTCATTGAAATATCGAGATTGAATTATAACTGATTGCCTTTGAAAATAGCAGAAATTGTATGCTGAAAAGTGGGCGGCGCCACGCCTACTTCAAAATCGAGAAAATTTTTCTGCGGCGGAGTTTTTCTTAAAAAGCTTATTAACTAGGTGTGCAAAATCTGATTGATATAACTTGCTTGATTGTAGAAATATCGCTTTTTTAAATTTTACCCGAAAATTTTTCAGAACTATGTTGAAAAAATTTTATTTCATGCCTCAATCTCAATGTATTCACCAAATGTTATCCTTATAGGTGTATTATGTACTGAGTAATCACTTTTTTTGTTTTTTCGAAAATATTCTATGTATAAAAAGTGGGCGTGGCTATCATCCGATTTCGCCCATTTTAAATAGCGCTCGGAGATGAGTGCCAAGGAACCCGCATACCAAATTTCTTTGAGATATTTCAAAATTTACTCAAGTTATCGTGTTCACAGACGGACGGACGGACGGGCATGGCTTAATCAACTTCTCTTTTCGTCCTGAACATTTTGATATATATAAGTCAATACCTATCTCGATCCGTTCATGCCGTTACGTACTGCCGTTACGCGACTAAAGTTAAAATACCTGCACTACTAGGTATAAAAAGGTTCATCGAGGATGGGATCAAACTTGACGAGCATTTCTTGTGCACTTTGGAATAGTATTAATCAGAGCATAGGATGCTCTCCGTACAAGGCCCTATGGCTTCAATATGGCTACTCATGGGTCAGAATATAGGTTACTGAAAAATCTGCAATTGTTAGAAGATCCCACTTGTGTACTTAAAACCGAGGACTCTCTATCGCTTCTTCGAAAAAATATTCAGAAAAAAATTCAGGAGGCCTACGAGAAAAGCAAAAGCCAGTACAACCTTCGTACAAGGTCAGTGTCATATCAAAAGGGTCAAGAGATTTTTCAAAGGAACTTTGCTCAGAGTGATGCTACTAAAAATTTTAATGCAAAGCTCAGTCACGCATTTTCTAAAGCAAGGGTTCGTGAAAAAGTTGGAAACAATTATTATGTACTCGAAGATCTCAATGGCAAACTAATTGGAACATTT
The DNA here is from genome assembly GCA_949987695.1 of Merzomyia westermanni. Lineage (NCBI taxonomy): Eukaryota > Metazoa > Arthropoda > Insecta > Diptera > Tephritidae > Merzomyia > Merzomyia westermanni. The sequence goes on from OX465288.1 coordinate 80,937,523, forward strand.
CACGCCAAAGACATTCCACCGTAAAATAAAAATTTTATTTTTCGTGATCCGAAGTTAATTGAACATTTCCTAAACCCCACTACAAAAAAATTTCCAGATAAACTGGATGGTTAAGAAAAAAAAACCCCCCTCTTATCTGGTTTTGTGACGGTCTTTTATTTCAAATCAATTCCAAAAAGATATATATAATAATCTTAATAGTGCTATTATATATCTAACTCGAAAAAGATCAGGAAATATATAAAACGTTTAATCGCTTTTCAACACTATTTCCGAGATAAATTTCCTTGAAAAATCAGGTGACACTCAGTTGTCAATTGCCATATAAAGCTAGGCGTTGGAGAGGATAACTTCTATTTGGTTTTGCCGTCGACGAGTCAAAGTGTGCCACAAGTTTTAATATACACACAAAATTGTTCAGTGAGTTTTTGTTTTTACAAATTGTATGCCATTTTCGCCATTGCGAAAAAAAAGGTATTTTGTATACACATGTGCACATGCCTTAAAAAAAAAATTGTACACATGCCTTTAACAAAAATAATAATTAAAAATAAAATAAAATGGTGCAAATAAATGTTTTTTTGTTTTTGTTTGCAGAGACATGTGCTCAGGACGGTCTCGCAAATTTAAATGCTTCCACGACAAATTAACAAGGTTCATACAAGTGAATCTAAATTTTCCCCTAAAAGTGTACGGCGCTCTGATATTAAGGAGTGTCGTCGAGATACCTTCTTCAGAAAGCCCTCATTTTCGAGGAAGAGCTTAGAGCCAAAGGGGAGAAGAAGGGGATGTGAAGGCCTTAATGCTACCGGTATTACCGTCTGTTAATATTTAACAAAAACAAAGTTCAAAAGAACAAAATAACATTTTTATTACGACAATTAAACCCCATGAAAAAGTTTATTATTACCGATTTAAATAAAATTGTTGCTTCGGTTTGAAAATATTTTTTATTATGATAATCGGATTCAAAAAAAAAATCAAACAAAAATTTAACATATCTTTTTTATATAAAAATTTAAGAATTTGAACCATCTAAGGGGAAAGGAAACAAAAATTTATTAACAAATAAAGCCAAAAATATTTAGCTATAACTGTAAAAATAATAATTGTTACAAGAAAAAAACGCCAAACGTCGCCTAGCAGTCAACATGTAAGGCCTTACATCGTTTTGCCGAGCTATATTGCGTAAGTTAATTTTTAGAACTTTTATCCAACCCTCCTTTTTCTTGTTTATATTTATTTACATACATACAACTTAAAGGATCACAGATCCTTACACTTAAAAAAATTAAAGGGCCAACTTGCCTTGACAAAAAACACAAAGTGTTTAGGTTACTTTACACTTTATTTAGTTCGTTAACTTATAACTAAGTCCGATCACCGTGAATCCCCAACAGCACTTGCCCGATCGTTGGTTTAAGCTGCACCTTCAGACCTCAGCGTTGGCGGCGGCAACGCAACCCTTACGTAAGTGTGCCTATGTGCACCGGTGGAAATGACCATGGCCTTGATTTCCCACAGTCGTTGCGTTCTCAAATGTCTTGCATTGCATTAAATGGTGAAATACGAAAGTGCTGACGCTGCGGCACGTGTAGTGGCCGATCGTGGGAATGGCTTAACTGGGCAGCGGCTGAATGTGTTAACTTACATACTGTGGCGATTATTCTCAAGTATGTACCATCCCTAACTTAACAACACTCCCACCACTAGTTAAACAACAGAGATAACGTTGGCTACGCTTATGGATGCAAGCGTCTACCATGAAAGAGGAAGAGAGATGGCGCGAGTGTTCACGAATACAAGGCAAAGAGGAGATGTCAATAAATAACACCGACTCTTCGAGAACACGAAGAACGAACAACCAAGAAAGTTCTCGGTGCGTGGGCAAGCACTCTGTCGGATTATATAAGACAGTGACCAAACAAGGCAGGTTGATCAGTTTATTTTCAAGCGTAGAACAGTGAACTACTGTGAAGTTACCAAACTATTAAATTTGTATTGCGTTTATTACTAGAAAATAAAACTAGCTAATAGTTACAATATCTGCGCTTCTGTTTATTTGACTTTATAGCGATCGAACCAAGGACTTATAATCGAAGACTTATCGAATTCGTCACAATTGGTGTCAGAAGTGGTATTGTTAAATAAATACCAGTGGTTGCAAGGATAACAAGGACTTGGATAAGGTGAATGAATTACAGATTCAGCAACTCAAAACTGAGTTAGAACAACGCGGACTAAACACCACAGGCAATAAATACGAGCTAAAGTCACGATTGCGAGAGGCTGTGGAACCTGAAGGAAGTAACGTTGACAATTATGTGTTTCATCTTGTGAAAGCAGCATCGACAAAAATGGAAGATCAGGAGTCTACAATTCCAGCCGCAAGTGTGGACAGTAACGCGTTGTTGACTGTATTGACTCAGATGTCATCAAGCATTTCAACACAACTGGAAGAACAAAAGACACACATGGCGAGAATTGCATTGCAGCTGGAGGCACAGGAAGAACGAATGGCATCACAACTAAGAACGCAGGACGCAAAAATAACTGAAGTGCAAGAGGTATTCAGAGAACGGCAGGACAAAATTGAGGCTGAGGTTGATGCACTGAGAGCTTGTATCCAGGAGCTGCAACTGAATCGTCCAACAGCCTCCACGAATACTCCAAAGGTAAATACCCCTTCCTTTGATGGTTCTGTTCCTTTTCAGGTATTTAAGCTACAGTTTGAGGAGACGGCAGCGGTGAACAATTGAGGCACTGAAGACAAAGTTGCTGCTCACACCAGCTAGGTGGACAAACTTTTGGAAGCGTTGAACGGAGTACAGAAAAAAAGTGATGGTGCCATTAAAGGCTTTAAGTGCGGAAAGCCAGATCACATAGCACGATACTGCGTCACTGGCTCCAGTAATTCTGGCAATTTAAGTGGACGTAAACGGAAAGCTGGAGAAGATGATCAAGATAAATTCGCCATAATCTCTGTGCCACAACTCCGACGGAAAGCGAGTAATGTTACTGTTGAAGGACGAAATAAGGTTTATTAAAGCATGTACCAAGGAAGAAGAGGAGAGATGGCACGAATGTTCACGAATACAAAGCAAAGAGATGTCAATAAATAACACCGACGCTTCGAGAACACGAAGAACGAACAACCAAGAAAGTTCTCGGTGCATGGACAAGCACCCTGTCGGACTAAATAAGGCAGTGACCAAACAAGGCAGGTTGATCAGTTAATTTTCAAGCCTTGTACAGTGAACTACGCTATACAGGGTGGCTGATGAATTTTGCTACATTAAGAAACTCAAAGAATTTTTTCTTCAGTGTATGGAATTCATTTTTCTTTTATTCATGTTAAAGCTCCTTAAATTTTATTAAATATAGCTTAATTAGTTTTAAAAATAATGGAATTTAAATGCCCCCCCTGCTCGTCGATGCATGTGCGACATCTTACCAAAAAGTTGTTCATTACTGCTTGGAGAGTTGAGACAGGAATAGCCGCAATTGTTTCTCGAATGGATTGCCTTAGTTCATTCAAATTTGTTGGTTTTGCTTTGAAGACTTCCTGTTTGCAATAACCCCACAAGAAAAAGTCAGGTGCAGTAAGGTCAGGCGACCTGGGTGGCCAACGGAATGTGGAGTTTCTGGATATCAGATTATTGGGAAATTTTCGTCGCAATTCTGTCATAACAGGTTGGGCTATATGAGGAGCTGCACCATCTTGCTGAAACCACACAGAGTTGAAAGAAATTCTCATTCGGCGTAATTCTGGATAGAAAAACTCTCTCAACATGCTCAAGTAACGGTCTCCAGTAACCGTAACGGTGTGGCCGTTTTCTTCGAAGAAGTAGGGCCCGACAATGCAGCGTGATGAAACTGCACACCACACTGTGACACGAAGTGGATGCAATTCCGTCTCATGGAGTATCTGTGGGTTGGAAGCATTCCATATTCGACAATTTTGTTTGTTTATGTTGCCGTTTAAATCGAAATGGGCCTCGTCAGACATGAAAAGACAGTTCAACATGTTTCCATCCTCTTCCACCATTTGAAGCATCTTCTGGCATAATTCCAAGCGAATCGGCAAGTCTGCAGCGTTCAGTTTGTTGGCCATTTGAATTTTATATGGGAATAAGTCCAAATCTTTGTGCATAATTGACTGTAATGACTGTCTGCTTACACCCATTTGAGCAGATAAGCTTCTTGTCGAAACACGTGGATTGTTTTGTATGGCAGCAGCTACAGCAGCGATTGTTTCCTCCGTTCGAACTGAAGGGTTTCGATGGTAAGGTCTTCTGTTGACTGTCCCATGCTCGGCAAAATTGTTTACAAGTCTTATTATGGTCCATCTGCTCGGAGGATTGCCGCCAAACGTGCGCCTATACTCTCTTTGAACCGAAACTACGGACTCCAGTGCGTGATAGCGGCGGACAATCCAAATTCTTGTTTCAGTGTCCCAGTTATCCATTTTTGTTAAATGTAAAAGTCAATCTGCAAAATAAAAAAAAAATTAACCAGATTCATTAAATAGAAAAAAAGTTATTTAATTTTTTTTTGGTAGCGGCTTTCATTAGCCACCCTGTACAATACCCTGTGGTTGTTTCTTGCTTTTGTTTGCACAATTCCGAATATCGGGATGGATTTGCCTTCCAGAGAGAGTGAGCGAGCGAGAGCAAAAGCAAAACCAACAACTTTTTGTTTTACTATTCTAGAAAAAAAAAAACACACCAAACATACGAAAACTTAGCTTCTCTTGAGAGATAATAAATTAATTGCTTTGTTTGTTTTGGTCTGTTTTGCTTTCTTGTGCAAAAAGTACCATTCACTATGAATTATAAGAAATAAAAAACTTAATAAACACATTTATTTTAAGCAGTTACTTATACATACATACATATAACTTTTAATATAGTTTTTAGTATTATCATATAAAGGTACATTGCATGCCTAAATGAAATACCAATCAAGTTAGTAGGTTGTAAATTCCTCAATAAGATGTAATTTGTTCTTGTAAATTTGAATTTTTTTTACCTTGTTACGGGCAAAAATTTGAATATGGGAGGTTATAACTTGTTAGTGAGTAACGCACTATTCTTTTTCTCTTTTTGATGTTAATAAATTGTAAGTGAAAGTGGAGTAAAATTTATATTTTCCTTGGCCGTTGGGAGATGGTAAGGTTAGATGAAGTTGTTGGGATTCTCGTATTAGCGCCTATGAGAATCAATGGAGGGAGGGCTTAGTCCATGCATTTTTCGCGCAATCAAAACAAAGTATTCAAAAATGCAGTTACCAAATCAACATAAAGACATCTTTCTAGTTTTTTTTTCTCTATCGCCATATTAGTCGAATAGTTCCTTCGACTTGTTATACCCAGCGTGTGCTAGTACACAGGGTATTATAGTTTTGGTCATATAACGGTACAAAATAATGGAGATAGATATGGAGTTCCATATATCAAAGTTCTTAGAATGAACAGAGGAATTCATTAAAACATGCCCGTCTGTCCGCCCGTCCGTGGACACGATAACTTGAGCACACGGGTTGCTTTCCGCCCAAGGTAAGTTGCTATTTGAAATAGGCGAAATCGAACCATAACCACGTCCCTTTTTTCGATATCGATATCGTATAAAATAGGTTAATTCAATGATAAAAGCAGCTACAATGATGAAATTTGCTAGATTTATTAACTTGATTGTCCCATTGACGATTTTATAAAATTTTTGGAAAAGGAGCCCACATATGAGTGAAAAAATTTTCAAACTCTGACTCTGTAGAGTACGCCCACGGAAAATAAGCAAAATCGGTTAACGACCACGCCCACTTATGGACCAAGGTTTTCTAAAAGAGAGGTAGGAGACCGGAACATGCCATATCTCATTCACTGATGCAGATAGAAAGCTAGAATTTCGTAGTTACAATGACCTGATGGTCTTATTAATGATTTTTTTTTAATTTTGGAAAATGGGCGTGTTACTGCCCACGTATAAATGAACAAAATTTCATAAAGATCGGTTAAGTACCTTGAAAGCCTACACAAGACTAAAATTTTATGTAGAATGGGGGCGTGGCACCACCCACTTTTCCAAAATTATATAAAGCCTATACTATAACCAGTGAACGCAAGAATCTACTGTGAAAAAGTATATAAAGATCGGTTAAGTACTTTGGACGCCCGACACACAGAAACGCATTAATTTTAATTTTTGTTTATAAGATTGTCCACATGGTAGTAGAAAAAGTTTAAACCCACTATAGCTCATACCTCCACAACAATTTACCACGACCACTTATACAGATGTTCGTGTTCGGTTCCACCCGAACTGAGACTTGCTTACTTGTTAAAAGATTTTTTTTTGGAACTCTAAAAAATGTATGAGCCAACTGGAAGTTTAGAGGTAGTCGAAAAATCTACCCCAACTAATTCCAATATCATACAAATTTTTTTTAACGAGAATCTGCCAGTATCCTTGCATTGATCGAACATGTTTAGCGTAAATCTCACTTAATGGGGGGAGGGGCTTAACCAAATCTCACTAAGTCTCACCTAAAAGAGGGAGGGTGTCAAAAAATATTGAAAAACGGCTCATGTTTAGGCGAGATGCATAAATTCCTAAAAAATGTGCCACCTTAATGCCTTTTTAGCGCCCTTCCAATCACGAACACCAAGCCCCCACCTGTGTGTGCATGCATGGATATTTGTGTTTTGTCAGCACACATGTACATGCATGTGGGTGTGCATGTATGGGTTCACCTCCCGGTGATAATTTTTGGGTTCAACGGTTGTCCTCGATTGGACAACCGTCTACTTTTTCTGCGACAGTCAACACAACCACATCACAACAGGTAAAATAATTTGTAAATATATTTTTCACACCCAATAAAAACGTCTATATTATTTATAACGAGAAATCTCGTTTTGTTTATTTCTTTTTCCGAGCACAAATTCGACCGCGGTGCTTTTGAGCCACCGCCGCTCCAAGTTAGCACCTCGCACGAATTTTCATGGTCCATCTCCCCGTCTAGAGGAACCAGAATACAGCCCACAACAATATCCACAAAACTATTTGGGACAACATTTTTCGTCACTGCCGCTGATGCATTATACACAGCATCAACAAAAGGTTTCTATAAGATTGGAAAAATATTCAATATTTTAATTTGCCACAAGCCGCTGCCGAAATTTCCAAAGTTTATATGTTACACTCAACAACAAACAACTAACACAACAGCTGCCACACATATCATTATACACCAATCAACAAATTCTGCCGATCACCACATCAAAGCACGTAAGTTGTGTATTTTTTGCCACTTATTGTTTTGTGTTGCAAACAATTTGTATAAAAGTGCCGGCCGCGTGCGTAATCAAACATAAGTGCGTTAAATGAATATTTAATAATAGTGATTTTTTTAATTCAGTTAACTGCTTTATTTTTTTTTCATTTTTAAATTAAATTAAACGCTTCAAAATCCTTGCGACTATCTGGATTATCCCCCCACCAGTGGTAAGGTTTTCTGAACACAACGCAAGGCAAGAGGTAACATAACCTCACTTTCACAATAAACTCACTTAGCCTTTCGATCTTTAGTTTGTTATTGTTTTTGTCCACTTGTTTTTTCGGTAATATACATAACAGCATTTCAATCGAAGGCTAGTTTATTATTTTTTTATTAAATTCACTAATTTTATAGCACTTTTCATTTGTTATCACATTTTTTCATTTAATATTCACTTTCGCTCGTTTGATACACCTCGCACTTTATCTGTGGTTCTTGTGTACTTCTTTATTGCGGCAACATATATACACATATTTCCATAAATATGTAGAGTTGATGTTTAATAAAACGCGTGTTTTCTACTGCGTGATCGGATGAGAAGTGTTTTTTGCTGCTAATCTACTATGCTACTCTACCTATAACTCGCGTTATTTGCAAAGTTAACCGGTAACTGCAAAACACTCTCATCTTCGTTTATTTATGTAACTGGAATTAAAAGTAAAACAAAACACAAGATCTTATTCTTACAATGGCCAAAGAAGAGCTTAAAATAAAGAGAAAGAGTAAAGAATGATAATAGTGAATAGAGAATGTTAAAGTTGTCCCAGTGGTGCGAAGGCACCACAGTACTCCGCGTTTAGAGAAAACGTACGGGTTTGCGTATATTGCGTGTTGGCCTGCCGTTTGTTGTTGCTGTTTGTTGGTTGGGTTCGGATTGCGGTTGGCAGTTTTGCGTTTCCTCCACTGGTGATTTGGCCGGTACATCCTCGAGCCAAATGTATGCCGGTTTTAAACGGTCGATGCTAATGTTAGCCTGTTTTCCTCGAATTAATACTGTAAAAAATTTTGTTTGCCGCTGCAGTACCTCGAATGGGCCCTCGTACGGGGCCGTAAGTGACGGGTGAATGCTGTCAGTGCGGACCATGACATGGGAGAATTTCGATAAATCTGGGTGGACAAAGCGTGTGGCTGAAGCATGAAATTCGGTTTTCGTCGGTCGTAATTTATTCATCTGGTATCGTAAGTTTTGCAGAAATTCGTATGGTGTTATTTCGTAGTCGGAATATTCGATAAATTCGCCTGGTATTTTAATGGTTGACCCATATAACAGTTCTGCAGGTGAAGCTTTCAATTCCTGCTTGTATGAAGTCCTTAGACCTAAAAGTATAAGAGGTAAGTTGTCTGTCCATTGACCTTTCCCGGTAGCCAAAATTGATGCTTTGAAGGTCCTATGCCAACGTTCGATCATACCATTTGCCTGCGGGTGGTATGGCGTGGTCCTAATGCGCTTGGTTCCCAACATCTTACATAGTTCTTTCGTGAGGTGAGATTCGAACTGTCGTCCTTGATCGGTTGTTATGTACTGTGGGCAACCATATCTAGCAACCCATGTTGTTACGAACGCGCGAACAACAGTATCGGCTGTCATGTCGGGGATCGGAATGGCTTCTGGCCACCGAGTGAACCGATCGATTATGGTTAGGCAGTACCGCTGGTCATTGTGGGGTGGGAACGGTCCAATTATGTCTACGTTGACGTGGGCCAAACGACGATCTGGCAAGTCGTACCTTTGGATTGGCGATTTGGTGTGTCGGTGCACTTTTGATTTTTGACACTGAATACAATTACGTACGAAGAGCGCTGTTTGCCTGCGTATTCCTGGCCACACGAAACGTTCGGTGACTAACCGGACCGTTGCTTTTGTGCCTGGATGCGCCATGCCATGTATGTTACTTATTATTAGTGACCGAAAACGTTTTGGTATGTAAGGTCGGATGATTTTTGTGGATACGTCGCACCAAAGCTCTTCATCGCAAGCCATTTTAATTTGTTTTAGGTTTAGCGAAGTAGTTTCGCTTTTCCGCAGTTTCTCTAGTTCGCAGTCGGTCAGTTGTTCTTTCGCAATTTCGGTGAAATCAATCTGTGATTCGATAGCTAGGATCCTTGATAATAAATCCGCCATGTTGTTGGTGGAGCCCTGTATATGGCGCAGATCTGTTGAAAACTGGCCTATGTAGTCCAGGTGACGTTGTTGTCGTGGTGATGCTTTTTCGTTACTTTGTTGAAAGGCGTAAGTAAGTGGTTTGTGGTCGGTCAATATATAAAATTGTCGACCTTCCAGCATATATCTGAAGTGCTTTATCGCTTTGTATACGGCCAGTAACTCACGGTCGTATGTGCTGTACTTCCTCTCTGTGTTGGTAAGTTTTTTAGAAAAATATCCAAGGGGTTGCGGCCCATCTGCGGTCATTTGGTTGAGGGCGGCGCCCATCGCGACATCAGATGCGTCGGTGGTTAGGAACAACATGGCTTCCGCGTGTGGATGTGCGAGTATTGCTGCCGATGCAAGTTCGTGTTTACATTTTTCGAAAGCGCTTGTTTGTTTGTCGGTCCATGACAGTTTTGTCTTATCGTTTCGCTTGTTGCCTGGTATCATTTCTGTTAGGATGCGCTGGTATTCTGCAGCTTTGGGTAGGAATTTACGGTAGAAGTTAATTGTTGCAATAAACTTTTTTAGTTGATGTGCCTCTAGGGGTTTTTCGAATTTTCTTACAGCTTCTACGCGTTCCGCCAATGGTTGAATACCGGATGCTGTGATTAGGTGGCCAAGGTACTTAATTTTCCTTACGCCGAATTCGCATTTGGCAGGGTTTATGACGAGGCCGTACTCCTTTAAACGTGTTAATACGGCGCGGATATGTTTCCGGTGCTCCTCGTCGTCTTGTGATGCGACGAGTATGTCATCTATGTAAGCGAAAACGAAGTTCAAACCGCGAAGAGCTTCGTGAATCCATCTTTGGAACGATTGGGCCGCGTTTCGCAACCCAAACGGCATATACAAATATTCATAAAGGCCGAATGGTGTCGTTATAGCGGTTTTGTGGACGTCATCGGGATGTATCGGCAATTGGTGATACGCCTTTTGTAGGTCAATTTTGCTAAATATAGTTTTTCCGGCTAATATCGCTGTGCAATCCTGCAAGTACGGTATTGGATACCTATCGGGTGTTGTCTGAGCGTTAAGCCTGCGGTAATCGCCGCACGGTCGCCATGATCCATCTGATTTTTTAACCATGTGTAACGGACTGGCATAGTTGCTGTTGGATGGCCGTATGATACCTTGGCGCATTAGGAGCTCGAATTCGGCTTTTGCTATACTCAGTTTGTTGGGCTCCAAACGTCGCGCTCGAGCAAAAACTGGTTGTCCCGTCGTCTCGATTCGGTGTTGCGTCAAAAGACTTCTGGGCGGACGTGCTGATGTTAGGGTTGTGATATCTTTGAACTCATTCAATATCTCTGCGAAGATGTCTGTGCTGTCGAATGTGCGGATTATTGATTCGGTTACCTGTTTCGGATAGCACTTAGTTTTAATCTTCGTTAAGTCGTCAATTAAGTTGTTGTTTTTCAGGTCGATGAGAAGCCCATGGTGGCGTATGAAGTCGGCGCCTATTATTGGAGTACGAACGTCTGCGATGATAAAAGGCCAATCGAAAGTTCGTCGTAGGCCAAGATCGAGACTAAGGTTTCGTTGGCCATACGTGGTGATTGGGGTGCCGTTTGCTGCGTATAATTGTACGGTTGATTTGGTGCTTGCCGTTGAATATTTCCGAGGCAGTACTGATACATCTGCTCCCGTGTCGATCAAAAAGGAGATGGCGGATTTTTTGTCGTTAATCGTTAGGCGGTTAACACTGGCGACCGCCATGTACTTTGCGCCAGTGACCACGCATATTCATTTTTTTTCATGGTCGTTGTTATTGGGTTTGTGGTACTTACATGGTTCTCGGCATTTTCTGCTTTCAGAGCCGAATTTCCTGTGGTACCAACATTCGTCGGGATAGGCGGGTGTATTGCTCCGAGTTCGCTCGGTGGATCGTTGCCGAGATCGTTGGCGGGTTCGGTCGAGTTGTCTGTCACGTGCGCTGTACATGCGGTCGAATCTCTTTGATAGTTGATTTATGGCACTGCGCAGATCCTCGTATTCCCCTTTTGGATCCTTTACTGGAGCTGGCGGTGTCGTATGTTGGTTACCCGAGGGGCTTTGTAGCGCCGTTGTGCTATTGATTTGGAGACTTATGGTATCCATAATAGAGTCGGCTATTTTGAGATATTCTTCCGGTGGGCCTGTGCACGCGGCGACTGCTGCTTGAGCATAGATCGGTAAACGTTTTGCCCAAATGTTCTTGACTGCAGTTTTATGCATGGTGTCGCCTGCTAACCTCATCATTTCGGAAAATAATTGACTCGGCTTTTGGTCCCCTAGCTGGGTTTCATTTAGCATCTGGTTCAGTCGCTTTTGCTGGCTATCGGCACAGAATGTTATTAGTCGTGTTTTTATGTATTCGTATTTTCCTTGGTCAGGGATTTGGCCTGCCGTGGCTAAAAAGTCTTGCAACATTCGGGGTCCTAAGGCTGCCATGACGGTGTTGAACTTTTGAACGTCACTTTTGATACCCATTGCTGGAAACCAATAGTCCAAACTCAGGAACCATCCTTCGATATTCCTACGGTCGATTGTTGGCATGTCAATTTTTACAGAAACCCTGTTCACATCTTGAGTTGTAGTGCACATTTTCTGATTGCTCGTTCCTGATGATTGGATGTCGCCTGCCATTTCACTTTTTTCCTCGCTCGAGTTGCCGCCCTTGTTATCCGGTGTTGATGGTGTCATTCTGCTAAAATGTACTCGAATGATTTACTGAAGAGTGTCGTGTTGTTTTTTCACTGGGGTCACCAATGTAGAGTTGATGTTTAATAAAACGCGTGTTTTCTACTGCGTGATCGGATGAGAAGTGTTTTTTGCTGCTAATCTACTATGCTACTCTACCTATAACTCGCGTTATTTGCAAAGTTAACCGGTAACTGCAAAACACTCTCATCTTCGTTTATTTATGTAACTGGAATTAAAAGTAAAACAAAACACAAGATCTTATTCTTACAATGGCCAAAGAAGAGCTTAAAATAAAGAGAAAGAGTAAAGAATGATAATAGTGAATAGAGAATGTTAAAGTTGTCCCAGTGGTGCGAAGGCACCACAAATATATCCCCTTATACGTGTGGTTGGCGAGTAAACCACAGAGCCCGTGTTTACATTTTTGCTTGTGTAGCAAACAAAATATTACTCAGACAAATCGGCCAAGTCTGCAATATATGAATAAAATTAACTATAAATAAATATAATTGAATTAATTGAGTTGATTGAAATTTTATTGAGTTGGGTTTTTGATTTTCCTGGGTAAAATACTGCCTTTACCCTTTTAATTCAGCATTTATCTTGTACGGTTGATAAATATGGTTCGCACTTTTTCAAGAAACATGTAGGAATCCTATCAAAGTTTCTTTTAAGGTTTTAAGATAAATTAGAACATCTTCGGCGCATATAATTAGTGAATTAATTAAATTTTTTCCATGTAGCTTATAAGGATAATTTTGAAAGGCTGAATTGGTGACGACAGAATAGTTAGAAGTGAAAAATTTAGCAAAAAAATTTCGATTTCTTGATTATCCCTAGAAATAATGTCTTGATATTTCATAGTTGAGGAAAACGCCGCTACTTTACGTTTAGGATTTACGAAACCATAAAATGGCTGGATTGAGAATAATGTCTCTTTTTGTTTTAGAGATATAAGCTTTTTTGCACTTTTTATTTAAATCGATGTACTTCTGATGTAGAATGGAATACACAAAGTAATGTTTGTTTAATCCGAATTTTTTATATAAATTAGATGATCGCGTTTACCTATTTTTTAGAGTCTTAAGCTCTTTAGTAAACCAAGCTTGCGTAATAGTTAAACAAACTAAAGCAGAATTTGCTGAAGTATTTGAAAGTGGTTTAGATAAATACAATATTTCAACCATTTCCTTACCAATTTCGAAATATGCAGTACCTGTATTTTTTAAACCTAGACATGGCGAGAAACAGTTAAAAAAATCAAATAATTCAGATTGGGGATCACCAAATTTTCGAATTAACCAATTGGTTCTTGATGAATAAGCACAAAAATTATGTACGGGGAGTACTCACAAAGGCATTTTTAAAGCGACCAGACCTTCAAAAAGTAATAGAAACCCTGTTGCGATCCATCAAAAATATATTTGTCTATAAATATACGGGTGTCGAACAGTGGAAATTCATTTTACAAATGTAATTGTTTGATATCAAATATCAAATTCAATTTTGGCTGCGATTTCACCCTTGTAAATCTATAATTCCCTCAATGATTGCATGAATGCAAAAAAGTAGTTCAGTTTTTGATGCAATCGCAATCACAAATGATTTCAAATTTTGGTTATTTAAATCACTTTTGCATTCAGTACTATAGAAATTTATACATTCAGGGTTGATATTTGCGTATTTTGAGTGTTTAACATACCTGGGATGTATTTGAAGCTGTCAAAATAGTAATAAAACTCGAGACTGCCATGTATCATTTTAAAAATTGGTATCGACCCCAAACATTTTTGTTTGATGGATTTTGCTTCAATTCAGCTGAATTTAATGTGATAAGCTTCAAATCTTATTAGAGTGATTTAGAAACTAAAATTTATGTTAGCATTTGTTTAAAAAATTGATTTAAGGCATGGTATTGTTTTCATCAAAATAATTAGAGATTATAATACCCAATATTGCTTTCCGCTTTCAATAGCGTGGGCAACTCTTACTCAATATTTTGACATTTATAAACGTATATGTATAAGAAAACAGTTTTTTGCTGATTACTGCAAAATTAAGCCATCATTTTCAGGAAGGTAAGTATAAATAAATCGTCACATAACAAATTAATATTATAAGTTGCATTTCCTCAGTGTTATTGCAGTGAAAGTGGAGAAGTGTTTAAAAACTCGAAACGGTAGACGTCATAATGCAGTGCACAGTGTTCGGCTGTGGGTAAAAATGCATACAAAATTTCGCCAGGGAGTTGGTGGACTTCCTCAAAAATAAACATAGAGGCCGTGAGATTGTCATTTAATATATCTATTTTATTGTGTAAATAAATATATGGACATAACGAATTTCACAATAAATTGATTTAAAAACTTGAATTGACTTTAATATTGCTTCCCTCTGATTCAAAGCGCAAAAGTAAGTTGTAGAGATCTTATTTGAAAATAAAAAGTATGGACTAGCGGCAGGGTGAAGTGGCCTGACCTACCGTAACGAAGGGTCAGTTAACATCAAATACGGTTTGGAAAGTTTTTTTCAGAACGGGGTCGCACGGATCAAAGTGTAGGGAAAATAGGTAGTAGCATACCATGAATTGAAAGAGAAGCCCACCCCTAATCATAAAACACCATTGTTTATGAAAATCCCATAAAGTTTGCTCTACGAATAATCCACAGAAGTCAGTTATTAAATTTATTTTTCATGTGATTAGTTTAATTTTGTTGATATTGATTTCGGAAGACTTTTTTGAATCGTATTCTCAGACAGGGCGTTGTTGAAAAAAATTCTAAGATAGGGCGTTTTTGAATCAAATTTTGAAATAGGGCGTTTTTGAAACAAATTTTGAAATCGGGCATTTATGAAAAAGATTTTGAAATAGGGTGCTCTTCCACTCAGCAGTCGAAATGTAATGACAAGAATTTTTTTAACTACGTTTTACAATTGAATGTTTGGGATGTCAATTCAGGGTCTCGGGCAACATAACTAAACAAACTAGGATATATTTCGTAATAGAAAACCACCAATTAACTAAAAATTTACTGAAAAACATGTGATTATGAAAAGACTTGGTCTACGAAAAGGCACCCATGTAGGACCTATGGACGGATAAAACAAGTTTTGTGTTTCGCTCGAAGTTTTCTGAAAATTTAACGTATTGTTCCAACCTTTCAAAGATCACAAAATTTGCTTTTTAATTTCATTTCATTTCATTTTGTAATATAGGATGTATTGTTTCTATGTGCTTATCCAAGCATCTCAGAATTATGCTCATATGTACATATTAAAGTAATCTAAACAAAAATTATCAAATACTTCAAGGCTCAGTTCAACCAACATTTACGTCAGTAAATTTTGACACAAATAATAACACCAAAAAAAGTATCCTTTATTTTTAAGAGCTTTTCAAAATTATCGTCGGATAGGGATTCATGTCGAGGCGTATTTAGAATTTTTGCAGAGGAAAATAATCTTTCACCCGCTGCTGATGAGCTGGTGTGTTGAATTTAAGGTACCATTTAGATGTCAGGGCTCGGATCAGCAATATAGTTGCAATACTCAGTTTCCGCCGTGCTCAATACTGTACCAGAAGATGTCACGCTTTCACCTAGAACACTGGAGATTTTTACAAATAAGTAAACTATGTTAATACATGATTGAAAACCGTATTGCAATTACTAACTTTTTCGTCCAAAGTCAAAGAGTTTCACATTTTCACGCACAGCAGTAGAACTTGCATCATCGGGACACTCATTGAAATGATGTTCCTAACTCTATCTCTCAGCTCTGCCACTTTTGAGTCACCGTATACGGGATTTAGGGCATAAACCCTATCCCGTGAAATTTTATGTCTGGGCATAAAGCAGATGCAATTATGACATCACTTACTTCCTCCTTCAACTATAAGCGTTAGTTTAACGCATCAACAAAAAAATATGGTACTTGGAAAAATCTATTAATGAGTTATCGTCCACGATATTGCTTCTCGAATTTCAAAGGATTTTGTTTCAAGTGTCGAGCTAATTCGCTTGAAGCAATTAAGCTCAGCGAATGTGTAGCGCATTTTATATGTTTTGGTAAGTAATTTATGTTGTTTGAGAACTCGCTTGGCTCAGGCAACTCTTCTGCTTCGGTACTATCTTCATATTATTATTCTCAAAAAATTGTTTAGATACATAAAAGACAAAATTTTGTTCAATAGATAGCGTTGTTGGGGTATTTAATTTGAAATCATTAGCGTGACGAAGTTCTTTTAACTCTATTTGGCAGTTGCCATCACACCGCCAAACTATTAAAACCTGCTCGATATGTCGTCTACCTTAGAAAATCGTCCAATTTTTGCGTTAATCTTGCAACCTCATTTTTTGATAAAGTAGGCTTTTTATATGGAAATACTAATGAGACATCGTATGTAGGTATAGATTTATAAGTTTGGCCTACATCAATAGCTTAGCGATATACTCGTATCTCCATATATCAGCTGAAGGTTAGAAACGCACTGTTGTAGCTTAAAGTTGAATAAAGGATGACTTAATGCTCTTTTTTATTTTAATAAAATTGATTAAATTTCATATTATCATTAAAATAACTGATACTAAGTTATGAGGAGTTCAACACTTTATAAAGTCTGGAATGGTGGCATCATCAAATTTTCCAAAACTTTATGTGGAGTATTGGGTAAGCTGTGACCACTTAACCTTTCTGTACAAATTTTATGAAGATTGGTGAAGAAATTTATTTTCATTTATAACAGGTAACTGTTATTTTAAAGCAAACTAATTTGAATAATGTGTAGGCCAAACATGCTCAGTGGGTTAATTAAAACATGCCCAAGAGCTTCGCAATCACTACATCAGCAACACCAATAAGGCATTAATACGAAAAACAGGTGTGTTAAATCTACCGTGAACATACCTTTTTTACGGTGATTGTTGTTGGAGCAAAGCTCGAATTTTTATGTTTGTTTGTTAATTGATATTAGAGGAAAATTTACAACGTTATGCATCGTGACGCTACAGGGCATCATAGCTTAGTTGTTAGAGTACTCTAACAGCGGCTTTGGTGCAGACACTTGGGTTCGTATCTCAGTGTCCGAGAAGGGGTCTGATGAGAAGCTGGGCACTTCGAAACATGTCATCCCATACCATCGCTGTGCATAACGTTGTAAATTTACCTTTTTTACATTATAACTGGAATTTTCTCAAATTGTCATATATCTTAAAAGTCTCTTAGTGGTTTCAACTAATTGAATTTACCTGATTGTAATAATAATTGTTGTAAAAAAATTTTTAAACTCTACTAATAAAGAAAATATTTAGAAAATTTGTAGTTCCATTTTTTCAGTAACTGATTCGTACTGATTGCAAGTGTTAATACACCAAAATTGTGAAATCAACTGATTGCGCATTCTGATTTCAAAATTTTTTCTTTGGCAATCTGATTTGAACTCTTATTGATTGCATGTGATAAATGAATGAATCATGATTTCTGTATATGATTGTTGAATGCATAAATTGAAGTCTAATTCTTCAACGAAAAAAACCAATTAGAAATACTGAATGCAGAAAAACTATGATTGCGTACAGCAAATGATTTAACCGAGAGTGTTGTTGCTACGCCCGGTGCTTGGCCTTCATGGTCATCGACGCACCTATATTTCGATGACCCCTTACCTTCAACCTATATACCTTCTAAAAATTAAGATAATCAGCATTAAAATTTTATACAACATTTTATTTATAATTCATTTTATTTTTAACAAATTTGCAAAGAACAATCAATTGGGGGGTTTTTGTTTATTTTTTTTCTTCTGGTTTAGTATTAAATTTTCCTGTTAGTCATAAAATAATTTATGTATATATTTATATATTATTTTATTCATCTTATTTATTTTATGTGGCCATTTTTAATTTATTTTATCCATATTAACGTATTTGTTCTTTTTCTTTTCTTTTTGTTTTTTGGAAATCTATCGTTTCTGACTTTATTCATGCCATGTCATTCCTTGTTTTGTTCGTCTACGTTTCTTCGAAGTAATTTTAATCAATTATATTTATTTTTATTGTTTGGTTAGTTGGGAAAACAATTTTTCCCCCTTTAATTCTTTTGGATCATCGCTTCTTATTCTACTTTAACGAATATTTTACTTCTATTATTCTATAATTATTTTTCTTCGTTATCCTTATCTTAATCTTATCCTATCCTTATCTAAATCTTCTCTTTTATTCAATTTCCGTTTCGTTTAATTAGGGTGTTTTATTCTCTTTAATCCTAAAACTTTCTATTAAACAAATTTTTTTGAGTTCGATTTTATAATAAACAACATACGAGGTGTGTTCAAAAAGTATCGCGAATTTTGAATTTTCGCTGGTTACGTATATTCGAATTTCGAATTTTTTGTGGCGTTATGTTGGTACTCATGTCTCTCACTTATGCCGACAAGCTCGGCCATTTTGAATGTTCAGTTAATTGTTGACAGCTGCTTTGCTTGCACGTGGTTTGGATCGTCTTCGATTTTTACCTATTTTTTTACCAAAATTGCTCAATTGTGACCAAAAACAGCATCGCATGAACATTGCTAATGAGATGTTAAACTCTGTCCGCGACGACCCAAATTTGCTCCAGAGGGTCATAACTGGTGACGAATCGTGGGTTTATGGTTATGACGTGGAAACCAAAGCTCAATCATCTCAATGGAAGCTGCCGCACGAACCAAGACCGAAACAAGCGCGCCAAGTTCGGTCGAATGTGAAAGTTTTGCTGACAGTTTTCTTCGATTGCAGGGGCGTGGTGCATCATGAGTTCTTGCCACAGGGAAGAACGGTCAATAAGGAATATTACCTGCAAGTTATGCGCAATTTGCGCGAAGCAATCCGCCAGAAACGCCCGGAGTTGTGGAAGAACAAAAATTGGCTTTTGCACCACGATAACGCCCCTGCTCACGCATCGTTGCTTGTGCGCGACTTTTTGGCCAAAAACAACACACTAATGATGCCGCAGCCACCGTATTCCCCAGATCTGGCCCCCTGTGACTTTTTCTTGTTCCCTAAACTGAAGAGGCCCATGAAAGGACGACGTTACGCTTCTCTTGACGAGATAAAGACGGCATCGAAGGAGGAGCTGAACAAGATACAAAAAAATTATTTTTTGAAGTGCTTCGAAGATTGGAAAAACCGTTGGCACAAGTGTATAATATCTCATGGGGATTATTTTATTTGGTTTTGTTGTTTTTCCGACAGGGTGAATGATTGATGTATATTGGAACGATTTTTCGTCACCCCTTGTCAAATTTGGTTTTGAGACAAACCGGTTTCGGCGTTGTGCCATCATCAGTGTCGATTTTCGTTCTGAACATAGGCAGCATAGCCTATGGGTCAGAGTGAGTGGGTTTGACTCTCCACAAGATCCTCTGAAATAGCAAAACTATACGAATTAGTCTGACAAGAAATCGTGGCTGTTTTCAAAATAGCACTATAACTATAGTATGTATATGTTTGTTGCTTTAAATTTTTCCTCTAAACAAAAATAATAATAATTAACTAAGAATTATTATGAGCTGGTATTGGGCTCGTTAAACTTACAAAAATATGTAAAATTTAACAGACCATAAAACCAACAACAAAAATAGATGGTAGCGATAGTTGTTGCGCGCTAAGTTGGCGCATGTCGCATCTCTATGGTGGGAGATGTGGCGCGCTATTGTGGCGTGCGTTGTTAATGTGTAAACTTTGCGTTTGGCAGTACACTGGCGGTGCTAACGTTAAAGTAGCATCGGCTCTACTAGCTCTAATTTTGCTGGCGTTAGTACTAGTGTTGAGTCTGAGCGCAATATGAGAGGTACGCCAAAAAGTGTATTCAAGGAGTCGTCCACAGGAATTTTAGTAAAATATAAAAATGTCTATAATGTTATATCAAGCTGCTAATATTTAATGTCAAATTAATTTCCTTTTTACAGTAATTTTGGTAATGCTTAAGGCGGCACTATTTTATAATCTTTGAAAGTAAATTTACGAACGATATTGGTTTTATCCCTGATTCAATCACAAGTAGGTTAGCTCTTCAGTTAACGTTCACTTTTGACTTCCAATTTCCAAATTTGTACGGGTTTCTTTTTTTTTGTGAATGAAAAAAAGAAGGAGTTTTTTTTTGTCTGTCGAGGAAATGGTAGTAGAAAAATCAAAAAGTAGGGCAACGGTATACAATAGTAATACATTTTGCAAAGGCATTTACGCCCTCTTGCCAGAAGCGTGAATGTGCTAAAATGAAGATGTTGGTTAAGGGAGATTAAACATTTGATTTTCAGCTCATTCAGTTAACACGGACTGCATAATATTGTGGTTTCGGTGTGAGCATGATACCAGTGATTTTCTTTAAACCTTCAATGGTTAATGCAGTAAACTTATTAACTCATCGTGCTTCTGACTAGAGCTACTTTTTTTTTCAAAATAATAATAACAAATTGATAAGATGCATATTTGTTGGAAACATTTCAGGGAATACAAACAGACATAGTCTACCAAGTGGATAGTAATGTGATAAGTTTTAATGAGATAAGATTGGCTCCTATCTATTCATGCATACTTAAAACAGAAGTTGACTTATTACTGTTACTTTAAAAATAAGGGAAGCCAGAACTGATTATCAAGTCCAGGGAATAGTAGTCAAGTTTTGTCAAAAATGTCAGACTTCGAACAACATAAGTAACTGCTTTGAAGTCACGATTGACCTTAGCAAGTATGTATGTATACAGGGCCAAAACTTTAAGATACCAATTGCTACATGCCGGAATGTCTCGAGTTTTAAACGTCCACGATTAGATCCGGCGACATGCAACATCTACAGTCCCAAAAGTTGATCTAAATAATAGTGTAAATTAGTCCATTTTCTGAAACTAACCTATTTAAAATTTTGTATTCGTTAAATGCACACTTTTTCACTTTTTAAAATGTCAAACGAATGCCGGCTATGGTGTTGAGAAAAATCTTGAAGCAACGGCGACTACGCAATGGAAAAGTTCCGTTGCTTATTCTGGCGTCTATGATTGTTGCCAGGTGGCGCACTCTGATTGCTGGTTGCCATCAGGGCTCGGATTTCTTTTAAATCCTCTTAATTACTACCAAATCTGGTAAAAATATAGTAAAGAAATATACTATTGGAACTAAAGTTGGAGCTATGAGTTTGTTTTTTTTTTTAGCAAAATAAATGTAATATTACGGAATTATTAAAACGCGTGTTTTCTATTGCGTGATCGGTTGAGACGTGTTTTTTGCTTGTATGAATAAGAGGCACCAACACGTATGTTCGAGCAGAGCTACTCGCTACACTTACTCGCCGATATCTATTAGGGTTTCAAGCATTCCCATTTGTGCATTTTCTTAATTTATTTAAAGTGACTTTGCCAAATATCAGCTGATGGAATGAGTAACAAATTTTTATTTTGAGTAGCTTACTTCATTGAGTTTTTGATGAAGTTGAGTCTTTCTGGACATTGCGTTTTCGTGAAGTTGAGGATATTTGCCTATCATGATTGTGCAAATTGATCAACTTAATGGAAATAAATATCAAAATATTGGAATATTTTAATTTTCTTAATTGAAAATATTTTCCAATAGATATTTAAAGATATTTTTATTTTTAATTTTTTTTTCTTTTTGTATTAATATCTGATATTTATTTAAATAGAAACCGCATTTTAGACTGAAAATAAAACAAAACAAAATTTTCAACTGGATATGAAAAGCAGGCTTCACGATATGCAAGGCATGCTGACAAGTATGAAATATTTCATTGCAAAGTGTTCTGCTATACACAACCTTAATATGCAAAGTGGAAATAGATATCAAATAGCTGAAATATACAGACTATTTCAATAATATTATTATAACTTTTCATTTATTTAATTTAAAACTTTTATATTTTTTTAACGAATTGTAATTAAATTTTCAAAAAAAAAATTCACCAGTCCATAGTTTTCAAAAAAGCCATACCTAGATTTGATAAGAAAATCTTTATTATCACATAATTTTGTACGTACAAACGTCAATACGTATTATGCCATCTAATATATGTATGTGCATATTTGTGTATGTCCAAGGCTGCTGGCATCGTTGAACAAAATTTTCAACTGGATATGAAAAGCATGCTTCAAGATATGCAAGGCATGCTGACAAGTATGAAATATTTCATTGCAAAGTGTTCTGCTATACACAACCTTAGTATGAAAAGTGGAAATAGATATCAAATAGCTGAAATATACAGACTATTTTAATAATATTATTATAACTTTTCATTTATTTAATTTAAAACTTTTATATTTTTTTACCGAATTGTAATTAAATTTTCAAAAAAAAAATTCACCAGTCCATAGTTTTCAAAAAAGTCATACCTATTCTAATGGCAATTATTGATTTTTATTTAAATTAGGTAATCTATTTTTTTATACCAATGTTTTCGAAAAAAATCATACCTTATACTTTTATAATATTAACCAAGCTTCAATTAAATTAAAAAAAAAAATTCACAATTCTATAGTTTTCCAAGAAGCCATATCTATTTCTAATGGCAAATGCTGACTTTTATTTAAATTAAGTAATCTATTTTGTCATACCTATTTTTTTGAAAAAATTCATACCTAATTCTATATATATTTTCCGAATTTTATTTAAAAATACCTAGCCATAACACTAATATAATAATTTTATCCAAAAAAATATTCATTTATAATCATATTTGATAAGAAAATGTTTATTATCACATAATTTTCTACGTACAAACGTCAATACGTATTATGCCATCTAATATATGTATGTGCATATTTGTGTATGTCCAAGGCTGCTGGCATCGTTGAATGGATGAAGGATATAGGTGCAAACATTTAAATTTCGCGAAAACTCAGTTGAATGTTCTGAATTTTCATAGACATAGCGAAAATGCAAAAATTCCACATAACACCTTCATCCATGCAATATGAACATTCACACATAAATACATATGCATGTGCGACAGTGAACAACAATGTTGCCGTTGCAGCTTCTAGTAAAATGCAATAAAAGGGGGACTAAATAAATTACTAGTAAAAACGCAAAATTCTTACCATTTTCATGTATTATGGTGTGTAACTTGGCAAGACTTTAGCTAGTCGGTTGACTACGCTTTTATTTTACATTTCAGAAATGTCAATAGCATAGAAGTCTCGAAAATATCAAAATTTGCAAAAGGCAGTCACAAATGAAGTTGGTGCCGGAAAGGGTAAAATTGCTAATTAGCACAACATTGTCGAACAAATCAGTGGCTCTGCTACTGCGATCTACTTTTTTAAGGGTTCTCATCACAAAGCGAAAAAAATTTAAGAAACGACATATACTGCGTACTTTGGCACGTTTAAAATAAAAATGATAATTTTGTATGAAATATATGAAAAATATATAGAAAATTTTGAATAATAACTTTTTCGTGTTTTAGTATAGATTTATATCAATTGCTGGTCAATATATGTATTTTTTTGCTTAAATTTTTGTAAAGATTTCCAATATATTGGTATATATAGTAATAATATCAACATATTGCCTATATATATATCTGGTGTTTTACTTTCAGTTTCTTCATGGTACATGTCGCGGTACTTGTACCTGGGACCTTCGATGTGGCAGGTCAGCATATTATATAATTTAAAATGCTGGTTGCCTAGTAAAATACCTATGAAGTTCCTAAAGTTGAATTTAAGTTTACCCCGTCACTGAATACCCCTGATATGAATTGAAGTTGGAAATTAAGATTTTTGTCAGATTTTAATTATGTCGATTTGTGAAAGATCAGTGTTGCCACATTGCATCTCAACTTCATCAGGAAATAATATTTGATCTATGAATGAAATTGTTATTGTTGTATTTATGACGACAGATTTTTAGGACAGATTTCGCTGCTGCGACTGTGCGTAGGAATGGTTTTTGTTTTTGTATCATGGTAGTTGGTGGACAGCACATGCATTAGAGGGGTGATATGAGGACATGTGAAGGTATTTATGTGCGATTGTGCGCATACTTTGTTTTTTTTTTTGGACATATGTATGTACACAAATATGTGCGTGCGCGGTAGCTTTACGCATGCACACTTTTTGGTGGATGATATGGGAACATGAATGTGCGATTTGCCGACGGCAAAATGCATTCCTCCCATATTAATGATTTATTGATATGATATTCACATGCATATTTCCTTTTTTATTCAATTTTATTATCCTTATGTAAAATCCTACTCCCTATATTTATTTTTTATGTTCAATAATTCAATTTTTTTTCAAATGCAATTGCTATGAAACAAATTTTTTGTTTTATATTCAATTCTTATGTTTTTGTATTAGGTACCATTAAAACGTATTTTAGGTTTTCTTTACCTATAACCAATTTATTAGCAATGGAAAGCCAAATTAACAGCCTTAACAAAAAATTTTCAACAAAATCAGTCCATTTTTAATTATTATAATAAAATCTTAAATTCCATACCTAATGAAATTTATCAAAGCTAAAAATATCGAATAATTACAGCTTTAATGTGTGAAAGGTAAAAACTGTATACCTACCTACCTATAATTTAAAAATATGCTATTTAAAAAAATTACCTATTGGAAATTAACAAACCAACATTTTTTTAATAAAGGGCGGAAGTCATAAATATAGGTAGATTTCTCTCTCTCTATGGCGCGATATACAACAGGTATATCATCATAAACCTCCTAAGAGATTTTTGCGCCAAGCTTCTCTTCCAATTTGTGGTGTCTTCCAAATTGGTGGGACCTACAGTTTTTTGCCGACTCCGAACGGCATCTACAAAGGAGACGAATTTTTTCTGAGAAGCCTGTCATGGCAGAAATACACTCGGAGAGTTTGCCAAACCACTGCCGAGGGGCGACCCCGTTTTGAAAAACTTTTTTCCAATCACTTTTGATGTACCAGGGCTCGAACCATGGACCTTCGGTGTGGTAGGCCGGCAACACTACCTTCACACGAATATCGAATAAGCATTTTGTATCATTTAATTAAATTTTTGCATCAAAAATATATTCCTGTAAAATAGTTGCACTTTTTGGCAAACGAGCGTCAAAATCCACGACCATCGCATTAAAAGGAGTTGTTTATTCAACTCATTCTGTTTGTTTACCTTTTGGGTTTACTCAATTCCCACTCATAAAGTACAAACTTTAACTCAAATAATTTGGAAATTTGAAGGGCAAAGCACAAAGAGGATTCACTGAAACCCTAATAGAAAACATGGAGTAGCATCGAACATACGAGTAAAAGTTCTGCCGATTTTCAAAAGAGCGAACTGACGCCTCTTATTCATACATGCTCTTTGGTACGGGATACGTAAACGTACGTTACACACGTCGGTGGGTAATTGGACTATTAGTCTCACGATCTCAACATGCATACGTTGTACCAAATTCTTGTTAGGCACACAAACTACTACCACTTTAGTCATCGTGAGCGAGTTAGCGAAACCAAAATACTGCAATAATTTTCTATACTTGCGATTCTTTAAATTCCATAGCTCTCTGCAGCGAATGGTAACGAAATATCACGTATCACAGTGAAGATTTCACCTTTTTTGGCATGCGAAGCCTGAGTTGTGGTTAGCACAGGTAGAATAACAATTTGTTGCTGCGGGAATCAGCAGTGATAGATCAAAATATCAGGTATCAATAATGGTAGCCGCTATCGAGAGTAATGTACTCGCGCAAAATAGTGATTTAAGATTGCATCCACCGACTTGTGATATGCGTGATGTGTGGGCGACATGAAGCCGTCCGATTTACTACGCGAAATGAATGACAGCATGTTGAAATCGATTTGGGCGAACAAATTACCTCAGAACGTGCGCTCCATCATATCCATTAGCAAGGCGCCATTTGACAAAGTTGCTTTGTTGGCCGACAAAAGCATTGAGGTTAGCGACGGTCCACAAATTAGGCTTGGCAGATCCCGTGATTTTTGAAGAAAAGTGTGATTTGTGATTGTGACATCTCAGTCACAGCTCCTTTGATCCGTGAATGTGACTGCACTTTGAAAGAAGAAGAGCTTCTAACTGTGATTGTTCTTATCGTTTGTTTTGTTATACACCTTCGTTAGCAGTCTGAAATTTGTGTCACCAATTGGATGCAAATAGGTAAGTTTTAGTATATTTTTGTGTTATATTAAAACACTTACAGTGGCTCACAGCTTATTTCGTGTAAGCAATATTTTTGATAATACTGATATGAAATTAATATTTTTTGCTCTGAACTAAATAAACGAATGATGCAATTATATTGATAATTTAGTTTTAAATACAAAACAAGTAAACAAATTTACAAAAGTATTCAAATTCAATGTTTTATTAAACAAAAACCAAAAACACTCATAATTCATGGGTCACAGCTTATTTCGTGTGTTGATTTAGGATCATGTGATACATGCAAATAACGGATTCAGAAAACTATCGGTAAATCAAAGAGTAAACTATGAATACTTAAGAAGCAGTTTATGTTCTAAAAACAATGCAGATCAGTTGCAATTACGCGGTATATCAACATGGGTCCACGCACTTCAATTGAAAAACGCGAATTAGTTATTAAACATTTTCAAAGTGGAAAAACGCAAAAACAAATTGGTGAAATGGTTGATTTAAGTCCATCTACGGTACAATATATAATTCAGCGCTTTGTTCGAGAAAATCGCGTGCATAACAAGGGTCGAAAGGCTCCTAATAAAATTTTTAATGAAAAGGCTGAGAAGTGGATTTTAAGAAAAATTAAAAAAACACCAATGTTAAGTGCTCCAGCGGTGACCAAAGATGTTGAAATGTTTCTCGGCAAAAAATGTCATTTAGAAACTGTGCGCAGAATATTAAGGGATTCCAATTTTCATGGGCGAACAGCACGGAATAAGCCTTTTATAAATAAGAAAAATAAAATAGCCCGTTTAAAGTTCGCAAAAGACCATTTAAACAAGGACAATGCTTTTTGGAATACGGTTATTTTCGCCGATGAGAGCAAGTTTAATCTTTTTGCGTCAGATGGTAAAGCATACGTATGGCGGCAACCAAATACTGAGCTCCAAACAAAAAATTTACGCGCAACAGTAAAACATGGTGGCGGTCATGTAATGGTTTGGGGGTGTATGTCATCTGCAGGCGTTGGTCGATTGGAGTTTATAGACTCCACTATGAATAAAGAAGTGTACCTAGACTTACTGAAGCGAAATTTGCTTCAAAGTGCAGAAGACCTGGGTATACGTGACACTTTTCGCTTCTACCAGGATAACGACCCCAAACATAAATCTGGTCTTGTACAAACTTGGCTCATTTGGAATTGTCCACACCTCGTCCAAACACCTGCACAGTCACCACATTTGAACGTTATTGAAAATTTATGGCACATTCTGGAAATTAATATTAGAAAACACCACATTTCTAGCGTCCAAACTCTAAAAGCAGCTTTGAAGGAAGAGTGGGGTAAAATATCGCAAGATTATACAAAAAAATTGGTGGAATCAATGCAAAACCGCATGAAAGCTGTAATCGAGCAAAAAGGCTTTTCCACAAAATATTGAAATTTTATTTTTGTTTACTTTTTATAACTTTTTAGTAAGAATTTTTATACACACGAAATAAGCTGTGACCCATGAATTATGAGTGTTTTTGGTTTTTGTTTAATAAAACATTGAATTTGAATACTTTTGTAAATTTGTTTACTTGTTTTGTATTTAAAACTAAATTATCAATATAATTGCATCATTCGTTTATTTAGTTCAGAGCAAAAAATATTAATTTCATATCAGTATTATCAAAAATGTTGCTTACACGAAATAAGCTGTGAGCCACTGTATCTATCAGTTTTCCACTTTCACAGGTTTCTGCAAATGTAATATATATATTACGTACCGATTGGTACGTGCTACAACACATTTTGTACATGGACATTGCGGCGTAGATAATTCTACTAAAATGCGTTTAGAAATCACATTCTAAATTGCAAGATAGTTGGGAAACGATGACGATACGCCACTGTTAGATTTAATTTCATCCATAAAAGGTAAGCGGTACCTATTTCACATGGTTAAAGTCATTGTATAATAATTGCTGAGTTGGTGATGTACGCGATGTACTGGACTACTATAGGAAGTTCAATGATCCTAGAGAAAAGGGACAAAAATTTCGCTGTAAGAAATGGAAGGGAAGGTGCGTGAGGAACATACTAAAAGCCTTTGAATGTATTACGTACGAATATTTGGTAATTCTAACTGCTAATACCCGTCCAAAAATTTTGAGATGGGTAATTGTTTACGACAGCCGGCGAGTGCTAAAACGCGCCCAAAAATGTCGAGAGAGGTATCAAAAGACGCGTTTTGACCTCTGTAACAAGAATCCTAAAGCGGAAAACAAATATTTTGTTTCAGTGAAAGTTATTGCAAAGAACCATAAAATTACACAGCCCCGCTCCCGATACTTTTGTACGTGTATTAGCAGTTGCGTGCGGTCGTATAGAATTACCGAATATTTGAATAAATACCACTATATGCTGTATTTGTATCTTAAGAATGTGTGTATTGCTTTGTTGACAAAATGTTAAATAAAAACAAGCTAAGTTTTTGATAACACTTTAATGGTTTTTTTATTCAGACTTTAGTTCAATATATTGAAATTCAGGTACTAAATGTAGCACATTAAAAGAATTAAAAAGTATGATGTACATATATATACAGGTAATAAAAACAAAACACAAATATTCAGTCAATCAAATAAATAAAGAAGAATAAACTAAATAGGACATGTAAATTATTATGTATAATGGTGATTGCTATTTAAAAATATAAGCATTTCCGTCTTTCTATCGCTCAATCGTGAGCGACGATCGGTAACTATTTGGCCAGCTTTCGAAAAAACTCGTTCGCACGGTACGAAAGATGCGAGTGCACATAAATATATTCTGGCCAATTCACCTAGCTTAGGATATTTGTACTGGTTTTCACGCCACCATTGAAATGGATTAGTTGTTCTGGGAACGATCCCATCCTCTATATACCGCTGCATTTCAATAATGCTTTTTGCTTCAGCACTACCTTTCGGCTTGTTTTGGCTGGCGAATTGGTCGAATGAGCTCCAAATGGAAAGTGCACATACTGCAGACTCGTCGGTAAGCGGAGACAAGGGAACGGACTCTGCCCTGTATAGTTCAAGGAGATTACCTCCCACGATTCTTTTACAATTTTCTGCAGCTAATTCATCTGTCAATGCCAATAACTTAAACCTGGGATCCAAAAAAGTAGCTGCAGAAAATGTGTTACTTCTTTGGACATTGCCCAACCGTTCTCGAATGCCGCTTACGAAAATATCCGCAACTTTGCGCACAGGATGGGGCCACTCCTTTGCAACCAAATGTCTATAGACGTCCTGAAGGCCACTTGTAATTGGAATTACAAGAGATCCAGTGCAATATGTTTCGCCACTTATGGTTACTGTAGCGTCTTTGAAAGGCTGACATATAATGACCAGGTCCTTGACAATCTGACCTTCTTCGATGGACAAAGTTAATAAATGTTTGTTCAAAATTGCTAAGGTGCATTTAACAGCCTCTTCCAATGCAACGAAACGTTCCATCATTGCAAGTGTGGAATTCCACCTGGTCTCCACTTGCTGAACTAACTTTAACGGCTCTTTGCCACCGTTTCTTTGATAGTTTAGGAAGGATTCGTTAGCTGAAGAACTTTTTTTAAAATAGGTTACTATAGTCTTGATTTTGTCTATAATCTCAGCAACTTCCTTGATCCGTAATCCTTCTTTTACTACCAAGTTCATTGTATGAGCCATACATCCAAAATGCTTATAATTTAACTTTGTTGTAAGTGCACACTTTATGTTACTTGCATTATCGGAAACAGAAAGCAAAATTTTGCTTTCTATGTTCCACTCACATAAAATTTTATGTATCGCGTTAGCTAGGTTGTCAGCAGTATGGCTAATGCTAAGTTCGAAAGCCGACAAGAGTACGGACTTTAGCTCAAAATCTCGCGATACGAAATGTGCTGTCACAGCAATGTAGCTGGACACATTTCTGAATGTCCAACAGTCGGTTGTAATGCAGAATTGGTTACCACATTGCACTATTTCCTTCATTTTGTGTTTGCACTCTTCGTACAAAGCAGGAACCATGGTTTTGGAAATAGCATGTCTGCTTGGAAGCTCGTACAAAGGATTCAAAGACTTCACAAATTCTTTAAATCCTCTGTCATCCACTAGGCTGAAAGGCTGTAAGTCCACAGTGAATAATTGTAGAAGCTTGCTATTCAAACCCTGCTTTGAAATCGGGTGATAGTTGCTTATAATTTTTGATTGTTTCAAACGTTTTACTGCAGCACTGGATGTTGATGGTTGTTCAGGGTCACTTTCGGTTGGTTGAGGCTTGTCCTGCGAAAGTTATTGTATATGATATACATATATGCATCAATATAAAGTAATTTAAAAGGCTGGTAATTCTACACGACAGCACGTAACTGCTAATATACGCCCAAAACGACGCGTTTTGATCTCTGTATCAATAATCCGAGAGCGGAAATTAAATAATTTGTTTCGGTGGAAAGTTATTAGCAAAAAACCCGAAAATGGCCCAGGTCCGATCCCAAATAGGGGGCTCGATCCAAGGTATTTATGTGCAAAACGCCTTTCTGCGTAGGCGGTCTTCGCCCGGGCTTCAAAAAAATAACAATTAGCCGGTCCAACACCAACTTCGCGGTCCACAATATTTCTGCGCAGAACACATTTCTGCACTTTTCGGTACACCCTAATCTGTGAGTACAACAACCACATGAATTTAACAGAAAATTTTCAACTTTAATTGCAAATATGTCTGAACATACATAAAATATCGAATTTCCGCTTTCGGATTATTGATACGGGGGTTAAAACCCGTCGTTTGATACCTTTCCCGATATTTTTGGATGTACATTAGCAGTTACGTGCTGTCGTATAGAATTACCAAAAGGCTTAACCGTCTGTATATAAGCCTTTAAAACTAACCACTATCTCCTCCAGCTGTACAGTAGGATGTTTGCGAATCATATGTCGTTTTAAGTTGCTTGTCGACGTTTTGTACGACATTTTGCTTTTGCAAATATTGCATTTAGCAAAAGCGTTGTCCACCTTTTCAAAAAACTGCCAAAGGGAACTTCTGGTTTTGTCTAAAGGCATTATTATTTTAATATATTTATGTAAATTTAAACACTAAAAAACGCCACAGCCGAAACGATTATACGTATATATTCAAATCGAAACGAATTCACATCAATTTAAAAATAGGAACCATTCAAAATGCAACGCAAAAAACGTCATTCAAAAAAGCTCATATTCTAAGGGTTGCATGAAGCGCTGTTTTTTTAATCATTATGTATGGTGGAATTTTATATTCGCCATGATTCTTAAATTGCTACTGCGCCATCTATGATACTTTGTCGCATCACAGATAACAGATTCATACATGCACTGTGAGCTGTGATTGTGATTTTATGGAGTCGTGATTGGGAACGGGATCAGGGAGCGGGTGCTGTCACAGTCACGGCATTTTCTTTGAAGCTGTCACTCCGATTTACTGTGACATTCCAGTCGCTGTGACAAAATCACAGGTATGCGAATATTAGCCAACTCTACCACAAATACATGCGGTGTCATCACAAAGCGACGATGGCAAGTCGGACGTGTGCAGAAAAATGGCGGCATTAGCGAAAGAGACGGTCGGTATCTCGAAGGAGATCGAGTACACCTCACAAAGACGACACAATTTGCTGGTATCATAACACATTAGGCGTAAAAGCAACCTAATGCCGAGCACCCTGTTCACAGTCGTTAAACTTCTGAATACTTGGTAGACACTGGAGCAGAAGTTAGCGTAATACCTCCAACATCCGCGCATCGTAGAAATCCACACGAACACGTTTCTATACGCACTACAAGAAAAGGGAGCGGGGCAGGATTCTGGGCCCAACTACAACATGCCGCATTAAAACAAATTAAATGATATCGACGGCACAGCCCGAGAAATAGGTGGATCAGTAATCATTGCAGGCGACTTCAACTCAAGAGCCATCGAGTGTGGAATGCCAACGACGAACTCAAGAGGACGACGGGTTCTGCACATGGCTGCCAGCTGGGACTAACAGTCATTAACTCCGGAACATCAACAACTTTTAGGAGGCCAGGCTGCGAAGAAACAATACCAGATATCCGGGATCATCAAAAGTGGAAAGTCCTTAAAGATTTCACTGCCAGTGACCACCAATCTATATCCTTTGAAGTAGGCCCACAAGAAGCGCCTAAGGCGAAAACAAGGAAAAGCACCCGAAGATGGAAGGCATCGAAACTAAACAGTGAATCGCTTATTGTTGAAATAGATACGAGTGCGTCAAAGCTACCGTGCTCAGTCTTAAACAGGCCTGTAATAAAGCCATGCCAAAATTGTCAAAAAAGCGGCGTAAAGAGTCCGTTTACTGGGGTCAGAAGACATCGCTCAACAAAGGCACAACTGCTTACGCTTAAGGAGACTATATACAAGGGCTAGACGCACGGGGCAAACCACAGCCGAAGCTGAATCATATAAAAAAGAGAAGAAGCTTTTGAAAACAGCCATTATTCAGAGCAAGACGAAGAAATAGGAAGAGCTCCGGGAAGACGTTAACAGGAATCCATGGGGACTGGGCTACAGGATAGTACTGAAGAAGATTAGGGCCAGAATGCCGGCACCTGATTTAGATGCAAACGTAATGGATAACATTGCGAACAAACTTTTCCCTATTCATGAAGTCAGGGAAGTCAGTGAAGATCGGATCAACATGCCCGAAGAACCTCCAGCATTTACCACAGCAGAACTGCAAGCCGCATCCCGAAGCTTGAAGAACAGTAAGGCCCCAGGGCCGGACGCCGTTCCAGCAGAAGCCATCAAAGAAATAGTAAAAATGCGACCTGAAGCCCTACTGGATATGTACAGGGTGTTTTTTTTACAGGTTTGTTTTTCGAATAGAGATACAACTGGCATTTTGTGGTCAAATCTGGCAACTCTAATGTCATTTATGTTCAGTTTGGTTTGCCATTTCATCATGAACAGGTTGACAAAAGAACAACGCTTGCAAATCGTGCAAATTTATTTCGAAAATAATGGTTCAGTTCGCGAAGTTTACCGTGAGCTCCGTCCATTTTATGGTCGACATAATCGTCCATCAGAGCAATTAATTCGGTTAACCATGGATCGTTTTCGCACTACGTTTACTCTATGTGATAATACGCATCCGCAGAGACGTCGAACAGTGCGCACCGAAGAAACAATTGCCGCTGTAGAGCAAAGTGTTGAAGAGGACCCGAATGAATCGATTCGCCACCGTGCACAGCAATTGGAGCTTTGTCCATCAACTTTATGGAAGATTTTGCGCAAAGATCTTGGCTTGCGACCTTACAAGATCCAGCTTGTGCAAGAATTAAAGCCGCGAGACCATGCAATGCGTCGTGATTTTGGTGTATGGGCCGAAAATGAGATTGATTTCGATGATGATTTTCATCGCAAAATGTTGTTCAGTGATGAGGCTCATTTTTGGTTGAATGGCTACGTCAACAAGCAAAATTGCCGCATTTGGAGTGAAGAGAATCCACATGAGACCCTTCAAACGTCATTACATCCACAAAAACTGACTGTTTGGTGTGCTCTATGGGCTGGTGGAGTCATTGGGCCATACTTCTTCCGCAATAATGCTGGAGAGGCAGCTACCGTTAATGGAGACCGGTATAGAGCCATGATAACCGACTATTTTGTTCCCGAATTGGATGGCATGAATGTGGATGAGTTGTGGTTCCAACAAGACGGCGCTACATGCCACACAGCGCACGTCACAATCGATTTATTGAAGGAAACATTCGATGAGCGCATAATTTCGCGGAATGGACCTGTCAATTGGCCACCAACGTCGTGTGATTTGACACCATTGGATTATTTTCTTTGGGGATATGTGAAGTCGCTCGTCTACACCAACAAACCAGAAACGTTAGGGGAATTGGAAGCCAACATTCGTGGCGTTATTGCCGACATACGGCCCCATATGCTCGAAAAAGTTGTTGAAAATTGGACCTGTAGAATTGGCTTTATTCGAGCCAGCCGCGGCGGCCACATGCCCGAAATCATATTTAAACATTAATGGCATAAAATTATCCTTCCAATAAAGCCAAATTGATGGACCTTAAAACGATTTTCTTGTGTTTTTTTTCAATTCGAAGTTCTATACCCCTAAAAAAACACCCTTTATAATCCATGCCTCAGGGAAGGATTATTCCCAGAAATATGGAAGAAGCAGCTATTACTACTAATAGGCAAGGGCAAAGAAGACCCAAATTCGCTATCTGCGTACCGGCCATTATGCATGCTCGATACAGCTGGAAACTTTTTAAAAGGCTAGTAAAGCCACGTATTGCAGCCGCCGTAGAACAAGCATAAGGAAAAAGCACTTTAGGTGCAATTGAGGACGTTGTTACTAGTGTTGAGGCAGCCCAGTCAAGTAATAACAAATCTAGACGAGTTGTGCTCCTCGCAACCTTAGACGTAAAAAACGCTTTCAACAGCGTGAGATGGGCAGACATGCTGACTGCCTTAGAGCAACGGTGAATCCCATGTTACCTGCAGCAAGTTATCAGAAGCTATTTAAGAGACCGCAGCCTTATGTACACAACTTCAAAGGGCCGGCGATGCATCAACGTTACATGCGGAGCAGCAAAAGATGTAATTCTTGGTCCTGACAAGAGCTATCTTTAACCTAGAAGCTCAATCAGGTTATAATACGCACAAAGGAGTGGCTCGACCTGCGTGACCTCCAACTGGCGGCAGAAAAACGGAGCTGATACTCTTAACAAAAAAGGACATACCGTTAGAGGTTGGTTTTGAAACCCTCTCCGGAACTATAACACCAAAGAAAGTAGTTAACTATTTTGGCGTAAGATTCCCGACTAACATATTGGGCACAAATTCATCATGCGACAGAAAAGGCATGCAAGTAGGTATCGTTACTAAGCAGGCTAATGGCAAACATCGGAGGACCTATGGAAAGGAAGCGGAAGCTACTGATGGTCACTACCCTGTCCACTCTAATATATGGCTCCGAGGTATGGGTAGACGCACTTGAGATAAAGAACCGCTGTAAACTCCTAACATCTGTACAACGAACAACAGCTTTGAGAGTAGCCTCCGCTTATCGAACCGTATCAGGACCAGCCGTTCAGGTGATAACCGGAGCGATCACCATAGAAATATTTGCGCTGCAAAGAAGAAAACTATGGGAAGCTAAAAATCACACGGATGAGGAGCTCATAAGAGTCCCTCACCAAGAACTCTGCTAAGGGAACGTTAAGACTTTGGCAAGAGCGCTGACAAAGTGAACACCGAGAAAGATGGACAGCAAGACTTATTACTGACGTTAAGGTATGGAGCACTAGAAATTTTGGCGGGGTTAACTACCACGTTACCCAAATGCTCTCTGGGCATGGGTATTTTAAAAAGTACTTATATAGAATGGGAAAAGTCGAAGTGTACATACAACAAAGGCTAACTCTTTTTCCGTTTATTTAGTCACATATTTAACACGAAAAACTTAACAAGTTTTAGCAGGGATGGATTTAAACTAGTTCGTTTTCGCTCATGCGTTTATCGAGTACGATAAGAAAGGTCCTGCTAGCCTGCAAAAAGTTACTTTGTTCCACAAAACCGAATTATCGCAACATTTCTTTATATTTTATTACAACTGTAATATATAGTATGAAAATTATGCATGTATGTATGTAATATCGCGATCGCGTGAATACCTATCAATGATTATACAATCCGCAAGTCTTTATTTCTAAGTATATGCGTTATTTTTTTTTATTAAGTTAGCGTCACAATCGATTAGTTGAAGTGGTTTGCTTCTTTACTAACGGTACTTTTTATTACTCGCCATTTAGTTACATAAGTATCAAAAAAGTGAAAATTTTTGATAAAAAAATCAAGCGATACGGTTCATTTTATTACTCGCCATTTAGTTACATTAGTATCAAAAAAATTCAATTTTTTCTTTTTCAAATAAATTACCATAATATCAGAAATACTTGCCAATAAGTTACATTATTAATTAATTTAATGTCTATCAGATCAGAAACATTTGCCAATAAGTTGCATTGATAAAAAAAAAACGTTGCCTGACTCTCTTTTTATAATGAATGTACATTAAATCAGAAAAAACCTGCCAATATGTTGTATTAATTTAAAAAATATTAATTCCAAATTCGCTTGTGGCGCTTTTCCACCGAAAATACCTCTGGTCATGTATACCTTCTGATAGCCCTTTTTCAGTCCTCAACTTTAGTTATTGAAAAAAATGTATATTCCTTTACTCGCTGATGATTCAACTAGTAGCAAACCGTCATTGTTGTTTACAAGTGATTCGGCCAAAATGTGCAACTACAGAATATGGCAGTGTGGAGACTTATCACACTGCTGCTACGTCTGGCAGCACAACTTCGGAATGGGACTTTAGCAGTTCCTTTTTACATTGACATTCTTATATTTTTCCTTGCCTTTGCAACTTTAAAATTTTAAAATTCTTCCCTAGTTTAAGTCAGAATTTACTAGACACGTGACAAGCAAGAACAAGTTTTTGGTAATTCTATACGACAGCACGTAACTGCTAATATACGTCCAAAAATCTCGGGAAAGGTATCATACGACGCGTTTTGACCTCTGTATCAATAATCCGAAAGCGGAAATTAAATAATTTGTTTCAGTTGAAAGTTATTAGCAAAAAACCCAAAAATGGCCTAGGTCCGATCCCAAATAGGGGGCTTGATCCAAAGTATTTATGTGCATAACACTTATCTGCGTAGGCGGCCTTCGGCCGCGCTTCAAAAAAATAAACCTTAGCCGGTCCAACACCGGCTACGCGGTCCACAATATTTCTGCGCAGAACACATTTCTGCACTTATAAGTACACCCTAATCTGTGATTACAACAACCACATGAAAATGGCAGAAAATTTTCAACTTTGATTGCAAATATCTCTGAACAGATATAAAATATCGAATTTCCGCTTTCGGATTATTGATACGGAGGTTAAAACCTGTCGTTTGACACATTTCCCTAGATTTTTGGACGTATATTAGGAGTTACGTGCTGTCGTATAGAATTACCAAGTTTTTTTCTGATGACTGTAACTTTTTATTAAAATTGAATAAAGATTTTATCGTTATTTATTAAACAAAATTAATATGTGGATATTAATCCGCCACATAAATTGGTGACCCCTACAACTATTGGACAAAATTTTTTTACTAAAAGCAAGCGAACTGCTGTGTATTTCAGCAAAATTCAGACAAGCCAACCCAATTTAGCTGAAAACATTCTTCGAGGTCGTAGCAACCGCACCGCCAGCAACCACTCACATCGACAGGGTCGAAAGGTTGGAGCAACCACGTACAACTATGGTTGGCTGCATTTGAGGCGCAATTTAAAATACGACGAATCTCATCAGACGTCACTAAATACCAAGGAGTCGTCGCTCGTTTGGATCAAGAGACACTCATCATCGTAGACCACGTCATCTTTAACCCTCCCGAAACTGATAAGTATGCTACAATCAAACAGGTTCTGGTAAACCACTTTACAATTTCCCAGAAACAACTTTTCAAGGAGCTTTTACCGGGGGTAGAGCTAGGTGACCGACGCTCATCAGAGGTCAAAAGATTGGGTGGCAGCCAACTCGACTCAACATTTATTCGGAATATCTGGCTAGATCGAATCCCAAAGTATGCACAGATAGCACTAACCGCTTCAGGGAAACTTGACAACGACATACTCGCATTGCTAGCTAACAAATTAGTGGAAAATCAGTGCGACTCTGAAAACAGACACGGAATGCCTGTAGACGCCAATGCAGAAACGCCTCCACGAGTTAGCTAAGCAAGTTAATAATTTATCGAACAAACTGACTCATATAATTTCGAAAAATGAACGTCCAACTAGTCAAACAACCACCTCCAGCAGAACAGCATTTTCGAGTATCGCA
Organism: Merzomyia westermanni; assembly: GCA_949987695.1. Taxonomy (NCBI): domain Eukaryota; kingdom Metazoa; phylum Arthropoda; class Insecta; order Diptera; family Tephritidae; genus Merzomyia; species Merzomyia westermanni. The sequence continues at coordinate 80,975,773 of OX465288.1, forward strand.
AGCCCCACAATATGCTACTACCATCGCAGATTTGGAGCACGAGCCAACAAGTGCACCCAACCATGCTCCTGGACTACCAATCAGGGAAAATCCAACTCTCCCCAGTAGACTCGGCGACGTCTAGTGGAAAAATCATCCTTCGCCGACTGTTCGTCTACGATCGAGTGACCGGAACGAAGTAGATCGTCGACTCTTGGGCGGATATTTCTATAACACCACCACCCCGCAACAAGCTAACACCAACGCAATTCCTATTACATGCCGCAAATGACAGCAAAATTTAAACTTATGGTGAAAAAGCTTTAATTTTGAACATTAGCCTCCCCCGCCCAATCCTCTGGATACTTTGCGATCCTTATGTAACTAAAGCCCTCGTCACTACATTAGTCAGACCGATGCTTGAATACGGTTCTATAATTTGGAAGATCGCCTTGAATCAGTTCAAAAACAATTTTTACTATTTTCCTTAAGAGATTTTCATTGGGATCCCTTGTACAATCTGCCACCCTATACGAATCGTTTAAAACTCATTAATCTGCACACACTTTCTAGTCGGAGGGAAATGCTTGGAATTATTTTTATGATTAAATTGCTAAATGGTTCACTATCCAGCCCATTTCTTCTAAGTGAAGTGAACTTCAATGTACCGTCTCGTCCTTCAGGGCATTTTAAACCTCTAGTCTTAAAACAGTGCCGAACCAATTTTCAGTTAAATGAGCCTTTTCGCTGTTTGTGTCAAGATTATAACTCTCTTTCTGGTAGACTTGATATTTCAGACTCGCTTTTCAGCATAAAAAAATCAATTCTTTCTATCCTAAATTCATAGCTACTAATTGTTTCTTATTCTTTGACTTCTATATTAACTTCTAACAATAATTTTATTCTGTTAAATAGTTATTTCTTAATGTATAATCTATCTTATATCTACTTTACTTAGCTGATGAGGTTTTCTCTGTAGCTGAGCAGTTTTAGATCTCGACGATTAACAAACCAAAGCCTTTCAACGACTCGGCACGAACGAATAATCCGCGCGTTATGCGGATGCGCCCCTCGTGCCGGTCGGGCGGGATATGGTGGGTAATCCGTTGGAAATTATTATTATTATTAAACGTAGCATACCCAATCACAGGTGCCAACATAATACATCAGTATCGAGTTGTTGTGGATCTCAAAAGGGGATATATTTCAGATACACACTCCGGTTCCAGCATCCATAACAGCTTCCGTCACATCCATAACAGCTCTCACCGAGAACACCGAACGTTTGGGTAATCCCTCAAATCATAGGGCATCCAAACATTCAGTACAACAATACATCCCAACTAGCAGACCACCATGCGTCCAGAGAGTGCGACAACATTGCCCGGAACGGTTACGGTTAGTTAAAGATCAGTTTCAACTTATGGTCGACCTGGGACATGGCAGACCCTCCAAGAGCCCATGGGCCAGCCCATTACATATGGCCAAGAAGAAAAACGGGGGAAGAAATCCCCAAAACAGCAGTCATAACCCCGTTCAGCCTTTATGAATTTATCAGCATGCCGTTGGGGCTCCGTAACGCAGCCCAGTCGTCTCAACGTTTCATCAACGAAGTTCTCATCGGTCTCGATTTCGTCTACGCATACAGCGACGACCTCCTTATAGCTTCAAACAACAACGCGAACAACACCTCCGCTTGGTGTTTCAACGACTTAGCGAATATGCATCGAGCTGGACAAGTGTGCCCTAGGCATCTCAGCCGTAGATTTTTTGGGTAATAGAATCACAGTGCAAGGCTCAGCATCTCTTCCCGACCGAGTTCAAGCTCTGCGAGATTTTCCTAAGCCTAAGGCCATAGTTGAACTCAGGCGATTTATAGGAGCCGTAAACTTCTACGGACTGCATCTGAAGCAAGCGGCCATAGCAAAGGCACCACTCAACGACTTCCTGAAGGATTCGAAGAAAAATGATTAAAAAAAACACCCGTTCCATGGACAGACGAGCGTGTTTGATACAACCAAGGAGGAACTCGCTTTCGCAACCATTCTCGCACATCCTGTACCAGGTGCTGAGCTGCGTATTACATGCGATGCATCCTCGCTCGGCTTTGGGAGCCGTATTAGAGCAGTGCCAAAACAGCGTGGCCAACCTTTGGGGTTCTTTTCCAAAAAACTTTCGTTGGCACAAAAGAACTACAGCACTTTCGACGGAGAATTAACGGTGTATGAAGCTGTAAAAAACTTCCGACATTGGGTCGAGAATTCACAATCCGTACAGATCAGAAGCCCCTCGTTTTCGCCTTCCGTCAGCAATCGGATAACTCATCACCCCGCCAAATCAAGCAGCTTGGATTCATAAGCCAATTCACCACTAATATCGAGTACATCACCGGATCCGACAATAACGTAGCCGATTCGTTGTATCGACCATAACGAAGTGTTAAATGCCCAGTCGTCGGATGCAGAACTCCAAACTCGATATCGAACAATAATAGTTCCTTGAAGCTTCAAACGCTCAACTATGGTACCAATCTTCGACCGTTCACACCCTCGCCACTACGCCGCAAAGTATTCGACAGCATTCACAACCCCGCACACCCCAGCGGCCGTACCACCGTCAAAATGGTGGCACAAAGGTACGTGTGGCCATCCATCCAGGACATTACTCGATCGGAGCGCGAATGCATTCCATGCCAACGATCGAAGATCATACAACTCCAGCTGCATTTCCCCTCCCGGATGGAAGGTTCGATCAATACACTTGGATCTGGCCGGACCTTTGCCAGAGTCACAGGGTTTCAATTATTGCATGAAATTTGCAAGTTACTGACAACCGACCAAGGCACCCAGTTCGGAAGTGCACTTTTTACGTTCCTCTCGCGTTTAGTTGGTGGTAAAGGCATTCGAACGAAGGCATACCGTACCGAAGCAAACGGACTCGTGGAAAGATGGCATCGAGCACTAAATGCAGCAATCATGTGCCGTGAAGTGCCTCAAGGGGCACAAGTTCTACCTTCGGTTTTACTTGGGCTGGGAACTTGCTACAAAGAAGACTTAGAAGCCTGAACGGCAGAGTACCTCTACCGAACAACTTTACGAATTTACGAAAACTAATTTTTTTTCCAGTGAAAAGTTATTGGCAAAAAACCAAAAAATTACCCGGGGCTGAACCCAAAGGGGGACCTGATCCATGTTAACACCTTTCTGCGTAGGCGACCTTCGGTCGCGCTTCAAACAATAACCCTTAGCCGGTCCAACACAGACTACGCGATCCACAGTATTTCTGCGCAGAACACACTTTTGCACTTCTTGGAACACCCTATATGTGTCTGCAACAACCACATGAAAACTACAGATAATTTTCAACTTTAATTTCAAACTTCTCTTGAAATAAATAAAATATCGAATTTTCGACTTAGGATTATTGTTACCTAGGCCAAAACGCGTCTTTTGCTACCTCTCCCGAGATATGCCAAAAATTGCCCTAAATCAGTGCAAAACGGGTAATGACGTGCAACTCGATTGTTGATCTACGGATATGATGCCTCTCACCTCTCATTACCCATCTTATCCTTCCTCACGGAAGGAGGGGTGACACGACCTAGAAGGTTTCACTGGTCATAAATCGCTACCACGGCAGTCGGGCAGTACCGCAAGGGAGTACCGGAGCATACAGGCCTCAACTCCGGCCAAGGACTGTTAATTCGACAACACTCCCCAAATCCTTCGGGGAGTGTTTTTGTAGTTACCACAACAACAATAGTGCAAAACGGGGGGACCTAATCCATGGTATTTATGTGAAAAACACATTTCCGAGTTAGCAGCCTTTGGCCAATATAAAAAAATGTGTACTTTGCGAGGAAGGATATCGAAAACTTTTTATTTTTTCCAGTTATTTTTTTTCTCTGTTTTATTACAAAACAAATACGCTTTCCTCCAATAAAATTTATGGACTAGTACAAAAGTTATAAGCATTCAAATAAATATAGCCATATAATACTTAAGTACCCTACAAATATTAGCATATGTACATATGAGACGATAACAATGTATGTAAGTTTTGTCTTAACACCATGATCTTGTTTTATGCTTGAAAAAGTTATTTGTTTTGTTTTGACGCTTATTTAGATTGGGACCGGTGCCTTGAGAAACCAACAATAGTCACCCATCATTGCGACATCCCAGAATCCTTGATACCGACTTTCAATTAACTTCATTTGCTGATGAAACCATTCGCCAGCTTGTCACTTTCATCACCAAGATTTTGCGGAAAAAAATTCAAATGAGAGTGCAGAAAATGAATTTTAAACAAATTTACTCCTGAATAAATAAGTCAATTAGATAAATAAGTGACACATTTGTGTATAATTTTCTTTTTCCACTTCTCTGATACAGAATGAGACTTCTGAAATCTCTGGAAAGATGGTGGTTAAATGACGGAAGGCTTCGCCTTCTTTGTCTAAAGCCTTAACAAAGTTTTTGATAAGGCCGAGCTTGATGTGGAGCGGGTGTAAAATAATTGTTTCTTTCTTTATAAGAGGGGAGTATTTTATGTTATCCACACCAACTTTAAATTCGATTCGGTCTGGGAAATCCTTTATGATGTAGTGGTCTTGATGAGCTCAGCTACCCCATTTGCAGATAAAGCCACAGTATTTTGTGTACCCACTTTGTAGACCGCATAGCATTCCAACGACTTTAAGATCGGCACATACTTTCCAATCATGCTCTTCATATTTGATAAGTTGAGTAATTTTTGCATTATCTCGGGATAGACGGCTTTTGGTTGCGAATATGTAATAATACGGCTTTTAAACTTAATTTATTGCCGTCTATGAACAATCGCCACTCTTTGGAATCATATGGTTCACCAAACTGTTGGAATAAGCCAGTAATGTCTTTGCAGTAACAAACACTGTCCTCCTTCGTATAGAAATTGGAAAATGGTTCGTGACGAGTTCTATAATATGTTACCTTAGCATCGGATGAAAAGAATGGAAATTGTTGCATACGAGAGGCTTGTAGCTCGGCCTTTACCTTGGACAATTCCAAATCTCTTAACCAATCATTGAGTTGTGCTTGTGACAAAGCGTTTCTTTTATTTCCGAGTGAAGTTCAGTACAACTTGATGCCGCATAATCAGATGCTGCTGTTGACAAAGAAACCGGACCCGAAACTAAAGTTGAATGTGGCAATGGCAACTGCCGTTGAATTTGGTACTGGCAATAACGCTGGCATGCGTCACCTTTCTTGACTTTCCAACCCAAATACTTCTGCAGTACAAAATTTAGCAGTCCGTCGAATGGCAAGTTGGTTCCCTCCACTTCATTGTTGCACTAAATTTCATATGTTGCCTAAGTAGATAGTTTCAGAAATTAGTCAGATATGCATTAAAAAGTAGCAAATTCTGAAATTTTACTACACACCTTTTTGTTCCGAATGAATCAATTCGATTCGACATGTGGTGCACACAGTATTCGATGTCCATGATTTTCCAGTGTTTTTAGGCTGAATGCCAAAATACTTATAGTATGTAACTTTCAAAGGATTTGAAAACACACGTCGCATCCTTTTAACAATATATTGACCGCAGATGAAACAGAACATATCTGCTTCATTTTTACACTCAAATTCTCTCGCCCTTTTATTCATATTATTTTTTAAGTAAATGGCGGGTTATAAAATGCACTTATAGACTGAACAGTATCCGGTGAGCCTTGCAGATATTATGAAGGAACAATTCGCATTTACTCCTATTTATACTCAGAGCAAGTAAAAATCGAAACCTACCTAGACAAAAAGGTTCCTTAGTTATACAAATGTAACTGGGTTTGAAATTTTAAAGCTTACCTACTTGAGAAAACGGCATTAACAGTTTTTTGTATCTAATAACCCATCGACAATCTACCTTAGTTAGTAATATATGAATACTAATAAATATGTACGTGTAGGGTACTTCAGTATTATTGGCTATATTTATTTGAATGCTATATCTCTCTATGGCGCGATATACAACAGGTATATCATCATAAACCTCCTAAGAGATTTTTGCGCCAAGCTTCTCTTCCAATTTGTGGTGTGCCGATTTGAATTTTCCCTACAAATTGGTGGGACCTACAGTTTTTTGCCGACTCCGAACGGCATCTACAAAGGAGACGAATTTTTGCTGAGAAGCCTGTCATGGCAGATATACACTCGGAGAGTTTGCCAAACCACTGCCGAGGGGCGACCCCGTTTTAAAAAACTTTTTTTTTTTTCCAAATCACTTTTGATGTTACCTGTACCAGGGCTCGAACCATGGACCTTCGGTGTGGTAGGCCGGCAACACTACCTTCACACCACGGCGGCCGCCATTTGAATGCTTATAACTTTTGTATTATTCCATAGATTTTATTGGATGAAAGCTTATTTTTTTTTTGAATGCTTATAACTTTTGTATTATTCCATAGATTTTATTGGATGAAAGCTAATTTTTTTTTTTTGTAATAAAACAGAGATTACAGAAAAAAAAATATCTGGAAAAAAATAAAAAGTTTTCGATATCCTTCCTCCCAAAGTACACATTTTTTTTTTATTATTACAAAAAAAGCTACAAATACGTATTGATCGTTCATTATCTTCGAACCTACAGGGCCTAGCGAAAAGTTGGTATGAATTGTTTATAGCAAATTTTATTAGCTATTTTTCAAACCGTTTTGGAATTGCTCAAACTTGTTCTTGAGATATACATGATTAAGTGTAGCACTAGAGGCAGAGAAAGAGGGGACTGGCGATCGGCGATGCTCATATCTGGGCTTTTCCGGAGGGGATAGGAGTGTTGAGCGGGCGTGCGAGATGGAAACGCTGGTGAGCGTGAGCGACAGTCAATATATTAAACTCTTCGCCAATGTTATAAATCAGAGTTAATATTTATTAACAGATTTATATATTTAAGAAAAATTCTTTATTCAGTTCAATTTGCAAATACAAAGTCAAGTCTTCTTTTCAAGAGAGAAAATAATTGACATCAATTACAAAGCTAATCAGACAATTACATTTACTTCAAAGTAGATTTACTCCAAAGTTTTAAACACTTCAGTTATTCATTCACAACATTCCCCCCATTTTAAAATCGAACGTAGTCATCAAATTTCTTAGTATGTCGTCTATTTTCCTGAACTGGATAACGGTTTTGACCTTGAGCTGATTCATATCCTTGACTGTCTTCTTCATCATTCATGTTCGACGCTTCTCTATCATCTTCCAAATTTGTCATTGCTCCAGATTGATTAATCTCTTGATCTTCTGGTAAGGGAATAATGATAGACTCAACTTCACTTTTCTCTCTATGTATATCTTTCATCAACAAGTTATCAAAATCTGGCACTTCAAATAGCTCAACCATTTCGTTTTTAGAGTAGCAGCGCTTAAGCTGATTGGCATGAGCTCTAACAATACGATTACCATAAAGTGTGATAACATCCACAATATAATTAACAGATCCATTTCTGCTTTTAACTTTACCTGGAACCCATTTCCATTCTTTAGACTTCTCTCTCTATGGCGCCGTATACAACAGGTATATCATCATAAGCCTCCTAAGAGATTTTGCGCCAAGCTTCTCTTCCAATTTGTGGTGTGCCGATTTGAATTTTTCCCTACAAATTGGTGGGACCTACAGTTTTTTGCGAACTCCGAACGGCATCTACAAAGGAGACGAATTTTTGCTGAGAAGCCTGCCATGGCAGAAATACACTCGGAGAGTTTGCCAAACCACTGCCGAGGGGCGACCCCGTTTTGAAAAACTTTTTCAAATCACTTTTGATGTTACCTGTACCAGGGCACGAACCATGGACCTTCGGTGTGGTAGGCCGGCAACACTACCTTCACACCACGGCGGCCGCCAATTCTTTAGACTTAGTTGATAGTAAACTTCATCAACCACAAATTCCTTCCACTTTGCTGCATGATGGTTACTAAATTGATCTGCCATTTTCGTGGTGCAAATCTTATTTGAATTATTTGGCTTAAGAAGATCGAATTTTGCTCGCGTTGTGCGGCCTGTCATTAATTCAAACGGCGACTTCATCCCAAGATTATAAGATGTATATCGATACGCAAACAAAAATTCACGTAACTTCTCGTCGAGATTTCCTTATGTTTTTGAATCCCTCTCTTGAACAAATCTACAAATCGTTCAACTGGGCTGTTCCACTGAGGACGGTAATACGAGGTAGTTAAATGTTTTATACCTTTTACTTTACAGAAGTCTTCAAACCTTCGAGAAACAAACTGAGGTCCATTATCGGTAACACAAATTTCACATAAACCTTGATGTAATTTTGGTTTTGATAATCTCCGGCCACTTACTAAAAGCATCAACAAATATCAAGAAATAAAAATTGTCAACTGGACCAGCATAATCAAATGAACTCGAATCCATGGTGCAGTTGGCATAGGCCATGGCTGCAGAGTACAGTTTACTGGTGATTTATCTGCCTTAGCACAAGAATCACATAATTTTACCATTTCTTCAATATCTTTAGACATTTTTGGCCAAAAAACCTTATCGGCAGCCAAAAGCTTCATACGACACACACCTGGATGGCCCTTGTGTAGACTTTCAATAATTATCCCCCCTTGTTTGTAAGGAATAATTAGTTGTTATCCTCTGAACAAACAACCTTGCACTGCCTTCGATTCCTTACGATATGGAAAATAAGCAGCTACATCAATATCCTTTATTTGCTTACATAGTTTTGGCCGATTATCTTGTCGTACTAAGTCCCCTACTTTTTCAAGTGTCTGACAAAGAAGCGTCGGTCTGCTATATAGAAGTGAGATCGTTTCAAACCAAATATTAAAGCACGGGATTCTTTTTCTATTTGAGAATAATTATTCTCAGTCATTAAATGTTGCAGCAAAATTTATTATAGGATGTAAAGATTTATCTTTAAAACGATGCATTAATGCAACTCCCATGCCATCTTTTGAGGCGTCAGTTGTCAGTAAAATATCCGTTCTCGAGTCAAAATGTGTAAGGACTAAATCAGACCATAACACTTTTTTTAACTGATCAAATGCTTCTTGATGAATGCTATGCCATTCAAATTTTACTTCTCGCTTTAACAAATCGTCCAACGGACCTCTCAACTCCTTCATTGACTTGATACACTTACCGTAGTAGTTTACTGAACCGAGGAAGGATCGTAACTGACCTACATGTTTGGGCTGAGGAATCGATTGAACTTCCCAAACTTTCGTAGGATTTGGCCTAATGCATTTTTCACTGACCACAGAAATAAATGTGACCACAGAAATTAACAGACGACTTACCAAAACAGTTAGCAACAAAAGAGAGTTTTTATCAGACCCAGCCCATCCGAAACTCTACATACATCAACAAGCATACCAACTTAAATGAAGTAAATTCGACATTTCGGGTATTCCTCTAAAGCCTCATTTAGGGGGAAGTATTGTGGGACTTAGCACATTGACATTTAGTAGTGTTATGGCGGAAGTGGTTCATGCATATGGTAAAGAAGAATAGAACTAGGAGTTTAGATGACATCAAAACCAGCGTATTGTTAGCTTAATAGCTAGCAATGCGTGCCAAAATTTCTCTGATGAAGGAGCTTAGCAGATTCCAAAATAGATCTATAAGAAAAACTATGGCGGTTGTCTCTAAACATTTTTCCTACTCTATTCAATTAAAAAACGTTTAATAATTAATAAAAACGATTATTAAAAAATAAGAACAATAATAATTTTCATAAAAATTCAAAAAAGTGAAAGTTTATTATTCTTGGCCTTGAGCTCGTTTTATGAATACTTGAAAATGTAGTTACTGCCTGTATAACAAAAATTGTTGGTATACAAATGCAATAACAAAACCGAGAGCATGCGGTAAGGCAGTCAAATGGCGGAAGTGGTTCATGCTTACGGTAAAGAAGAATAGAACTAGGAGTTTAGATGACATCAAAACCAGCGAATTGTTAGCTTAATGGCTAGCAATGCGTGCCAAAATTTCTCTGATGAAGAAGCTTAGCAGCTTCCGAAATGGATCTATAAGAAAAGCTATGGCGGTTGTCTCTAAACATTTTTCCTACTCTATTCAATTAAAAAACGTTTAATAATTAATTAAAAATGATTACTAAAAAATAAAAACAACAATAATTTTCATAAAAATTCAAAAAAGTGAAAATTTATTATTCCTGGCCTTGAGCTCGTTTCATGAATACTTTTTATTAAAATTTAATAAAGATTTTTTCGTTATTTGTTAAACAAAATTAATGTGGATATTAATTAAATGTAAAATATATAAAATAAGCAGTATTGTATGTTTTCTTATGTAAAATTTGCGTCTTTAAATGCCAACTTCTCATAAAATATAACCAGCCGCTAATTTCGGTCTTTAATTTTGGGATTCGTGGGACCCCATCCCCCCTAAACAAAAAAAATTCGTAGGCGTAGCTTACCCTCCCCATTTTTGGAATTGTGGTGATAATTTATTAATTGTAAAGCTGTGATATCTCAAATGCCCTATCAAAATCGGATGTTTTTTTTTAGTTAGAACTTGAAGCCTCAACGATACAAGCTTTGTAAAATTCCCGCTTCCTTCTGGGATCTTTGGGAACTGTAAAAGGAGGGTAATACTTTCCATCCAACATCAACTGCCAAAACACGTTCAAAAATTTCGAGAGAGGTAAAAAGACGAGTTTTGTTTGACCTCGGTATCAATAATCCCGAAGCGGAAAATAAATTTTCTTTCAGTGAAAAGTTATTGGCAAAAAACCAAAAAATTACCCATGGCTGAACCCATGTTAACACCTTTCTGCGTAGGTGACCTTCGGCCGCGCTTCAAAAAAATAACCCTTAGCCGGTCCAACACCGACTACGCGATCTACAGTATTTCTTCGCAGTACACATTTTTGCACTTTTCGAAACACCCTAGATCTGTGTCTACAACAACCACATGAAAACGACAGATAATATTCAACTTACTCCCGACATTTTTGGACGTGTTTTAGCAGTTGACGTTGGATGGAAAGATATACCCAAAATTGCACTAAATCAGTGCAGAACGGGGGTCTTATCCATGGTATTTATGTGAAGAAGACGTTTCAGAGTTAGCGGCCTTCGGCCGTGACCTACAAAAAAAAGTACGTTTCCTTTGGGTGCCAACTGTTAAAACACTACCAAAAATACCGGGAGGTATCAGAACACGCGTTTTGACCTCCGTAACAATAATCCGAAATCGGAAATAACATTTTATATTTCTGTCCCGAGATAGTTGCAATAAAATTTGAAAATTTTCTGTCATTTTCATGTGATTGTTCTAGACACAGATATAGGGTGTACCGAAAAGTGCAGAAGTGTGTTCTGCGCAGAAATGCTGTAGCCGGTTTTGGAGCTTCACTTTTTGGGAGCACGGCCAAATATCCTTACATCCCAACCAAATTAGAAAAAGAGACTACTTTTGGTTGGGGATAAATTATTGGACCTTAGGGATATTTCATTCATCATTCCCACAGCAGCCGGTTCTATCGCACCGGAATGACCCGGGTTTTTTCACCCGGCCAAGGGCTGTTATTTCGGTGTAACCCTGTCCAATCTGGGGCAGGGCGAAGCACTGTTAACAACAACAACAACAACAACAGGGATATTTCTTGCTGTCTCTAAAATAGTTTTATCGTTAAACTTATAAATGTACGAAGCTAATTAATGCAATTAATGTTCGAACTGAATAATAATAATTAAAGTGAAACAATCGAGCAAAATTATAATACTGTATAACGGTGAATAACATATATGTATAACGGATCTGAATTAACAAATAGAACTTTTAACGATTGCGAAAGCTGAATTCACATCAACATTGGAATATAACCTGGCATAAGAGATCCCTACTAGACGGACCTAACCACACTCACTAATACATGCAAGCGAAAATTGTAAATTACTAACACACACAAAGCCTTTTTTTTCTTTATGTATCTCCTCCTTTGGTATTGTGAGCGAAATGTTAGTGCGTCGTTTAAAAATGTATAAAATATTTAATAATAAGGAGTTTTGTAGAGAAATTGCAGCTAATACACCTAGATAAGGCCAGTATATAGTGCTAATTATTGTTATTAAACAAGTCCTGAATTATATATTTATGCACCAAAAATTTCATATTTTCAGTTGGACGAGCAAAGGAGTTTTCAACTTGCGGCAAATGGAGTGAAATTATATTTTGTAAATGTTTAGTGGTATAAATATGTATTTTTATAGATCTAATTGACTGTTGTGAACGTGAAAGTTGTGTAATTTTAAATCATATTAAAACATTAAAAACCAAATCTAATAATAAACCCAATTGTATTTTTATTGTTAGCTATATATGAAGTTTCGATCATTCATAACCATTCGGCCTGGCCCATGTTTGCCGTACTTATAACCATTAGCGATGCCGTGCGTTTGCATTATACCTGACTGTTAGCGCTAACCCAACTTTTCATTATGGATAATGAGAGTGAAGAGAGCAGACAGATGTGGTTTTACATGCGCAAGAAAGGGATGCCGTATACTGTACGTGTGCACACGGACAGCAAACACATGGTTAGAATTGGCACACTGCTCTTCAGAAACTAATTGCGAAAAACAAGCAAAAATAACGCAAACGCAAGTCAGGCCGAGAGGTTATCTGACCAACCATTTAACTGGTACTTGTCTAGTAGGGATGCTTATCCCAGGAGAGGTGCCAAACGACGCTCTTTGACTTCAGTATCAACAATCCGTAAGCGGATTTTCGATATCTGCAATTAAAGTTGTGTGTTGCAAAAATACTGGGAATCGCGAAGCCAGTGTTGGTTAAGTAGTCGCTACAACTACAACAACAAGCCAGTGTTGGACCGGCTAAGGGTTATTTTATTGAAACGCGGCGAAGGCCTCTTACGCAGAAAGGTCTTCTGGGTAATTCTATACGACACCACGTAACTGCTAATATACGTCCAAAAATCTAGGGAAATGTATCAAACGACGGGTTTTAATCTCCGTATCAATAATCCGAAAGCGGAAATTCGATATTTTATGTCTGTTCAGAGATATTTGCAATCAAAGTTGAAGTTTCTGCCATTTTCATGTGGTTGTTGTAATCACAGATTACAGTGGACCGAAAAGTGCAGTGTGTTCTGCGCAGAAATACTGTGGACCGCGTAGCCGGTGTTGGACCGGCTAAGGGTTATTTTTTGGAAGCGCGGCCGAAGGCCGCCTACGCAGAAAAGTGTTCTGCACATAAATACCTTGGATCAGGCCCCCTATTTGGGATCGGACCTAAGCCATTTTTGGGGTTTTTGCTAATAACTTTTCACTGAAACAAATTATTTAACTTCCGCTTTCGGATTATTGAGACAGAGGTCAAAACGCGTCGTTTGATACCTTCCCCGAGATTTTTGGACGTATAGTAGCAGTTACGTGCTGTCGTATAGAATTACCTTGATACCGTTTCCGATATTTTTGAATTAGAGTCCACACTCACGTTTCCAGGATTTTAATGTTTTGGTATTTTGATTTCTCCTCATGGACAACCTTTATAACCTTCAAAGAAAACGCTTGACCCGGCCACAAATCATTTTGCTGTTCAGTAAACCAATCGATCGCTATCATAATTTTTTAAAATTGTTTGTAATATTAATACTAGCCTATGGAGCTCTATCTGCTTCACCAAACTGACACTTTATTAAAGATAACCTTAGTAAATGATTATCTATATATAAAAGGTCAAATCGACTTATCTGCGATTTACTTCATCTTTGCATGTTACTAATGCTGTGGAACTCTGCGCGCCTTCGAGCAATTGCGCTGATACCGATCGTGGTGCCACTTTCGGTTATACCAAGGCGAAGTCCCTTGCAGGTGATCTCATAAGAACATATGAAAAGTGGCTTATTCTGTCGACATATAAAAAAATAGGGTACTGGTCATAGTATATTTCTACTAGTAGCGCAACTAACAGCTGATTGCTAAAAAACGCATATAAGCCCACGCACAGTTCTCGACACATTATTTGAAGAAAACTTTAAGATTTTTAAACCAAAATATTAAAAAGCCATAAACCTAGCATATTTTTGAAGATATAGCCTTTATAATATACTATTTGTTGTTAAAAGAAGAAATTTTTATATTTTAATCAAGTTTTTTGTTGTTTTTTTAATTTTAGTAAAGGTTAAGTCCTTTTTTTAAAGCATTTTAGTGTATTAAAATACAACCATGTGCATATGCCTTTTGACATTGCGTTTTGTTGATATTCGTATTTGCTATGTCATTGCTTCCTAATACGTAAACAAAGTTGTGGCAAGGAGCGATTTTTCTAATTGCAAAATTGTAATTTGTTTATTTAGTAGATTATGTTGTGTGTAAATACAACAAATTCATTCTCAACCTTTGAATAGCAGATATTGCACCATCTGCCATAAAGGAAAGTGAAGTGAAAAATTGCTTTGGTGAGTAGGAAATTCGGTAATTGTTTCCTTGAGGAGACAACTGGTAAAACACGTCCAAAAATGTCGGGAGGGCTATCAAACGATGCGTTTTGAACTCGGTATCAATAATCTGAAAGCGGAAACTGGATTTTATATTTCTGTCAAGAGATATGTGCAACTAAAGTTGACAATTTTCTGTCATTTTCATTTGGTTGTAATAACACATATTAGGTGTTACAAAATGTGCAAAAGTGTGTTCTCTGTCATGGACCTTCTCTATATCATTGACATTCTCTGGTTCTGCGCAGAAATACTGGGGATCGCGTAGCCAGTGTTGGATCGGCTAAGGTTTATTGTTTTGAAGCGCGGCCGCAGGAAGGTGTTCTGCACAAAAATGCCTTGGATCACTTCCCCTATTTGGGATCGGACCTGGGTTATTTTTGGGTTTTCTGCTAATAACTTTTCACTGAAACAAAAAATTTAAAATCCGCTTTCGGATTGTTGATACCGAAGTAAAAACGCGTTGTTTGATACATCTCCTGTTTTAGCAGTTGTCTCCTAAATACAACAACTACCGAAAATTTTTGTGTTTGCCAAGGTAAACTTAACAAATTGTTTATATGTGCAGAACATCGAGAAGAGGCACAAAGGGCGTTGGAGAAAGCTGAAGAAGTTGGAAATGTGGAGGAGGTGGAGAATGCTTAACTTAATGGGTGTGCCATATGCAGAGGCATATGTGCGGCGATATTAAATTTTACTACAGTACACTCTTGTTTATATATATATTTTTAATTTAATATTTCATTTTATATGAATTACATACAATTTTTACAACTAAGTTATGTTACAACTTTTGCGCAAATACACATATATTTATTTAATATACATAATATATTTTACTGATGTATTAGTGTAATTGATATATAAAATGTAATTCTTATAAGATAGTAATGAATAAATAAACAAACAAACATAATTAATAGAAACCTGTATGGCGTATTTCTTCACTGAAACAAAAACTTGGAAATCCGCTCCCGGATTATTGTTACCGAGGTCAAAACGCGTCTCTTGATACCTTTGCCGATAATTTCGGGCGTGTTTTAGCAGTTGTCTCCTAAAGGAAACAATTACGGCACACAATATGTACATCTACATAAAAGTAGTACTCACCTGGACATTTCTTCTTTCGGGGAAAATTGTGAAGGGGGACTCCCAAAGGGCACCCTGGAATGCATTTTCTGTTGGGCATATTGCTGAAATTAAACAAATAATAAGTAATTTGAAGATTTAAAATTCAACATATACTTATAAATCTTATTTAAACTTTCCTTCGCTCCTTGCTATTGTTTGCCACTTTAAGTAAAACCTGGAAAAAAGAGAAAAGTTTGTTCAAATAACTGTACAAATAAAAATGAAGGCTTGTGCAGCAATTCCCCGAGAAAAATCTGAAATGAAAAGAAAACTCGATTAAAAGTTGAATATAATTTTGTTGAAATGTGTCCTGATTATCTCCAGTAAATCTGAAATATCAAGATAAATAATATTCACTATAAATATGGAAAATATAATAAAAAATTCTTATTTAACCATACTTACAGGAAGTTGGATAAATACTTTGAATTTGTCCGTCGGTGAACTGTCAAGTCTACAAGACAGGTTTGCATTTTTTTGAACTTACATGTTTTTAAAGAATGAAAGAGGAGTGTGCTGAGACATGGTAAAACTATAATATATATAATAAAAATATACGACATAGATGCGAAAATTGTCGTTAAGAAATCACAATACTCCATAAAAGAATTACTTTCCTAGCCCGCAAAAAATAAGCAACGATTCAGGGCCATGGTTAGGTCATACTTTACTTTCAACGTCAACAGGAAAAATTGCACTAAAAATGTCGATATTGATACCCAGAGACGTGTTTCGGTCCCAGGAACCCTAATCCGGTAGGGACAACCCAATATTTTCAGTAATTTAAAAGTTATTGGCAAAAAACCAAAAAGTTACCCAGGTATTTACGTGCAGAACACCTTTCTGCGTAGGCGTCCTTCGCCACGCTTCAAAAAAATAACCCTTAGCCGATCCAACACTGGCTACGCGATCCACAGTATTTCTACGCGGAACACACATTTGCACATTTTGTAACACCCATTATGTGTGATTACAACAACCACATGAAAATGACCGAACATTTTCAACTTTGATTGCAAATATCTCTTGACAGAAATATAAAATTGAATTTGCGGTGTCGGATTGTTGATACCGATGTCAAAGCATGTTTTTTGATACGGACATTTTTAGACGTGTTTTAGCAGTTGACGTTAAATAGAAAGAATTACCAAATGACATTTTTTATGTTATTTATGTATTTTCGTATGAACTTATACCACAACAATTAAATATACTATAATTTTTACTTAACCTAAGTAAAGTAAGTAATAAATCGAACACTAGCTGGCAGATTTTACATATATGAAAATTGTATGCTCAGTTAAAATTGGAGCAACATATAGTTACTATTTGCAAACTTCGTACTAAGTTTAACTCCTTTTTTCAATTATAGGGTTTTGTGCGAATTTTGGTAAGAGTCCCCGACACTGATCTTTCATTCCACGCAGCCGAGTACCATTATCCACTGCCTCCCACTCAAATTCGCAAAATGGCTGAAAAATTAGATGCCAAACTAGGATAGGTAAACAATGATACTGGTGCAGTTTAAGGCACCCAACGAAAATTATGCCAATAAAGTCGAGTGGGGTATCAAAAGACGCGTATTTACGTCTAAATTCAGTATCTGAAGTCGGAGTAAAATTTTGTTAAACCGTTTAAAAGTTATAAACAAAATACTAATTGATCGGAAACACTTTGCTAATACAATTCTTGTGTTACTTTAAGCACAAAAAACTTTCATTTATATACAGGGTGGCTGATGAATTTTGCTACATTAAGAAACTCAAATAATTTTTTTTTTCAGTGTATGGAATTCATTTTTCTTTTATTCATGTTAAAGCTCATTAAATTTTATTAAATATAGCTTAATTAGTTTTAAAAATAATGGAATTTAAATGCCCCCCTGCTCGTCGATGCATGTGCGGCATCTTACCAAAAAGTTGTTCATTACTGCTTGGAGAGTTGAGACAGGAATAGCCGCAATTGTTTCTCGAATGGATTGCCTTAGTTCATTCAAATTTGTTGGTTTTGCTTTGAAGACTTCCTGTTTGCAATAACCCCAAAAGAAAAAGTCAGGTGCAGTAAGGTCAGGCGACCTGGGTGGCCAACGGAATGTGGAGTTTCTGGATATCAGCTTATTGGGAAATTTTCGTCGCAATTCTGTCATAACAGGTTGGGCTATATGAGGAGCTGCACCATCTTGCTGAAACCACACAGAGTTGAAAGAAATTCTCATTCGGCGTAATTCTGGATAGAAAAACTCTCTCAACATGCTCAAGTAACGGTCTCCAGTAACCGTAACGGTGTGACCGTTTTCTTCGAAGAAGTAGGGCCCGACAATGCAGCGTGATGAAACTGCACACCACACTGTGACACGAAGTGGATGCAATTCCGTCTCATGGAGTATCTGTGGGTTGGAAGCACTCCATATTCGACAATTTTGTTTGTTTATGTTGCCGTTTAAATCGAAATGGGCCTCGTCAGACATGAAAAGACAGTTCAACATGTTTCCATCCTCTTCCACCATTTGAAGCATCTTCTGGCAAAATTCCAAGCGAATCGGCAAGTCTGCAGCGTTCAGTTTGTTGGCCATTTGAATTTTATATGGGAATAAGTCCAAATCTTTGTGCATAATTGACTGTAATGACTGTCTGCTTACACCCATTTGAGCAGATAACCTTCTTGTCGAAACACGTGGATTGTTTTGTATGGCAGCAGCTACAGCAGCGATTGTTTCCTCCGTTCGAACTGAAGGGTTTCGATGGTAAGGTCTTCTGTTGACTGTCCCATGCTCGGCAAAATTGTTTACAAGTCTTATTATGGTCCATCTGCTCGGAGGATTGCCGCCAAACGTGCGCCTATACTCTCTTTGAACCGAAACTACGGACTCCAGTGCGTGATAGCGGCGGACAATCCAAATTCTTGTTTCAGTGTCCCAGTTATCCATTTTTGTTAAATGTAAAAGTCAATCTGCAAAATAAAAAAAAATTTACCAGATTCATTAAATAGAAAAAAAGTTATTTAATTTTTTTTTGGTAGCGGCTTTCATCAGCCACCCTGTATCTACTATCACTATTTTACACAGTGAAACCGGACTGAAGCTAAACCGATGAGAAAACTTAATAATTTTACCGTATTTAAGACAAAAAATATACACGAAGCAACCGAGTTACCCTACAAGAAACGCTGATTTCTTTACTAACACACGCACACTTTTTATTGACAGTGATGATAATTTATGTGTCAATGCTGATACTTTCATACTAGTATGTTTGTTTCCTAGCACACGGGTGCCCGTTGTTGCCAACACCCACAAAGAACCAAGGGAAAGAACACGAATTGGACAGGCCGAAGCTACATGGGCAATATCAAAGGAACATACCGTACTCACCCGTACACGGTTGTTGACATCATTTTTTGCTATTCGTTTTAAGAACATGATGCAAATCCCTGATAGTTAGAATGACAGCACTGACTCTCAGATGTTGTGACAAATGACTGTCAGTGTGCTGGTATGGTAGTTGTAGTAAAAACATTGAGCATTGCCAGATATTAGGTACTCATAATGACTCACTATGATGCCAGCTAGCTTCAAATGTACATTCAATATTGAACAACCTGTAATGACGCTCAGTGGATAGCGTATCGTCAATAATCACTCTTTATTAAAAAGCTTTCTCTTTTATACAATTTCTTACTTCACCTACGTATACATAATTACACTAATACTTACGAACTAAAAGTATTTACATTGTGTGCAAAGTCAGCAATAAGTTCGTAGTTCACATTGACAAACCGATACTGTCGATCAGTCATGCTGATCGATACGAGCGTTGGTCAATGTGACGAATTGAGTAATTGGGTGACAAATGTAAGCAGATACGATATATGTTGTTGAACTCCCGTTGGGTTCAACATAATTTATTTGGGTCAATATTTGTATATGCAAAGAATTGCATTGAAAGTAAAACGTATTCTGAGTAATGCTACACCATCCGCCTTAAGAATAGTCGTATACAATTAAAGACAATTGTGTACGGCTATTAAAAAGACTTAATGACCCACTTAAGGTTTCCTTGCGTTTACAAGATTTTAATTGTTTTTCGTATGCCGTTGCAAAAATATTGCATAACGGTAACTTAATATCGAAAGTAAAGAGTTTGTTTATGAGGTTTTTTATCTGTTTACATTTGTTTCCCATGTGTTTTTATTGTGGTTACTTCTCTTTTTTTGAACATAACATGTTGTTTTTGTTTTCTTTGGCTCGTGTGCCTGTTTATTATTATGAGTAAAGTGGAGTGCTTATTTTTATTACTAAAGGTTCTCTACTGTTTTAAGTCTATTCTTATGAATTATAATTTCTTTATTTTTGTTGGTCTTATTGTTATTTCCTATGCTATGTGGTATTAAAGTAAAATTATTCTTATCAATGCTTTTTACTTTATACCCTACCAGAACACTGACTGTCATTTGACACAACATCTGATCGTCAGTACTGTCAGTCTAATTGTCAGCACTCCAAACAAACTTTACATCACGAACACAAGAAGGCTTGCGCAAAGCTGATGTAAACAACTGTGTACGTGTGAGCTCTTATTTCACTCTAACATAGTAAAATGGCCTTTTAATTAAGCATACAGCTGTACTGCTCACTCCCACTTGAATTATTGGATCAGTGCTGTCTATAAGACTATCATTGACTGTCAAAAATGATGCACTACTGCTTATACCAGTGATGACCATAATAATGTCACAACTGACCAATGTAAAAATGGTTTTTTAAATACAGAAAAATTTATTTCTTAACATCTTAAAATTACTTGAACATTTCTTGTCTTTTTTGATTTAAATGAAGATAAATAATATATATATGTATATAATAATAATAAATAATGGATCAATCGGCTGGAACACATTTTCAGATGCAACTGCATCATAACGTGAACCACTTTCAGGAGCGAAGTCCTCCCAGAGCGGAAATACACTTTTCGACGCAATCGGCAGCGGAACAAAACTTTCGGTTGCAGAAACACTTTCCGCGACTGGAAATGCAACTGCATCAACACTTAACACTTGTATTAAATTTCCCGAATCAATTATTTTGGTGCGCCCCACACATTCTGCCAACTTTTTGTATTTTTTCTTTTTTAATGGAGCTTTGATATGCTCTTTTCTTTATTTTTAAATATTTATCTTCAATAAAAATGGTTCAAATAGGCCGCTTCTGGCTTTTATAAAAATTCTCAACTTAAATTTTTAGAGTTTTCGCATAGAATTCGCGACGGTTAAAAATTTTCTGGGAATTTTGAAAACGCACCATTGCTGGTGATCATTTGATAGTCAAATGACAGTCAGTACTGACCACATGCTTCAATTGGATGAGCTATTCTCGCATACATAGAATTTTATAGATCATTATATATCTGTCTGCGGCGGCCGCCGTGGTGTGAAGGTAGTGTTGCCGGCCTACCACACCGAAGGTCCATGGTTCGAGCCCTGGTAGAGGTAACATCAAAAGTGATTTGAAAAAAGTTTTTCAAAACGGGGTCGCCCCTCGGCAGTGGTTTGGCAAACTCTCCGAGTGTATTTCTGCCATGACAGGCTTCTCAGCAA
Source organism: Merzomyia westermanni (assembly GCA_949987695.1). Classification (NCBI taxonomy): domain Eukaryota; kingdom Metazoa; phylum Arthropoda; class Insecta; order Diptera; family Tephritidae; genus Merzomyia; species Merzomyia westermanni. The sequence goes on from OX465288.1 coordinate 80,996,978, forward strand.
AAATTCGTCTCCTTTGTAGATGCCGTTCGGAGTCGGCAAAAAACTGTAGGTCCCACCAATTTGTAGGGAAAATTCAAATCGGCACACCACAAATTGGAAGAGAAGCTTGGCGCAAAAATCTCTTAGGAGGTTTATGATGATATACCTGTTGTATATCGCGCCATAGATAGATAGATATATCTGTCTCACACTGATAATGGCGACCCCTAGTTGTCACTATTTTGGTCAGTACATGATCAGCCCTGAAATTTAGAGTGTGAGTGTGTTAGTTAAAAAAATCAGCGTTTCTGGTAGGGTAGTGTCCGTTATATCTATGTTCTTACTTATGGGAGGCCTTTTCTCTAACTAATACTAAATCTCCTATGTTAATTTCCTTACTATAGATATTTTTATCATAATTTGTTTTCTGTTTTTCTTTAGCCTCTTTGACTAATTTCCTAGCTCTTTGCTGGGCTATTTGGAGTCTGTATTTTACCTCTTTGTCGTAAGCTTCGTGATTGTAACATGGCCTGATTTTATTTTCTTTTAGGAATTCGTAATTCGGTGGATTTTTTGCAAATATTAGTTTAAAGAAACAATACTTATGTGTGGTTGACGGCGTCGTATTGTAACAATACGCGAAATACCTGAGGTATTCATCCCAATCGTCTTTGTCACTGGATATGTATGAACGTATATATTCATTGAATGTCCGGTGACTGCGTTCTACAGTACACAAAGTTTGATGATGGTACGGTGTTGAAGATTTATGTTCAATTTTCAACAATTTACACAGTTCTTTGAATAAGCTATTTTTGTATTCTGTGCCCATGTCTGTCATGATTGTTTTCATTTGTCCATAAATCAAGATGAAATGCTCGAACACGGCTTTAGCGACTGTTATTGCGTGTTTGCTTGGAACTGGGATAGCTACCAAATATTTGGTAAGGTCGCATATAATGGTAACTGCATATTCGTTTCCATTTATCGACTTCGGTAATGGGCCTACTGTATCTATTTGTACAATGTCGAATTCCTTCCGAGGTGTCTCCGTTATTGTCATTGGTTCTTTTATATGCTTTTATATGCTTATTTGTCTTATTTTTCTTACAGTGGATGCAGTTTTTTACGTATTTTCTTACTTCATTTTTCATATTCAGCCAGCTATATTTCTGCTTGATTTTATCTGTCATGCGATTTATTCCTGGGTGGCCACCACTAATAGGATCGTCATGATATTTGCGCAGAATTTCTGTAATTTTGCCGGAATTTGTCACATATATAACCTCTGGCGTTAGAGCGATTGTTAGTTTTTTGAGAACTTTGTTACCCATTTCTATAAATTCCCCTAAGGACAACTGTATTTGTACAAGTCCTAAATTGCCGGCTTCTCTTTCAAGCCTGGTGAAAAATTGTCCTAAGTCAATCTTATCCTCAACAATTAGGTTGCTTGTATCTAGATCGCTACAAATTTTCTTTCTTTTTTTGAAATATAATTTCGGAGGATTGAAAACGAGCTCGACATGTCTTTTTACTTCAAATTTATTTAGCGCTTCGTATATTTTGGGGTTCTTTTTGTGACTTTCTTTATTTCCAACGTCACTGCTGGTCTCTTTTGCTGCTGATCTTGTTGTTATTTTTAATATTTTACTTGCTTCCACTGACATATCTTTTAAGTATGTAATTGTTATGCGGGATAATGCGTCCGCAATATGATTTTCCTTTCCGGCTATATACTCCACTTCAAAATCGCTTAAGATGAAGGACTCTTCATTGAGAATAGGTATGTTAAAGGACGGTGGTCGGTTTTACCTAGAAATTTTCTGCCATAGACATATGGTCTGAAGAAGGTTATAGCCCAATGGATTGCTGCCTATTCTTTTTCTATTGTGGCTTTGTTGGTTTCCCCTTTCGTGAAGGACCTAGAAGCGTAAGCAATTGGTAATTGTTTGCCATCATGTTCCTGGCTAAGGACTGCCCCACAGGCGTACCCACTAGCGTTTGTTGTTATGCAGAATTCTTTATCGAAATCTGGGTATTGCAAAAGTTTTGGGCTAATTAATGCTTCTTTTAAGTAGACGAAAGCTTTTTGACATTCTTCTGTCCATTCGAAGGAAACATTCTTTTTGCAAAGCCTAGTTAATTTTCTTGAGTGTTCTGCAAAATTCGGTACAAATCTTCTGTAATAGTTGCAGAATGCTACGAATCTCTTAACTTCATCGGCTGTTTTTGGTGTTGGGTAATTTTGGACTGTTTCAAATTTGCTTGGGTCGGGTAATATTCCCTTGTTTGTACATTTATGTCCTAAATATGTTACTTCTTGGCTGAAAAATAGGCATTTATCTGGATGTAATTTTAGGTTTTATTTTCTGCAAGTAGAGAATACGTCTCTTAAATTTTGTAGCATATGGTTTTCAGAACATCCTAATACAACTAAATCATCCATGTAGAGAAATGCTTGAGATGGTTTGAGGCCTGCGAATGCTAGGGTCATCATTCTTTGGAATGAATTCGGTGCTACTTTTAATCCGTAGGGTAGTCTTTTGAATCTATATGTGCCATTCTCGGCTGTAAATGAGGTTATATCCCTGGAGTCTGGATGTAATTCGATTTGATAAAAACCTGACATAAGGTCTAGGCATGAAAAATATTTTGCTCTTCCAAGTTGATCTAAAATGTCGTCAATTATTGGAAGTGGGAATTTGTCTGCTGCTAGCTTTTTATTTACTTGTCTGTAGTCAACCACTAGTCTCCATCTTTTTTCTGTTTTCCCTGGGAGTGATTTTTTAGGGACTAGTAGGATTGGGCTATTATATTCTGATATGGAGGGTTCTATTATGTCATCTTCTACTAACTTATTTACCTGTTTGCTTATTTCACCTTTTTGGGTTTGAGGCAATCTATAATTTTTTATGTAAACAGGAGTATCATGTGCAATTTTGTTGTAAAAGTTATTAGAGGAAATTGGTTCAGTTTCAGTGCAAATATGCCTATGAATTCTGTGCATAGTGTTGTTAACTGAGTTCAGCTGTAAAATTGTGAAGTGTGTAGAGGGGGAGAGGGGGGCATGCTAGGTTTGAGGGACCGATGCGCTTGCCTAGGTGGAGGTAGGGTGAAGCCTAAGCTGTCTAGAGTAGAGAGCGCCTTAGCCGTTGCTGTCTGGCGTGGAAGGTGGCTGTGCACTGCAACAAGGGGCCATAAACGTATCCATCCAGAGGTTTCCGTTTGAGGGCCATAGGTCAAGGCAATTGTTGCACTTGGCCGATGTCGCAGACTTATATAACACTGGTTTACAAATTCGAACCTTTTTCTCTACCAGAGACGCGAATATAAAATTCGCAGGCAAAACCACCCCCTGATTCCGAAAATTTAGGTTATTTTTGATTCTATGGTACCGTTTTTGAAATATTTACCGTTATTTCAAAAAAAAAAAAAAAGATGGCTCCACCTAATCATGTATATCTCAAGAACAAATTGAGCAATTCCAAAAAAGTAATAAATAATTAAATTAAAAGATAATAAAATTTGCTATAAACAATGCATACAAAAATTTTCGCTAGGCCCTGTAGGTTCGAAGATAACGAACAATCAATAGCGATGTTTACCTTTTTTTTGTAAAAATATAAAAAAATGTGTACTTTGCGAGGAAGGATATCGAAAACTTTTTATTTTTTCCAGTTATTTTTTTTCTCTGTTTTATTACAAAACAAATACGCTTTCCTCCAATAAAATTTATGGACTAGTACAAAAGTTATAAGCATTCAAATAAATATAGCCATATAATACTTAAGTACCCTACAAATATTAGCATATGTACATATGAGACGATAACAATGTATGTAAGTTTTGTCTTAACACCATGATCTTGTTTTATGCTTGAAAAAGTTATTTGTTTTGTTTTGACGCTTATTTAGATTGGGACCGGTGCCTTGAGAAACCAACAATAGTCACCCATCATTGCGACATCCCAGAATCCTTGATACCGACTTTCAATTAACTTCATTTGCTGATGAAACCATTCGCCAGCTTGTCACTTTCATCACCAAGATTTTGCGGAAAAAAATTCAAATGAGAGTGCAGAAAATGAATTTTAAACAAATTTACTCCTGAATAAATAAGTCAATTAGATAAATAAGTGACACATTTGTGTATAATTTTCTTTTTCCACTTCTCTGATACAGAATGAGACTTCTGAAATCTCTGGAAAGATGGTGGTTAAATGACGGAAGGCTTCGCCTTCTTTGTCTAAAGCCTTAACAAAGTTTTTGATAAGGCCGAGCTTGATGTGGAGCGGGTGTAAAATAATTGTTTCTTTCTTTATAAGAGGGGAGTATTTTATGTTATCCACACCAACTTTAAATTCGATTCGGTCTGGGAAATCCTTTATGATGTAGTGGTCTTGATGAGCTCAGCTACCCCATTTGCAGATAAAGCCACAGTATTTTGTGTACCCACTTTGTAGACCGCATAGCATTCCAACGACTTTAAGATCGGCACATACTTTCCAATCATGCTCTTCATATTTGATAAGTTGAGTAATTTTTGCATTATCTCGGGATAGACGGCTTTTGGTTGCGAATATGTAATAATACGGCTTTTAAACTTAATTTATTGCCGTCTATGAACAATCGCCACTCTTTGGAATCATATGGTTCACCAAACTGTTGGAATAAGCCAGTAATGTCTTTGCAGTAACAAACACTGTCCTCCTTCGTATAGAAATTGGAAAATGGTTCGTGACGAGTTCTATAATATGTTACCTTAGCATCGGATGAAAAGAATGGAAATTGTTGCATACGAGAGGCTTGTAGCTCGGCCTTTACCTTGGACAATTCCAAATCTCTTAACCAATCATTGAGTTGTGCTTGTGACAAAGCGTTTCTTTTATTTCCGAGTGAAGTTCAGTACAACTTGATGCCGCATAATCAGATGCTGCTGTTGACAAAGAAACCGGACCCGAAACTAAAGTTGAATGTGGCAATGGCAACTGCCGTTGAATTTGGTACTGGCAATAACGCTGGCATGCGTCACCTTTCTTGACTTTCCAACCCAAATACTTCTGCAGTACAAAATTTAGCAGTCCGTCGAATGGCAAGTTGGTTCCCTCCACTTCATTGTTGCACTAAATTTCATATGTTGCCTAAGTAGATAGTTTCAGAAATTAGTCAGATATGCATTAAAAAGTAGCAAATTCTGAAATTTTACTACACACCTTTTTGTTCCGAATGAATCAATTCGATTCGACATGTGGTGCACACAGTATTCGATGTCCATGATTTTCCAGTGTTTTTAGGCTGAATGCCAAAATACTTATAGTATGTAACTTTCAAAGGATTTGAAAACACACGTCGCATCCTTTTAACAATATATTGACCGCAGATGAAACAGAACATATCTGCTTCATTTTTACACTCAAATTCTCTCGCCCTTTTATTCATATTATTTTTTAAGTAAATGGCGGGTTATAAAATGCACTTATAGACTGAACAGTATCCGGTGAGCCTTGCAGATATTATGAAGGAACAATTCGCATTTACTCCTATTTATACTCAGAGCAAGTAAAAATCGAAACCTACCTAGACAAAAAGGTTCCTTAGTTATACAAATGTAACTGGGTTTGAAATTTTAAAGCTTACCTACTTGAGAAAACGGCATTAACAGTTTTTTGTATCTAATAACCCATCGACAATCTACCTACCTACTAACTAATATATGAATACTAATAAATATGTACGTGTAGGGTACTTCAGTATTATTGGCTATATTTATTTGAATGCTATATCTCTCTATGGCGCGATATACAACAGGTATATCATCATAAACCTCCTAAGAGATTTTTGCGCCAAGCTTCTCTTCCAATTTGTGGTGTGCCGATTTGAATTTTCCCTACAAATTGGTGGGACCTACAGTTTTTTGCCGACTCCGAACGGCATCTACAAAGGAGACGAATTTTTGCTGAGAAGCCTGTCATGGCAGATATACACTCGGAGAGTTTGCCAAACCACTGCCGAGGGGCGACCCCGTTTTAAAAAACTTTTTTTTTTTCCAAATCACTTTTGATGTTACCTGTACCAGGGCTCGAACCATGGACCTTCGGTGTGGTAGGCCGGCAACACTACCTTCACACCACGGCGGCCGCCATTTGAATGCTTATAACTTTTGTATTATTCCATAGATTTTATTGGATGAAAGCTTATTTTTTTTTTGAATGCTTATAACTTTTGTATTATTCCATAGATTTTATTGGATGAAAGCTAATTTTTTTTTTTTGTAATAAAACAGAGATTACAGAAAAAAAAATATCTGGAAAAAAATAAAAAGTTTTCGATATCCTTCCTCCCAAAGTACACATTTTTTTTATATTATTACAAAAAAAGGTACAAATACGTATTGATCGTTCATTATCTTCGAACCTACAGGGCCTAGCGAAAAGTTGGTATGAATTGTTTATAGCAAATTTTATTAGCTATTTTTCAAACCGTTTTGGAATTGCTCAAACTTGTTCTTGAGATATACATGATTAAGTGTAGCACTAGAGGCAGAGAAAGAGGGGACTGGCGATCGGCGATGCTCATATCTGGGCTTTTCCGGAGGGGATAGGAGTGTTGAGCGGGCGTGCGAGATGGAAACGCTGGTGAGCGTGAGCGACAGTCAATATATTAAACTCTTCGCCAATGTTATAAATCAGAGTTAATATTTATTAACAGATTTATATATTTAAGAAAAATTCTTTATTCAGTTCAATTTGCAAATACAAAGTCAAGTCTTCTTTTCAAGAGAGAAAATAATTGACATCAATTACAAAGCTAATCAGACAATTACATTTACTTCAAAGTAGATTTACTCCAAAGTTTTAAACACTTCAGTTATTCATTCACAACATTCCCCCCATTTTAAAATCGAACGTAGTCATCAAATTTCTTAGTATGTCGTCTATTTTCCTGAACTGGATAACGGTTTTGACCTTGAGCTGATTCATATCCTTGACTGTCTTCTTCATCATTCATGTTCGACGCTTCTCTATCATCTTCCAAATTTGTCATTGCTCCAGATTGATTAATCTCTTGATCTTCTGGTAAGGGAATAATGATAGACTCAACTTCACTTTTCTCTCTATGTATATCTTTCATCAACAAGTTATCAAAATCTGGCACTTCAAATAGCTCAACCATTTCGTTTTTAGAGTAGCAGCGCTTAAGCTGATTGGCATGAGCTCTAACAATACGATTACCATAAAGTGTGATAACATCCACAATATAATTAACAGATCCATTTCTGCTTTTAACTTTACCTGGAACCCATTTCCATTCTTTAGACTTCTCTCTCTATGGCGCCGTATACAACAGGTATATCATCATAAGCCTCCTAAGAGATTTTGCGCCAAGCTTCTCTTCCAATTTGTGGTGTGCCGATTTGAATTTTTCCCTACAAATTGGTGGGACCTACAGTTTTTTGCGAACTCCGAACGGCATCTACAAAGGAGACGAATTTTTGCTGAGAAGCCTGCCATGGCAGAAATACACTCGGAGAGTTTGCCAAACCACTGCCGAGGGGCGACCCCGTTTTGAAAAACTTTTTCAAATCACTTTTGATGTTACCTGTACCAGGGCACGAACCATGGACCTTCGGTGTGGTAGGCCGGCAACACTACCTTCACACCACGGCGGCCGCCAATTCTTTAGACTTAGTTGATAGTAAACTTCATCAACCACAAATTCCTTCCACTTTGCTGCATGATGGTTACTAAATTGATCTGCCATTTTCGTGGTGCAAATCTTATTTGAATTATTTGGCTTAAGAAGATCGAATTTTGCTCGCGTTGTGCGGCCTGTCATTAATTCAAACGGCGACTTCATCCCAAGATTATAAGATGTATATCGATACGCAAACAAAAATTCACGTAACTTCTCGTCGAGATTTCCTTATGTTTTTGAATCCCTCTCTTGAACAAATCTACAAATCGTTCAACTGGGCTGTTCCACTGAGGACGGTAATACGAGGTAGTTAAATGTTTTATACCTTTTACTTTACAGAAGTCTTCAAACCTTCGAGAAACAAACTGAGGTCCATTATCGGTAACACAAATTTCACATAAACCTTGATGTAATTTTGGTTTTGATAATCTCCGGCCACTTACTAAAAGCATCAACAAATATCAAGAAATAAAAATTGTCAACTGGACCAGCATAATCAAATGAACTCGAATCCATGGTGCAGTTGGCATAGGCCATGGCTGCAGAGTACAGTTTACTGGTGATTTATCTGCCTTAGCACAAGAATCACATAATTTTACCATTTCTTCAATATCTTTAGACATTTTTGGCCAAAAAACCTTATCGGCAGCCAAAAGCTTCATACGACACACACCTGGATGGCCCTTGTGTAGACTTTCAATAATTATCCCCCCTTGTTTGTAAGGAATAATTAGTTGTTATCCTCTGAACAAACAACCTTGCACTGCCTTCGATTCCTTACGATATGGAAAATAAGCAGCTACATCAATATCCTTTATTTGCTTACATAGTTTTGGCCGATTATCTTGTCGTACTAAGTCCCCTACTTTTTCAAGTGTCTGACAAAGAAGCGTCGGTCTGCTATATAGAAGTGAGATCGTTTCAAACCAAATATTAAAGCACGGGATTCTTTTTCTATTTGAGAATAATTATTCTCAGTCATTAAATGTTGCAGCAAAATTTATTATAGGATGTAAAGATTTATCTTTAAAACGATGCATTAATGCAACTCCCATGCCATCTTTTGAGGCGTCAGTTGTCAGTAAAATATCCGTTCTCGAGTCAAAATGTGTAAGGACTAAATCAGACCATAACACTTTTTTTAACTGATCAAATGCTTCTTGATGAATGCTATGCCATTCAAATTTTACTTCTCGCTTTAACAAATCGTCCAACGGACCTCTCAACTCCTTCATTGACTTGATACACTTACCGTAGTAGTTTACTGAACCGAGGAAGGATCGTAACTGACCTACATGTTTGGGCTGAGGAATCGATTGAACTTCCCAAACTTTCGTAGGATTTGGCCTAATGCATTTTTCACTGACCACAGAAATAAATGTGACCACAGAAATTAACAGACGACTTACCAAAACAGTTAGCAACAAAAGAGAGTTTTTATCAGACCCAGCCCATCCGAAACTCTACATACATCAACAAGCATACCAACTTAAATGAAGTAAATTCGACATTTCGGGTATTCCTCTAAAGCCTCATTTAGGGGGAAGTATTGTGGGACTTAGCACATTGACATTTAGTAGTGTTATGGCGGAAGTGGTTCATGCATATGGTAAAGAAGAATAGAACTAGGAGTTTAGATGACATCAAAACCAGCGTATTGTTAGCTTAATAGCTAGCAATGCGTGCCAAAATTTCTCTGATGAAGGAGCTTAGCAGATTCCAAAATAGATCTATAAGAAAAACTATGGCGGTTGTCTCTAAACATTTTTCCTACTCTATTCAATTAAAAAACGTTTAATAATTAATAAAAACGATTATTAAAAAATAAGAACAATAATAATTTTCATAAAAATTCAAAAAAGTGAAAGTTTATTATTCTTGGCCTTGAGCTCGTTTTATGAATACTTGAAAATGTAGTTACTGCCTGTATAACAAAAATTGTTGGTATACAAATGCAATAACAAAACCGAGAGCATGCGGTAAGGCAGTCAAATGGCGGAAGTGGTTCATGCTTACGGTAAAGAAGAATAGAACTAGGAGTTTAGATGACATCAAAACCAGCGAATTGTTAGCTTAATGGCTAGCAATGCGTGCCAAAATTTCTCTGATGAAGAAGCTTAGCAGCTTCCGAAATGGATCTATAAGAAAAGCTATGGCGGTTGTCTCTAAACATTTTTCCTACTCTATTCAATTAAAAAACGTTTAATAATTAATTAAAAATGATTACTAAAAAATAAAAACAACAATAATTTTCATAAAAATTCAAAAAAGTGAAAATTTATTATTCCTGGCCTTAAGCTCGTTTCATGAATACTTTTTATTAAAATTTAATAAAGATTTTTTCGTTATTTGTTAAACAAAATTAATGTGGATATTAATTAAATGTAAAATATATAAAATAAGCAGTATTGTATGTTTTCTTATGTAAAATTTGCGTCTTTAAATGCCAACTTCTCATAAAATATAACCAGCCGCTAATTTCGGTCTTTAATTTTGGGATTCGTGGGACCCCATCCCCCCTAAACAAAAAAAATTCGTAGGCGTAGCTTACCCTCCCCATTTTTGGAATTGTGGTGATAATTTATTAATTGTAAAGCTGTGATATCTCAAATGCCCTATCAAAATCGGATGTTTTTTTTTAGTTAGAACTTGAAGCCTCAACGATACAAGCTTTGTAAAATTCCCGCTTCCTTCTGGGATCTTTGGGAACTGTAAAAGGAGGGTAATACTTTCCATCCAACATCAACTGCCAAAACACGTTCAAAAATTTCGAGAGAGGTAAAAAGACGAGTTTTGTTTGACCTCGGTATCAATAATCCCGAAGCGGAAAATAAATTTTCTTTCAGTGAAAAGTTATTGGCAAAAAACCAAAAAATTACCCATGGCTGAACCCATGTTAACACCTTTCTGCGTAGGTGACCTTCGGCCGCGCTTCAAAAAAATAACCCTTAGCCGGTCCAACACCGACTACGCGATCTACAGTATTTCTTCGCAGTACACATTTTTGCACTTTTCGAAACACCCTAGATCTGTGTCTACAACAACCACATGAAAACGACAGATAATATTCAACTTACTCCCGACATTTTTGGACGTGTTTTAGCAGTTGACGTTGGATGGAAAGATATACCCAAAATTGCACTAAATCAGTGCAGAACGGGGGTCTTATCCATGGTATTTATGTGAAGAAGACGTTTCAGAGTTAGCGGCCTTCGGCCGTGACCTACAAAAAAAAGTACGTTTCCTTTGGGTGCCAACTGTTAAAACACTACCAAAAATACCGGGAGGTATCAGAACACGCGTTTTGACCTCCGTAACAATAATCCGAAATCGGAAATAACATTTTATATTTCTGTCCCGAGATAGTTGCAATAAAATTTGAAAATTTTCTGTCATTTTCATGTGATTGTTCTAGACACAGATATAGGGTGTACCGAAAAGTGCAGAAGTGTGTTCTGCGCAGAAATGCTGTAGCCGGTTTTGGAGCTTCACTTTTTGGGAGCACGGCCAAATATCCTTACATCCCAACCAAATTAGAAAAAGAGACTACTTTTGGTTGGGGATAAATTATTGGACCTTAGGGATATTTCATTCATCATTCCCACAGCAGCCGGTTCTATCGCACCGGAATGACCCGGGTTTTTTCACCCGGCCAAGGGCTGTTATTTCGGTGTAACCCTGTCCAATCTGGGGCAGGGCGAAGCACTGTTAACAACAACAACAACAACAACAGGGATATTTCTTGCTGTCTCTAAAATAGTTTTATCGTTAAACTTATAAATGTACGAAGCTAATTAATGCAATTAATGTTCGAACTGAATAATAATAATTAAAGTGAAACAATCGAGCAAAATTATAATACTGTATAACGGTGAATAACATATATGTATAACGGATCTGAATTAACAAATAGAACTTTTAACGATTGCGAAAGCTGAATTCACATCAACATTGGAATATAACCTGGCATAAGAGATCCCTACTAGACGGACCTAACCACACTCACTAATACATGCAAGCGAAAATTGTAAATTACTAACACACACAAAGCCTTTTTTTTCTTTATGTATCTCCTCCTTTGGTATTGTGAGCGAAATGTTAGTGCGTCGTTTAAAAATGTATAAAATATTTAATAATAAGGAGTTTTGTAGAGAAATTGCAGCTAATACACCTAGATAAGGCCAGTATATAGTGCTAATTATTGTTATTAAACAAGTCCTGAATTATATATTTATGCACCAAAAATTTCATATTTTCAGTTGGACGAGCAAAGGAGTTTTCAACTTGCGGCAAATGGAGTGAAATTATATTTTGTAAATGTTTAGTGGTATAAATATGTATTTTTATAGATCTAATTGACTGTTGTGAACGTGAAAGTTGTGTAATTTTAAATCATATTAAAACATTAAAAACCAAATCTAATAATAAACCCAATTGTATTTTTATTGTTAGCTATATATGAAGTTTCGATCATTCATAACCATTCGGCCTGGCCCATGTTTGCCGTACTTATAACCATTAGCGATGCCGTGCGTTTGCATTATACCTGACTGTTAGCGCTAACCCAACTTTTCATTATGGATAATGAGAGTGAAGAGAGCAGACAGATGTGGTTTTACATGCGCAAGAAAGGGATGCCGTATACTGTACGTGTGCACACGGACAGCAAACACATGGTTAGAATTGGCACACTGCTCTTCAGAAACTAATTGCGAAAAACAAGCAAAAATAACGCAAACGCAAGTCAGGCCGAGAGGTTATCTGACCAACCATTTAACTGGTACTTGTCTAGTAGGGATGCTTATCCCAGGAGAGGTGCCAAACGACGCCCTTTGACTTCAGTATCAACAATCCGTAAGCGGATTTTCGATATCTGCAATTAAAGTTGTGTGTTGCAAAAATACTGGGAATCGCGAAGCCAGTGTTGGTTAAGTAGTCGCTACAACTACAACAACAAGCCAGTGTTGGACCGGCTAAGGGTTATTTTATTGAAACGCGGCGAAGGCCTCTTACGCAGAAAGGTCTTCTGGGTAATTCTATACGACACCACGTAACTGCTAATATACGTCCAAAAATCTAGGGAAATGTATCAAACGACGGGTTTTAATCTCCGTATCAATAATCCGAAAGCGGAAATTCGATATTTTATGTCTGTTCAGAGATATTTGCAATCAAAGTTGAAGTTTCTGCCATTTTCATGTGGTTGTTGTAATCACAGATTACAGTGGACCGAAAAGTGCAGTGTGTTCTGCGCAGAAATACTGTGGACCGCGTAGCCGGTGTTGGACCGGCTAAGGGTTATTTTTTGGAAGCGCGGCCGAAGGCCGCCTACGCAGAAAAGTGTTCTGCACATAAATACCTTGGATCAGGCCCCCTATTTGGGATCGGACCTAAGCCATTTTTGGGGTTTTTGCTAATAACTTTTCACTGAAACAAATTATTTAACTTCCGCTTTCGGATTATTGAGACAGAGGTCAAAACGCGTCGTTTGATACCTTCCCCGAGATTTTTGGACGTATAGTAGCAGTTACGTGCTGTCGTATAGAATTACCTTGATACCGTTTCCGATATTTTTGAATTAGAGTCCACACTCACGTTTCCAGGATTTTAATGTTTTGGTATTTTGATTTCTCCTCATGGACAACCTTTATAACCTTCAAAGAAAACGCTTGACCCGGCCACAAATCATTTTGCTGTTCAGTAAACCAATCGATCGCTATCATAATTTTTTAAAATTGTTTGTAATATTAATACTAGCCTATGGAGCTCTATCTGCTTCACCAAACTGACACTTTATTAAAGATAACCTTAGTAAATGATTATCTATATATAAAAGGTCAAATCGACTTATCTGCGATTTACTTCATCTTTGCATGTTACTAATGCTGTGGAACTCTGCGCGCCTTCGAGCAATTGCGCTGATACCGATCGTGGTGCCACTTTCGGTTATACCAAGGCGAAGTCCCTTGCAGGTGATCTCATAAGAACATATGAAAAGTGGCTTATTCTGTCGACATATAAAAAAATAGGGTACTGGTCATAGTATATTTCTACTAGTAGCGCAACTAACAGCTGATTGCTAAAAAACGCATATAAGCCCACGCACAGTTCTCGACACATTATTTGAAGAAAACTTTAAGATTTTTAAACCAAAATATTAAAAAGCCATAAACCTAGCATATTTTTGAAGATATAGCCTTTATAATATACTATTTGTTGTTAAAAGAAGAAATTTTTATATTTTAATCAAGTTTTTTGTTGTTTTTTTAATTTTAGTAAAGGTTAAGTCCTTTTTTTAAAGCATTTTAGTGTATTAAAATACAACCATGTGCATATGCCTTTTGACATTGCGTTTTGTTGATATTCGTATTTGCTATGTCATTGCTTCCTAATACGTAAACAAAGTTGTGGCAAGGAGCGATTTTTCTAATTGCAAAATTGTAATTTGTTTATTTAGTAGATTATGTTGTGTGTAAATACAACAAATTCATTCTCAACCTTTGAATAGCAGATATTGCACCATCTGCCATAAAGGAAAGTGAAGTGAAAAATTGCTTTGGTGAGTAGGAAATTCGGTAATTGTTTCCTTGAGGAGACAACTGGTAAAACACGTCCAAAAATGTCGGGAGGGCTATCAAACGATGCGTTTTGAACTCGGTATCAATAATCTGAAAGCGGAAACTGGATTTTATATTTCTGTCAAGAGATATGTGCAACTTAAGTTGACAATTTTCTGTCATTTTCATTTGGTTGTAATAACACATATTAGGTGTTACAAAATGTGCAAAAGTGTGTTCTCTGTCATGGACCTTCTCTATATCATTGACATTCTCTGGTTCTGCGCAGAAATACTGGGGATCGCGTAGCCAGTGTTGGATCGGCTAAGGTTTATTGTTTTGAAGCGCGGCCGCAGGAAGGTGTTCTGCACAAAAATGCCTTGGATCACTTCCCCTATTTGGGATCGGACCTGGGTTATTTTTGGGTTTTCTGCTAATAACTTTTCACTGAAACAAAAAATTTAAAATCCGCTTTCGGATTGTTGATACCGAAGTAAAAACGCGTTGTTTGATACATCTCCTGTTTTAGCAGTTGTCTCCTAAATACAACAACTACCGAAAATTTTTGTGTTTGCCAAGGTAAACTTAACAAATTGTTTATATGTGCAGAACATCGAGAAGAGGCACAAAGGGCGTTGGAGAAAGCTGAAGAAGTTGGAAATGTGGAGGAGGTGGAGAATGCTTAACTTAATGGGTGTGCCATATGCAGAGGCATATGTGCGGCGATATTAAATTTTACTACAGTACACTCTTGTTTATATATATATTTTTAATTTAATATTTCATTTTATATGAATTACATACAATTTTTACAACTAAGTTATGTTACAACTTTTGCGCAAATACACATATATTTATTTAATATACATAATATATTTTACTGATGTATTAGTGTAATTGATATATAAAATGTAATTCTTATAAGATAGTAATGAATAAATAAACAAACAAACATAATTAATAGAAACCTGTATGGCGTATTTCTTCACTGAAACAAAAACTTGGAAATCCGCTCCCGGATTATTGTTACCGAGGTCAAAACGCGTCTCTTGATACCTTTGCCGATAATTTCGGGCGTGTTTTAGCAGTTGTCTCCTAAAGGAAACAATTACGGCACACAATATGTACATCTACATAAAAGTAGTACTCACCTGGACATTTCTTCTTTCGGGGAAAATTGTGAAGGGGGACTCCCAAAGGGCACCCTGGAATGCATTTTCTGTTGGGCATATTGCTGAAATTAAACAAATAATAAGTAATTTGAAGATTTAAAATTCAACATATACTTATAAATCTTATTTAAACTTTCCTTCGCTCCTTGCTATTGTTTGCCACTTTAAGTAAAACCTGGAAAAAAGAGAAAAGTTTGTTCAAATAACTGTACAAATAAAAATGAAGGCTTGTGCAGCAATTCCCCGAGAAAAATCTGAAATGAAAAGAAAACTCGATTAAAAGTTGAATATAATTTTGTTGAAATGTGTCCTGATTATCTCCAGTAAATCTGAAATATCAAGATAAATAATATTCACTATAAATATGGAAAATATAATAAAAAATTCTTATTTAACCATACTTACAGGAAGTTGGATAAATACTTTGAATTTGTCCGTCGGTGAACTGTCAAGTCTACAAGACAGGTTTGCATTTTTTTGAACTTACATGTTTTTAAAGAATGAAAGAGGAGTGTGCTGAGACATGGTAAAACTATAATATATATAATAAAAATATACGACATAGATGCGAAAATTGTCGTTAAGAAATCACAATACTCCATAAAAGAATTACTTTCCTAGCCCGCAAAAAATAAGCAACGATTCAGGGCCATGGTTAGGTCATACTTTACTTTCAACGTCAACAGGAAAAATTGCACTAAAAATGTCGATATTGATACCCAGAGACGTGTTTCGGTCCCAGGAACCCTAATCCGGTAGGGACAACCCAATATTTTCAGTAATTTAAAAGTTATTGGCAAAAAACCAAAAAGTTACCCAGGTATTTACGTGCAGAACACCTTTCTGCGTAGGCGTCCTTCGCCACGCTTCAAAAAAATAACCCTTAGCCGATCCAACACTGGCTACGCGATCCACAGTATTTCTACGCGGAACACACATTTGCACATTTTGTAACACCCATTATGTGTGATTACAACAACCACATGAAAATGACCGAACATTTTCAACTTTGATTGCAAATATCTCTTGACAGAAATATAAAATTGAATTTGCGGTGTCGGATTGTTGATACCGATGTCAAAGCATGTTTTTTGATACGGACATTTTTAGACGTGTTTTAGCAGTTGACGTTAAATAGAAAGAATTACCAAATGACATTTTTTATGTTATTTATGTATTTTCGTATGAACTTATACCACAACAATTAAATATACTATAATTTTTACTTAACCTAAGTAAAGTAAGTAATAAATCGAACACTAGCTGGCAGATTTTACATATATGAAAATTGTATGCTCAGTTAAAATTGGAGCAACATATAGTTACTATTTGCAAACTTCGTACTAAGTTTAACTCCTTTTTTCAATTATAGGGTTTTGTGCGAATTTTGGTAAGAGTCCCCGACACTGATCTTTCATTCCACGCAGCCGAGTACCATTATCCACTGCCTCCCACTCAAATTCGCAAAATGGCTGAAAAATTAGATGCCAAACTAGGATAGGTAAACAATGATACTGGTGCAGTTTAAGGCACCCAACGAAAATTATGCCAATAAAGTCGAGTGGGGTATCAAAAGACGCGTATTTACGTCTAAATTCAGTATCTGAAGTCGGAGTAAAATTTTGTTAAACCGTTTAAAAGTTATAAACAAAATACTAATTGATCGGAAACACTTTGCTAATACAATTCTTGTGTTACTTTAAGCACAAAAAACTTTCATTTATATATCTACTATCACTATTTTACACAGTGAAACCGGACTGAAGCTAAACCGATGAGAAAACTTAATAATTTTACCGTATTTAAGACAAAAAATATACACGAAGCAACCGAGTTACCCTACAAGAAACGCTGATTTCTTTACTAACACACGCACACTTTTTATTGACAGTGATGATAATTTATGTGTCAATGCTGATACTTTCATACTAGTATGTTTGTTTCCTAGCACACGGGTGCCCGTTGTTGCCAACACCCACAAAGAACCAAGGGAAAGAACACGAATTGGACAGGCCGAAGCTACATGGGCAATATCAAAGGAACATACCGTACTCACCCGTACACGGTTGTTGACATCATTTTTTGCTATTCGTTTTAAGAACATGATGCAAATCCCTGATAGTTAGAATGACAGCACTGACTCTCAGATGTTGTGACAAATGACTGTCAGTGTGCTGGTATGGTAGTTGTAGTAAAAACATTGAGCATTGCCAGATATTAGGTACTCATAATGACTCACTATGATGCCAGCTAGCTTAAAATGTACATTCAATATTGAACAACCTGTAATGACGCTCAGTGGATAGCGTATCGTCAATAATCACTCTTTATTAAAAAGCTTTCTCTTTTATACAATTTCTTACTTCACCTACGTATACATAATTACACTAATACTTACGAACTAAAAGTATTTACATTGTGTGCAAAGTCAGCAATAAGTTCGTAGTTCACATTGACAAACCGATACTGTCGATCAGTCATGCTGATCGATACGAGCGTTGGTCAATGTGACGAATTGAGTAATTGGGTGACAAATGTAAGCAGATACGATATATGTTGTTGAACTCCCGTTGGGTTCAACATAATTTATTTGGGTCAATATTTGTATATGCAAAGAATTGCATTGAAAGTAAAACGTATTCTGAGTAATGCTACACCATCCGCCTTAAGAATAGTCGTATACAATTAAAGACAATTGTGTACGGCTATTAAAAAGACTTAATGACCCACTTAAGGTTTCCTTGCGTTTACAAGATTTTAATTGTTTTTCGTATGCCGTTGCAAAAATATTGCATAACGGTAACTTAATATCGAAAGTAAAGAGTTTGTTTATGAGGTTTTTTATCTGTTTACATTTGTTTCCCATGTGTTTTTATTGTGGTTACTTCTCTTTTTTTGAACATAACATGTTGTTTTTGTTTTCTTTGGCTCGTGTGCCTGTTTATTATTATGAGTAAAGTGGAGTGCTTATTTTTATTACTAAAGGTTCTCTACTGTTTTAAGTCTATTCTTATGAATTATAATTTCTTTATTTTTGTTGGTCTTATTGTTATTTCCTATGCTATGTGGTATTAAAGTAAAATTATTCTTATCAATGCTTTTTACTTTATACCCTACCAGAACACTGACTGTCATTTGACACAACATCTGATCGTCAGTACTGTCAGTCTAATTGTCAGCACTCCAAACAAACTTTACATCACGAACACAAGAAGGCTTGCGCAAAGCTGATGTAAACAACTGTGTACGTGTGAGCTCTTATTTCACTCTAACATAGTAAAATGGCCTTTTAATTAAGCATACAGCTGTACTGCTCACTCCCACTTGAATTATTGGATCAGTGCTGTCTATAAGACTATCATTGACTGTCAAAAATGATGCACTACTGCTTATACCAGTGATGACCATAATAATGTCACAACTGACCAATGTAAAAATGGTTTTTTAAATACAGAAAAATTTATTTCTTAACATCTTAAAATTACTTGAACATTTCTTGTCTTTTTTGATTTAAATGAAGATAAATAATATATATATGTATATAATAATAATAAATAATGGATCAATCGGCTGGAACACATTTTCAGATGCAACTGCATCATAACGTGAACCACTTTCAGGAGCGAAGTCCTCCCAGAGCGGAAATACACTTTTCGACGCAATCGGCAGCGGAACAAAACTTTCGGTTGCAGAAACACTTTCCGCGACTGGAAATGCAACTGCATCAACACTTAACACTTGTATTAAATTTCCCGAATCAATTATTTTGGTGCGCCCCACACATTCTGCCAACTTTTTGTATTTTTTCTTTTTTAATGGAGCTTTGATATGCTCTTTTCTTTATTTTTAAATATTTATCTTCAATAAAAATGGTTCAAATAGGCCGCTTCTGGCTTTTATAAAAATTCTCAACTTAAATTTTTAGAGTTTTCGCATAGAATTCGCGACGGTTAAAAATTTTCTGGGAATTTTGAAAACGCACCATTGCTGGTGATCATTTGATAGTCAAATGACAGTCAGTACTGACCACATGCTTCAATTGGATGAGCTATTCTCGCATACATAGAATTTTATAGATCATTATATATCTGTCTGCGGCGGCCGCCGTGGTGTGAAGGTAGTGTTGCCGGCCTACCACACCGAAGGTCCATGGTTCGAGCCCTGGTAGAGGTAACATCAAAAGTGATTTGAAAAAAGTTTTTCAAAACGGGGTCGCCCCTCGGCAGTGGTTTGGCAAACTCTCCGAGTGTATTTCTGCCATGACAGGCTTCTCAGCAAAAATTCGTCTCCTTTGTAGATGCCGTTCGGAGTCGGCAAAAAACTGTAGGTCCCACCAATTTGTAGGGAAAATTCAAATCGGCACACCACAAATTGGAAGAGAAGCTTGGCGCAAAAATCTCTTAGGAGGTTTATGATGATATACCTGTTGTATATCGCGCCATAGATAGATAGATATATCTGTCTCACACTGATAATGGCGACCACTAGTTGTCACTATTTTGGTCAGTACATGATCAGCCCTGAAATTTAGAGTGTGAGTGTGTTAGTTAAAAAAATCAGCGTTTCTGGTAGGGTAGTGTCCGTTATATCTATGTTCTTACTTATGGGAGGCCTTTTCTCTAACTAATACTAAATCTCCTATGTTAATTTCCTTACTATAGATATTTTTATCATAATTTGTTTTCTGTTTTTCTTTAGCCTCTTTGACTAATTTCCTAGCTCTTTGCTGGGCTATTTGGAGTCTGTATTTTACCTCTTTGTCGTAAGCTTCGTGATTGTAACATGGCCTGATTTTATTTTCTTTTAGGAATTCGTAATTCGGTGGATTTTTTGCAAATATTAGTTTAAAGAAACAATACTTATGTGTGGTTGACGGCGTCGTATTGTAACAATACGCGAAATACCTGAGGTATTCATCCCAATCGTCTTTGTCACTGGATATGTATGAACGTATATATTCATTGAATGTCCGGTGACTGCGTTCTACAGTACACAAAGTTTGATGATGGTACGGTGTTGAAGATTTATGTTCAATTTTCAACAATTTACACAGTTCTTTGAATAAGCTATTTTTGTATTCTGTGCCCATGTCTGTCATGATTGTTTTCATTTGTCCATAAATCAAGATGAAATGCTCGAACACGGCTTTAGCGACTGTTATTGCGTGTTTGCTTGGAACTGGGATAGCTACCAAATATTTGGTAAGGTCGCATATAATGGTAACTGCATATTCGTTTCCATTTATCGACTTCGGTAATGGGCCTACTGTATCTATTTGTACAATGTCGAATGCCTTCCGAGGTGTCTCCGTTATTGTCATTGGTTCTTTTATATGCTTTTATATGCTTATTTGTCTTATTTTTCTTACAGTGGATGCAGTTTTTTACGTATTTTCTTACTTCATTTTTCATATTCAGCCAGCTATATTTCTGCTTGATTTTATCTGTCATGCGATTTATTCCTGGGTGGCCACCACTAATAGGATCGTCATGATATTTGCGCAGAATTTCTGTAATTTTGCCGGAATTTGTCACATATATAACCTCTGGCGTTAGAGCGATTGTTAGTTTTTTGAGAACTTTGTTACCCATTTCTATAAATTCCCCTAAGGACAACTGTATTTGTACAAGTCCTAAATTGCCGGCTTCTCTTTCAAGCCTGGTGAAAAATTGTCCTAAGTCAATCTTATCCTCAACAATTAGGTTGCTTGTATCTAGATCGCTACAAATTTTCTTTCTTTTTTTGAAATATAATTTCGGAGGATTGAAAACGAGCTCGACATGTCTTTTTACTTCAAATTTATTTAGCGCTTCGTATATTTTGGGGTTCTTTTTGTGACTTTCTTTATTTCCAACGTCACTGCTGGTCTCTTTTGCTGCTGATCTTGTTGTTATTTTTAATATTTTACTTGCTTCCACTGACATATCTTTTAAGTATGTAATTGTTATGCGGGATAATGCGTCCGCAATATGATTTTCCTTTCCGGCTATATACTCCACTTCAAAATCGCTTAAGATGAAGGACTCTTCATTGAGAATAGGTATGTTAAAGGACGGTGGTCGGTTTTACCTAGAAATTTTCTGCCATAGACATATGGTCTGAAGAAGGTTATGGCCCAATGGATTGCTGCCTATTCTTTTTCTATTGTGGCTTTGTTGGTTTCCCCTTTCGTGAAGGACCTAGAAGCGTAAGCAATTGGTAATTGTTTGCCATCATGTTCCTGGCTAAGGACTGCCCCACAGGCGTACCCACTAGCGTTTGTTGTTATGCAGAATTCTTTATCGAAATCTGGGTATTGCAAAAGTTTTGGGCTAATTAATGCTTCTTTTAAGTAGACGAAAGCTTTTTGACATTCTTCTGTCCATTCGAAGGAAACATTCTTTTTGCAAAGCCTAGTTAATTTTCTTGAGTGTTCTGCAAAATTCGGTACAAATCTTCTGTAATAGTTGCAGAATGCTACGAATCTCTTAACTTCATCGGCTGTTTTTGGTGTTGGGTAATTTTGGACTGTTTCAAATTTGCTTGGGTCGGGTAATATTCCCTTGTTTGTACATTTATGTCCTAAATATGTTACTTCTTGGCTGAAAAATAGGCATTTATCTGGATGTAATTTTAGGTTTTATTTTCTGCAAGTAGAGAATACGTCTCTTAAATTTTGTAGCATATGGTTTTCAGAACATCCTAATACAACTAAATCATCCATGTAGAGAAATGCTTGAGATGGTTTGAGGCCTGCGAATGCTAGGGTCATCATTCTTTGGAATGAATTCGGTGCTACTTTTAATCCGTAGGGTAGTCTTTTGAATCTATATGTGCCATTCTCGGCTGTAAATGAGGTTATATCCCTGGAGTCTGGATGTAATTCGATTTGATAAAAACCTGACATAAGGTCTAGGCATGAAAAATATTTTGCTCTTCCAAGTTGATCTAAAATGTCGTCAATTATTGGAAGTGGGAATTTGTTTGCTGCTAGCTTTTTATTTACTTGTCTGTAGTCAACCACTAGTCTCCATCTTTTTTCTGTTTTCCCTGGGAGTGATTTTTTAGGGACTAGTAGGATTGGGCTATTATATTCTGATATGGAGGGTTCTATTATGTCATCTTCTACTAACTTATTTACCTGTTTGCTTATTTCTCCTTTTTGGGTTTGAGGCAATCTATAATTTTTTATGTAAACAGGAGTATCATGTGCAATTTTGTTGTAAAAGTTATTAGAGGAAATTGGTTCAGTTTCTAGTGCAAATATGCCTATGAATTCTGTGCATAGTGTTGTTAACTGAGGGTTGACAAATTTTGGAAAGTTTTTTGTTAATCTTTTTAATTTCTCTGTGTCGTTGCAATTTTCATCGTGTGTGGTTGTTTTAATTAGTGTATAATCGTTCAAATTTTCGGTATTGATCTTGTAATTTTGAATGGTTGTGTTTTTATTTGTTGTGTTGTTAATTCTAACGAAAGTTTGATCTTTATTTGTAATGGTGTTGGCTATGAAAATGCCTTCAGATAATTGCTGGTGTGGGATGAAGCTGTTTTTGTAATCAGTATTTACTTTGACTTGTCTAACGACTTCAGATCTAGCAGGGATCGTGATTGTATTTACCGACAGACAATTTGTTAGGTGCATCGTTATTGTTTGGGGGAAATCATATGGTCTTAGGATTAGTTTATCCTCTGTTTTTCCACAGTCTAAAATACAATTGTACTTCTTTATGAAATCTAGTCCTATTACTCCATCGCAAGGGATTGGAAAGTCGTCTTCTACGACGTGGAATTTATGGTAAATTAGAAGGTCATCACCTTTTAAATCTGCTTTAACTGTGCCTAATGTGCTGGTTATACCCTGACCAATGCCTTTTAAATCTGTAATTTTCTCTGTACTTATTACTAATTTGATGCTTTTTAATAATTGAGATGTCTGCTCCTGTATCAATTAAGAAATTTGAAATCGAATTATTTAATGATGTCCTTGTAGATATATAGCTGTTTAGATGTAGATTTAGTACGCATATTTTTCTATCTATTAATTTTGAAGTGGAGCTTCCTGGTTTTCCGTCTGAGTGCAGCTGCGCACGTTGCGGGTCTGATTGTAAGGTCTGTTGCCGTTTCGGGCTTGTGATCCTCTTTGGTTATTATTATTGTTATTATTGGATCTCGAGTTATTGTTGTATCTCGGTTGCGGTCTAAATCTCCTACTTTGGTAGTTCCCATAGTTGTTATTTCGGTAACCTCCACGGAAATTACTCCGGTACTGACTCTGCTGTCGTACATTCAAAATTGTGTTTGAGCTGCCCGTTATTTCGGTACAGCTGTTGGTAAATTTGGAGATTGCATCGTTCATTGTTGTGAACGTTCCCGCTTGCATGATCATTTTGACCTTGTCATTGGAGCAGTTTTTACACATAGCTTTGACTCCTGCTTGTGTTGAATATCTCGTTGCTAAGTCTGGGTTGAGTCCATCTGAGATATACCCTCCTTCTAATGACCTGGTTATTTTTTCTATTTCCGCTGTGTGTTGATTAGCAGTTTTACTGCGTTGTTGGATATTCAGGAGTTTGGCAGTTAAAACTTCTACTGATTCACCCTTTATTGCAGTTTTTAATTTTGTTTTTATCTGTTCTATTGTGCTTTCGTTACTGATAAAGTTTCTTGCCGTGCCTTTTAGCTTGATTTTTATCATTGTTATCGCTAAGGCTTCGTGCACATCTTTGATTTGTTCAAGTATATCAAGTGCATCTAGGAAACTGTGTAAGTTTTCCGGTTTACCATCAAACTCTGGTAGCACTGATGAAGCAGTTTTAATAAATTCAACTACCGTTTGTACCATTGTGACGTTTATGGTTGGGATATCTATTGGTTGTAAATTTGGTTTGCCTTCTTCTACTGATGGGGTCTGGCTCGAGGGAAGTGCTGGAGTCGGGCTCTGGGCGCATTCTGACAAAAGTGAATTAAAATCTATTTGAAGTTTTTCCTCTACTGTAGTTGGTACGTTGAATTCTATATTGTATCTAGCTAAAGAAGATACTAGTTTATCTCGTACGGCGGAGAAAAATTGGTAAGCTTCTCTTTGTTGTTCTTTGGTAAGTATGTTATTTACTGATTTAATCACCTGTCCTATGCTATTCAGAGCTTCTAGAATTATGTTCAAATGCTTTACTACTGTTTCTGTTGTAATAGGAGTACTTTTATTTATGCATTTGCACGACTTACTAGCTTTTGCTTTTTCTTCATATAATGTGTCATATATTTCTTGCCATTTATTCATTCCTAGCTATCGAAAGTTTTTGCTTAGACGCGTTGTTGTACATTGTTAATTTGTCTCAATTTATTCTTTATGTAATTTTT
This sequence comes from Merzomyia westermanni, assembly GCA_949987695.1. NCBI lineage: Eukaryota > Metazoa > Arthropoda > Insecta > Diptera > Tephritidae > Merzomyia > Merzomyia westermanni. The sequence continues at coordinate 81,021,719 of OX465288.1, forward strand.
TATTAAAATTGCAATAGCGACAATTAAAAATGTAGTTACGCATGCAAAGATAGTTAACCATTTATCAGAAAGTTCTTCCTTATTTTGTATAATTGGGTGTGGTTCGTATTTAACCAATTTATTTTCATAACTTTTATCTGCCGAATTTTCTTTACCTACTTCGTATCCTGCTATTCCTATTAGGATACCGTTTAATGCAATTTTCCACCATGCCATTTTTAGAAGAAAACATTTTGAATTTATTTATGTTTTTATTTTATTTGCATTCCAATTTACTCACTTTGTTTATTAAAAAGGTTTCTTATTTTCTATTTTTTATTTCTTAACATCTTAATTTTTTCTTTTAATCTTAATCTATCAACCGTATTTGTTGTTAGGTTAAGTAGCCTAAAAGTTTCGGCTATTTCTTTTCTTTTCCTAACTTTTGTTCCTCCCCTTTCCCTTTTTGGATTTTTACAGGGGTAGGTATTTTTGGAATTTCTTCCTTTTTATTGAGCTTGTTCCTTCGCCGATACTCTTCTATGGTAATCGGTGTCGGACCTTGCTGTGTAGCATTATATTTTATAAGCTCTCTTTTCTTTAGCATGAACTTGCCTAACTGAATCTGTATTTAACCGAAATATTTTATTCGTGTTACAAAATTTTATTGGCGCATAAGCAAAATGCGGTGACTACGCTATAAGTTCTTAATTATTGTATTCTTAAATTCTTCCTAAGCAAAATTGTCATATATAGGGTATAACAATGTGCGTATAAGAACGTAAGAAAATGCAACCCTTTATGAATAGAAGTCAAGATGTAATTAGTAATAAGAATAATGTACGAAAAGAATGAATAAATGATCAGTCACTATCTAGCAAGCAAAGCCATGAGTTGGTTACATTAAGTGGCGACGAGAAGCAACAAAAAAAGAAAAACGTGTGCTAATTTATCAAGCTGAAGAGCTTATCGGAGTATGCCCATCGAACCACCGAACAATACGGGAGGAAGCACCGCTAATTTACAAAACGCGGCAACGAGTAACATGGCGGTCAGTAACACTAATGCGAGATCAAATCTATTTAACTTCGAAGCTTTCGACGCAAAAGTTACTACATTTTCGCGTTGGGTAAAACGATTAGAGACTGCAATGGCAATTCATGGAATAAGTGACTCCGTCGAAGTCCGGCGTAATCTCCTTTTGTATTATATTGGAGCAAATACGTACAATATCCTCTGTGACAAATTGCTACCACAAATGCCAGAGGAAAAACAGTACGATGAAGTGGTGTCAATGCTAAAAAATCATTTCGACCCTTAGCCTAATGAGATATTGGAAAACTACAGGTTTAATTCCAGGAAACAAAATGGCGGTGAGTCGTGTACAGAATTCATCACGGCACTTCGACGATTGGCGGCAGGTTGCAATTTTGGTGCATATTTAGATACTGCATTGAGGAATCAATTCGTATTTGGTCTGACTAATCAACGAATTCAAAGTCGACTTTTAGAAGAAAAAACCTTCACGCTAGATCAGGCCATTAATTTAGCAATGGCAGTTGAAACGGCAGAAAAGGGAGGTGCAGAACTTCAGATTAAAGAAGGTGCAAAAGAAGGTGTAAATAAAATGGTTGAAAGAAAAAGCGGATACAAAGGTAAATCAAAAGGTAACATAAAAAAGTCAGCTAATGATGGTAAAGAAGAAAAGCATCAATGTTTCCGCTGTGGCAACACTGCGCACACAGCGAAAGAGTGCACATACAAAGACGCAAAATGTCATTTCTGTAAGAAACGAGGGCTCTTACGAAAGGTGTGTTTTCAAGAAAAGAAAAAGAAAATAAATCAAATAGACACGGGAGTGGAAAAAACTGTGGAAGAGTTACTGCAAATTAACCAAAAAATTGTAAACAATATACGACAAAAAATTAAGTGCGAGCTCAAAGTAAGCGGCGCAAACATACAATTTGAAGTAGATACAGGCTCACCAGTATCAATAATTAATGTGAAAGATGCAAAGAAAAATTTCCCCAAATTAAAAGTATGCCCTCCGGACACTGAGTTAATAAGCTATTGCGGCACGGCACTAAATTCTGTTGGGTATGTATGGGTTAGCGTAGAATCCCAGAGCAATACAGTGCCAATGAAGCTATACATTGTGCGATCCGATCGAATGCCTCTACTGGGAAGAGAGTGGCTTCGCAGCATTAAGTTAAACTGGGGTGACGTAATGGAAAAACAGTTAACGTGCAACAAAGTCCAGTCTGCGCCACTGAAATCTAATAATGTTATTGAAATGCTAAAGGGCAAATATCGCGAAGTGTTTTCTTCTACAGTAGGTAAAATAACAAACATGCAAGCCAGATTGCACGTAAAGCCGAATGCAAGACCGAAATTTGTAAGATCGCGAAGGGTGGCTTTTCCACTGTATGATGTAGTGGAAAAGGAAATAGACAGGCAAGTGAAAGAGGGGCTTCTTGTGAAAGTTGAACAGAGTGAATGGGCAACACCTTTAGTAGTAATACCCAAGAAACAGGGTGGCGTACGGATTTGCGGGGATTATAAGGTTACCCTTAATCCAGCTTTGGTAGTGGACCAGCACCCATTGCCCACAATCGATGAGCTGTTTTCCAAAATGTCAGGTGGAAAGAAGTTTTCTAAGATCGATCTGTCGAGTGCATATCTACAATTAGAGGTGCACCCAGAGGACCAAAAATTGATGACGCTGAGCACTCACAAAGGTTTATACCAATCCACGAGACTCATGTTTGGCATTGCCAGCGCACCCGCTAAGTGGCAACAGTTAATGGAACAGTTGGTGGGAGATATTCCCGGAGTGTCAGTATTTCTTGATGCCATTAAGATCACAGCAGCCAACGATGAAGAACATATCTGTCGGTTGGACACAGTTTTTCAACGACTGCACAATCACAATATGCGTGTAAATATACAAAAGTGTGAAATTATGAAAGATCGTATAGAATATTGCGGGTACGTGATTGATGAATGTGGTATTCATAGGGTCAAAAGCAAAGTGGATGCTATACAAAAAATGAAAAAGCCTACAAACAATGACGAAGTACGGCCGTTCTTGGGCCTTATTAATTACTATGGGCGTTTTGTAAAAAACTTGAGCAACATCATCTATCCGCTAAATAAGCTGCTACAAAATGATGTAAAATTTGTATTCGACAAAAACTGCGAAAAAGCATTCGCGGAAGTGAAGGAGCAAATGCAGTCCAGTTTATTTTTAACGCACTATGATCCAAAGTTGCCGGTGGTATTGGCTGTAGATGCCAGTCCCGTTGGAGTAGGTGCGGTTCTCAGCCACGCCTTTGAGGACGGTTCTGAGAAACCTTTGCAATTTGCATCGCAGACCCTTGACAAAACGCAGCAAAAATATAGTCAAATTGATAAGGAGGCATATGGTATTATTTTCGGTGTTCGCAAATTTTACCAGTACTTGTATGGTAAACGTTTTATACTAGTAACCGATAATAAATCGATTTCACAAATATTTTCACCGTATAAGGGCTTGCCACTGTTGTCAGCCACAAGAATGCAGCACTACGCAATTTTTCTGGCACATTTCGATTTTGAAATTCGATTAAAACGATCCAAGGATAATGCCAATGCGGATGCAATGTCGCGATTACCGATTTCTGAGATGAATGAGAAGATGGAAGAGGTAGACATGATCGAGCAAGAGATGATAGATAATCTACCGGTTACAGCCAACGAGTTAAGAAAAAAAACTGAAGAAGATGATGAAGTGAAGATTCTGCTACAATGCGTGAAATTGGGAAGAGATGCGGACCCAAAACACCGTTTTGGAGTCACTCAAACAGAATTCAGTCTACAACACGGTTGCTTGATGCGAGGTTTACGAGTGTATATACCAGCACCCTTACGAAAGAAAATCATCGACGAGTTACATTGCGCGCATTTTGGAATTAGTAGGATGAAGAGCCTGGCAAGAGCATACTGTTGGTGGAACCGAATGGACAAGGACATTGAAGACCTAGTCTCGAATTGTTCAGAGTGCCAACTGTCTAGACCAAACGCAAAGCTAGTAAAGCCGGTTCACAGCTGGGTGGTCCCAAAGTAACCGTTTGAAAGAGTGCACGCCGACTTTGCAGGACCATTCATGGGTAAATACCTTTTCATTTTAATCGACGCTTTCAGTAAATGGCCTGAAGTACACATTATACCGAACATGACAACGAGTATCATGATTCAGAAATGCCGAGAAATATTTCCCACGTTTGGAATCCCCGACGTTTTTGTTAGCGATCACGGAACGCAATTCGTTTCTAGTGAATTCCAAAATTTTTTTAAACTGAATGGGATTATCCACAAGATGGGGGCTCCATACCATCCCGCAACCAACGGGCAGGCGGAAGGATTTGTCCAAACGATGAAAAACAAACTTAGAGCCTCGAAATGCAACGCGGTAGACATGAATTGCGAATTGACAAAGATCCTACTGGCATATAGAAGGGCTATACATCCTTCTACACAGAAGTCACCAACCCAACATAAGTCGACAAATAAAATCGCGCATAGATTTACTACTACCACAAAACGCAGGAAACCCTATCGAACGCAAAATTGTAGAAGCAAAATTTTCGATCGGAGAGAGAGTGGCGGCACGCGAGTACCTGACAAGGGAAAAATGGCGTTTTGGGACGGTTATTGAGGTGTTAGGAGAGTTGCATTTCAGTATTCGATTAGACGATGGTCGTATTTGGAAGAGACACGTTGATCAGTTAAGAAAAATCGGTAGTAAGACGAGCTTGGAAGTAGAGGACGACCAAACATCTGTTTCGAAACCTACAACATCTCGGTTTGTATATCCTAATCCTAACCAAGATAAAAGTTTCATTCTAGGTTCGAGCCAGATACAGGAATCACAGCCGTTATTGATCAATGAGTCATCGCCACCAAAGCCGGCAACGCAAGGAGCATCAAACCCTGAAGGGGAAGCCAATATAGAAGTAGAAACAGGAGAGAGAGTGGAAACTCCCGTTAACATTGAAGGTGACAATTTACGTCGATCAAGACGAACACGGAACATGCCACTACGTTTCCGACAATCATAATTTCAAATGTAAAATATAAATAGTTATGAATTTCATTTGTTCCATTTTTTATGTTAATGTAAACGTACTTAGATTTATAAGCAAGGAAGCTTAATCCCTACACTAATGCCATATAAATTAATAAATAAGTGAAGGATTAAGGAGGGGAAGGAGTGTCATATATAGGGTATAACAATGTGCGTATAAGAACGTAAGAAAATGCAACCCTTTATGAATAGAAGTCAAGATGTAATTAGTAATAAGAATAATGTACGAAAAGAATGAATAAATGATCAGTCACTATCTAGCAAGCAAAGCCATTAGTTGGTTACATTAAAAATAAAATTTTGCTATTTGTTTAGCGGCCGTGAGGCGTGCTCAAATTATTCTAAATATACTTAACTCGCCGTCTTGCTGCCAGTCTTGCTGCCAGTCATCCTGCCAGTTCCCTTGTCTTCGGCACTAACTTGCAAAATTCCATTAACATCAATTTCACTTCAAATCTTTTCCATGTAATGTTCTCTACGATACTTAACTCGCCGTCTTGCTGCCATGTATTCTGCCCCTATGCCATGCCATCGGTGAAGTTGTGCAGTTCATCGCCCTTTATAATCATCCAAACAACCGCGATCAGTGATTCCTGCGGTGCGTGAACATGTCCACGCTTATGACTATGTCCTTGATGTGATGATTCGTGCTCACGTACTATTACAGTCGGTACTGAATCAGTGGTTATAGAACGTTCTTTGGCGTTGTCATTCGTGGTGACAATTGAAGTATAGGCTAGGCTGGCAGGATCGCCATGTAATGACGCTCAGTGGATAGCGTATCGTCAATAATCGTTCTTTATTAAAAAGCTTTCTCTTTTATACAATTTCTTACTTCACCTACGTATACATAATTACACTAATACTTACAAACTAAAAGTATTTACATTGTGTGCAAAGTCAGCAATAAGTTGGTAGTTCACATTGACAAACCGATACTGTCGATCAGTCATGATGATCGATACGTGCGTTGGTCAATGTGACGAATTGAGTAATTGGGTGACAAATGGAAGGAGATACGATATATGTTGTTGAACTCCCGTTGGGTTCAACATAATTTATTTGGGTCAATATTTGTATATGCAAAGAATTGCATTGAAAGTAAAACGTATTCTGAGTAATGCTACAAACCACTTGTTGATGGAATAAAATACTTGTGTTTTAAACACAAATCAATTAGATTGCGTTAATATATACCGCCAATCCACATTAGGTGTTCGGTTCCCCTGTAGGCCTATTTTTACCTTTTAATGGTCACCTATGGTGACATGATATTCCAAAGTATACCGCAATCTGTTTAAATTTATACAAATTATTGAAACGAATAATAAACAAATATACTAAATTTACATATGTGAATACCGCATGTTTACATAAATTAAAAAATGGTCAATCTATAATAAAGAATAAAATTAGAAAATGAAAAGCGCGCGATTTTTTATTCCAAATTTTCGCCTGCGGCGCTTTGAAATCAAACTAAATTTTTCCATCGTTTTATTTATTCTGAACTTTCGTCTATAGAGCTTTTTAAATAAATGATAATTTACTTTGTTTTATATTTTATTTTTTGGTATTAACAATTCTAGATACTGTTGGAATATTTGTCTTAAAACTAATTGAGGCTTATGATTAAATGGATTGTGTAAGCAGCAATTTAAGAAGTTCTTCATAAGTGGTCTAGGTTTGTTTTTCATATATACTGGCACCACTGTTAAACTTTACTTGTAATGATATGTTGGCAACGCTCAAAATCTTAATGTTTTTACTACAAGTAATTCGCACGGTTAGGGGTAGTACTTCTAATATTAAATACGCTTTGAATGATGAGTTTTCGGGTCGGTTTCTTTTCAGGTTGGCTTTATTATGTAAATTAATAATAGGAGATATAGTAAAAAAATTATTGTGCTCTGAAAGCAATGTAAAAAGTGTAGTAACAAAGTGTATCCGTTCAAACATGAGTTTGTTTATAACTTTTGAACGGTTAAAAAAAACTTAGCTTCGACTTCAGATTCTCAATCTAGGCGTGAATACGCGTATTTTGATACCCTACTCGATTTTTTGGGTCTAAATTTGGTTGGGTCCCGGAAACTGCACTTTTACCAAAAATTGTATGCAATCTGAGAGGAGAAGCCGCCAATAGAAAAACAAAATACATGAAGTATGTGTGTGTATACAGGAACAAATTCGCCGTAATATCACCTGGTATAGATTCGCTTTGGGTTATACTATGGTCCGTGGCCTAATCACTACATTGTGATCGCAAGTGAACAGCGATTGCTTGTCCTCCTCGTTTGTAAGCCGTCGTGTAATTTAGCATGTCATAAAAAGAAATTAATTTATATTTGAGTTTTAAAATTTTTGAAACTTGTGTAAATTAATATTAAAAAATATAAAATTTGCGATGTGTTTCGTTGAAAACGGGAATCACAGGCCGAAACTTGGAAGAGGCATCTAACGACTCGCTGTAAATGTCGTGTAATGTCGCCTATGGTTCCGAACATCCAACCTCAGGGTAATATGATGCCCAAGCTCATCATAGTGCTGACGAAGATGTTTCCTTGTATCCCTGTGTGACGGATTAGCATCCAAAGATGTCTATTTTGAATGCCTGTTCAGCATTTCCGTGTGCTCACATACATACACATACATGATTAGGTCAATAGCCCTTAACCGTCTAAGCGATTTTGACCTTCCAACAAAGCGCGCCACCTGACTCTATCCTTTGCCAATTGACACCAATTAGAAGCGCCAAGGGATCGCAGACCGTGCTCCAGTTGGTATTTTTAACGTAGTGGAGCCTCCCTCTTCCTATGCTTCCATAGGTGGTGCTGGCAACCCTGCCACCAACCCTAAAACGTATCGTATATCGATCATTTTCTCCCGCTTTAATTCGACATTAATACAAATCGTATTATTTCGTAATTTGGTTAGCAGGAGAAAACCGATGTGTAGGAATAAAATACTTATTAATTTAATCATTCCATGTACTAATTTGCATTATCATTATCTTTCCATGTGTTGAAATAAAGTTTAAAAGCGAGTTTCATCGAACGCTTGAGTTTTATTTATACACATTACATTCTTTTAAAACATCGAGTAGCTTTATTGCTACATACCGGCTTGATCACGACTTTGTACTTGGGAGTGAGCTTGTTGTAATGTCAACTAAAGGTCGAAGACAACAGCGCCGAAGTGCAGAGCTGGAGAAATGTGCCTCATGCGGGGGCCCAGAAAATGACGAAATGGTGAAATGCGATGAATGTGACAAGTCGACACATTACGATTGTGCGGGCGTGACCGATGAAGTAGAGAAACGTGCCTGGAGTTGTAAAGCGTGTGCTAGCAAGCTCCAATCAACGGCGGCAGCGGTGCCAAAAGCAGCGACTCAACCGGCGTCGGCAGCAACGGCAGCTGCGCAGCAAGTGATTTCCTCGGCAGCAGCGAAAAGGTCTTCAGACGATCAAGTTATGGCGGGAAAGCTTCTGACGAGTGAAAAGCAAGGTATGAATGGTAATTCGCAGAATAGGGTAGAACAAATAATTAGCGAGAATATACACACTCTTGATAAGAATAAACAAATGTGCGAAGAAACACAAAGCAAATATGGGTCGACAAAATCGAAACGCAATTTACGATTAGAGTTGATGCGTTTAGAAGAAAAGAAAAAAGGAAAAAATGGCATACGGAGAACAAAAATACGCAATAATGAAAGAATATCAGAGCGATTCTGAGGAAGAGGACTTTCGCTCAGTACAGCAGCAGCGGACTATTCAATGGGCAAATAGTCAACATCTTAAGGGAACTGACTTGGCAAATGTTGATACTGACAAACAGAAGCGTATGCATGACGAACGTGGTACTTTCGTGTCCCAACCCACTGAATCTGTAGGGCATACACTAACGGCTTTGCAAATAAGTTCACGACAGGTTGTTGGACGTGATCTCCCAACTTTTAGTGACAAGCCAGATGAATGGCCATTATTCGTAAGCAGCTTTAAGAACTCTATACGTATATGCAAATTTAGTAACGATGAAAATTTACTACGTCTTCAGCGTGCTTAAAAAGGGAAAGCTTATGAGTACGTAAGTAGCAAATTAATGATTCCCAGTCTTGTGCCCGAAATAATGGCAACGCTCAAGATGGTTTTTGGTAAGCCAGAATTAATTTTCAATAACCTCATGACAAAGCTACGCGCATTACCGGCAGTGAATGTAAATAGACTTGATTCTTTAATAAATTTAGCTTTGGAAGTAAAAAATTTGGTAGCGACCATTGCGGCATCAGGTTTGCCAGCACACTTGAACAATCCTTTGTTAATACAGGAGTTGGTAGAGAAGCTGCCGGCACAAACTCCGCTACAGTGGGCAATGTTTGCCCGAAACGAACCCCTTTAAGTGACTGGTTATTTGACATCGCCGAGGCAGCCGGCAATGTAACTTCGCTGCCAACAGCAAGCTCTGACATGGATCGTCGTAAAAGACAACGCGTTAGTGTACATAACGAAATAACAACGCATAAACCTAGCTATTTCTGTGGTGAAGATCATTGCATTTCCAAATGTATGCGCTTTCACAATCTCGATGCCATCGAAAAGTGGGAAAAAGTTAGGAAGAGAAAGTTATGTCGCCGCTGTCTGATGATTTCAGAACATGTCAAAATCGAAAGCTGTGTGGTGAAAATGGATGCACGTTTATGCATCACCCATTTTTGCACAACGATAGGAAAACGCGTGGTGAAATTAACAAAGCGACAGTAGCGGTGCACCACATGCGTACTTCAAATGTATTGCTTAGAATTGTACCTATCACAATTTATGGGAACAATAAAAGTATAAATATTTTCGCATTTTTAGATGATGGTTCTGGACCGACATTAATAGAGGAAAGTATTCTAAATGACCTTGGTATCGAGGGTCGTAAGAGTGAATTGTGTCTTAGTTGGGCAGATGGAACGACACGAAAAGAGGTGGCTTCACAAAGCGTTAATTTGAATGTATCGCCTAAAGGTAAGGCTAATTGTAAATATACACTTGCCGATGTACGCTCGGTTAAAACGCTGGACTTACCAAGCCAGACTTTACACCTTGAAGAGCTGTCGGGAAAGTATAGGCATATAAGGAAGGTCCCTCTAGAATCTTATTACGACGTTGTTCCAAAAATAATAATAGGTGTCAATAACAGAAACTTGTCCATGCCATTGAAATATAAGGAAGGCAAAGCTAACCAGCCGGCAGCAACAAAAACAAGGCTTGGCTGGGCTATTTATGGTACCCTCGACAACAGTCGACTTCCGTTGCATCATCAGCTCCATATTTGCCAATGCAGTAACGACGTAAGTCTCGAAAAGTTGATGCTTGATGCCATAAGATTGGATCAAGATCATACTGAAATGAAAGACCTGACGCCTGTTGAACTGGCAGGGAAAGTGATGCGCGATGGCGATGTGGAAGAGCGATAATGTTGTCATGCCACGTAACTATGACATGGCGTTGCAAAGGCTAATGTGATTTGAAGGAAAACTCCTCAATAATGAGGAACTGAAGTATCAAGTTACCGACCATATAAAACAAATGGAGAGCAAAAACTACATTCGTAAATTAACCAAAGAAGAGATCACTAATATTGGACCGCGCACATGGTACTTACCGATGTTTACCGTGAGAAACCCAAACAAACCGGAAAAATAAGAATCGTTTGGGACGCAGCAGCGAGATATAAAGGTGTTTCACTTAATGACCAACTTGATAAAGGCCCTGATCTGATAGTTTCTTTACAAGGGGTGTTGTACAACTTTCGCATAGGTAAAATAGGCGTATGCGGTGACATAAGCGAAATGTTCCACCAAGTGGGTGTGACCAAAATGGATCAAGACGCGCCACGTTTTCTATGGAGAGACTGTGACCCAACACGGCAGCTAGATGAGTATGTATTACAAGTTTTAAGCTTTGGAGCTAGCTGCTCCATTGTATGCTAAAAATAAAAATGCTAAAGAGTTTGAAAATGAGCTTCCAGAAGCAACGCGATGTATAATAGAAAGGCATTACGTCGACAACATACTCGACAGTACAAATACGGTCGAAGATGCGATTAAGCTGGCTAAGGATGTGCGCGAAATACATGCACGTGGAGGCTTTAAAATCAGGAACTGCCTGAGTAACTCGACAGAGGTACAGGCATTAGGTGGGGGTAGCACTGATGAGAGCCTTTGTAAAGCAGGCCGTACACTCAATCAAATTATTGTAGCCGACAAAGTACTTGGTTTGTGGTGGCTAACGCAGGAGGATTGCTTCACGTTCAACCTGAAGTTTACGAAAGCCAGTTCTCAAATATTACACGGTGAAAGATTGCCTACCAAGCGGGAGCTGTTGAGGCTATTGATGTCCCTTTTCGACCCATTAAGCTTACTCTCATATTTCACCATCCACATGAAAATACTTGTCCAAAACGTTTGGCGTAATCGAACTAATTGGGACGACATGATACCAGAGGAGCTCGCCGATGATTGGTGGGGATGGTTGGCAGAATTAAGAAAGGTCGATCGGGTTCGCATACCAAGATGTTACTTTTCACGGACAAATAGCGAAAGAAACAGTGTGCAATTGCATGTTTTCGTAGACGCCAGTGAGAACGCATACGCAACGGTGGCATATTTTAGAATTGCCGATAACCAGGCTGTGGAGTTAGCCCTGGTAGGTTCTAAAACGAAAGTCGCGCCACTACTACCAGTCTCCGTTCCAAGATTGGAACTTCTCGCAGCAGTTTTGGGTACTTGTTTAGCTGACGCAATTATAGCACACCATAGCTTGGAAATCGAACAAACATTTTTTTGGTCCAATTCTAAAACGGTCCTATTATGGCTCAACTCTGATCCCAGAAAGTATAAACATTTTGTGAAGTTTAGAATTGCTCAGATTCAGGAGTCAACCGAAGTCGCGAATTGGAATTATGCCCCCATGAAGTTAAAAAGAATTCGTATGATTCACATGGCCCTCGTTCCTGAAGATGCCAAAAGGTGAGAGGCCTCATCAAAACGTAATCAAATCTGAAAGTCTACAGGTATGCCATGCTAAAGATCTCGAGTTGCAGAAGGTCGCCGTAACAATTCAGAAACAAGTTGTAATAGACACTAGCCGTTTTTCTAAATGGGAGCGTTTACTTGGATCACTAGCTTACGCGAAACTGTTCATCGAAAATTCGAAAGCAAAGGGAGATCCCGAACGAAAAGAGCACTCAGTCGGACAAACCAGGGATATGCTACTTTGAAACGACCAATACGCCAAAGAAATATCGATGTTAGAGAAAACGAACACATTGCCAAAAGACAGTTCCCTAAGAAAACGTAGCCCCTTTCTAGACAACCTAAAGATGTCCGTATGAGAAGTCGCCTGGAAAATAACGCACACGTTTCAGAAGCAATAAAAAACCCTATAATATTACCTAGACAACATCGCATCACTTACTTGATTGTAAATTGGTACCATCGGAAGTTCGAACACATCCATCACGAAACAGTAATTAATGAAATATTTCAAAAGTACCATATTCCGGGTTTACGTACCTTACTACGGAGTATTCGCCTAAATTGCCAATACTGTAAAATTCAAAACGCAAAGCCACTACCCCCAGAGATGAGTCCGTTGCCAGCAGCGCGAACAGCAGTTTACGCGAAACCGTTTTCACATGTTGGTATTGACTTTTTTGGACCGCTGTTTGCAACCACGGGAAGACGCACTGAGAATAGGTATGGGGTTGTGTTCACCTGCCTCACATGTCGAGCGGTTCATATTGAGGTCGCACATAGCCTCACAATGAGCTCCTGCCTAATAGTGATAAGGAACTTCATAGCGAGAAGAGGGGTTCCCAATCACATATTCAGTGATAACGCTAGAAATCTACGAGCAGCTGAAAAAGAACTACGCAAGGCTTATAACGAAATCGACTTTGATTCACTCAGACGCGAATTTACCAGCACTACCACCGAGTGGACGTTTATTCCTCCGGAGAGCCCGCATATGGGAGGTGCGTGGGAACGTATGGTACGCTCTATCTAGCGGGTCTGTACCAAATTGTCACGCCAGAAACTAAACTCAACGATGAGAGACTTCTAAACTTGGATCAGTCGGCTGAACGCATGACTACTAGGAACTCTATACGAGGAAGTGGGGGCAAGCCTAGAGGTCAGGGTAGAGGGGCGCTTCCGAAGCAACCCACCAATCGGCCTCCGGTACTGCATTCTCCAGTAGGTAGTCCGGGCGGAGGAAATCCGACCAGGATCGTATTGAATCCTGCCTCCAACCAGAAAATTGATAGACCAGGTAGTACCAATATCCCTGACTCGTCCTTGGCAGCAGAGCCAATGCAGAATCTTTTCGATCCCCCGAATAACGTGTTGACAAGTATGCAGGAGGGAGCTAATGGTTTGCTAGAAAACCCTATACCTCCTAACACTTTAGGTGATAGGATCGCTACTCAGAGGAATATGGCTGAGGCCCCTCCTGGAGACTCGTGGGTGAACGTGCTACATCAGCTGTTCAGAACTTCTCAGGAGGAGATGAGGAACGAGATGAGGACGATCAGGGAAAACATGGACTTACCTAACGCTGCAGTAACCTCTTCACAAGCCGGTGCGAGCTACACCAGGAATAACAATAGGGAGGAAAGTAACCGTGCACAGAATTTCGTGAGCAATCAAGGCAAGATTGTTTCCGGTAGCATGGCGGTGAAACCACAGGATTGGCAGGTTTCTTTCGATGGTACTGGAAGCGTCGCGGATTTTTTGTTTAAGTTGGATACTTTATGTGAGCGGACTCAATGCTCTAGCGACCAACTTATGGCAAGCTTCCATTTATTTTTATCAGGGCGGGCTGAAGAATGGTACTGGCTGTTCACTAAGCAGAACCCAAATGCGAATTATCCCTTTTTGTGCTATTCCCTGAAGCGTGAGTTTGGAACATTGAAAAGTGACCACCTGATCATGATGGAGATCTCAATGCGTAAGCAGAAGCTAAGTGAGTCATACGACGTGTTCCACACTGACATAGTAGCGCTAAACGCACGTCTTAGAGAACCAATGTCCGAGGCCCTACTGATTGACATAATAAAACGGAACGTCAAAAGTAGCTTGAAACTAATGCTCTTCAATGCCGGTGGCATGACATTACATGATCTACGCGATATAGCACGAAAAGGGGAACAAGTGCTGAAGGAAAGCAAGATTCTGGGAACAACCTATACTGGACGGCACGTTAATGAAGCTCGAGCGATAACACCTGATAGTAGGACGGAAGGCGAGGACTGCGAAGCTGACCCGCAGATCGAGGCGTTGGAGTATCGACGCAATAGGAAACCGCACTATTCAGGAAGTCAATGTTGGAATTGTCAGACCAGGGGCCACTCATACATTTATTGTGAGGAACCCATTAGGAACCCGTTTTGCTTTAAGTGCGGGCATAGAGGGGTGTTCACCCCAAAGTGTCCAAAGGACCATCGCCGGCAGGGAAACCAATACCCGAGCGAGAAGATGGGGGAAACTCGGTCGGTGCCATAGCCCCCATACCAGCCAGTGCTCGAGGAGTCGTCTCGGGTGCTGAACCAAGGGGTAGGTCCCTCGCGAGCAGTGAGTTGCATGGAAGTGGTGAGCTTCCAAGGAGTACTGGCACTCGGGCGAAGGAATACCCAACAATAATAGTAACTTTTCCTGATAGTACAGATAGCTCCAATAGTTCTGATTCCGATAGTCCTAGGTCATCAACGGCAATTTCCAAACCAATAAAAATTTTGAAAGCTTCGAAAAGAGATTTTGCATGTCAGGCCTGTTTCTCACCTAGTTTGAAACAGAGGGCAACCAGTTACGAGCTAGTTAGGTCGCGAATTTTCAAAAACAATCCAGAGTCATTTGTTTCCGAAAATATTTTGAAATGTAGGAAGAGATATTATACCCGAGTACAGGAGCGTAAACTTTTCCAAAGCACCACTTTGATGCTCACCGAGGATGAAAGGCTTCTGGTGCGAGTAAAACTATAAAACAGGTTTATAGTAGGGTTGCTGGACTCAGGCGCGAATGTCTCTATCCTCGGGAAGGACTGTGAAAAGTTTTTGGATTCAATTGGACTTAAATACCACCCACTACAGGCTTTCGTATACACGGCGGGTGGCGGCAAGCAGAAAATATTAGGGTCTGTTTCCTTACCAGTGACGTTCAAGAATTCCACCAAATCTCTTCGTTTCTATCTTGTTCCTTCGCTTCTTCAAGAATCCTATTTCGGAGTTGATTTTTGGAGAGCTTTTGCGTTAGCACCGGATATTTTTCCTAGTGTAGCATGTCTAGAGATTAGCGAAGAAAGGGAACAAGAGCATAATTTTCATGATTTAACAACAAGACAGAAGGTCGAGCTGCAGGAGGTAGTAGATATGTTTCCGTCGTTTGAGAAGTTAGGTCTGGTTCAAACAAAGTTAGTCGAACATTACATTGACACGGGCGATGCTGTTCCAATCAAAAGCAAGCATTTCCCTCTTTCGCCACCGAGGCAAGCCGAAGCTTTTAGCGAGATAGATAGGCTGCTCGAAATGGGAGTTATTGAGGAATCGAACTCGCCGTGGTGTAGTCCTGTGGTGTTGGTTCTGAAACCAGGGAAAGTCCGGCTTTGTATTGATTCCAGAAAAGTCAACGCGGTTACGAGAAAGGACTTCTACCCGTTGCCGCATATCAATGGGCTATTGAGCAGGTTGAAGGATACCCACTTCATCAGTGGAATCGACCTGAAAGACGCGTTTTTCCAAATCAAATTGACGGAATCATCCAGGGAGAAGACTGCATTCGCGGTTCCTGGGAAGCCTCTGTACCATTTTAAGGTGATGCCCTTTGGTCTGTGCAATGGACCGCAGACTATGAGCCGGCTGATGGACGGACAAGGCAATCCCCTAGCAAGGTGTTTGAGGGACGCGGGCCTGACAATAAACGTAAAGAAAAGCAAATTTTGTCAGAAAGAAATTCGATACTTAGGGTACTTGATAGGTAGCGGATACTTGAAGGTAGACCCAGGGAAAATAGAGGCAGTTAAAAGTTTCCCAATTCCTAAGTCTCCTCGGCAGGTTCGTATGTTCGTGGGCATGGCAAATTGGTACAGGGCGTTAATTACAAATTTTGCTGATTTAGCAGGCCCTTTGACTGATTGCCTTCGGAAATCGCTAGGACCCTTCAAACTTACTGCTGAGGCAATAGAGGCCTTCGACAAGCTGAAGGTAGCCTTGAGTTCCGCTCATGTCTTGGCCCAACCTGATTTCTCGAAAGAATTTGTTATTCAGTGCGACGCGTCCAAAATAGGTGTGGGTGGCGTGCTATTTCAGATCGACGACGAGGGCGCTGAGCATCCAATCGCTTTTGTGTCGAAGAAACTTAATAATGCTCAGCGCAATTATACGGTGACCGAATTGGAATGCCTCGCCGCCATTATCAGCGTCAAGCGTTTTAGGCCGTACGTAGAAGGTTTGCAATTCCGAATTATCACTGACCATTCAAGTCTCAAGTGGTTAATGACACAAAAGGATTTGAGTGGTAGGTTGGCTAGATGGTCACTCCTGCTTCAAAGGTACGACTTCGCAATGGAACATCGCAAGGGAACCCTGAATGTAGTACCGGATGCCCTCTCGCGTTTCGATGTAGACGAGCTAACCTCTTCGTCCATACCTCACGAAATTGACTTAGCATCGCCCGAATTTGAATGCGCGGAATACTTAAGTCTTTGTAGAACCATTTTTGAGAACAAAGATGCGCTGCCGGATTTAAGTATAATGGATGGCGTAGTTTTAAAAAGGGTCAAATTTCGTAAAGGTGTGGAGGGTGAGGAGGACTCGTTATGCCGGGTGTGGCTACCAGCAGGGTTAATCGAAGTCGCTATTCGACTTGCACATGATGCGAACAGGAGTTACCA
Organism: Merzomyia westermanni; assembly: GCA_949987695.1. Lineage (NCBI taxonomy): Eukaryota > Metazoa > Arthropoda > Insecta > Diptera > Tephritidae > Merzomyia > Merzomyia westermanni. The sequence goes on from OX465288.1 coordinate 81,038,753, forward strand.
TGGGGGCTGGCAGAAAACTTTGGAACGCGTTAGGCAGAAGTATTTCTGGCCACGGCAGGCGAGGGATGTTAAAGACTATGTAGAGAGATGCGACACTTGCAAGGCTGTTAAGTCAACCACTCAGCAGTCAAGGCCCCTATAGCAAACACTTTTGCCTCAGAAAGACCATTTCAGCGGTCCTATTGCGACTTTCTAGGACCTTATCCGCGATCTAAGTGGCGAAATCAGTTTCTCTTTATATTATTGGACCATTTTACGAAGTATGTTTGGTTGAAGGCCATGCACAGAGCGACGACGGTAAATGTTATGAATTACTTTACTTCAGAGATTTCTCCATCCGTAGGGGTCCCTCAGTTTATCTCAAACAGTTTATCTCTAAGGAGATGAAACAAATTTTAGATAATTACGGGGTAACCCATATCAGGACAGGGTTATACTCCCCACAGGCTAACGCGTCTGAGCGCGTAAATAGAGAAATTGTTTCAAAAATAAGAATCTTTCTGAAAGATAAACAGGATCATACTGACTGGGACAAGCACATACCCGAAATTCTAGCAGTTTTAAGAAGTGATTTTCATACCGCAATTCAGTGCTCTCCATACTTTGCCTTATATGGTCAGAACATGATTCAGCACTCATCAGCATATAATATATTAAATAAACTCGGCGCTCTTAGGCAAGATGAAATTCCAATAGTAACTAGGGCGGATAAGTTGTCCAACATTCGCGAGCAAATTCGTAGGAATTTAGATCAGGCGAAGGATACGGGAAACGACGTTTATAACAAGCGCTCTAGGCAAGTTAACTATAGGGAAGGTTAGGAAGTTTTTAGGAAAAATTTTGCTTTGAGTAACTTTAAACAAGGCATAAACGCCAAATTCCTACCGAAATATCTCAATTGTCGAGTCCGTCGAAAAGTAGGGAATGCGTTGTATGATTTAGAAGACCTGACAGGGAAATTGATAGGCCGTTTCCATGCATCGGATATTCGTCCACAATAACTAGACTTTTGAATTTTTTTCTTCTCAAATTTACCATTTCGTCTGAGCGTTTTGGCGGTCGGGGACAACTCGCCCAGTACTCTCCCCGAGCATTGATTTAGAAGGAAATCCACGTGCGCTTCCACCGGGAGCAGTGGATAACCTGGAAATCCTCGTGTATGCGGATTGTCTTTCGGAGTTTTGACGAGTTCTCCTTCATTAAAATGTATACCGGGTGCAAAGCGTATTTCCCATGAAACCAGCTTCCCCGGTTATATTTTTTTTAACCTTTTCTGTGGGGGTGAAACTAGAACCAGAATTTTCGGAGTTTTGACGAGTTCTCCAATAACAAATGTCTACCGCCGCGAAGCAGTTAAACTAAGAAACAAAAAGTAATGCTCCGTTTGCCTCGGAGTTTTGACGTGTTCTCCGATAACAAAATGTCTATTGCCGCAAAGCGTATAACTAGGAAACAAAAACTTCTCCGTTTTTTTTCTAGCCTATTTCTGTGGGGGCAAAACCACTATATCAAATTTCCATTTGCCGCAAAGCCTACTAAACTATGAAACAAAATACTTCAATAATTTTCCTTTACTGGCGGATCTTCTTGCCCGGCTAGCTCGTGGTAGAGCTAGAGACTCTTATCTAGGGGTGAGTCGTGCCCCACGCTTTTTTTACCCCGAAATGGCTTCTTTGCAAGTAAACCTTCTTCCTGTTCGCTTCATCGACCGGTTTTCGAAGCGAAGCAGGCCTGTTATGGTTTACTTTCAATTGATAGTCATTTTTATTTGGTTCAATCGGTCAGGGCTCACTGCGGTTGGTTAGGTGATAGTTTTGATTCACCTTCCGGTTTGAAGTTTAGCTACGGGAAAGTGCGTGATTTTTGCTGAAGTGGCAGCACCAAATATTCCCATAGAATGGAAAAGGCACCAATAATGGCACTTTTAATTTCCAGGCAAACAAGGTTTGGTGTGTTCTTTGTGTGCCTAGAGTTAAATTGCGGGTAACCCAGGGCGCCCGAAAGTGTCAGACAAAAGGGAAATGGGCCATTGGCATCAAAAAGGGGTTTTCCTTTGTAGGATGAATTCAAAGTATTTATGTTGGTAAAAGTGCACGAGTACAAAGTATGTACGGAATTAACAATGCCGTTTTTGTAATGCAATATCTCGAAAAACAGAAACCAATACATTGCCAAAACCACCAAAGGAAAGATACGCACCCAAAATGCCATATTACCCAGGGTGGGAGAGACCTGGAATCCCGTCCTGATCCCTGACTTTAGCACGGCTGACATCTAATTTTTAACCGAATGCGAGTAAAACTAGGTATATTGCCAGAATACATTTTAGCAGCAAATGGCAATCCATTATTAGTCAATTTGAAAAGTATTGTAAAATTTGACTTAAATGAGTTTAAAGCGGCAGTGTTTTGTTACTATGTGCTTTATTAACGAAACCTGTAGATCGGAATATTATTGTCAATGGCTAGGTTGGATGGGGAGCTCCATTCGTCTCCTATTCCAAACCCAGTAACGTGGGGTCCCGCGGACCACCAAGGGAACACACCAAACGCATGGTCTAGAACCTTCCTATTTTGCGCGCCAAGGAAAGCGTGCCTTCAGGGTTCGGACTTGATCAAAATTACAGTAATTTTAATACCTACTGCACCTTACCCAAATCTACTACGCTTTATGCTCCCGTAGAATAGTCCCAAACTCTGATTTATTTTGATAAGTGATGCTTTTTCTTAATTATAAACTCTTTTATGAAGTCACTCAACAGTACAAATATTCTTGCATTTTATTTGGTTACATAGGAAAAAAAAAGTTACCTTCAATAAAAATAGCCACTGAGTGAAATAGTATTAAAAGTAAGAGTACTAAAATCATTTTTATTTATGCCTCAAATCAAAGCGTAATTACAGTACTTTGTGTTTTAAGTAATTCCTACAGTGCGATGCTCATTAAATCAACTATGAAACAGCAAAGTCATATCTTCAACGTTAGTTCCAATAATATATATTATCTTTTTTTTTGTTTTAAAGTGCGTGCTGTACCTTTACGAAGTTCGGTAGTAGTGAAAAGGTATTTAAAATAAAAGTAAAAGTCCGAGCCCTGATGGCAACCACCAACCCCAGTGGCAACAATCACGCCACCTCAGACTGGGTAACGGAATTTTTCCATGGCACAGTCGCCGTTGCTTGACGATTTTCGGCATAGCGGCGTCGTCGGCATTTAAAACGATTTAAAAACGTATGAGTCTTCTGCTGTGAACGGTCGCGACAGTGAAAAATTTTCCCGTGTTGTGTTAGTGGGTTGCGGAACCATGAAAAGTTGTTCATTCTTATTGAAAATTGGATGAATATAAGCAAATAAATCCAGCAATTTGTATTTGGTTATTGAGAGCAAAGTGCACAAAATCTGCGTAAGTTGTAATTTGTGTAAAATTTAAAGCAAAAATATAACAAAGGAGTAAATTAAACGGTGCCGTGAAACAGAAGAAAAAAAGTTAGAAAATGTTTGTTGCAATGCTGTGTGAAAGCGACGAAAACGCAGCATAAAATGGATAAACCAAAAAAGATAAATAAAGTAACTGAGTGGAAAAAGTGTGGTGTGGTCTCGCCTTTTTGTTTACATGCAGCAATTATACAAAAATATCTCAATTGTGTGCAAAGAAAATAATCCAAAAATTAATCATTCATAACAGAGCAAAAGTGTAAAAAGCTATACATACGTTTAGTATGAAAAAGTTTTGAGTACCTTATTCTCGTATAGAACTTTAAATAACAAATAAAAAGTGGATTCAAACTTTGCGGATTGGCATCTTCGGCTTTGAATTAGCAAGGATAAATCATTGCAGTCCTAGACACGCTAGCAGATAGAACGATAAAACGATTTCTAATATTAGCCGACTAAGGCCCGGTTTTTCAGTCCTTGGTTAAGCTCAGTTTAAACTAAGTTTGCTTAAACTCGGCATAAATTTAAACTCCAGTTAAACTGCAGAGCGGTTTTTCAGTGAGAGTTTAAGGCCGCTTTTAAGATTTGCTTTTTATACGGAAACATTGGTTTTTTTTTCTTTATCTAGATACGGCAACAGTTAATATTTGTTTACATATTCAACGCCATGGCTTCTCCTCAGTATTATAATAGTTGGGATTTCGCTAATTTCTGCACCACTATAATCACTTTCGTCAGATGATATATCCAGTATTTAATTAAATGTAAAAATATCGTCCATTTTTTTTTATTGCGTTCAGTTTATTGTTTCACAACCAAAACCATCAAATATGCAAACAGCTAACAGGTTAACTAGAGTTTGACCCTGCCAAATTGGCCGTTTAAACTACGTTTAAACTTCGTTTAAAGTTGACGGAAAAACTGCGTAACAGGTTTAAGCTTGGTTTAACTGACAAATTGAGTTGAGCTTGTACTGAGAAACCGGGCCTAAAAGTCAAGCATCTATGGTCAAGGGAAATCATACCATATATAAAGGTCGCCGCTGTGCTATTGAACACAATAACAAATGCAAATGTGCTTGCGAGCACTGGCACGGTAGATAAACGAAGCCATAGCACGCCACTATCATCCGAAACAAGCCGGCTACAGTAAGAACCAGCAATAACAACAACAGTAGTGCCGCCTAAGTAGGGCTACTGCAACAACAACCACAACAGTAGCGCCTGACAAACGGGCTACAGTAATAACCAGCAATAACAACAACAGTAGTGCCGCCTAAGTAGGGCTACTGCCACAACAACCACAACAGTAGCGCCTCGCAAACGCGCTACACTAATAACCAGCAATAACAGCAACAGTAGTGCCGCCTAAGTAGGGCTACTGCAACAACAACCACAACAGTAGCGCCTAACAAACGGGCTACAGTAATAACCAGCAATAACAACAACAGTAGTGCCGCCTAAGTAGGGCTACTGCATCAACAACCACAACAGTAGCGCCTCACAAACGGGCTACAGTAATAACCAGCAATAGCAACAACAGTAGTGCCGCCTAAGTAGGGCTACTGCAACAACAACCATAACAGTAGCGCCTCACAAACGGGCTACAGTAATAACTAGCAATAACAACAACAGTAGTGCCGCCTAAGTAGGGCTACTGCCACAACAACCACAACAGTAGCGCCTCGCAAACGCGCTACAGTAATAACCAGCAATAACAGCAACAGTAGTGCCGCCTAAGGAGGGCTACTGCAACAACAACCACAACAGTAGCGCCTCACAAACGGGCCACAACTAAACCAGCAATAACAACAACAGTAGTGCCGCCTAAGTAGGGCTACTGCATCAACAACAGTAACCAGCTGTAACATCAGCGAGGGCCGCCGTAATATAGGCCCGCCGCACTAGCAGCAGCAACAATAACAGTAACCCGCCGTAACATCAGTGAGGGCCGCCGTAATATAGGGCCGCCGCACTAGCAGCAGCAACAACAACAGTAACCAGTCGTAACATCAGCGAGGGCCGCCGTAATATAGGCCCGCTGCACTAGCAGCAGCAACAACAACAGTAACCAGCCGTAACATCAGCGAGGGCCGCCGTAATATAGGCCCGCCGCACTAGTAGCAGCAACAACAACAGTAACCAGCGGTGGCAACAGGGGGGGGGGGTCGTCCTAATATAGGCCCGCCGCCCTACACAAAAACAAGAGTAACGCCTCACGAACGGCTTACTACAACCGGGTGAGATCAACCTAATATAGATGTAGTTTTAGCAGTAGTAGTTTTTTTTATGTATAGTCCTCTAAAAGGAGGAAAAATTAAAGGTAGACTATATTAAAACTTAAGCCAAGAAAAAAAAAAAGTTTTTTTTAATAAATTAAGGAGGGGGGGAAAAAAACAAAAAAACAAAAAAATTTATGATATTAACAAGCTAAATAAATACTTAACGAACTATACTATATCGACATTGTCCAACGAACTAAAACTCAGCGGCCACGTTGGCTTGGCCATGTAATGCGAATGGAAGAAGATGCTCCAGCCCGGAAGGTATTCTTGTCGGAACCCACCTATGGAAGCAGAGGAAGAGGGAGGCCCCCACTCCATTGGAAAGACCAAGTGGAGAACAATCTGCGATCCCTTGGCGTTTCTAATTGGCGTCAACTGGCAAAGGATAGAGTCAGGTGGCGCGCTTTGTTGGATGGACAAAATCGTTTAGACGGTTAAACAAACAGCTATTAAGGGCTGTTGACCTGTATATGTATGTATGTATGTATATGTCACATTTTACGTATGAAAACCAACATAACGGGTAAAGGCAAATTAAATTTTCCTTTTGTACAAGTCAGAAAAATGCACATGCGAAATAGAAATGTTTCTATATTTGTCTGACTTACATTTAGAATCAGCAGTTTTTTAATTTGTTGATTTGAAATTTTTGGAGTTATTTATTTACTGTGTAGAATTACCGAGAGTAGGAGGATGGGGCCGTGTGCAGAAGTCCACGCAAGTGGGGAAAGTTTCTGATCGCCATCCACCTGGGAATGACCAGAGCGATTCTTTTGCATGTGGTTCAAGCAGCTCACTACTTCCGGGCTTTGCCCTCAAGTATCCTCTGGGTAACCAGCCCCCGTTTGGTGGCGAGCTAAACGTGAGAAGGCGACAACCTGGTAAGGCCACTCCGACATAATCGGCTTAAGGGCTTGCTGGGGGGTTCAAACAGCAGCGTCTGATCACCATGTGGTGCGGCTGCAAGCGGGCGTCTGTCTTGCGGCTCGCTATAAAAACGTGTAATTGAATTCAACCTCCCGTGAAACGGGTTGTGCGTTGGGTTTGGGACCCACCACATAAAACAACGTTCCAATGAAATTCAACAACAAAGCCTCGGATATGAGAACCCCTTTTTTAGATGACAACACGCGCAAACGAAATAAGGATTATGAGATAAGGGCATGTACCTGGAATGTCTGGTCCCTTAATGGGGAAGGTGCCGCTGCCCGGCTGGTTGAGGTCCTGAGGAAAGCAAAAGCTGACATCACCACCATACAAGAGATGCGATGGACGGGGCGAGGAAACACGATCAAAACACCTTGCAACATCTACTGGAGTGGGCATGAAGACAAGCGCAAATTCGGCGTGGGATTTGTGTTGGGAGAGAGACTCCGTCACCGAGTACTGTCGTTCACACCCGTGAACGAGCGTCTCGCTGAAATCCGCATAAAAGTAGGATTTTTCACCATATCGTTTATCTGCGCTCATGCACCGACGGAATAGAAGGACGACGTGGAAAAGGATGCATTCTACGAGCGCTTGGAAGAAGCATACGAGCGCTGCCCCCGTCATGATATCAAAGTCGTGCTTGGCGACTTTAACGCCAGGGTGGGTAAGGAGGGTGTATTTGGCCCCAATGTCGGGAAGTTCAGTCTCCACGATCAGACTTCGCCAAATGGATTCAGGCTGTTCGACTTCGCCGGTGCCCGAAATATGGTCATATCCAGCACTAGGTTTATGCTCAAGAAGATCCATCAGGCTACATGGCTGTCCCCCGATCGAAAAACACGCAACCAGATCGACCACGTTGTGATAGACGGACGGCATGCTTCCAGCGTTTTAGATGTTCGCACAATACGAGGACCTAACATCGACTCTGATCGCTACCTAGTAGCAGCCAAGATTCGTACAAGCCTCTGTACGACAAAACAGGTGCAACAAAAAACGCAGGGAAAGCTGGACGTCGAAAAGCTGCAATCGCAACAGACCGTCAATTATTTCGCAGATCGCCTCTCACACCTGCTCTCCGAGAGCACAATTCAACCTAGTGGAATGCATGAGCAATGGGATCATATCTCAGGAGCACTCCGTACCGCAGCCGAAGAAGTAATTGGATTCCGGCGAACGCGAGAAACAACTGGTATGATGATGAAGAGTGAAGCGCTGCAACGAAAATAAAGGACGGAGCCTACAAAGCAACGCTGAGATCGAATGCAACGAGGAGTGTGTGTGAACACTACCGCGAGTTGAAGAGGGAAGCGAGGCGGCTTTTCCGGGCGAAAAAAAGAGAGGCAGAAAAGCGTGAAATAAAGGAGCTTGAGATGCTGGTCAACGGGAATAATGCCCGAAAACTCTATCAAAAAATTCGGCGAATGACAGAAGGTTTTAAACCCGGGGCAAACTCCTGAAAGAATGAGAACGGCGACCTGGGATCACTTATCTGCCCTTTTAAATGGAGAAACTGAGCAAGAAACCAGAGAAGATGCCGAACCCGAGCCAACAATCGAAGATGATGGAATTGACGTTCCACAACCCGACTATAATGAGGTGCGAATAGCAATATCCCGATTGAAAAACAATAAAGCAGCTGGCGCTGATGGTTTGCCTGCTGAGCTATTCAAACACGGAGGCGAGGAGCTGGTAAGGCGCATGCATCAGCTTCTATGCAGAATATGGTTGGATGAATGCATGCCTGAAGATTGGAATCTAAGTGTTCTCTGCCCAATCCACAAGAAGGGCGATCCTACAACCTGCTCCAACTATCGCGGCATCAGCCTTTTGAGCATCGCATATAAGGTCTTATCAAGCGTATTGTGCGAAAGACTGAAGCCTGAGGTGAACAGACTGATTGGCCCTTATCAGTGTGGCTTCAGAGCTGGTAAATCTACCATCGACCAGATTTTTACAATACGCCAAATCTTGGAAAAAACCCGTGAAAAAGAATCGACACACATCATCTCTTTGTTAATTTTAAAGCCGCTTTCGATAGCACGAAAAGGAGCTGCCTATATGCCGCTATGTCTGAATTTGGTTTCCCCGCAAAACTTATACGGCTATGCAAAATGACCTTGAGCAACACCGCCAGCTCGGTCAGAATTGGGAAGGACCTCTCCGAGCCGTTCGAAACTAAACGAGGTTTCAGACAGGGTGAACCCCTATCGTGCGATTTCTTTAATTTAATGCTGGAGAAAATAATACAAGCTGCAGAACTTAACCGCACTGGAACAATATTTTATAAAAGCGTGCAACTGTTGGCATATGCTGACGATATTGATATCATTGGCCTTAACAACCGCGCCGTAACTTCTGCTTACTCCAAATTAGAAAAAGAAGCGGAGAAAATGGGATTGGTGGTGAACGAGGGCAAAACGACGTACCTTCTGTCATCATGCAAAGAGTCAGCGCATTCGCGCCTTGGCAACCAAGCCACGGTTGGCAGCAATAATTTCGAAATAGCAAAGGACTTCGTTTACCTGGGAACCAGCATTAACACCAACAATAATGTTAGCCTAGAATTCCGACGAAGAATTACTCTTGCAAACAAATGCTACTTCGGACTGAGTAGGAAATTGAAAAGTAAAGTCCTCTCTCGACGAACGAAAATAACACTCTTCAAGTCACTCATCGCACCCGTCCTGCTATATGGTGCAGAAGCGTGGACACTAACAACATCTGATGAGGCGGCTCTGGGAGTATTCGAGAGAAAGGTTCTTCGAAAGATTTGTGGACCTCTACGCGTTGGCGACGGCGAGTACCGAAGAAGATTTAATGATGAGCTGTATGAGCTTTACGCAGACGCCGACATAGTTCAGAGAATTAAAACACAGCGGCCTCGCTGGCCAGGCCACGTAGTGCGAAAATGCTCCAGCCCAGAAGGTATTCTTATCGGCACCCGCCGGTGGAAGCAGAGGAAGAGGGAGACCACAACTCCGATGGAAGCACCAAGTGGAGACCGATTTGCGATCCCGCGGTGTTTCCAATTGGCGCTATTTGGCGCAACGAAGAAACGACTGGCGAGCTATGTTGGACGGTCAAAATCGCCCAGGCGGTTGGATGACCATTTAAAGAAGAAGAAGAAGAATTAATCAGATAAATTGAACTGTTGGAAGTGTTGAAAGTCATACGACATTAAGTGAGTGTAGAAAAAGTGGCGGGACATATAAAAAAATATTACGTGTAAAAGGTCCTTAAAAACCATAAAAATAAGAGTTTGGCATATGCTTGCATCATGATTGTGGCGCTGTCGCTGTCTTGCAAAAAGATTCGAGATAATCGTTTGAAAATGCTACCCCAAAATTTTGAGATGCATCTAGTTGTAAAATGGTACCACGACTATAGAGAGTAAGGGTTTTGAGTTAAAAGCTCGATTGGATTCAAAATTAAAGCAAAAGTAAAATGAAACTAGTCTATTTGTTTTTTGTCGTTTTCGCTAAAAGTTCAAAAATAAGTGCCTTAAGGAAAACTTTGACTTTTTATTTACTTTTGTTTTATTAACTTTATTAAGTCTATGATTATATTAATCTTACAGACTAGAAATACAAATTCAAATCTTAAGCCTAGGCAAATTCCAAATATATATTTTATATACGAGGTGTGTTCAAAAAGTATCGCGAATTTCGTGTTTTTTCAAAAATTATTTATTTATTCATGAATATCTATTTTGTCCCCTTCAAAGTAATCCCCATGAGATATTATACACTTGTGCCAACGGGTTTTCCAATCTTCGAAGCACTTCAAAAAATCATTTTTTTGTATCTTGTTCAGCTCCTCCTTCGATGCCGTCTTTATCTCGTCAAGAGAAGCGTAACGTCGTCCTTTCATGGGCCTCTTCAGTTTAGGGAACAAGAAAAAGTCACGGGGGGCCAGATCTTGGGAATACGGTGGCTGCGGCATCATTAGTGTGTTGTTTTTGGCCAAAAAGTCGCGCACAAGCAACGATGCGTGAGCAGGGGCGTTATCGTGGTGCAAAAGCCAATTTTTGTTCTGCTTTGCACATCTTCTCGGCCTTCTGAGAACATTTTGTACCACCGATAAACGTTGCTTCGGTCCAAGGTAGCTTCTCCGTATGCCACAGTCAACTTTCGGAATGCATCCGCGCACTTAATTTCGTTTTTCACACAAAATTTGATACAGGTTCTTTGATCCATTTTTTTGAATAGGTAAAAATCGAAGACGATCCAAAACACGTGCAAGCAAAGCAGCTGTCAACAATTAACTGAACATTCAAAATGGCCGAGCTTGTCGGCATAAGTGAGAGACATGAGTACCAACATAACGGCACAAAAAATTCGAAATTCGAATATACGTAACCAGAGAAAATTCAAAATTCGCGATACTTTTTGAACAAACCTCGTATACATTTAAATATAATTCGAAGAAAGCTTAGAACCAAAACATGATCTCGGGAGAGCAAAGTCCAGATCAAGACTACAAAAGATTTTATTAAATTCTGCGAGGGCCCTCGAGATAGGGTCATAATTATGGTACTTAGCCCGGACTACCTTAATATGAATTAGGTCCTCAAAATCCTATCCCTGGTCATACGATTTTTTTCTACACGCCTTTAAGCAATACTTCCCCCAGAAATATACTCGGGTGTTTTAAAAACGGTGTAGAATTCTTGGTGACGAAGCAAAATATCATTGATTTAATCCTTTCTGGGGTTTTGAAGTCATTCGTATATCACACTAGTACCATATTCTGATGGAATCCTTTAACTCTCGATGCAACTGACTTTGCCTTCCAGTTAGATTTTGAGTCTTTTCTCGAAGCTGATGATCTGAGTTATGTCGTCCCTTGGAAGTTGGCAGATTGGAAGAGAATGCGTTTTTTCTGCGCCAAGGAATGTTGATACCTTTGTTCTGAGAAGCAAGAAAGTCACAAAGAACCGTGAATAGATATTCTCTAGAAGTTTTCAACATTACGGACAAATACTTGTTGGGCAAATATGTAAAATTTTCATTTTTCCCATAACTATCGTTGGGTTTTTATAAGACCTAAAAGAATACAATTATACTATTTTTTCATTTATTTGGCTTTTTGCAACAGGTATAAAAATGGAGATGTTTAAAATTCCATAATCGCAAATTTAGCTTAATTAGTTGCCAAAAACAGCTGACTACTTTATCTGGTTTATTTATGTAAGAAATTAATCAAAATTAACCAAAAATTGGAGATTTTAGGAGATTGTCATTCACTGGAATCGCAAAAGTCGCCAAAAGTTGCCAAAAACAATTTAGTGATTTTAAGCGAACTAGATTAAGCTTTAGCGTGCCAAAATTTCTCTGATAAAGTCTAGCAGTTTCCGAAATAGATCTATAAGAAAAGCTGTGGCGGTTTTCTCAAAAATTGGCCTTATTATTGTAATAAAAAGCTTTAATAATTCATTAAAAATTACTATTTTCATACAAAATAAAAATAATAATTTTTAGGCAGAAAAGTCAAGTTTTCAATATAAACAAATATGTATTTGCTCGCCGCCGTGGTGTGAAGGTAGTGTTGCCGGCCTACCACACCGAAGGTCCATGGTTCGAGTCCTGGTACAGGGAACATCAAAAGTGATTTGAAAAAAAGTTTTTCAAAACGGGGTCGCCCCTCGGCAGTGGTTTGGCAAACTCTCCGAGTGTATTTCTGCCATGACAGGCTTCTCAGCAAAAATTCGTCTCCTTTGTAGATGCCGTTCGGAGTCGGCAAAAAACTGTAGGTCCCACCAATTTGTAGGGAAAATTCAAATCGGCACACCACAAATTGGAAGAGAAGCTTGGCGCAAAAATCTCTTAGGAGGTTTATGATGATAAACCTGTTGTATATCGCGCCATAGAGAGAGAGTATTTGCTCGCCAGTCATTTCCTCTTTGCGCCAACTGGCGCCAATTTGAAACACCACGGGATCGCAAATCGGTCTCCACTTGGTACTTCCATCGGAGTGGTGGTCTCCCTCCTCCTCTGCTTCCACCACGGGTGCTGATAAGAATACCTTCTGGGCTGGAGCATCTTCGCACAATGTGGCCTTGCCAGCGAAGCGCTATGTTTTAATTCGCTGAAGTATGTCGGGGTCTGCATAGAGCTCATGCAGCTCATCATTAAATCTTCTTCGGTACTCGCCGTCGCCAAAGCGTAGAGGTCCACAAATCTTTCGAAGAACCTTTCGAGTACTCCCAGAATCGCCTCACCAATTGTTGTTAGTGTCCACGCTTCTGCACCACATAGCAGGACGGGTGCGATGAGTGACTTATAGAGTGTTATTTTTGTTTGGTGAGAGAGGACTTTACTTTTCAATTGCCTACTCAGTCCGAAGTAGCATTTGTTTGCAAGAGTAGTTCTTCTCCGTGAATCAGAGACATAATATGTACTTAGTATTTGCATTATTTATGCATAAGTTGATACGCATCAATCGCGCTCCCACGGCATTGCAACCCAACACCTTAATTCAAGGCCATGGTGAGTAGCGGCGAATAAAACATATTTCTTGCATTACTTCAGATGCATCGTCGCTGCCAGAGATTTGGTTTTATAAGGCAACAAGGGACGGGAACCCTTTTAGATTAATTTATCTTGTTTAAGTATAGTAATAAAGTGTTGTGAACTCTTTGAATGTATTGTTTCTAATCGTATCTCGTTAGAGACTCTGGGGGTATTTTTCTGACGAATTAGGACTAGCAGTCCTTAACTGGGGCTCGAGCAGGGGCCAGGAGTGGTGTTTAAACTAGAATTAAGAAAAATACGAAAATAATGCAAAAATCAAAGAAATAGAAAAAAAAGTGAAATATTGAAGCACACAAAAACCAGTTTATATAAAAAAGTAAAAAAGTGAAAGCCTGTAGAATCAACATTTACAATTGAGCAACTTAAGAACTACTGCTCTAAAAATAATTACTGCATCAAACGGATGACCACCATTGATGTTTTGTGAGTATAACCAACAAAAACTTTTTCTCCTCTAATTAGCAACAAAGGAATGACGAATGATTAAGAGCTACTGTAATCGACCTAACCGGAGCTGTCAATGCTCTTGTCGATAAACTAACCTCCTCGGAGAGGCGTGTTGCACGCATAGACGAGGTCACCTCTAGTGCACCATTATTAGCTCTAGCAGCTATCGAAACCACGGAGGAAGTAGTGGTTCAGGCTCCCACCAAGGAGGCAGATATAAAAGTAATCCTTCATTGCGTCAAGGCGCTGCAAGTATTTGACGGCAAACCCGTCCAATATGTTTGATGGATACACTCCGTGGAAAAGAGTTTATCCGATTTCAAAGTGATGGCAGGGAAACCGCTTTACCGCGCGATCCTTCAACACATTAGGCAAAAAGTGGGGGGTGCAGCAGACCCGGCACTGATTTTCTACAATATATTTTAGGGAAACTGGTCAAAAATAAAAGAGGGCCTTTCTCTGCACTAAGCAGACAAAAGAGATGTTCGTAGTCTCGAACATCAGCGGCACCAATTGCAGCAGAAGGGAATGAGAATTGACGAGTTCTATGCTAAGGTGAATCACAAGTTCTCTCTAATAAATAATAAAATAAAAACCGAATCCTACACGGATGAGACGGTTAAGGTCCTTGTGGAGACCTATAGAAATCTATTTAGGATGCTGCTCATACAGCGTCCTATATCGCGGATTTACGAAATTTTTCTGTTCATACGACAAACTTCAACAGTCGGGTGCCTGTTCCTGTTAACACCATGACGAGTACTTCGAAACCAACTTGTCCGTCCAAAATGACAAAAAACTTCACCAGTCGAGAAGATGGAAGTTGATCCATCAGTCCAAACCCATTAGGTAAATTATGTGCACTGTCCCAATCCATTCAAGCGCGGGGCCGGGTCTTAGAATCTCCTTAGAAAGCACAACAGAATATTCCATTCACTCCCAGCAGAGGATAAAGAACCGGGCAGTCAAAACGATGGGAAAGAAACTTCTAACTCTAACGAAGAAAGCTCGGAGGATTGTCTGTCCTCCGGGATTCTAGTGTACCATACTTAGAATATACGCTACCCATCGGCCGCATCTTTGACTTCTTTGTTGACACTAGGGCCAACAGGAACTTCATTAAACAAGGTATCGCGACGAAAACAACTCCAGTCAAACACCTGTTCAACGGAGCATAAGTTGGCTGTAGCGTCCCAATAAAGGACAAAATACAATTAAAATTATGTGAAAGCGTGGGTAATGCCACCGAATTTGAGGTCTTTGTTTTGCCCACTCTCTGCGAATTTTCCGGAATTATTGGAGACGACACCTTAAGACAACTAGGTGCCATAGTAGATAGGAAGAATAATCTTTTTCACATTAGTGGCAATAAAATTCCGCTCAATGCACGTCAGTCCCGCAATGTAAATTTGACATTAGGGAAGGGGTTGCCCCTGGAAATCTATGAGAAACTTAAGCTCTTGATGCAGAAGAAATCAGGACTTTTCGAACCTTTGCATGGCCACGAACTTGTGGACGCCAACTTTAGAGCCCATATACAGCAAAAGCTATCCTTATCCTGCTTGTGTGAGAGAGAAGGTCAAAAAGCAGGTTAATGAAGGTTCAAAAAGTCCCTACAACTCTCCGATTTGGGTAGTGCCTTGGAAACCAAAAGCGAATGGGGAAAACAATATCGCATGGTGATAGACTATAAGCGGTTGAATGCCGTAACGATACCCAATTCCCGACATAAACGCGACCTTATGTAGCCTTGGTCAAGCCAACTTTTATACAACAATTGACTTAACCTCCGGATTTCATTAAATACCTATGCAGGATTCGGATATCTCTACGATAAATGGGAAATATGAATTCCCACCTTTGCCGTTCGGCTTAAAAAATGCGCCCGCCATATTCTAAAGAATGACAGACGATGTCTTACATAGGGAAGATATGTTATGTCTATATTGACGACATAATCGTTTTTGCCAGCGATGCAAATGAACATCTCGATAACGTCGAGAAGGTTTTCGCAACACTTTGGGAAGCGAATCTGAAGGGTAATCCTGAGAAGACATGTTTCCTTAAGAGGGAAGTCCAATTCCTTGGCTACGTAATTATTCCTGATGGAGTCCGCGCTGATCCAAAAAAGGTAGAAGCCATAGCAATTATTTCACCTCCCGAAAATTTAAAAGATTTGAAGAGTTTCCTTGGTATGACCTCACACTACAGCAAATTCATTAGGGACTATGCCAAAGTCGCGAAACCCTTGCATGACATAACGCGTGGAGAAAATGCGTAAGAAGAAGCAAACGCATCCCAAAAAAGTAAAGATTGAACTTGATGAGAATGCCGTAGAAGCCTTCCACGAATTAAAACCACTTTTGATATCGGCGGAGGTCCTTGCATTTCCCGATTTCACTAAACCTTTAAATCTGACCCCACGCACTTCGAACTACGCTATTGGCGAGGTACTATCGCAAGGAACTATAAGCGAGGATAAGCCTAAACCTTACATATTCCGGTCCCTAAACAAAGCAGAGGGGAGAACTACGCTACAAACGAGAATGAGATTCTCGCTATCGTTTGGGCGCTCGATAATCTGCGCCCAAGGAAATTAAGATTTACACTGATCACCAACATCTGACATTTTCCATGAGTAATCGCAATTACACTGCAAATCTCAAGCGGTGGAAAGCACGAATAGAGGAACGTAATTGCGAGTTAATTTACAAGCCAGGTAAAACGAATGTGGTTGCCGATGCACTCTACCGTCTCAAGACGGATGTGAACGCACTCAATGACTTCATAATCTTTCAGTCATCGGGTACTGCAGCGGATACTGCATCTGAAATAGATGCTGCGTCAGAAGGTACCATGCATTCCGTCGTACAATATAGCTCAGACCTCATATCACACGTTGAGGCAGCCATAAATGTGTTTAGTAACCAAATAATCCTTAGGCGGGGGGCAAGTTGCGAATGCACGGAGGATCCCCATAGGGAAGATAAAAGGTACTTCATTACGATGCCTTTATTAAATGTCGATACTCTTTCACCAGTCCTCAAGACATATTTAAACCCAAATGTCATAAATGGCATTAAAATTCCAGAAGATGAGCTACATTAATAATTTTAGCAGATAAAAATTAAGGATCACGAAACGCATGGTAGAGGACGTAACAATAGGCGATAGGATATTCACAGCCGCGCACACCGAAACAGTCGCGAGAAAAGAGAACATATCCTTGAAAACTTAACTTTTTTCCGGCCAAAACAAATCGTCCACTCATTTACGGACGAACATTATTTTACAGTTCCACGTACCCTGGTCGGGAACACCGCTTGTTCTAAACTACATCAGATCCTTAGGAATAGAAATATATAAAATGCCGACACAGTGAAGCGAGGCCAACGGCCAAGTGGAGAGTTTACACTCTACCTTGATTGAAATATATCGCTGCCTTTGCGTTGAATTTCCGAGATTAACACCTGAGGAGCGGGTAGCGATAACTGTATATAGGTACAATAATACTATTCATTGGGAAGCCCGCTGATGTTTTCCTAAAGAGGACAGCTAGGATAAATTATCAGCATCTGGCAAACTTTAGGGAAAGTACAAATGAGGACATTAAGGCTCTTCTTCTACACGAACAGGAGAGTAGAAACACAAGGAATAATTAAACTTCCTCGCGCCCACCGCAATTTTAAAGGTAAGCAAACGCCGCTCTACACTCTATAATACACAAGCCGTGGCCGAAAATAGAAATGAGACTATTGTCACTCTGAGTGGAAAAAAGTTCTACAAATCGGACATAAAAAATTAAAAATTTAAGTATATTGCACAAATCGTTCCTAAAATATTGACATAAAAATATCTCGAGAATTAAAACAAGCAAACAAAAGTAATTGGACAAGTCGTCCCAAAAATATTGATAGCATTGGCCAGGAGACAAAAAAACTTATGCAACTCCAATTCACTCGGCGGTAGAGGCGATATCAATCGAAGTGGTTCAACTCCACCATGGGACTATTGGCTTTCATTTACGTGAAGTTACTCGTGCCGTGATTAGGCTATTTGCAGTTGTAAACGCTTATGGCTAAAAGGGATTAACACGAGCCTTCCTTCAGCTGGGCTTAGTGTCTCTGTTCCAATCCATATAAGAAACAAAAGAAACAAATATAAAAAATTCAACTTGCATGCAAAATAAATTTTTAAAGATTTTGCATTCACGCAAAACAAGCTCTCGAGGCTTCACAAAAGACAACAAAAAAAATAGGAAAACTAATACATCTTACTAACTAACTAACAAAAAAAGAAAACAATAAAAATTTAGAGAAATAACAAAAAAAACCTAACAAAAACACACTAATATCTTCTAACACAAATAATCACCACTAAAAATATCACTGAACTAACTGTCAGTAAATTCCACTCTAAACATAAATCCTGGATCCTCGTGTAAACCCTTTTCCACCGCGATCTCCACTCGCTAGTTACAGTATGAGTTAGCATATAAGCCACAAGCATTAGACTGGAACTTACAATTTGGAATAGCTGTTTAAATAGTTAAAATTTTACTTAAATATTAATGTGAATATTAATGCTTACAACAAATTCGAAAAGCAATATAATATTATTAAGTCTATGAAATGTAATTTTTTCATAAATTAAATAAATTAGTATAAGGATCACTTACACTCTAACTCCTAGAATATACCTCTGTCCATCCAATGATATGACAGACGTCGTTACCACAGGTGAGTGCAGGTCGAGTAGGACGAATGCTTGTGCGGATGCACAGAGGGTATCGCTTGATAATGAACGGAGACCGAAGTCACCAAATTGGATACAACCAATGATATGACAGACGTCGTCGCCTATCACTTGGAGAGAATTCAAACTCAGCTGGATGAGCTAAATGGTCCGATGCAGAAAAGAGTTACACTGTCCAATCTGTCCCGTCACACCCTTAAATTGGCATCCTCGGAGCAAACCCTGGCAGCTGGGTTGCTCCATTGTCTCTTGTTACGGGCTGGGGTCGAAGCCAACCCTAGACCAAGAGATTGGATCTGCTGTGTTTGCTGGAAGAAAATTTATATTAAGTGTAAGAGATGGCTACATAAATCTGGATGCTCAGGGCTTAACCCTGCCATCCACAGACCCCGTACTTTCTTTAGTACTTTCGCGGCACCATGCTGTACGAGCCTAAGGACGTCCCGCAGTAGTCGTCGCTCTGGCACTTCCTTACCGCTTCTAGCTACTTCCAATAGCCACAATAGGGGCTCAGTCTACACAACTGGCAGCACTGCTGCCATTTCCGCCTCACCCACTCCCGACTGTCGCTCACGCACACCAGCGTCTCCATCTCACACGGCCGCTCAACACTCCTATCCCCTACGGAATAGGTCAGATATGAGCATCGCCGAGCGTCAGTCCCCTCTTTCTCTACCCCTAATGCCCCCCCTTCTTCCAGCCTGCACGTGGGACAGGACCAACGTTTGTCGGCAAAGATTATATACGCCTGCGACATCGGTCAAGTGCAACAATTGCCTTGGCCTGTGTCACACCCTTATGTGCTCTGGGCTCGCATAGCCCCCTGTTGCAGTACACAGGCGCCTTCCACGCCAGAACACATCGGCCATGGCGCTGTCAACTCTATACTGCGACATAGTTTAGGCCTTAGCCTACCTACACCTAGGTAAACGCATCCGTCCCTCACGCCTAGCGTGTCCCCTGTATCCCCTCCCACACACTTCAAAATTTTGCAGCTGAACTGTAACGGATTAGCTGGAAAGATCGCGGAGATAACTGACTTTATAAAGTCTCACAACATCAAAATCGCCGCGATACAAGAGACAAAATTGAACACAAGATCGGACTTACAAACTTGTGAGAGGTATAATGTACATCGAAAAGACCGTCCCTTCGGTCTTGGGGATGGTCTTCCATTCATTACAACTCACTCTGTACAATATAATATATTTTCCCCTGACGGCGACCCCAGGGACTCTACCTTAGAGTGACAAGGCATAGCAATCCGGTCAGGAGCCGCCGACCTGCAAATCATAAACATCTATATTCCTCCTGTCACGTGTTATCCTGAGATATGGAAACAGGCGATTTTAGTTCTCCTACTAAAACCAGGGAAGCCGGCGAACCAAGGAGATTCTTATCGTACGATATCCCTCCTTTCAACGGTTGCGAAACTACTAGAGACCATTCTGCTCCCTTACTTATTTGCAAATCTAAAATTGGCCGATCACCAGCAGGGTTTCCGCAAATTTCACAGCACTACATCCGCTTTGAATACCATTACAACGCAGATAAACTATGGTTTGAATCAACACCCACCAAACCATGGGACGGTTCTCGTGGCACTTGACTTATCAAATGCATTTGATACGGTCAACCACCCCACACTCCTTCGAGACTTGGAAGAGACACCGCTCCCTACCGGCCTTAAAAGGTGGACCGCTAATTACCTCAATGGGCGACAGGCATCAGTCAAATTCAGGAACAAGAAGTCTAGGCCACGAAGAATAAAACAAGGGGTGCCGCAAGGTGGTGTTCTCTCTCCCCTTTTGTTTAATTGCTCTGTTTCGAGACTTCCCCCAAGAGGGAGTCTCCATTGTTTCCTACGCTGACGACTGCACGGTAATGGCCTCGGGCAAGGGTCCCTCCATGTACGAACTCTGTACTAGACTCAACAGTTACCTCCATGACCTTTCCAGCTTCTTCACCGAGCGTAATCTGACCCTGTCTCCGACTGAATCTACGGCGACCCTGTTTACTACATGGAATGCGCAGATGGGGCAAGAGTTAAATGTCCACGTAGACGGAGTACCTCTACCTACTGTCAACCACTCAAAAATCTTGGGTGTCACATTTGACAACGGCCTCACCTTCGCTGGTCATGCCGCCGCAATAGCCTCAAAGGTACAGAGCCGCAATAAGATCCTCAAGTCAATGGCCGGCACGAGCACGCGAAACTCTTGAGTAGACAGTTCCTTCTGAACTCTCATAAACCCAGTCATCCAAATCGACATCTATTGGATGTAGCCCCGCCCCTCAGAGACATTGTAATAACGCTGACGACCATGGCAGGATCGCCATGTAATATCTTTGTTTCTGATTGAATGTACGCTGATGGTTAGCGTTAAGTCAATAATCATTCTTTATTAAAAAGCTTTCTCTTTTATACAATTTCTTACTTCACCTACGTATACATAATTACACTAATACTTACAAACTAAAAGTACTTACATTGTGTGCAAAGTCAGCAATAAGTTGGTAGTTCACATTGACAAACCGATACTGTCGATCAGTCATGCTGATCGATACGTGCGTTGGTCAATGTGACGAATTGAGTAATTGGGTGACAAATGTAAGCAGATACGATATATGTTGTTGAACTCCCGTTGGGTTCAACATAATTTATATGGGTCAATATTTGTATATGCAAAGAATTGCATTGAAAGTGAAACGTATTCTGATTAATGCTACACCATCCGCCTTAAGAATAGTCGTATACAATTGAAGACAATTGTGTACGGCTATTAAAAAGACTTAATGACCCACTTAAGGTTTGCTTGCGTTTACAAGATTTTATTTGTTTTTCGTATGACGTTGCAAAATATTGCATAACGGTAACTTAATATCGAAAGTAAAGAGTTTGTTTATGAGGTTTTTTATCTGTTTACATTTGTTTCCCATGTGTCTTTATTGTGCTGACTTCTCTTTTTTTTTTTTTTTGAACATAACATGTTGTTTTTGTTTTCTTTGGCTCGTGTGCCTGTTTATTATTATGAGTAAAGTGGAGTGCTTATTTTTATTACTAAAGGTTCTCTACTGTTTTAAGTCTATTCTTATGAATTATAATTTCTTTATTTTTGTTGGTCTTATTGTTATTTCCTATGCTATGTAGTATTAAAGTAAAATTATTATTCTTATCAATGCTTTTAACTTTATAGTGTCCGTTATATCTATGTTCTAACTTATGGGAGGTCTCTTCTCTAACTAATACTAAATCTCCTATGTACAGATTTCTTGGTTCTCTCTTGCGTTATTTGTACCTATATTTAATTCCCTTATCTTAAACTTCATAATTGTATTAATTTACATTTTTCTTTTTACATATTAAACTTCATATATGTATTATGGGTTAACTAAAATTTCTTTGAAGGGGTTTGTAAGGCAGATAATTTGTTATGTATGTCCAATACTCTTATTTTATTTTATTAGTTATTCGATGATTCCTGGGCGGCCAACAAAAAACAGGATCATCGTATATTTTTAAATTGTTTTATTTTCCGTCACATGCATAACCTGCAGAGTTATTGCGATATTAATTTTTTGTTTGTTTGAGAACTTGGGTACCTATTTTTCATTTTATAAATGTGCCTACTCGAGTATAATTATTTTTTAAACAATTTGTCCCTAAGGACAACTGTATTACTCCTTTTTCCCGAATTGACGGCTTATTTCATCCTGGTAAAGTATTGTCCTAAGTCAATCTTATCCTCAACAATCGGTTTTTCATGCTACAAATTTTCTTTTGAAAACGAGCTATACTAGTATTTTTGTTTCACATTTATATAGCGCGTCACATTTTTATTTTATGGTTCTCTTTGTGACTTTTTATATTATTAATATTTTTTTTGTTTGTTTGTGTAGTATTAGTACTGGACTTTTCGTTATTTGCATGCTTTTTAGAGGCATTTCTCTCGATGAATATCGGGGTAACCTCGTGACTGTCTTTGATTTGGTCGGATATATTAAAGGCATCCAAAAAACGGGATAAGTTTCTGGGTTTGCCATCGACCTCTGGTGATATTGATGGTGCCTTTTTGTTTTTCATTTTTGGAAAAAACGGAAAGAAGTCTCTGTTTTTTACTTTCTTTTTTTTTTCACCAAAAATTTGTTGAAATTAATATGAAAATACTTCTCAACAGAAGTTGCCATTTCTTCTTCTATATTGCATTTGAAATTTTATTCAATTTTTCTACCAAATTTAAAAATGTTCTTAAATAAGGCGAAAATTGGCTTCTGGTTATGTTCTTGTCCTTTTCAAAATAATTAGCCAGCTTTTTAATAAAGATATTACATGGCGATCCTGCCAGCCTAGCCTATACTTCCATTGTAACCACGAATGGCAACGCCAAAGAACGTGCTTTAACCACTGATTCAGTACCGACTGTAATATTACGTGAGCACGAATCATCGCATCAAGGACATAGTCATAAGCATGGGCATGTTCACTCACCGCATGGATCAATGAGCGCGGTTGTTTGGATGATTATAATGGGCGATGGATAGCACAACTTCACCGATGGCATGGCAATAAGGGCAGCATTCGCGGAGAACATTACATGGCGATCCTTACAAGGAAAAGATTGTTATTACAAATGATCAAAATCGTTTGAAGTGTCATTTGAAATTGATGTTAACGGAATTGTGCAAGTTAGTGCAGCATGACTGGCAGAAAGACTGGCAGCAAGACGGCGATTAAGTATATAATTAAAAAAAAAAAAAAAAAAAAACTTAGAATAATTTGAGCACGCCTCACGGCCAAACTAGGAGCAATTCACTTTGCTTAGGATATAAAATATAAGAATAGGTAAATAATATGCAGGAAGTTACGACCCAGAAAGAATTTAATAGGAAATAGCCGAAACTTTTAGGTTAATTAATCTAACAACAAATACGGTTGAGAGATTAAGATTAAAAGAAAAAATTGCCATATTAAGAAATAAAAAATAGAAAATAAGAAATCTTGTTAATAAACAAATTGAGTAAATTGGAATGCCGAAATATTTTTTCTTAATTTTTGCTGAAAAATCCCCTTAAATGAAAAACAAAAAAAAAACAGGGCAACTTTAAATTATAATAAAATAAAGAAACTAGTTAATCCTCTTTAAAAATAGTTAAGAAAGAAAGCACATTCCCCAAAATGGAAAGCGCATTGCCCGACGACCTTGACTACGAGGCAATGAACAGTGCTGTTGATAACTTAGAGTGTGAAAGCACACTCGAGGCACGCACCGAGACTCGTAAGTCAAGCCCTCGCGAGAGTAGAAGAGCAATTAAAAATAAAATTTGCTGTATGAACCTAATCTTTAGATTCATCGGAATAGACAGAGTGGCTACAATTGAGGATTACTATAATCAGGAAACTTTAGAGTCGGAAACTGTCGCCATAATTCGAGCGTGCGAACGCCTAGGCACGATGTAAATAAATTAAAATGAAACAAGAAACATAGTACACATTATTATTCCTCATCTCCTTTCAACTCAATATCAGAAAGCACTAATTATTTGTAAAAGGACAAGAACATAACATTGTATAAAAGAGAAAGCTTTTTAATAAAGAATGATTACTGACTTAACGCTAACCATAAGCGTACATTCAATCAGAAACAAAGATATTACAACATAAGGAGACATCTTCGTAAGCACTATGATAAGATTCGACACCACATCTCCTTGCCGTTTGATCTGCGGAACCACAGACGGGCTCTAAATGACCTCCACACCTTGCCGGTAGACAGATCCCTCAGATCTCGGCCTGTGAATCCCGTTATCAATACTCAGCCACCTGAATTGGCTGAGGAGGAGCGTGTACTTCTGAGGGTGACTAGAGTTATGCTAGCACAACTTAGCTCTGGATATTGTAACAGGTTAAACTCTTACTTATCCAGACTGAACCCCAACATACCAAACACATGCCCTGCATATGGTATGTCCACTCATGATACCAAATATCTCTTCTCCTGTTCAGTCGAACCCACTCTTCTAACACCTACATCACTCTGGTCCAACCCTGTGGAAACTGTGCGTTTCCTCGGGCTTTCGTTAGAAGAGCCTGATGACAATTTAGAGTGATCGAGCCCATTGGGCAGGGCGAAGCACTGTTAAGAACAACAACAACAACATGCAGAAAAGAGTTAAGCGCGCAATAATCGGCTTGGAAATGGATTGCCGGCTCTCCTGACGCCTCTGATTGGGATGAGATCCTGCCATTCCATGATCCGCTAGCGCTAAATAACAACTACCAACGGCATGGTAACGTCCACAAACGGTATCCTGGGGTACGAACACGTAAAGAAATTATCAAAGCAAATCCTACACAAGGTCATGATATTGAAAGATGATGTCAGCGAATTGATTCAAGCCTGTCAGATGGCCAAAGCAGTGGTGGTCAATAGTAACCTGTTGAACAAAGAAGAAATCAACGAATTAATAAGCGAAATTGAGGTTGTTCCTTATGGTAACGTCATCGAGGCCATCGAATGCAGCGAACCGTCGATGTAAACAGATTGAACAAAGCAATCGTTGCGTTCAGACGTGTTTCAATTCGCTCGCACAACTCTTTTTATTTTCTTATTATTTTGCTATGTCTAAGTGCATAATTTGTGACAATAAACTCTTGGAGGATACCGGTATCTCCTGTAATATTTGTTGCCAACAAGTGCATTTAAAATGTGCAAGATTAAACTCGAACTGTGTAAAACTTTTAAAATCAAATGCAAACATCTTGTATAGATGTGACATTTGTGTTAACAAAACTCTACCTTTCTACTTATCCAAACTTGACGAAATCTATTCGTCTTTTAGAGAAATCAAAAAAGTTTTGGTGGGTGTTAATAGTGTTAGTGTTAGTGCAAATCTCACTCCCTCAACTGTTGAAAAGTGTGCTAAAACAATTGTCACGAGCTCGCATAAAAAGGGTAATTAACCCTCTCCCACATCTTCTCAGCCTAAGCGCGCTCAGCCGGACCAACTACAAACAGTTGACAATAGCGCGGCAGCACCCATGCTTGTTGTTACAGATAGTGAGAACCGCGCTGCCTCGTGTGTGCACTCTGCTACTGCTGGCGTCGCTTTAGCTGAAGCTACTGAGCATCAAGCCTCTGCTGATGTGTTATCGCCTATTTTGCCTACTCCTATTCGCAATCAACAAAGTAGTGATACTGCACTCGCTAGCTCGCAGAATAACAAAAACTCAACATCAAATGTAAACGTGAATAATCTGAGTGATGGTTCCAACAACAAACCAACGTACTCTAGGAGAAGACATGTGTATAACCGATATAAGTCAGGAGTTGTATTTGGTTCTAGCAACAACAATGATCTCACTGTTGCTGTTCGCAAATCTTGGCTTCATATATATTCTTTCGCATCTTCTGTTACAAAGGATGATATTATTAAATACGTCTCTCAGAAAACTGACATTAGTGTGGAGGAGCTAATGTGTTTCAAACTTCTTAGAAAAGACGAAGACGAAAATACTGAGCGAAAGTTTGTCAACTTTAAACTTGGCGTACCAACAGATTGTGTCTCTATGGTCCTCAATGAGTCACTATGGCCTAAACATGTCAGGATCAAGCCTTTTTTCCAAAAGCCAGGGCTGGGAGCAGACAAAACCTAGTTGGTAGTGATTTTACTAATTCACAACGTCCTACGTCCTCTACCGCTTCTTCTGGTCTTAAGATCTACTTTCAAAATATTTCCGGCTTAAGAACTAAATCCCACATTGTTAACTCATCATTGTCATTGTCGAGACGTGGTTAAACCCTGATTTTTTCGATGGTGAATTCTTCGATTTAAACGCCTACGATGTCTTCCGTAAGGACCGAGATCCAGCCAAGACTGGCTATCGCAGAGGTGGAGGCGTTCTCATCGCTGTGAAACGCAAATACCGTGCCTGCTTAATAACTCTTTTAAATGACGACTCTTTGATCCGGATCGCTCTATATCGTAGCTTCATATATTCCTCCTAGTAGTGATTTTGAACTTTATAAAATGCATGCTGACAATATCACATCGCTTGTCGAAAACAATGTACTAGACGACAACCTATGTATTTTAGGCGATTTTAACTTGAGTAACGCCCTCTGGACTAATAATGCTTGTAACTCTTGTCTCATGCCATCTAATGTAACAGCCTCTAACGAGACTTATCTTATAGATTGTATTTTAAGTGTTAATTTGAAGCAAATCAATTTATTTTTTAACGAGCTAGGCAAAATCCTAGATCTCATATTTGTCAGTGATAATATTAACTACGTTATTTCTGAGTGCATGTCGCCCATGAGTCAATGTGATAAACATCATAAGGCCATTACTCTAAGCGTTGAGTCTTTTGAATACCTTCCGACTTTTCTAAATGCTAATTATAAAATCATTTTCAAATATGATACCTGTGATTTTGTGAATCTCAATAGTTTATTATTGGATGTCAACTGGTCTGCTCTAATATCAGATTCAAGTATCGATGAGTGCTTTTCCAAATTCAAAATGCATGAGTTCTGTATGAATAATATTTCCATTAAAAAGAAGCGACCACATAGTATTCCGTGGTACACAAAAGAATTGAAAAAGCTTAAAAACCTAAGAAACAAATTTCACAAACGTTTTCTGCTCACTAATAATATATATTTTTATTATAAATATAAAAACTTTACTGTCGAGTTCAATCGCCTAGATAAATATCTGCACAATAAATTCATTCGCGGCGCCGAGTGGAGTATTAAAAGTAATCCGAAATATTTTTGGACGGTTATCAAATCAAAAAGATCACGCTCTTTTATTCCAAAGTCAGTGTTTCTTGATGATCAGTTCGCTGATGGGCCCAAAGATGTAGCTAATCTGTTTGCTAACTTTTTTAGGTCTAATTTTACTTCTGAAAATGATGTCCCCACATCTAGCTTTCCTTCAAACTTCTCACACCTTAATTTTGGGTATCTCACCCTATCTTCAGAAGACATTGCCAATGGGCTTGCCTCACTTAAGCCGTCTTCTCAAACTGATGTTGATGGCCTGTCGGCACTCCTTTTAAAAAAATGTCCTGCTCTAATCGCGCCATTGAAAATTATTTTTAATAAATCTCTTGCGTTAGGAACCTTCATTAATGATTGGAAAGTTGCTCACATAGTCCCAATCTTAAAATCAGGTAAGAAAAACGATGTTCGGAATTATAGACCCATCTCAAAGCTCTCTACCATTTCTAAGCTTTTTGAGTGCATTGTAAAAGATAAATTGTATTTTGCAACCAAATCTCTTATTTGCCAAAATCAACATGGGTTTGTGTCTGGGCGATCCACAGCCACGAATTTAGCTGTATTTGTAGATTACTGTCATACTCCTTTCTCTTCTGGATTCCAGGTTGACTGCGTATATACAGACTTCTCGAAGGCCTTTGACAAAGTTTGTCATGGAGTACTACTTCAAAAGTTTGCTCATATGGGTTTCCATTCCTGCTTTTTGAAATGGATACAATCTTACCTCTCTAATAGACGCTGTGTTGTTACCATCGATGGGGTTTTGTCAGAACCTTTTTTTGCTTCATCCGGTGTCCCGCAAGGAAGCGTTCTAGGCCCTCTACTATTTGTTCTTTTCATAAACGACATAAGTAGTTGCTTTTCATTTGCAAATTTCATTTGTACGCAGATGACCTCAAAATTTTTGCGGTTGTCAAGGATACTTCTGACGAAGTTAAGTTTCAACGTGATATTGACGCAGTTCATTCGTGGTGTCTACGTTATAGTCTCTCTTTAAATATTAATAAATGCTTTAAGATGACGTTTGCTAAAATTTTGAATGTTCGTAATACGAACTATAGCATTTCGAATACTTTCCTGCGCAATGTTACTGAAGTAAAAGATCTAGGGGTTATCTTTGACCCGAAGTTGAACTTTAATAATCATGTGGACTTCATAATTGCAAAGTCTTACTCAGTATTTGGCTTTATCCGTCGGAATTCGACTAAGTTTTCTGACCCTTACACTCTGAAAATGTTATTTATAACATTTGTACGTTCGCGTCTTGAGTACGCAGTTTTCATATGGAGGCCCTATAGCCAAGTTTCCATTAAAAGAATAGAACGTATTCAAAAGGTATTTCTTAAATTCGCTCTAAGAACCTTAAAATTCGACGATCCTGTCCCTTCTTATGCTTCGCGTCTCATGCTTATTGACCTACAATCATTGGATAGTCGTAGGTCTATGTTGTCGATGACTTTTATATTCAAGGCATCCTTGATTGCCCCTCTCTCATGGAAAGGATTACCTTTAATGTTCCTAGGCGTAACCTCCGAGTCACTTACCCTTTTTACTGCAAAAAGGTTAAAACTAAATTCGCCAGTAATGCTCCTCTTGCAAGATCTATGCGAGAATTTAATATTTTGTCTCAAACAATCGTCACTGATTTTTCAATGACCACAGAAGCTTTCGTAATTCTTTTTCGCTCATTATCTATAGATATTTAAACTTGTTCTGAATGCCAGCATATTAATTTCAGTATGTAACTCCACATAACAATGTAATATACTTGTAATCTTTATATAAAATGTATGTACTTTTTGTTAGTAGTCTGTAAGAAACTTTGTTTCATTGACGGTATTACAATAAATAAATAAATAAATAAACGAATGTTACATTGTTACTTTATGTCTTGTCTACCAATGGTGGATCAAACGAGATTTAACCATCTTATTACTCGAACAATACAATGGAGCTCGCCGCTGTTACTTCTTGTGAAGGGCACCAAAAATATACTGTACCTGGATGCCCGAAATATTAACGAGCTTACGGTCAAAGACGCCTACCCACTCCCCACATTGACGGCAATAGCCGATTACAAAATAATCAGTTTATATCACCCATTGATTTAAAATCCGCTTTTTGGCAAATTCCGTTGGAGAAGAGAAGGGTTCTGCGGAAACCCTTATCAACGTTGGCAGCTTATTTCCGCAATGAGGCAACATTTTTGGCGTCGTTGGAGAGACGAATATCTTATCAGCCTGCAACATCGCAGTGGTTTCAGCCAACACGCAACTTCAAAGAAAAAGATACTGTAGCTGTTTCCAAGGAGCCTAGACTCTTACAAAGTAGTTATTAGCGAGGGTAGTTCGATGTCGTCCTGGAGCTTATGGTCGATTACGAGTCGTGACCTTGAAAACGCAGAATGGAGAATCTATTTACTGATTTTTGTTGGAACGATTTTCCGTCATCCCTTGTCAAGTTTGGTTTTGTGACAAACCGGTTTCGGCGTTCTGCCATTTTCAATGCCTAGTTTCGTTCTGGTCTGTGTCTATCCGCTGCGTTGTTTTTATAGTCCGTGGGTGCTGTGACAGGTAATGTCAATCTATGTGTTCGTGGTAGGTAACGTTAATATGCGTGTGTGTGTGCGCGGTATTGATACGTCCGAATTGTTATCTGTCCCAAGGGTTGTTTTTGTAGGTATGTAGACATACCGCTTGTTAGCTAAGCGGTAGGTTGACGTAGGTAGAAATCGGTGATTTTTGCAGTTTGGTTCATATTTCGTTTTTGCTTGTTCATTGTTACGTGTTTGGTTGCTGTACCTGCTGGCTTGTGCTGTTTTTTGTAAACTAGTTTTAAGGGTTCAAATATTTCGTCAGAGATAGTGTTGGTTTGTTCGTTTATGATCCTGCCGTCAAATGTTTTTAACTTGTATATCTTCATGTTCTCAAGTACATTAAGCCGCCGGCCTTTTCCTTGTACGTGAAGTATTCGAGCCGTTGTTTTTATGTTAGCTGGGGTGCAGTTGTTCTCAAACATGTGGTTCGCGAAATTAGATTCTGGTATTATGGTGGGTTTTCGTGTTTTTTTGTTGTAGTCCCTGATATGCTCTCGGAATCTTGTGCTTATTTTTCTTCCTGTTTGTCCTATGTAGCTGTATTGACATTCACAAGTAAGCCTATACACTCCGTGTCTGTTGAATGGGTCATCAGAATTAGTGTCGGTTCTTAGTTTTTGTCCGACATTGTTAGATGTTCTGAATGCTCTGTTGATGTTATATCTTTTAAAGAACTTTGCTAATTTGTACGTCGCTTTTCCAGTGTATGTCATTGCCGTCCAAACCATTGGATTTTCCTCTACGTTTACTCTTTTTTGTGTTCCATGGCTACTTCTGAGTTTATCCACAAGTGCTTTCTTGTATCCATTATTTACCGCTATGTTATATATTGTATTAAGCTCTCTCCAGTATGCTTCCTGTGTGAGCGGCGTTCTCTGAAGCCTATCCACTAAGTGCCTCAATGCTGCATTTTTGTGCTGTTGCGGATGGTTTGATGTAGAGTGTATAATGGTGTCCGTGGCAGTCGGTTTTCTATAAATGCCGTAGTTGAACCTATTTGTTATTTTGTCAATCCCTATAGTTAGGTCCAGGTAGTTCATTATTCCATCTTTTTCTACTTCCATTGTGAACTCTATGTTGCTATGTTGCCTGTTGAGGAACTCTAGTATTTGCTCTTCGTTATCGTCATTTAGGATGCAGATGATGTCATCCACGTATCTAGCGTAGAATGCCACGCCTAACTGGGTTTTTAACTCCTGTATATATTTTCCTTCCAAGTTTTGCATGAATGTTTCCATGAGAATGGCCGATGTTGGGTTACCCATTCCTAGTCCGTTTGTCTGTCTATATATTTTGTTGTTGAACCGGAAATAGTTTTGCCGCAGCGTTGTTCTTAGCGCGTTGGTAATTTGCGCAGTTTTTACCTTATCTTCAGTTTTGTCCAGTAGTGTTTTGTTGACTATATCCATTGTATCTGTTAGTGGTATTGACGGGTATAAGTCCTTTATGTCAAAGGATACGAGTTTACTGCTCCTTGTGAGTTTAACGGTCTCAAGTCTTTGTAGTAGTTCTATCGTATTGCTTATTGTGTATTCGTGCCCTAATTTCAGAGTGTCCTTTAAAATCGTTTTTAGATGTTTCGACAGTTTATAACCCGGCGCGGACTTAAAATTAATTATAGGTCTCATCGGCGTATCCTGCTTGTGGATTTTAGGTAACGCAATGAGTGGAGGAGCAGATGGATTCATTTGTGTTAGGGTATATGCCATCCTCTCGTCTATTATTTTGTTAGCATTTTTTATAACCTCTTTAACTTCGGTCTGGTATTTATCCGTGGGGTTATCCCTAATAATGCGGCATTTCATTTCCTCGATGAGCTTCTCTGTCTTTGCTATATATTCATCCTTACTGATTAGCACCGTTGTGTTTCCTTTGTCTGCCTTCGTTGTGACGATGTTGTTATTTTTTAGCTTTTGTTGTAGCCTTTTCAGACTATAAAAACAACGCAGCGGATAGACACAGACCAGAACGAAACTAGGCATTGAAAATGGCAGAACGCCGAAACCGGTTTGTCACAAAACCAAACTTGACAAGGGATGACGGAAAATCGTTCCAACAAAAATCAGCTTACTACCCTGTCGGAAGATCAACACAGCAAAATGAATCTATTTACCGATAATGATGACTCATAGTCAAGCTTTTTTATGTACTCGTATTTAAAGTATCCTTTTCAATTATTATATTGTAATCATCTTTTTGTAGGAATTATGTTTGAACACATTTTATATGTGGGAATGATCTGGCAACCGTATGCATATGACAGCGACAATAAGGATAAGATGCAAAGAGGCGAACAGAAGAAGCTAAGTAAAAAAGCGGCAAGCGCAATTAGTAGCAAGTGTCAGAGTACGAAAAAAGTCAGGGCTGTGCATGCGTCATACACGCAGACATACACGCAAACACGAAGTACACATTTACATACATACATAAAGGTTGAAAAGAACGTTTAAAATTCAAAATTGTCGGTATGTCGCGTCTAGTAGAATTCGAGAAAATTCGTAAAGAAAGAGACAAAGCAAAAAATCGAGCTACTACATAAATATGTATTTGAGTGCGACGGCGATCGTAGTAACCGAAAACGATTGCGCGAATTTGAGGACTTTGATTTTAACTTCAACGACAACAAATACAACAAAGAAGTAGAGTACATTGCAGAAAACCGGAGCACGCGGTTATGTACAATAACTATCTTCTAAAGAATGAAGAAGAATGTACACAAACAAAGTCCAACATACACGATTTACATATAGACAGAATGTCTAAAAATATTGTGTATACCGTTGGCAAGATAACAAACAACAATTAGAGGAAAACGTGAATTAAGCAGCTTGCAAAACTACACGCAGCATAGCCTATGGGTTAGGCGGCTGCGCTGGCAATCAGAGTGAGTGGGTTCGATCTCCACAAGATCCTCTGAAAATAGCAAAAACTATACGAATTAGTCTGACGAGAAATCGTGGCTGTTTTCCAAATAGTACTATAACTATAGCCTGTATATGTTTGTTGCTTTCAATTTTTCCTCTAATCAAAAATAATAATAATTAACTAAGAATTATTATCAACTGGTCTTGAGCTCGTTATACTTACAAAAAAAATATGTAAAATGAACAGACCGTAAAATCAACAACGAAAATCTATCAAGTAATGATTTAGTGGTAATTTGTAGCATATTGCATTTGCAACATAACAACAACGATTTAGCTGCACACATATTTGCGAATCTACAAAAAGGTAATCTGTTGAGTGATGCAATTTTTGTAGCTGAAGACGAGCAAGACGACGACGACGACGAAGGTGAAGCCAGCATCAACGCAAACGGCGCAGAGCGTAAGTAAGCAGAGCAAGAAACGAAGTTACCACAGGCAGCAATATGTATACAGCGGCGGAGATAGAAACGACAAACAACGAAGCATGCCACACATCACTACAAAATATGAACTCAATCGTAAAGAGAAGTGAAAATACAAGTTCACATAGATTTGTATTGAGTTTTAGAGACTTAGAAGACTCAATTAGACCATTTACAGGCAGCGATGAGTTTTATATTGATATTTGGATTCGTGAATTCGAAGAAATGTCATGCGTTATGGGATAGGACGAATTGCAAATGTTTGTCTTTGCAAAACGGTCTCTTAAGGGACTAGCAAAAATGTTTATTATGAGCGAACGCGGTATTACGTGTTGGGGTGCTTTGAAGAACGCATTATTAGCAGAATTTCAATCAGACGTTAACAGTGCTCAAATTCATAAGCTAATATCAGAAACCAAAATAATAAACAAAGAGAGTGTCTATGAATATTTGTTCCCAATGAAAGAGTTAGCATTACTTAGAATAATTTGAGCACGCCTCACGGCCAAACTAGGAGCAATTCACTTTGCTTAGGATATAAAATATAAGAATAGGTAAATAATATGCAGGAAGTTACGACCCAGAAAGAATTTAATAGGAAATAGCCGAAACTTTTAGGTTAATTAATCTAACAACAAATACGGTTGAGAGATTAAGATTAAAAGAAAAAATTGCCATATTAAGAAATAAAAAATAGAAAATAAGAAATCTTGTTAATAAACAAATTGAGTAAATTGGAATGCCGAAATATTTTTTCTTAATTTTTGCTGAAAGATCCCCTTAAATGAAAAACAAAAAAAAAACAGGGCAACTTTAAATTATAATAAAATAAAGAAACTAGTTAATCCTCTTTAAAGATAGTTAAGAAAGAAAGCACATTCCCCAAAATGGATAGCGCATTGCCCGACGACCTTGACTACGAGGCAATGAACAGTGCTGTTGATAACTTAGAGTGTGAAAGCACACTCGAGGCACGCACCGAGACTCGTAAGTCAAGCCCTCGCGAGAGTAGAAGAGCAATTAAAAATAAAATTTTGCTGTATGAACCTAATCTTTAGATTCATCGGAATAGACAGAGTGGCTACAATTGAGGATTACTATAATCAGGAAACCTTAGAGTCGGAAACTGTCGCCATAATTCGAGCGTGCGAACGCCTAGGCACGATGTAAATAAATTAAAATGAAACAAGAAACATAGTACACATTATTATTTCTCATCTCCTTTCAACTCAATATCAGAAAGCACTAATTATTTGTAAAAGGACAAGAACATAACATTGTATAAAAGAGAAAGCTTTTTAATAAAGAATGATTACTGACTTAACGCTAACCATAAGCGTACATTCAATCAGAAACAAAGATATTACAACATAAGGAGACATCTTCGTAAGCACTATGATAAGATTCGACACCACATCTCCTTGCCGTTTGATCTGCGGAACCACAGACGGGCTCTAAATGACCTCCACACCTTGCCGGTAGACAGATCCCTCAGATATCGGCCTGTGAATCCCGTTATCAATACTCAGCCACCTGAATTGGCTGAGGAGGAGCGTGTACTTCTGAGGGTGACTAGAGTTATGCTAGCACAACTTAGCTCTGGATATTGTAACAGGTTAAACTCTTACTTATCCAGACTGAACCCCAACATACCAAACACAAGCCCTGCATATGGTATGTCCACTCATGATACCAAATATCTCTTCTCCTGTTCAGTCGAACCCACTCTTCTAACACCTACATCACTCTGGTCCAACCCTGTGGAAACTGTGCGTTTCCTCGGGCTTTCGTTAGAAGAGCCTGATGACAATTTAGAGTGATCGAGCCCATTGGGCAGGGCGAAGCACTGTTAAGAACAACAACAACAACATGCAGAAAAGAGTTAAGCGCGCAATAATCGGCTTGGAAATGGATTGCCGGCTCTCCTGACGCCTCTGATTGGGATGAGATCCTGCCATTCCATGATCCGCTAGCGCTAAATAACAACTACCAACGGCATGGTAACGTCCACAAACGGTATCCTGGGGTACGAACACGTAAAGAAATTATCAAAGCAAATCCTACACAAGGTCATGATATTGAAAGATGATGTCAGCGAATTGATTCAAGCCTGTCAGATGGCCAAAGCAGTGGTGGTCAATAGTAACCTGTTGAACAAAGAAGAAATCAACGAATTAATAAGCGAAATTGAGGTTGTTCCTTATGGTAACGTCATCGAGGCCATCGAATGCAGCGAACCGTCGATGTAAACAGACTGAACAAAGCAATCGTTGCGTTCAGACGTGTTTCAATTCGCTCGCACAACTCTTTTTATTTTCTTATTATTTTGCTATGTCTAAGTGCATAATTTGTGACAATAAACTCTTGGAGGATACCGGTATCTCCTGTAATATTTGTTGCCAACAAGTGCATTTAAAATGTGCAAGATTAAACTCGAACTGTGTAAAACTTTTAAAATCAAATGCAAACATCTTGTATAGATGTGACATTTGTGTTAACAAAACTCTACCTTTCTACTTATCCAAACTTGACGAAATCTATTCGTCTTTTAGAGAAATCAAAAAAGTTTTGGTGGGTGTTAATAGTGTTAGTGTTAGTGCAAATCTCACTCCCTCAACTGTTGAAAAGTGTGCTAAAACAATTGTCACGAGCTCGCATAAAAAGGGTAATGAACCCTCTCCCACATCTTCTCAGCCTAAGCGCGCTCAGCCGGACCAACTACAAACAGTTGACAATAGCGCGGCAGCACCCATGCTTGTTGTTACAGATAGTGAGAACCGCGCTGCCTCGTGTGTGCACTCTGCTACTGCTGGCGTCGCTTTAGCTGAAGCTACTGAGCATCAAGCCTCTGCTGATGTGTTATCGCCTATTTTGCCTACTCCTATTCGCAATCAACAAAGTAGTGATACTGCACTCGCTAGCTCGCAGAATAACAAAAACTCAACATCAAATGTAAACGTGAATAATCTGAGTGATGGTTCCAACAACAAACCAACGTACTCTAGGAGAAGACATGTGTATAACCGATATAAGTCAGGAGTTGTATTTGGTTCTAGCAACAACAATGATCTCACTGTTGCTGTTCGCAAATCTTGGCTTCATATATATTCTTTCGCATCTTCTGTTACAAAGGATGATATTATTAAATACGTCTCTCAGAAAACTGACATTAGTGTGGAGGAGCTAATGTGTTTCAAACTTCTTAGAAAAGACGAAGACGAAAATACTGAGCGAAAGTTTGTCAACTTTAAACTTGGCGTACCAACAGATTGTGTCTCTATGGTCCTCAATGAGTCACTATGGCCTAAACATGTCAGGATCAAGCCTTTTTTCCAAAAGCCAGGGCTGGGAGCAGACAAAACCTAGTTGGTAGTGATTTTACTAATTCACAACGTCCTACGTCCTCTACCGCTTCTTCTGGTCTTAAGATCTACTTTCAAAATATTTCCGGCTTAAGAACTAAATCCCACATTGTTAACTCATTCAGCGCCCAAATGGACTTCGATATCATTGTCATTGTCGAGACGTGGTTAAACCCTGATTTTTTCGATGGTGAATTCTTCGATTTAAACGCCTACGATGTCTTCCGTAAGGACCGAGATCCAGCCAAGACTGGCTATCGCAGAGGTGGAGGCGTTCTCATCGCTGTGAAACGCAAATACCGTGCCTGCTTAATAACTCTTTTAAATGACGACTCTTTGATCCGGATCGCTCTATATCGTAGCTTCATATATTCCTCCTAGTAGTGATTTTGAACTTTATAAAATGCATGCTGACAATATCACATCGCTTGTCGAAAACAATGTACTAGACGACAACCTATGTATTTTAGGCGATTTTAACTTGAGTAACGTCCTCTGGACTAATAATGCTTGTAACTCTTGTCTCATGCCATCTAATGTAACAGCCTCTAACGAGACTTATCTTATAGATTGTATTTTAAGTGTTAATTTGAAGCAAATCAATTTATTTTTTAACGAGCTAGGCAAAATCCTAGATCTCATATTTGTCAGTGATAATATTAACTACGTTATTTCTGAGTGCATGTCGCCCATGAGTCAATGTGATAAACATCATAAGGCCATTACTCTAAGCGTTGAGTCTTTTGAATACCTTCCGACTTTTCTAAATGCTAATTATAAAATCATTTTCAAATATGATACCTGTGATTTTGTGAATCTCAATAGTTTATTATTGGATGTCAACTGGTCTGCTCTAATATCAGATTCAAGTATCGATGAGTGCTTTTCCAAATTCAAAATGCATGAGTTCTGTATGAATAATATTTCCATTAAAAAGAAGCGACCACATAGTATTCCGTGGTACACAAAAGAATTGAAAAAGCTTAAAAACCTAAGAAACAAATTTCACAAACGTTTTC
The DNA here is from genome assembly GCA_949987695.1 of Merzomyia westermanni. Taxonomy (NCBI): domain Eukaryota; kingdom Metazoa; phylum Arthropoda; class Insecta; order Diptera; family Tephritidae; genus Merzomyia; species Merzomyia westermanni. Next base: position 81,076,252 of record OX465288.1, read on the forward strand.
TGCTCACTAATAATATATATTTTTATTATAAATATAAAAACTTTACTGTCGAGTTCAATCGCCTAGATAAATATCTGTACAATAAATTCATTCGCGGCGCCGAGTGGAGTATTAAAAGTAATCCGAAATATTTTTGGACGGTTATCAAATCAAAAAGATCACGCTCTTTTATTCCAAAGTCAGTGTTTCTTGATGATCAGTTCGCTGATGGGCCCAAAGATGTAGCTAATCTGTTTGCTAACTTTTTTAGGTCTAATTTTACTTCTGAAAATGATGTCCCCACATCTAGCTTTCCTTCAAACTTCTCACACCTTAATTTTGGGTATCTCACCCTATCTTCAGAAGACATTGCCAATGGGCTTGCCTCACTTAAGCCGTCTTCTCAAACTGATGTTGATGGCCTGTCGGCACTCCTTTTAAAAAAATGTCCTGCTCTAATCGCGCCATTGAAAATTATTTTTAATAAATCTCTTGCGTTAGGAACCTTCATTAATGATTGGAAAGTTGCTCACATAGTCCCAATCTTCAAATCAGGTAAGAAAAACGATGTTCGGAATTATAGACCCATCTCAAAGCTCTCTACCATTTCTAAGCTTTTTGAGTGCATTGTAAAAGATAAATTGTATTTTGCAACCAAATCTCTTATTTGCCAAAATCAACATGGGTTTGTGTCTGGGCGATCCACAGCCACGAATTTAGCTGTATTTGTAGATTACTGTCATACTGCTTTCTCTTCTGGATTCCAGGTTGACTGCGTATATACAGACTTCTCGAAGGCCTTTGACAAAGTTTGTCATGGAGTACTACTTCAAAAGCTTGCTCATATGGGTTTCCATTCCTGCTTTTTGAAATGGATACAATCTTACCTCTCTAATAGACGCTGTGTTGTTACCATCGATGGGGTTTTGTCAGAACCTTTTTTTGCTTCATCCGGTGTCCCGCAAGGAAGCGTTCTAGGCCCTCTACTATTTGTTTTTTTCATAAACGACATAAGTAGTTGCTTTTCATTTGCAAATTTCATTTGTACGCAGATGACCTCAAAATTTTTGCGGTTGTCAAGGATACTTCTGACGAAGTTAAGTTTCAACGTGATATTGACGCAGTTCATTCGTGGTGTCTACGTTATAGTCTCTCTTTAAATATTAATAAATGCTTTAAGATGACGTTTGCTAAAATTTTGAATGTTCGTAATACGAACTATAGCATTTCGAATACTTTCCTGCGCAATGTTACTGAAGTAAAAGATCTAGGGGTTATCTTTGACCCGAAGTTGAACTTTAATAATCATGTGGACTTCATAATTGCAAAGTCTTACTCAGTATTTGGCTTTATCCGTCGGAATTCGACTAAGTTTTCTGACCCTTACACTCTGAAAATGTTATTTATAACATTTGTACGTTCGCGTCTTGAGTACGCAGTTTTCATATGGAGGCCCTATAGCCAAGTTTCCATTAAAAGAATAGAACGTATTCAAAAGGTATTTCTTAAATTCGCTCTAAGAACCTTAAAATTCGACGATCCTGTCCCTTCTTATGCTTCGCGTCTCATGCTTATTGACCTACAATCATTGGATAGTCGTAGGTCTATGTTGTCGATGACTTTTATATTCAAGGCATCCTTGATTGCCCCTCTCTCATGGAAAGGATTACCTTTAATGTTCCTAGGCGTAACCTCCGAGTCACTTACCCTTTTTACTGCAAAAAGGTTAAAACTAAATTCGCCAGTAATGCTCCTCTTGCAAGATCTATGCGAGAATTTAATATTTTGTCCCAAACAATCGTCACTGATTTTTCAATGACCACAGAAGCTTTCGTAATTCTTTTTCGCTCATTATCTATAGATATTTAAACTTGTTCTGAATGCCAGCATATTCATTTCAGTATGTAACTCCACATAACAATGTAATATACTTGTAATCTTTATATAAAATGTATGTACTTTTTGTTAGTAGTCTGTAAGAAACTTTGTTTCATTGACGGTATTACAATAAATAAATAAATAAATAAACGAATGTTACATTGTTACTTTATGTCTTGTCTACCAATGGTGGATCAAACGAGATTTAACCATCTTATTACTCGAACAATACAATGGAGCTCGCCGCTGTTACTTCTTGTGAAGGGCACCAAAAATATACTGTACCTGGATGCCCGAAATATTAACGAGCTTACGGTCAAAGACGCCTACCCACTCCCCACATTGACGGCAATAGCCGATTACAAAATAATCAGTTTATATCACCCATTGATTTAAAATCCGCTTTTTGGCAAATTCCGTTGGAGAAGAGAAGGGTTCTGCGGAAACCCTTATCAACGTTGGCAGCTTATTTCCGCAATGAGGCAACATTTTTGGCGTCGTTGGAGAGACGAATATCTTATCAGCCTGCAACATCGCAGTGGTTTCAGCCAACACGCAACTTCAAAGAAAAAGATACTGTAGCTGTTTCCAAGGAGCCTAGACTCTTACAAAGTAGTTATTAGCGAGGGTAGTTTGATGTCGTCCTGGAGCTTATGGTCGATTACGAGCCGTGACCTTGAAAACGCAGAATGGAGAATCTATTTACCGATAATGATGACTCATAGTCAAGCTTTTTTATGTACTCGTATTTAAAGTATCCTTTTCAATTATTATATTGTAATCATCTTTTTGTAGGAATTATGTTTGAACACATTTTATATGTGGGAATGATCTGGCAACCGTATGCATATGACAGCGACAATAAGGATAAGATGCAAAGAGGCGAACAGAAGAAGCTAAGTAAAAAAGCGGCAAGCGCAATTAGTAGCAAGTGTCAGAGTACGAAAAAAGTCAGGGCTGTGCATGCGTCATACACGCAGACATACACGCAAACACGAAGTACACATTTACATACATACATAAAGGTTGAAAAGAACGTTTAAAATTCAAAATTGTCGGTATGTCGCGTCTAGTAGAATTCGAGAAAATTCGTAAAGAAAGAGACAAAGCAAAAAATCGAGCTACTACATAAATATGTATTTGAGTGCGACGGCGATCGTAGTAACCGAAAACGATTGCGCGAATTTGAGGGCTTTGATTTTAACTTCAACGACAACAAATACAACAAAGAAGTAGAGTACATTGCAGAAAACCGGAGCACGCGGTTATGTACAATAACTATCTTCTAAAGAATGAAGAAGAATGTACACAAACAAAGTCCAACATACACGATTTACATATAGACAGAATGTCTAAAAATATTGTGTATACCGTTGGCAAGATAACAAACAACAATTAGAGGAAAACGTGAATTAAGCAGCTTGCAAAACTACACGCAGCATAGCCTATGGGTTAGGCGGCTGCGCTGGCAATCAGAGTGAGTGGGTTCGATCTCCACAAGATCCTCTGAAAATAGCAAAAACTATACGAATTAGTCTGACGAGAAATCGTGGCTGTTTTCGAAATAGTACTATAACTATAGCCTGTATATGTTTGTTGCTTTCAATTTTTCCTCTAATCAAAAATAATAATAATTAACTAAGAATTATTATCAACTGGTCTTGAGCTCGTTATACTTACAAAAAAAATATGTAAAATGAACAGACCGTAAAATCAACAACGAAAATCTATCAAGTAATGATTTAGTGGTAATTTGTAGCATATTGCATTTGCAACATAACAACAACGATTTAGCTGCACACATATTTGCGAATCTACAAAAAGCTAATCTGTTGAGTGATGCAATTTTTGTAGCTGAAGACGAGCAAGACGACGACGATGACGAAGGTGAAGCCAGCATCAACGCAAACGACGCAGAGCGTAAGTAAGCAGAGCAAGAAACGAAGTTACCACAGGCAGCAATATGTATACAGCGGCGGAGATAGAAACGACAAACAACGAAGCATGCCACACATCACTACAAAATATGAACTCAATCGTAAAGAGAAGTGAAAATACAAGTTCACATAGATTTGTATTGAGTTTTAGAGACTTAGAAGACTCAATTAGACCATTTACAGGCAGCGATGAGTTTTCTATTGATATTTGGATTCGTGAATTCGAAGAAATGTCATGCGTTATGGGATAGGACGAATTGCAAATGTTTGTCTTTGCAAAACGGTCTCTTAAGGGACTAGCAAAAATGTTTATTATGAGCGAACGCGGTATTACGTGTTGGGGTGCTTTGAAGAACGCATTATTAGCAGAATTTCAATCAGACGTTAACAGTGCTCAAATTCATAAGCTAATATCAGAAACCAAAATAATAAACAAAGAGAGTGTACATGAATATTTGTTCCCAATGAAAGAGTTAGCATTACCTGGTGGTGTTGAGAACGAATCTCTAATGCAATACGTAATAGACGGTATAAACGATCTGAGTGTAAACAAATCTATTTTGTATAATCCAAGAGATTTAAAAGAGTTTAAAGAGAAACTCAAAAGTTATGAAAATATGCGCCAACGAGTTGAAAACGTGAAACACTATGAATACAAGAATAAAAGTCTAAATATTAGTGGTGAAAAAACTCCGAAGACAGTTTATGAGAAAAGAGAGGTGAAATGTTTTAATTGTGGCAACAAAGGGCATCTGTCAGGAAATTGTGAAAGCAAAAGTAAAGGCAGAAAATGTTTTAACTGCAATGATTTTGGCCACATAAGTAAAGATTGCCCCCTAAAGAAAAGTGACAATAACAAAAAATCAAGTAACACATGCAAGGTGACAAGTGAACATATTTGTATGTGCAAAAACGTCGTAATCAACAAACGTAATTTTATTGCTTTGATTGATACGGGCAGCAAATATAACACTGTAAGCGAAAAAACGTATATAAATCTAAATAAGCCAGTGCTAAGTGCATGTAATTTTTATTTGATTGGATTTGGAAACCAAAATAAAGTAAAACCAATGGGTGCATTTGAACAAAAGTTTGAAATAGACAAAATAGAATTGAAAAATTAAGTTGTGGTAGTACATTCAAATTTTTTAGATGTTGAATTGGTGTTAGGCACAGAATTTTGCAAACAAGCCGAAATAAAAATTAATCGTGATGGCGTAGAAATTAGCCGATTGATAGAAAATGAAGATGAAGCACTTGATTTAATGAAAATCGATACTGTGCATTACGATGAGATTGACAGTGACATTGAAAGAAGTGATAGTAAAAAAGCTAAATATTTAGTATGTGAGTTAATAAAGAATTATGAACCAAAAAAGATTATATCGACTAATGTAGAAATGTGAATAGTGGCTAAAGATGACATTCCAATTTTTTCGCGTCCTCGAAGATTTGCTTACTCTGAAAGGTGCGTAATAGAAAAACAGTGGCTTAAAGACAAAATGATAGAACCGTCGGAATCACAGTACAGCAGTCCGGTAGTTTTGGCAAAAAAACGCGATGGTACTTCAAGATTATGCGTGGACTATAGACATTTAAATAAAATCATAGTGCGTGACCATTTTCCGTTGCCATTAATCGAAGACCAATTAGATAGGCTGCAAGAAGCAACAGTATTCAGCACAATAGATTTGAAGAATGGTTTTTTCCACGTCGGCGTAGAAGAAAACAGCCGTAAGTATACCTCATTTATTACTCACAACGGGCAATATCAGTTTCTAAGAGTACCATTCGGATTGACGAATTCTCCAAGTATGTTTCAACGACACATTAATGCTATTTTTCGAGACTTGGCGCGCAAGGGTATAGCTCTTCCATACGTAGATGATATTATAATACCAGGGAAATCAGAAGACGAAGCATTATCAAATTTGCAACAAGTAATGAAACAATGTCAAGATTACGGCTTAGTAATAAATTTAAAAAAATGTTTTTTGAAAAGAAAAATGGATTTTTTGAGACACGTCATCGAAAACCATAAAAAAAGTATATCAGAAGCAAAAATTCAGGCCGTTACGAAAATGATATTCTCGGAAATTTATTCCAAAATTTTCGATAATCGCCAAACCCCTGACAGACTTAATAAAAGAAGATGCGAAATTTGAAATAAAAGACGACGAGATTAACGCAATTAAAATTTTAAAGAAATTGATTACAGAGAAGCCTGTACTGAAAATATTTAATCAACTACACGAAACTGAACTGCATACAGACGCTTCTATATATGGTTTTGGAGCGGTTCTGCTGCAAAAGTCGCCTGATGATAGTCTTTTACATCCAGTTTACTACATGAATAAAAAGACTACAGATGCAGAAAGAAAGTACACAAGTTATGAGTTAGAGATCTTAGCAGTAATTGAAGCATTACGTAGATTCCGTGTGTATTTGTTAGGCAAAAATTTCAAGCTTATAACCGATTGTAATGCCTTCACCAAAACAATCGAAAAGAAAGACGTTAGTGTTAGAGTTGCGCGTTGGATTATGCTACTTCAAGAATTTGACTTTAAAGTCGAACATAGAGCTGGCAGTCGCTTACGACACGCAGATGCTTTAAGTAGATATCCGGTAATGACAATTACCGACGACGGCATATTGAGTAAATTGAAATTCGCACAAAAAGAAGATGACGAATTAAAGGCAATTATTGACATTTTATCTGAAAAAACAACACATAACAATTATTGTATGAGAAACGGTTTATTACACAAATATGTAGACGACAACGAACTTTTAGTTGTACCTCCAGGTCTACAGCGCGAAATGATTAGACAAGCACATGATAAAGGTAATTTTTCTGTCAAGAAAACGAAAGAAATAATGGGTAAAAAGTACTACATACCAAATTTAGACGCGAAAATTCGTAAACACATTAGTTGTTGCATACCATGTATTGTATCAAATCGTAGACAGGGTAGACAAGAAGGCGAATTACATCCTATCGCGAAAGACCTTACAGACCTTTCATATAGATTTCTTGGGACCATTAGAGTCAACGCATAAACAATACAAGCACATATTAGCGGTATTTGATGGATTTACCAAATTCTGTTGGTTGTACCCGACGAAGACAACATCAGCGAAAGAAGTCACGACAAGAAGTCATGGCAATCCGGTAAGAATTGTATCTGACAGAGGTTCGGCGTTCACATCTGAACAATTTAAACGGTACTGCGAAGATGAAAAAATTATTCCCCATACAATCACGACAGGATTTCCTAGAGCCAATGGTCAAGTCGAGAGACTCAATGCAGTAGTAATATCAGTTTTATCGCAAATAAAAACGTCAGCAAAGTTCAACAAATGTTAAATTCCACTTACTGCAGAAGTATTAAAACGACATTGGGGATATAGTTGCAATCAAACGTACGCAACTAGGCGGTGGCTTAAAACTAAAACCGAAATACATAGGGCCGTATAAAATAACAAAAGCAAAAAGCAACGATACATACAATGTAATAAAAGATTCAGCTATATGTGATGGACCAAATAAAACGTCCACACGTGCTCAATTTATGAAACCATATTATCTTAACCATAATAACGACGACACATTCGAGACGAATGTACAGTAGGATGGCCGAATATGTGGGAATGATCTGGCAACCTTATGCATATGACAGCGACAATAAGGATAAGATGCAAAGAGGCGAACAGAAGAGAAGGGAGAAGCGAAGTTGATTTAAAGACGTGAAGACGAAAAGACGTGCGCACTCGGAAGAACAAAGCTGTATTATTTTTCAATTATTCAATTAAACATTATTTCATTTAAATTCAATTTATAATTAACTTTTATAACTTTCAATAACTTTTAATAACTTTAATTAAACTTTCTATTAAACTTTAGAAATTAAATATTTCGTGTTTTGTGGAAAGGAATCAACCAGTGTCCAATGTGGCACTACATATATATTACGCTCGAATATCTTAGTTATAGATTAAATGTGTGCATGTATAACCAAAGCATTAATATACACACTCTTACAAGGGTTAACTCTTATTCACCACAAAGGAGTTAGTAGCAAACGTCATTTGACGTTTGCTTATCGTACTTCTTCTTTTCTTTTATACTACATTTACACTGATTGAAATGCGTGATTTTCATAGAAAACATCCAAATGCGGCAAATTTTCCCATACAAATCACATTCACAAAATCACGTATTCAAACCAAATTACACAGCAAATACGAAGAATTCATACTGTAGCATATATCGCGCATCCTAATGTATGCGCATTTCGACCACACGCTTAGTCAACATATGACCCACTTATAAGTCACAACCCTCACAACGGGTGATCGACATTTTAGGAAACAATAACATGTGGTAATAACTAGAATTACAAATTCTATGAGTCAAACAGACGGAACAACCGTCGCCGCGTCAATGCGGCTGACGTTAGTTCACATATGCTGATTTGACATTTTTAGGTATACATGAATAGTTTGTTACGACAGCCTTATCGTACAATGTGTATTTGTATACGTGTATGTATGTGTGTGAGGGTGTGTGTGTGTTTGTGTACGGATGTGTGCTATCCTCAAACCAACCGCCTGAGAGGTATGCTGGCTGTAGATCGTTATAGACGCAGGGTAAGTTCGATGCGAAACTATGGTTTGATCGAGCGACTTCGCGGCATCAAGTGGTGCGATCGCCGATATCCACCAGCTTCCGAAAGCCGACAGAAGGGTGCCGAGTGGAGTTGAAAATTACCAAGGAAATTGTGCGGATCGGTTGTGCTTAAAGCAAAAAATTATAAAGTGCCATTTTACCTTTCTGAGAGTGGAACAATAAAATCAGCCCTAGTTATTGTGCTAAAGGCTAAAAGGCTAAAATGAAACAAGAAATAAACAAAATCAAAATTATAAGTGCTAACAAGTGACAAAGAAAATTATACGAAATAAAAATATATATATATTTATACAAAAAACCAAAGAAAACCCACAATATTCAATTGAAGCAAGAATTCTATGTGAGAAATTGAGTAGCGTTACCGGCGATCACAAGCCTTCGATAACAAAACCATCGAACCTCGGATTTTTTTTTGTAAAATTTGTCTTGCGAAGCAGTAACGGCAGTGTACCAGATCACTGACCCCAAACATTCTATAACAAAGTAGCACCTTTTCTCTGAAATACGCCAGTTGCCTATATCCATAGGCATACGAATAACATCATTAGCCTATTTGAATAGTTGATTACGGTCGAACAGCTGTTTCCGTGCTTTAACCGGAGAAGGGTCAGTGACCGTAAAAATTGTCAAAAGTCTGCAAACGGCGCAGACAGGAACGACGGAACACCGAAACAACACGGCAGGGAGAGAGGGAGAGAGTACGAGCAAAGGCGACAGAGAGAGCAGCAGCAGTGGCAGCGGAGATCAGTTTTTGCAATCTTTAGTTTATTTGTTTTTGTTTTAGGCTAAGTTCTTTTTCTTTCGTTTTTTTTATTGCTTCCATATGATTTTTGCAGACCGGCTTTAAGCTGCACATTTACATTCCCTATTATTTTCTTTTCTTTCTTGTGCATTCCTGCCTAATTGTTTTTGCTAAAGGCATAAGCACAAACATACCAACATATGTGCATATGAAGTTTTTTTTGTTATTTGTTTTTTTTATCTGACCTAATTTTTTTATTTCTTCTCATTATTTCTTCTAGTTAAATTCTATTTTTTGATTCTTTTGCTTCCACGGCCATTACTTAATTTGTTTTGATGATTTTTTTTTCTTTCTTCAGTAGTAATTATTTATTTACTTTTGATTTTTTTTGGTCTACCCAAACCACACATTAGTTTTGGTTCAATTCGCCATATGTGTTCATCTCACATTTCTTTATTTATTCCTTTGATTTTTTTATGATACAGACGTGTGAGAGTAGCTTGACTTTGTTTTGTTTCTATTTTTCCTCCCACAGTTTAGCGACGTATGCTTGCGCCACCATAAACGCTGCAAACATCAGGTGAGTGATATTACAAGTCAAGATACGTATATTTCCATGCACCTGCTGAAGTGCATTTAGTACTATTTTTACTACCTTTTTTTTATGCTTTTATACCTTAAGAAATCTTCAAGGCGTTTTTGTTAATCTTTCTTTGATTTTGAATAATTGGTTTTGGGTTTTTTTTTTATTTACTTAATTATACTCTTTTTATATAATTAAGACATAAATTGAATTATATTCTTTAGTTTTATCTGGTTGAAACCATCCTTTTTTTTTTATTACACTTTTTACTCCTTATTAGTTAATCAAGGCCGAAATTGAATTATATCATTTATTGTTACCCGATTATTAGGGTTAAATACATGCTCCTTTTTAATTAATTACGTTCAATTAAAACATAAATAATACAATTACATTCCTTTATTTTTACCTAGGTATTTAAGTTGAAATCATAGTTATAAGATTTCCTTTGGATTTTTTTTTGCTGTCAATACTTAGGCTAAGTCAGTTTTTTTAGTGACCTTAAGTTATTTCATAGAATAAAAAAAAAGGATTGTAATGAAACCCTGAAATCTTTGTGTCTAATTATGTCAGGCTAAATCCCTTTGGTTTCTGGAGTCGGGTGTTGTTCTCCCGGATAATGGTATGGTGCTAGGCGTTTGCTCCATGGACTGACGGACGGACATGACTTGACATTAGGGCAGACGGACGACTGTCCGTACTAGGGAGTGCTACGTTATTGTTCGGAGCCCAGTATCATTCAAGGTAGTTCGCAGGAGGCGAACAAAAGGGGTGGGTCGGCTCCACTGACAGGACTGTTTTCTACCGCTATGTCTTCTTTCTTCTCTACTGTATATCATATATCATCACAGGCATGAACTCTCTTTTTGTTAGTGTAGCTGTGAGTGAGAAGTTGTGGCAAGGAACACGACCACCGACGAGCTTAGCCTGGGCTTCCAGCATGCCTGGCCCGCCATAACTTCTCGCCCACTAACAGCGGCTTCCACAACAAATGGCGCCCAACGCAAATAACCTGGTTTTTATTTTTTTAAATTTTTTTTTTATAAACTTTCCTAATTTCGTAAGTACGCTTCTAAACTTCTTTGCTTTATTGCTATTTCTTGCTATTCTCTACTTTTAAAGCTTGTTTCCTGAATTTTATATTTCCTTCTCGGACAGTGTTAGGGGTTCATCGGTTCGCTTCACTGAGGCCCAGGCCGTGGTGAAAGGGATCGATGAGCAATGAGGGGGGGGGGGTACACTTCTTGGATTGGGAGTGCCTTTGAATGAACACGTCAAGGTTTGCAAAGTGATATTCCAATACAAGGGTGTACAAGTAATGCCGATTTTTTGTTCGATTTTTTTGGTTGAGACAAGTTAGCATGCTACCACTTGCGAGTTTACGCAACATGTTCGTGTGAGGGTTGTTAACGAGTGTCAATGGGGTGCGGGGTAAATTTTAGTATTTAGCTGTTGCTGCTGCGCTTCCAACTACCATGGCTCAGGCTGGGTAAGCTGAAGTGGTGCACAGCAGGCGAGGAGGTTTTAGCTGACTTTGACTAAGGCATGACAGTCGGACAGACAGACAGAGGATCAACGCTCTGGTCATATGCCACCGGAGAATGGCACCCAGTATACTCCAGAACACATACGAGTCTATATAAACACTTTTGCTTTTCAACTTTAAAAAAAAAAAAAAAAAAAAAAAAAAAATAAAATAAAATACTTTTCATTATCATTTTATTTTTTTTATATTCCTTTTTTGTGTAGATGCCAAGTTTCTTTTACACTAGAAGAAGCTAGCTAACTTATACAAAAGGAAGTAAACTCGCTATCGAGTCGAAATTTCGCCTGCGACTGTGAATTCCTATATTAGGATTAGAAACCTTAATAATTTTATTACGTTAAAGACCGTGTTAGTCAATCCTAAACTTTGAATTTTCCTTGGATTGATTGAATTTGTGAATTTATAATTTTTTTTTTTTTGCCTTTTCTAGGTTTTTTATACCATAAAAAAAAAACAAAACATAGGTTTAGTTAAACATTACTTTTTTTCTTTTTCATTTTATTGATTTTTTTTATCGCGCGTTTTGGATAACGCCCGTTTATACTTTTTTATATATTTTCTTTGGATTTAGTTATACCTAGTAACGCTTGACAAAAAAAAAAAAAATTTTTAGGCCTTTGAACTTTAAAGATTTGGAGTGTTTGAAGTTTTTTTTGGTCATATAGGCGTCATTATTATTTTAAGTTATATTTTTTTGCTTTCTACTTTCCTGTAATTTATAATATATCCACGTATATATATCAATAAACTTTTTCTATTGACATAATTTTTATTTACCACGTTTGTTATTTGAATTATAGGTTTTAAGTCGGGTTAAAGGTTTTTTTTTCCTTTTCAAGTTCTTGAATTCTTATATTTTTTTCCCCTTTTTTTTTTGATTTATGAAACGCGGGTTTGTTTTGAATACCACCCGAGTTGTTATTTTGAATTTCCTTTTTTTAAAATTCGCTGTGTGATACCTTAGGAGTTCACACTAGCGATCGGAGACAATATCTTTTGTTTGGAATTTCTCGTCTATGGACAAAAATACAGACCCTATAGATAGACGACAGCGGTGTGGTTTGGGGATACTTCCGACGGATAGAAGGGTTACCCGAAGTACTACTAGGGCGCTTGAGAACCAGGTAGTGGGGTCCTTGCTTACCCAGATAGACACGGGAAGGGAATACCCAATAGATTTTGTGCCCACCGAATATTTTAATCGCTGCTCGTCTAGAGTATTTGGCCGCTTGAACTCTACCGGGCGCCCACCACAAAGGTTGGATCAGTCACTGAGTTTCTCGAGTAAGCTCGATAGGCTTCTCGAAATGCCGGAGGAAGAGGAACAGAAAGAGCTACAAGGAGCTGTCGGTGGAGCCCCTCCACCAGCACAACCGTCTACAGCGAACCGGCTCAACCAAATGGACCAAATGATGGAGACGATGATGCAGCAAAACGTCGTGATGGCTGAGTTCATGGACGAGTTTCGGAAGGTCAGGACCGATATGTCTCGGCTGAGCAATACAGGAAGAAAATCGACCTGGAAAAATGGCACTTGAAATTCGATGGAACAACAAAGAACATGACCGTCGAAAGTTTTGTATTTCGTGCCGAGAGGATGCTGCTCGCGACGTCACTCGCGAGCAACTCCTCGCGGACTTCCATTGCCTAGTAACCGGAGCTGCGCTAAAGTGGTATTGGCAAGTTCTGGAGGACCACGCGGAGGATCCAACGTTCAATTACGCAAAGCTCAAAACAGAGCTGCTTACGCAATTTAGGAGTGCGGAGTCGGATTATGAGGTGATCCGCGAAATCATGGAAAGGAAACAGGGGGGACAAGAGTCTTTCGAAGACTTCTACGCGGACATCCATGATCTGACCTTCCGATTGAAGAAGAGGATACCAGAGGCCGAACTGGTAAAAATAATAAAGGGTAACCTTAAGCCATACTTGGCCAATCTCACGTTCGCGTCGCGAACTGATACACTAGCCGATCTCAAAACCGAATGTAAACGAGCGGAAAAACTAATTAAGGAGAATAGGTCACGAAATAAAGCGGTTAGTGAATTAGACATTAATAGGGAAGAAGGGGGCCTGAGTAAGGTGGAAATCGAGGCTATAGGTAAGGATGAGAGGAACAAGCTAGCGCCCTATAAATCTGGTCTCGGTAATTTAAGGCAAGGGACCCACCGAAAACTAATCTCAAACCCTTCCAACCCTCATCCCATGTTAGTAATACGTCAAATCCCACTAGTAACGTCCCCAGTCAAGTGTTTTGTCCTTCACCATTCCACCTCATGTTATGTTACGTGTGCGGAATGCCCGGAGATTTCGTTAGGAAAGATCCACAGGCCGCACTGAAACATGGTCCTTGCAAGTCGTCCTTTCATTGTATGAAGTGTTTTATGTGCGGCAGTGATGCGTCTTATTGTGTATATAAATCTGAAACGGAAAACAGGCAGCTGGCAGAGATGTCCGGGCACTCTGTACAGGGTCCGAACTCCCCGGAAAATTAGGCGTAGATATAAGAATTTTAAAACGCGAAGACAATGGAAAAATTACGGGGGAGTGCGACCATGCAAAATTAGTGAAGGAAAGCCTACATGAAAGGAAGAAGAGGTATGAGGAAGCTAGAAGGAGAATTTTCATGGAAGAAATTAGGACTAGGCAGAAAAATAGACGTTTCCAAAAAATTCGGAAGATGAGGGAGAAACACCGCACGCTCAAACGTATACAGCAGAAGATTGTCGCTACTATCGTTACTATAAAGGGGGATAATAGGTTATTCGCGCGCACGGTAATTGGTGGTCATGAAGCCCTCGCGTTACTCGATTCCGGCGCCTGTTCTAGTTGCTTGGGGAAAGGAGCCATGTCATTCTTAGAGGGAAAAGAAGAGACTATTACCAAATTAAATGGCCAAAACGTTCGCACCGCAAACGGTGGTGAAACTCCGGTGGTGGGTGTAGTAACGCTATCTGTCACGTGGGATGGAGAAACCCGACCACTGGAATTTTTGATTGTCCCTGAGCTTACCCAAGAAGTATATTTAGGTATTGATTTCTGGCGAGTGTTCAATTTAAATGTAGTAGGTAGAAGTGTGAATGATAGTGTGCATGAAAGGACTGTGTCGGAACTCACACCTGCCGAAGGTGACCTCTCCTTCGACGCAGTTCAGCATTCCCTGACGACTGCACAAAACCGCGTTTTGGATAAAGTTAAAGCCCAATTCCCTTCCTTTGCCGTTCTGGGATTGGGCAGGACCGATGTGGAAGAGCATACGATAGAGGTAGTAGAAAAAAATACGCCAATTAAACAACGACACTACCCTATCTCCCCCGCGATTCAAAAATTAGTTTATGAGGAGTTAGACAGGATGTTATCCATGGGTGTTATTGAGGAGAGCAATAGCAGCTGGAGCTCTCCTGTCTCGTTAGTTATAAAAGGCAATAAGAACCGGCTATGTTTGGATGCCAGGAAGGTGAATGCTCGTACGATAAAAGATGCCTATCCATTGCCCTATATTGATGGCATTCTAAGCAGATTGCAAAACACGCGGTTCATATCAGCAATAGATCTCAAAGATGCCTTTTGGCAAATTCCTTTAGAAGAACACTCGAGAGAAAAGACAGCATTCACCGTTCCTGGCAGACCACTCTACCAGTTCACCGTGATGCCATTCGGTCTATGTAATGCCGCTCAGCGGATGTGTCGTCTCATGGACAAGGTCATTCCGTCCGGTTTACGTGAGTGTGTATTTGTGTATCTTGACGATCTGTTAGTGTGTTCAATAGATTTTGACTCACATATGTTGTTATTGGAAAAGGTCGCTAGGTGCTTACGCGAAGCTAAGTTAACTATTAACATAGAAAAAAGCAAATTTTGCTTTAAAGAAGTGCGATATCTGGGGTATGTGGTTGGGGACGGTTGCATACGGACCGATGCCAATAAAGTCGCAGCAGTTAGGAATTTCCCCCAACCTAAGACTCCAAAACAACTCCGGCGGTTCCTGGGCATGTCAGGGTGGTACCGTCGCTTCATTAGAGATTACGCAACCATCGCAGCGCCGCTGCACGACTGTCTCACAAAGGACCGTATTAAAAAGTTTGAAATGACAAGTGAAGCGAGTAAGGCCTTTGAGGAACTGAAGCAAAGCTTAATATCAGCACCAGTACTCGTTCACCCGGATTTCAATAAACATTTTTTTATTCAGTGCGACGCTTCAACGGACGGGGTGGGTGGAGTTTTATTCCAAAAAGACGAAGACGAAAACGAACGACCTATCGTGTACATGTCTGCGAAATTGAATAAGGCACAACGTAATTATAGCGTGACGGAGTTGGAGTGCTATGCGGCAGTGTTGAGTGTGAAGCGGTTCCGACCTTATGTGGAAGGGCTTCCCTTCACGGTCATCACGGACCACGCGAGCCTTAAGTGGCTAATGGGTCAAAAGGACCTTAGTGGACGACTGGCCAGATGGAGCCTGAAGCTGCAAGCCTTCAACTTCGACATCGAGCACCGTAAGGGAGCTCAAAACGTTGTGCCTGATACATTGTCGCGTATGGACATGGACGAGGTAGCACTGACGGACAGAGTTTTAGACATTATACTTTAGTTGGTTCATTTCGAATTTTGAGTGTGACTGTCTTTTCATCGCGATTAATTATTTCATACGGCCCGGTGTATGGAGGCTGGAGTGCCTTAAGAAATGGTCCAACTTTGAGAAAGGCATGACTACATTTCGATAGTTCTTTGAAAACAAAAACTCCAGGTTGACAGTGTCTTGATGCTGGAAGTGGACGTAAGCGCGACATAAATTCACGTAAACTTGAAAGAAAGCTGCTTGGATCATCGGAAATTTCATGTCCAAGACTTGAAGAAAGAAACTCAAATGGCAAACGAATCGTTTCACCATAAACCATTTCAGAGGCAGTAGCCTTGATATCTTCTTTAAAAGCTGAACGAATTCCAAGTAGAACCAGAGGCAAGGCCTGAACCCAGTCAATGTCGGAATGAGCCATGATTGCGGCTTTCAAGTGACGATGTAATCTTTCGACTAAACCATTTGCAGCAGGATGCCAACTTGTAGTGAAGTTATGCCGAACTCCGAATCGTGTAACAAAAATTTTGAAGAGATGAGAAGAAAATTGAGCTCCACGATCTGAGGTTATAATTTCAGGAACACCAAAACGAGATATCCAGCAATCCAAAAGTGCATGAGTTACAGTATCTGCAGTTATGTTCTGCAAAGGACATACCTCAGGCCATCGAGTATAACGATCGATAACAGTCAAACAATATCGAAAAGAACATGCAAGTGGAAGTGGACCAATCAGATCAATGTGAATGTGGGAAAATCTCTTTGTTGGAGTTTCAAAATTTCCAAGTGAAGCGTGAACATGGCGTGAAATTTTTGATCGTTGACAATCATTACAAGCACGAGCCCAATTTCGGCAGTCTTTATTCATTGACGGCCACACAAAACGATCGCTGATTAATTTGAGTGAAGCATTGGCACCTGGATGGCTCAGGTTATGAAGCTGATCAAAAACAAAACGACGAAACGGTAATGTGATGTATGGCCGTGCTTTTCCTGTTGATGTATCACAAAACACAGTAAGTGAAGAACCAGAAATTGGCACCCGCTCGATGCAGAGAGAAGAATTTTCTCGGGTAATTCTCGTAAGTTCATCGTCTTCTTCTTGAGATCCAACCAACAACTTGTAATCCAATGGAGCAGAAACAGCTTCAATTCGTGAGAGTGTATCAGCAACGACATTATCAGCTCCTGTGATGTGTTGGATATCCGTTGAAAATTCTGCAATGAATGAGAGTTGCCTGAGTTGAACCGGTGGAAGTTTTTCACGTTTTTGTTGACAAGCGTAAATCAATGGTTTATGATCTGTGTAAATCGTGAACGAATGTCCCTCCAAAAAATGACGAAAATGCTGGATTGCTGCGTAGATAGCAAGAAGTTCACGGTAGAAAGCAGGCCAAGAGCATTCTTTTGAGGACATTTTCTTCGAGAAGAAAGCAAGAGGTTGCCACACGCCATCAACAAGCTGTTGTAAACATGCACCAACTGAATGGTTTGAAGCGTCTGTAAACAAACCAAGAGGCGCACCAATGCGAGGATGAACCAGAAGTGAAGCAGAAGAGATACAGTTTTTGCAGTTTACGAAAGCTTCTTCCAGCTCAAACGTCCAGTTGATTGGTTGAGATCCTTTCAGGAGTGGATTGCTGATTGCATCATTCAATGGAGCTTCGTATTCAGAAACATGCGGAATGAATCTGCGGTAGAAGTTTAACATTCCAAGAAAACGTCGAAGACCTTGTGCTGTTTTTGGCAATGGAAAGTTTTTGATTACCTGGACACGCTCTTCTGGAGCTCGTACGCCAGCAGCAGAGATGATATAACCAATAAAAGGAATTTCAGGAACTCCAAAAATGCACTTTTTGACATTGATCACCAATCCATATCTTGCTAGACGCTCAAAAATGATTTTAAGATGGCGTTCGTGTTCTTCTTTGGAACGAGAGAAAACGAGAATGTCATCCATATAAACGAAACAAAACTCTAAACTTCGCAAAACTTCATCCATAAACCTTTGAAAGGTCTGGCCAGCATTTCGAAGTCCAAACGTCATGAATGGAAATTCGAAAAGGCCAAAGGGAGTAATAATAGCAGTTTTGGAAATGTCTTCTTCGGCTACAGGAATTTGTTGATAAGCTTTAACAAGATCAATTTTCGAAAACACCGTACAACCATCGATAAAGTGAGTGACGTCGTGAATGTGGCGGACAGGATACCGATCTGGGATAGTCCGAGCATTCAATGCACGAAAATCTCCACAGGGGCGCCAAGTTGAATCACTTTTTGGTGCCAAGTGTAAAGGCGATGACCAAGAACTCTCTGAGGGACGAGTTGTACCAGCTTGTAACATAGCGTCGAATTCTTGTTTAGCTATTTTTAATTTCTCAGGATTTAAGCGTCGTACTTTGCTTGTCACCGGTGGTCCAGGAGTTGTACGAATGTGATGAACAGTCTCATGTTTTATATTTCGAGGTAAACCTGGTGGACGAGTAATTTCAGGAAATTGAGAAATGAGAAAACCAAAAATCGACGAATCCTGAACTGCTTTAACACTGGTTTGCGAGGAAGGCTGAGAAAAACCGTGTACTTGAAGACCAGTGGTGACGTCGACGATGAGTTTTGTACGACAATCCGGTAAAAGGTGATAATGAGCAAGCAAATCAGATCCAATTATTGGTAGATCAACATCAGCAACGATAAATCTCCATGGAAAATCACGACGAAGTCCTAAGTTAAGATTCAAGGTTAAAAAACCATATGTTTTGATTTTGCTTCCATTTGCAGCACACAAGTCGTAATTGACAGAAGAACGACGGTCACGTAATAGACGTCGAGGAAAGCAACATAAGTCAGAACCAGTATCGACGAGAAAGCGATGTTTAGATATTCTATCAGTGACAATTAGGCGGCTACTGGTTAACAAGCAGTCTGATACCGCATTCACAGACTGCTTTTTCCGTTTTCCAAATAATCACAGGGACTTATACATTTCTTCGCTTTATCCTGGAATTTTTTATGGTACCAACAAATTTGTTGGTTAGAGTTGCTTCGATTTCGAGATTTGCTACGACGTCGAAAGCTGTTGGACGAACCATGGGAATGATTAGGGCACGAACGAGAAACCGACAATTCGGCCACTTGCTTTTTTAGATCAGCAATCGCATTTAACAGATTGCTTTCGATACTTTTATCGCTGAGCGCTGAATTTACAACGAAAGTCGGTGTGCTCGGTGAGACTTCGACAATCTTGTCAGCAAGCTCCGAAATGTTGTCGAGCTGCAAATCAGATTGTGTCGCAAGGATAGCCTGGACGTTGGACGGAAGACGTTTAAGCCAGAGTTGACGAAGGAGACTATCCTGCACGATAGTTGAACCAGCGAGAGAGCGTAAGTGGCGTAGAAACTGCGATGGTTTGCGATCGCCGAGCTCTTCCTCACTGATAAGTTGGCGGACTCGTTGTTCCTCAGACGCAGACAAACGATCAATAAATTTTGTGCGCAAAAATGTGTATGGATTCAGCGGAGGAGGATTCCCTATAACGTCCTCGATCTCAAATGCGACACGTGCATCCAGTTGCGAAACAACATAATGGAACTTTGTTACCTCATTTGTTATATCGGACAACGTAAACTGCGAATCAGCCTGTGAAAACCATAGTCTTGGTTTGTCGGACCAGAAAGGCGGCAGTTTTACTGCAACACGATGAACTGCAGAGCGATGGCCGGCGAAGTTAGTGGCAAAATCATAATCTCGCTGCTGCTGCCATTGTCGTGGTTGCGGTGATGGTGGCTGCTGCTGCTCATACTGCAATTGATGGTTGTGTTGTTGTTGCGCTTGCTGGCGTAATTCGTCGATCTGTCGTTGAAGCTCCTCATTTTCTCCGCGAAGGGCAACGAGCTGATCTTCATCTCGAAGCATCTTATGGAATACACGTTATACACTTTTTGATCACGTCGGGGTCACCAATATAGGAAATAATAATATTTATTTTCTATTAAAATATTCAAAATTATTTTATTTTATTTTGTCCCTTCAGACACAGAAAAAGTTATTGACTCACTCAACTATGAAAACTTGTTGAATAATAAAAATTACATATTCGTTGCTAAGCAACATACCAAGTTCTAAACACCTGAACCGCATCGCCACAAGTGTGTTTGCAAAATTGACCACTGATCTATTTTTTTTTGATTTCACTTGACTTTATGCATTAATCTGTTTATTGATTTTTTTTATTTATTTTATTATTTATTTATTTATTTATTTATCTATTACTGTATACATATATGTTTGTGTCGTTGTTTTTTTACTTGACTAATTTTTCAATTATACATTCACTTATTTATTTTACTTCATTTTATTGACTTGACAATTAAAAACCTTACTACAATGTTTCTGCGTGTTGTCCGGAATGCATTAAGCGTGGCTATTCCCAGTGATAGGATTTCAACATTAGGTATAAGTTCAGACCCCCTATGATACTTAGGATTAGTTTGTATACTGTGATATAGTAGAATAGGAAGACAAGATGAAATAGGCAGACGAGCATAGTATCAGGATATAGGCCCGGCTTGGGGTCGTGGGACGAAGCCACACGTTGGACACATAAGCTCGTGGTAAGCAGGCTGCCTTGAGATCATTTTTCGCACCCACTCCATGAAGCAGGCACCATCGGCGGATGCGAGGTTTGTTACGACAGCCTTATCGTACAATGTATATTTGTATACGTGTATGTATGTGTGTGAGGGTGTGTGTGTGTTTGTGTACGGATGTGTGCTATCCTCAAACCAACCGCCTGAGAGGTATGCTGGCTGTAGATCGTTATAGACGCAGGGTAAGTTCGATGCGAAACTATGGTTTGATCGAGCGACTTCGCGGCATCAAGTGGTGCGATCGCCGATATCCACCAGCTTCCGAAAGCCGACAGAAGGGTGCCGAGTGGAGTTGAAAATTACCAAGGAAATTGTGCGGATCGGTTGTGCTTAAAGCAAAAAATTATAAAGTGCCATTTTACCTTTCTGAGAGTGGAACAATAAAATCAGCCCTAGTTATTGTGCTAAAGGCTAAAAGGCTAAAATGAAACAAGAAATAAACAAAATCAAAATTATAAGTGCTAACAAGTGACAAAGAAAATTATACGAAATAAAAATATATATATATTTATACAAAAAACCAAAGAAAACCCACAATATTCAATTGAAGCAAGAATTCTAGAATTGACTAGCGTTACCGGCG
Organism: Merzomyia westermanni; assembly: GCA_949987695.1. NCBI lineage: Eukaryota > Metazoa > Arthropoda > Insecta > Diptera > Tephritidae > Merzomyia > Merzomyia westermanni. Next base: position 81,097,412 of record OX465288.1, read on the forward strand.
ATCACAAGCCTTCGATAACAAAACCATCGAACCTCGGATTTTTTTTTGTAAAATTTGTCTTGCGAAGCAGTAACGGCAGTGTACCAGATCACTGACCCCAAACATTCTATAACAAAGTAGCACCTTTCCTCTGAAATACGCCAGTTGCCTATATCCATAGGCATACGAATAACATCATTAGCCTATTTGAATAGTTGATTACGGTCGAACAGCTGTTTCCGTGCTTTAACCGGAGAAGGGTCAGTGACCGTAAAAATTGTCAAAAGTCTGCAAACGGCGCAGACAGGAACGACGGAACACCGAAACAACACGGCAGGGAGAGAGGGAGAGAGTACGAGCAAAGGCGACAGAGAGAGCAGCAGCAGTGGCAGCGGAGATCAGTTTTTGCAATCTTTAGTTTATTTGTTTTTGTTTTAGGCTAAGTTCTTTTTCTTTCGTTTTTTTTATTGCTTCCATATGATTTTTGCAGACCGGCTTTAAGCTGCACATTTACATTCCCTATTATTTTCCTTTCTTTCCTGTGCATTCCTGCCTAATTGTTTTTGCTAAAGGCATAAGCACAAACATACCAACATATGTGCATATGAAGTTTTTTTTGTTATTTGTTTTTTTTATCTGACCTAATTTTTTTATTTCTTCTCATTATTTCTTCTAGTTAAATTCTATTTTTTGATTCTTTTGCTTCCACGGCCATTACTTAATTTGTTTTGATGCTTTTTTTTTCTTTCTTCAGTAGTAATTATTTATTTACTTTTGATTTTTTTTGGTCTACCCAAACCACACATTAGTTTTGGTTCAATTCGCCATATGTGTTCATCGCACATTTCTTTATTTATTCCATTGATTTTTTTATGATACAGACGTGTGAGAGTAGCTTGACTTTGTTTTGTTTCTATTTTTCCTCCCACAGTTTAGCGACGTATGCTGGCGCCACCATAAACGCTGCAAACATCAGGTGAGTGATATTACAAGTCAAGATACGTATATTTCCATGCACCTGCTGAAGTGCATTTAGTACTATTTTTACTACCTTTTTTTTATGCTTTTATACCTTAAGAAATCTTCAAGGCGTTTTTGTTAATCTTTCTTTGATTTTGAATAATTGGTTTTGGGTTTTTTTTTTATTTACTTAATTATACTCTTTTTATATAATTAAGACATAAATTGAATTATATTCTTTAGTTTTATCTGGTTGAAACCATCCTTTTTTTTTTATTACACTTTTTACTCCTTATTAGTTAATCAAGGCCGAAATTGAATTATATCATTTATTGTTACCCGATTATTAGGGTTAAATACATGCTCCTTTTTAATTAATTACGTTCAATTAAAACATAAATAATACAATTACATTCCTTTATTTTTACCTAGGTATTTAAGTTGAAATCATAGTTATAAGATTTCCTTTGGATTTTTTTTTGCTGTCAATACTTAGGCTAAGTCAGTTTTCTTAGTGACCTTAAGTTATTTCATAGAATAAAAAAAAAAGGATTGTAATGAAACCCTGAAATCTTTGTGTTTAATTATGTCAGGCTAAATCCCTTTGGTTTCTGGAGTCGGGTGTTGTTCTCCCGGATAATGGTATGGTGCTAGGCGTTTGCTCCATGGACTGACGGACGGACATGACTTGACATTGGGGCAGACGGACGACTGTCCGTACTAGGGAGTGCTACGTTATTGCTCGGAGCCCAGTAGCATTCAAGGTAGTTCGCAAGAGGCGAACAAAAGGGGTGGGTCGGCTCCACTGACAGGACTGTTTTCTACCGCTATGTCTTCTTTCTTCTCTACTGTATATCATATATCATCACAGGCATGAACTCTCTTTTTGTTAGTGTAGCTGTGAGTGAGAAGTTGTGGCAAGGAACACGACCACCGACGAGCTTAGCCTGGGCTTCCAGCATGCCTGGCCCGCCATAACTTCTCGCCCACTAACAGCGGCTTCCACAACAAGTTTGTAAGAAAGTATTGAAAGTTACACGTATAGGTAGCCTGTAAGTATTAGTTAGAATTAACGTAAGAAATTTGTATATAAAAGAAAGTAACATTCAATAAAGAAATCAATTCTGATCAAACACTGATCCTCTGTGTTTCTATACCATTACATGGCGATCCTGCTAGTGTTTCAATAAGCAAAAATTTGTGCCAACAGCAAAATGCTTAAGAAACATTAAAATAACTCAAAACTAAATAATTTAATTTTTTTTTTAAAATGCCAGACCTTGGCTCTCAACGAATAAATCTAAACAAATTCTGTAAAGTTGTTGCGGTTTATATACACTACATTTGTAAAACAAATAAAAGCAAAATGGGTGACGCACAGGATCGAAATTCCGATTCCAATTGATCAATAAGGATGGTCCTGGAGGACGAAGATACTCGCTCACGGTCATAACTACTTGCAAAACACCAATATAGAAATGAGCAATCGAATGTAACGGATGCATAAAAAGGGTGGAATATGATAATCTGTCTGACTGGCAGCAAAAGCATGAAACAGAGTGGAATAATATTAGCAACCCGACTGGCGGCGACAGAGAAACAAAATAAGAAGAAATAACATTGACTGGCAGCAAGACTGGCGCCTAGTAATTAAATTATATATGTAGAATAACATAGAAAATTGGTAGACACGCCTCACGGCCGCTAAACCAAATTTACTTTGCTTAGGGAACTTAATTGAAGAAATTCTTTTTACGCTAAATAATGCGCAATTAAGCGCGTATTAGTCTTTGCAAATAAAATCTCTATACAAACGTAAAACAAGATAGAATAATTTTGGTAGATAAATAACATGCGACATTACGACCCAAGAGGAATTTGATCGGATTTTCAAGAAATGCCACGACACCATTAAAGAATTCATAAAAGCTTCCGAACAAATTCTGGCGAGTCGTAATACTGCAAAGCAAGGTCCTACACCGATCACTATAGAGGAGTATCGGCCAAGGAATAAGCTGATTAAAAAGAAGGAAACTCCAAAAATTCCTACCCCCGTAAAAATCCACAAAAGGAAACGAGGTGGTAAACAGGTTAGGAAATGAAAGGAAATAGCTGAAACATTTAGACTACTTAATTTAGCCACAAATATTAATGATAGACTACAATTAAAAGACAAAATAAAAATGTTAAGAACAAATTCGTGAAAAAATTTTTTTTTTTAATAACAAATTGAGTAAATTGGATGAAAAAAAAAAATATATATAAATCTATTAATTGGAAAAACTTAAATTTGTTTTTGTTAACAATGACATCGTGGAAAGTTGCGCTTAATGGTATACTGATAGGAATAGCAGGATACGAGGTAGGAAAAGAAAGTTCCGCGGAGAAGAATTATGAAACTAAACTAGTTAGGTACGAACCACATCCTATTGTTGAAAATAAAGACGAATTTTCTGAAAAATGGTTAGCTTTTGTTGCATGCGTAATTACATGTTCAATCGTCGAAATTTCGATTTCAATCAAAAATTACATAAAAAATAAATTAAGACGATTGAACAATGTACAACAACGCGTCTAGGCAAAACCCTAGATAGGAAGAAATGAATAAATGGCAGGAAATATATGACGCATTATATGAAGAAAAAGCAAAAGCTACTAAGTCATACAAATGCATAAATAAAAGTAACCCCATAACAACCGAAACGATAGCAAAGCATTTGAAAATAATTCTAGAATCTTTAAATAACATAGGACAGGTGATTAAATCAGTAAATAACATACTTACTGAAGAACACCAAAGAGAAGCTTAACAACTTTTCTCCGCCGTACGAGATAAACTTGTATCTTCTTTAGCCAGACATAATATAGAAGTTAGCATACCAACAACAATTGAGGAAAAACTTCAAATAGATTTCAATATACTGCTGTCAGAGCGCGCCCAGAGCCCGACTCAACCCAACTCTCAGAATCAAACCCCAGCACTAGGAGAAAGCAAACCAAATTTACAACCAACAGATACCCCAAGCATAAACGTCACAATGGTGCAAACAGTAGTTGAATTTATCAAAACTGCTTCGTCAGTGCTGCCAGATTTTGATGGTAAGCCCGAAAACTTGCACAGTTTCTTAGATGCCCTTGATATACTTGATCAAATCAAGGATGACCACGAGCCTATAGCGATACCAATGATAAAGACCAAGCTAAACGGCACGGCGAGGAATTTCATCAATAATGAAAGCACGATAGAGCAAATAAAATCAAAATTAAAAACTGCAATAAAGGGTGAATGAGTGGAAGTTTTAACTAAACTAAGCTAAACTCCTGAACATCCAACAGCGCAGCAAAACTGCTAATCAGTACACAGCAGAGGTAGAAAAAATTACAAGGTCATTAGAAGGAGCGTATATCTCGGATGGACTCAATCCAGACCTAGCAACGAGATATTCCACACAGGCAGCAGTCAAAGCCATGTGCAAAAACTGATCCAATGACAAGGTCAAGATGATAATGCAGGCGGGAACGTTCGCAACAATGAACGACCGATCTCGAAATTCACGAACAGCTGTACCGAAATAACAGGCAGTTCAAATACAATTCTAAACGTACGACAGCAAAGTCAGTACCGGAGTAATTTCCGCGGAGGTTACCGAAGTAACAACCATGGGAATTACCAAAATAGGAGATTCAGACCACAATCGAGGTACAATAATAACTGGAGACCCAACAATAATAATAATAATTATAACCAAAGAGGATCACAAACTCGAAACAACGATAGACCTTACGGTCGGAAAATCACGGACGGAAAATCAGGAAGCTCCACTTCAAGATTAAAAGAAAGAAAAATATGCGTACTAAACCTACATCTCAACAGCTATATATCAACAAGGACGTCCCTAAATAATTCTATTTCAAATTTCTTAATTGATACAGGAGCAGACATCTCCATTATAAAAAAGCATCAAATTAGTAAAAATCATAAAATAAATACAGAACAAATTACAGATTTAAAAGTTATGGTCAGGGGTTAACCAGTACATTAGGTACAATTAAAGCAGACTTAATTTTTTACCATAAATTTCATGTCGCAGACGACGATTTTCCAATCCCATGCGATGGAATAATAGGACTGGATTTCATAAAGAAGTACAATTGCATTTTAGACTATGGGAAAACAGAGGATAAACTAATCCTAAGACCATATGATTTTCCCCAAACGATAACAATGCACCTAACAAATTGACTGTCTGTCAATACAATTACGATCCCCGCTAGATCTGAAGTCATTAGACAAATTAAAGTAAACACCGATAACAAAAACATTTTCATCCCACACCAACAACTATCTGAAGGTATTTTTATAGCAAACACAATCACAAATAAGGATCAAACTTTCGTTAGAATTATTAACACAACACATAAAAACACAACTATTCAAAATTACAAGATCGAGACCGAAAATTTAGACGATTACACACTAATTAAAACAAAAACACACAGTAAAAATTGCACCGATACAGAAAAATTAAAAGGATTAACCAAAAAATTTTCCAAAATTTGTCAACCCTCAATTAACAACACTATGCACAGAATTCATAGACATATTTGCACTAGAAACCGAACCAAATTCCTCTAACAATTGCTATAAACAAAAATTACACATGAAGGATGACACTCCCCTCTACATAAAAAATTATAGGTTAACTCAGACACAAAAAGGAGAAATTAGCAAACAGGTCAATAAGTTAATCGAAGACGACATAATAGAACCCTCCATATCGGAATATAGCAGCCCGATCCTACTAGTCCCTAAAAAATCACTCCCAGGGAAAACAGAAAAAAGATGGAGACTAGTGGTTGACTACAGACAGGTAAATAAAAAACTAGCAGCAGACAAATTCCCACTCCCAAGAATTGACGATATTCTAGACCAACTTGGAAGAGCAAAATATTTTTGATGCCTAGACCTTATGTCAGGCTTTCATCAAATCGAATTACACCCAGACTCCAGGGATATAACCTCATGCACAGCCGAAAATGGCACATATAGATTCAAAAGGCTACCCTACGGATTAAAAGTAGCACCGAATTCATTCCAAAGGATGATGACACTAGCATTCGCAGGTCTAAAACCATCCCAAGCATTTCTCTACATGGATGATTTAGTCGTATTAGGTTGTTCTGAAAATCACATGCTAAAAAATTTAAGAGACGTATTCTCTACCTGCAGAAAATTTAACCTAAAACTACATCAAGATAAATGGCTATTTTTCAGTCAAGAAGTAACTTATTTAGGACATAAATGTACAAACAAGGGAATACTACCCGATCCAAGCAAATTTGAAACCGTTCAAAATTATCCAACACCAAAAACAGCCGATGAAGTAAAAAGATTCGTAGCCTTCTGCAACTATTACAGAAGATTTGTACCGAATTTTGCAGAACATTCAAGAAAATTAACTAGGCTTTGCAAAAAGAATGTTTCCTTCGAATGGACAGAAGAATGTCAAAAAGCTTTTGTCTACTTAAAGAAAGCATTAATTAGTCCAAAACTCTTGCAATACCCAGATTTCGATAAAGAATTCTGCATAACAACAGACGCTAGTGGATACGCTTGTGGAGCAGTCCTTAGTCAAGAACACGATGGCAAACAGTTACCAATTGCCTACGCTTCAAGGTCCTTTACAAAAGGCGAAACCAACAAAGCCACAAAATAGAAAAAGAATTGGCCGCAATCCATTGGGCCATAACCTTTTTCAGACCATATGTCTATGGCAGAAAATTTCTAGTTAAAACTGAGTGGAGTACATAGCTGGAAAAGAAAATCATATAGCGGACGCATTATCCCGCATAACAATAACAAATTTAAAAGACTTGTCAGTGGAAGCAAGTAAAATATTAAAAATAACAGTAATAATATTGAGAAAAACGAAAGTCACACAGAGAATCCCAAAATTTACGAAGCGCTAAATAAATTTGAAGTAAAAAGACATGTAGAGCTCGTTTTCACTCCTCCGAAATTATATTTCAAAAAAGGAAAGAAAATTTGTAGCAATTTAGATACAAGCAACCTAATTGTTGAGGATAAGGTTGATTTAGGCCAATTCTTTACCAGGCTTGAAAGAGAAGCCAGCAATTTAGGACTTGTACAAGTGCAGTTGTCCTTAGGGGACAAATTGTTTAAAAAGAATTATACTGCAGTAGGCAAATTTATAGAAATTGGTAATAAAGTTCTCAAAAAACTAACAATCGCTCTAACCCCAAAGGTTATATACGTGACAAATCCCGGGAAAATTAAGGAAATTCTGCAAAAATATCATGACGATCCTATTAGTGGTGGCCACCCAGGAATAAATCGCATGACTTATAAAATCAAGCAGAAGTATAGCTGGCTGAATATGAAAAAAGACGTAAGAAAATACGTAAAAAACTGCATCCACTGCAAGAAAAATAAGACAAGTAAGCATCTAAAAGAGCCAATGACGATAACGGAGACGCCTCCGAAGGCGTTTGATATTGTACAAAGCGATACAGTTGGACCCTTACCAAAGTCGATAAATGCGACCTAACCAAATATTTGGTAGCGATCCCAGTCCCAAGCAAACACGCAATAACAGTCGCTAAAGCCGTGTTCGAGCTTTTCATCTTGATTTACGGACAAATAAAAACAATCACAACAGATATGGGCACAGAATACAAAAATATCCTATTCAAAGAACTGTGCAAATTGTTGAAAATCGAACACAAAACTTCAACACCGTACCACCATCAAACTTTGGGTACTGTAGAACGCAGTCACCGGGCATTCAACGAGTACATACGTTCATACATATTCAGTGACAAAGACGATTGGGATGAATACCTCAGGTATTTCGCGTATTGTTACAATACGACGCCATCTACCACACACAAATATTGTCCATTTGAGCTAATATTTGCAAAACCCCCACCTAACTACGATTTTTTAAAAGAGAATGAAATAAGCCCTTTGTACAATCACGAAGCTTACGACAAGGAGGTAAAATACAGACTCCAAATAGCCCAGCAAAGAGCTAGGAAATTAGTCCAAGAGGCTAAAGAAAAGCAAAAAACCAATTACGAAAGGAAATTAATATAGGAGATTTAGTATTAGTTAGAGAAGAGGCCTCCCATAAGTTAGAAAATAGATATAGTGGACACTACAAAGTTAAAAGTATTGATAAGAATAATAATTTCACTTTAATTCCGCATAGCATAGGGAATAGCACTAAAAACAAAAAAGAAATCATAATTCATAAGAATAGAATTAAAGCAGCATAACGCCACTAGTAATAACAAACAAATTTTTTAATAAACAAACAAAAAAAAAAAAAAAAAGAGCAACAAGCACTCCAACTTACTCAGTTTGATAATGGCAAAAGCCAAAAAAAAATATACCGCATATCAGGTTCGAAATAAAAAACACGAAGAATACAATAAAGGCAAAAGACAAACCACTTGTAAACAAATGAAAAAAACAGGGGTCTGTATGCAATATTAGCAATATGAGCCGAAATGCAATTAAAATTTTGTAACACAAGCAAACCATAAGTAGGTCACTAAGTCGTTTGAAAAATAAACATACATTTAACTATACATACACATATAAGTATCACTAAATAGACATATATAACTGAATGCAGATATATACGTCTATTAAAAAAAAAAAAATAAAAAAAAAATAAAGGGAGGTGTAGCATATATCGCGCATCCTAATGTATGCGTATTTCGACCACACGCTTAGTCTACATATGACCCACTTATAAGTCACAACCCTCACAACGGGTGATCGACAGTTTAGGAAACAATAACATGTGGTAATAACTAGAATTACAAATTCTATGAGTCAAACAGACGGAACAACCGTCGCCGCGTCAATGCGGCTGACGTTAGTTCACATATGCTGATTTGACATTTTTAGGTATACATGAATAGTTTGTAAGAAAGTATTGAAAGTTACACGTATAGGTAGCCTGTAAGTATTAGTTAGAATTAACGTAAGAAATTTGTGTATAAAAGAAAGTAACATTCAATAAAGAAATCAATTCTGATTGAACACTGATCCTCTGTGTTTCTATACCATTACAATACAAGTTTGTTTCGAACGCATCAAACTTGTTTGATTGATACTTCATAACAAAGGAACGAACGCATTCAAAACCAACATAAACCTATTTTAATAACTAGTCTAAAATCACGCATTTTAGATCAGTATAAATGGGTTATTATAATTGATGGTTTTTGCATTCGCTCTTTATCTTTCCTACCGCCAGCATATTCATTCGTCCGCTTATAAGTTTTACCGTATAAATTTGTAATATTTTAATTAAATAATTAAAGTGAATTGAGTTGATTGTAATTATCAAACCGCGAAGTTTTTATTTGGAAAGGAACAATCAGTTACTGCTAGGAAGCTCCGCCCTACCAACATCTGGAAAAACACCACAACACCGCCCGATTGGCTCTTTCCGCTGCGTTGGCTTGTGGCGAATAAAACGCTGTCCTCACATGCTGAGTACCATATCTCTTTACCAAGGAACAGTCTTGTAGTGGCGCTGCAATATTCGCGTAGTCCTGAATGCATTTTTGGCACCACCCTGAAATCCCCAGAAACTTCGGGGTCCGTGGTTTCGGGAAATCTCTCACGGCTGCCACCTAGTTGGCATCAGTGCGTATACACTCATTGCCTACTACATGACCACGCTACATAACCAAACAGAATTTACCCTTTTCAACGTTTATTGCGAACTTGGCATCCCACAAATACTTAGCAACTTTACCTAAGAGACACATGCGACGACAGATGTCATAAACAGACATCCTCGGCCCCTGCGGGTTAGGGGTTTAGAATATGCCCGAGGTAGGCACACCGGTCGTAATAGGGGACTAATATGCACAAAGGTAATGACGTGCAACTCGATGGTTAATCTACGGATATGATGCCTCTCACCTCTCATTACCCATCTTATCCTTCCTTACGGAAGGAGGGGTGACATGACCTAGAAGCTTTCACTGTTCATAAATTGCTACCACGACAGTCGGGTAGCACCGCAAGGGAGTACCGGAGCGTACCGGGTTCAAATCCGGCCAAGGACTGTTAATTCGACAACACTCCCCAAAACCTTCCGGGAGTGTTTTTGTCGTTACCACAACGATGGAATATGCCCTAAATTCATGGCCTTCCTTACCCTTCTCGACCATTCAAAGCATTTGACGCTGTCGACCATTCCTTACTATGTAAGAAGCTGAAAAATCTTTTTAACTTCTCCAGCCATCGATCGCCCTCATTAGATCTTACCTTTGTGGCAGAACCCAAGCAGTATGCATTGGCAGCAAAACGTCAGACTTCTTGGACGTTTCAAGAGGATTACCACAAGGCTCAATTCTGGGCCCCCTACTATTTGTGCTGTATACAAAATGACTTACCAGATGTCCTAAAGTACTGCAGTGTCCATATCTACGCTGACGATGTCCAATTATATGCGTTTTGAACTATTGATCGTAGCAGTTCATGCATAAGCAATTTAAATAATGATTTAACAAGAATAGGCACATGGGCTTCTCTGAATGGCTTGTGTCTAAACCCCAAAAAGTCCAAATGTATCGAAATACATGGAAAGCAAATTGCTACGAGCGGGTGAGACAGCATCTTTCTTGATACCTCCATTATCGAATACGTCGACAAAGTGAATAACCTTGTTATAATCTTTAACAAAACATTGACATGGAAAAAGCATATTCTCAGTACGGTGGGGAAAGTATACGGCATGCTTCGCTCACTGTGGTTAACACAGTATTTCAAACCTCAGCACATTAGTGGTCGTTTGGCCAAAACGTACTTAATACCCGCTCTACTCCACGGTTCTGAAGTGTACTCAAACTGTGACAACGAGAGCAAAAAGAAAGGTATGTCTTTGGGTTGAAAAGTTTTGATCACGGTTGCTTGATATTTCTCTAGACGATCTGCTAAAAATAAGAACGTTGACCCTTCTGCATAAGATCATTTACACGCAGGAGCCTCACTATCTCTTCCGTAGACTTGAATTTCTTCAGTCCTCAAGGTACGTACTTCTCTCTCCCAGACTGAGGGTGATAGGCAATGCACTGCATTTAAAAAAATAGCTGAAATTTTTCTTTAATTGACAAAAATTATTTTCTCACACCTGCTGAAGCCTTCCATATGCTCCCTCTATATTAGAGCGGGTCATAGCAGAGCAAAAACGTAATCCACAGATGATTCTGAAGACACAATAGCTCTAAGTCCGATTTCGGGTCCCCCAATTTTGCAAAATAGATATTTTGCTATATGAATGTAGGGTTTGGCCAAAAATCTTCATAGCTTCCGATAGAATTATAGGAAAAATATCGTATTGGGCTTACTTTAAAGGTATTTTACGTACATTTCAGAATCTGTATTAAAATCTATAGTGTTTTTGAATTTTAGTAGAGATAACAGGCTTAAATTATGAGAAATTAGCCTAAAAGGAACTTTTAACTACTATATTATCATTTTTAACAAATTTCTTATGGAAAATTTTTTTTTCTTTACAGCTAAAATAAGTTCAGAACATTTTCAACAACTTTCATTCAGACAGTTTTTCTTTTTCGAATTCGTTTCAGTAGATAAAAATGTTCAAAAAAAACCTATATTTTCAAGTAGTAAGCAAAAAAACACACAATTTTTATAATTTTAATGTAATTTATTTAGAAAATTATTTTTTTACTTAGAATTGACCATTTTAACGTATTTTTCAAAATAAAAGTAATGCTATGGTATGATTTTTTAAAATCTTTTTTGCTCTCCATTCGTGGTTGTTTTTCACGACTTTCTGCTGTAACAGCCGTACACCTTCACGTTTTTTTTATAACACGTTTGGAAACAGATGTTAACCACTGTACATATCTTTCTGTTCCTTGTATATGCATTGGAATATTAGGATCATCTAGTGTTGGCTCATCATAATCTAAGAATTGTACCAAGTGATCGTATGGAATATTTCTTGTGAATGCCGGTTCAGATAGTAAATTATCGTCTTTCAGATCAATATTATATTTTTTGTAAACTCTGAGTTTAGTTGGATCAAGCATTTTTTCTCGATAGTATAAAATTTGTTTGATAGCTCTATCCCGTATGGCTTTTCTATCATCAAATAACATCGTTAATAAAATGTTTTCTGGATGAGCGTAATATGAATTATTTTGGATTACACCATCTACAATAGTAAGTAAATTACGTGGTAGGTATAGGTAACATGTCCAACGAACAAACTTTGATAAAAGTACACTGCCGTATACAACAGAATTATTATTATTATTATTATTTTATTTATTACAGTCTTGTGGACTTAGATTAAATCTATGAGATCAGAATAAATACTATAATGTAACTATTTTATGTATTACATTGCATTTGGTTTTGTATATATGCTTTGGGTTTGGATTATCTTATATTTACACCTCCACAATAATTATGTAATAACCTCTTAAAATTTTTCATATTTTTACAGTCTTTTAATTCTCTAGGTAATTCATTATATTCTCTTACTCCTTCGAAATATATACTTTTTTATCAAATTTAGATCTTACAATTGGCAAATGAAAATCATTTCTTGTGTTATAACTATGGACATCATTATTGTATTTCACACGATCATTTAGATAATTCGGCAGGTTTCCTAATTTTATTTTATGTATAAATTTCCATGTATAATATAACACAAGTTGCTTCACACTTCCCTGTTTAGGAGATCCTGCATGGGAGTATCGAAACGTTTTTTTAGTATAAATCGCATTACCTTATTTTGTTTTACCTGTAACCTAGCTATGCTTGAATCAGCCATTGGAAACAAAATCGTTGGGCAATATATAAAATGACGCTCAATGATAGACCTATAAACTATTGCTTTAAAATATCTGATTATGTGCTTGCATGCCCGAAACATAAAACCTATCTTTTTTGACACTTTCCCCTCTATGTATTTAAGATGCTCATCAAACTTACGCCTGTCGTCTATTATCACTCCTACATATTTTATTTCGTTTACACTTTCTAACTGTATATATGCTATTTTTAGAGACTCATTGTCAATTCCTGAGTGTGACTTCCTCATAACCATAAATTTTGTTTTATCTATATTAATTTTGAGCTTGTTTTGGCATAGCCATTTATAGACAGAGTCTATGGCCCGGTTTCACCAACTCGACTTTACTTAGTTAAGTAGCGATTTTCACTTTTTCAGTTTCACCACCTAACTTAGCTAAGTCACAACTTAGTCAACTTGCCAGCTGACTTATTCTCGACTAAGCAGTGTTGCTGTGGTTCAAAACGTAAATGTCAGTAATGTTGCTAATTTGTTTTGTGCAACGCCCCAGTCGGAAACTTCACCATGCTTGACTTTAACAGGGTAAGCGTAGATGCATGTGAACGCTTGTTTTCTAGCATGCAACCATTACGAAACTATCGTTTTCAATTAAGCGCTAATTTTAGTACCTCCCAACTAAAGAGAAATGGGTGTAAGATCAATACATTCCTTCTTGTATGGCCATACATGCCCTTTTCGCACTGGGGTATTGGGATGCGCAGAGTTGTCTGGTATGAAAAAATACTACTATGCATAAAACAGCTGATCGGGTTGTTGTGCTCAAAATTATTTAAGTCGCTCAGTTGGTGAAACCAAAAATTAAGTTAGTCTTGAATCTGTGCTAACTTAAGTCACGACTTAGTTTTAGTCTTAGTCGCGTTGGTGAAACCGGCCCTATGTCTGCTTGTATCTTCACTGTAGCTTCAGATATCGACGGACACCTTACCGTCAACAATGCATCATCTGCAAACAGTCTTAACTTACAATGTTTTAAACAACTTTTAATATCATTTATATAAATTATAAAGAGTATCGCAGCCAGTACTGATCCCTGCGGTAAACCTATTTCAACATCTATTTCAGGTGATACTGTGTTTCTAATAACAGTTTTCGGTTTTCTTCCCGAAAGGTAGCTTTTGAACCACTTTAGTGCTGTATTCCGTACGCCGATGCTATACATTTCTTCAACATCATATCCCTGTCAATAGTTTCAAATACTCGCTTTAAGTCAAGAAAAACAGAGACTGTTACTAGTTTGCACGTCATGCCTTCTTTCCACTCTGCTATCACCATGTTGAGTGCGGTTTCACAGGAGTGTTTTGCTCTAAACCCTGATTGCTCGCTAATAATAATTTCATATTTGTGTACATATTCGAGCAGCTGCTCTTTAACTTTTTTCTCTAATATTTTCTCATCACTAGGCAATGTATTTATTGGACGGATCTCTTCTGGTTTTACTGTTCCTTTAACCTTTTCAACGGGTACAATTGTCGACGTTTTCCAGCATGATGGGAAAACTCCACTATTTAAACTTTCATTAATTATACAAGTATAAGTGTATCCCAAGTACACCATACTATCTTTGAAAACGCCTTCTGTTACTAATTTCTTCCCTCCGTATTTATTTTTTAGTGTCGCCACTTTTCTCATAAACTGCTCTATATTTATATTTTTAAATTCAAATAAACTTCTATTTATTTCTACCTCAGCTTCAACTGGCATAGTGGTTTCAATACTATTACGAATATTTGTTATACTCTCAACAAAAAACTGATTTAATTGGCTATATAGTTATATCCCGTAATATTTAGCTCAGAGTCACTGATATTCTCTGTGGTATGAGTCTCGGCACAGAAAACAAAATTTGGAGTTTCTTCTTCTATCATTCTCTCAACTTCTTCCTTATTGGCTGTAATACTGTTGGATTGAGGTATATGCACTTTATGTTATTTTTCCGCTTCTTATGTTTTTTATTGTTATTTTTCAAACTGAATGTCTCATCATTGTTTAATTGCTAATATATAAGCTTACGCTTTTTTACTTGCAACTTATTCATATAACATGGACACTTCTTGTCAAATGTGTCGTGATTTATTTCTAACGGCATGTTTAACTTTTCCTTCGCTTTAATGCAATTTAAACATTTATTTATTGGATTTTCATTACACGTTTTCGAGTTATGGCTCGCATGGCACTTGTGGCAGACTTCTTCATTTCTGCATTCCGAAGCTTTATGGTTAAAACCTTTACATTTATAACACCTTAGTACACTGATCGCATCGTACACTTTACATCTTTCTCAGCCGATATTAATTCGTTCCGCAACTAGAATCTTGGTAAAGTCATCTTTTTCAGTTTCTATTATTATGTCATAAACCACTGTATTGCCTCGTTTTCGTTCAATTTTCTTCACAATTTTCAACGCACTCTCGCTTATATGTACATTTTGTTTTTTTATTGTGTCAATCAATGTAGCCTCATCACTTTTGAAATTCACGCCTTTCACCATGAAGCTTGGGCGAACCATTTCTGGCACCTTTATTTCATATTCTTTCCCAATATTTGTTTCAATCGCTGCTTTTATTTTATCACGCTCGTCGGTGTTTTCACTATGAATTACCATCACCCCATTGCTTTTCGATGCGATATTCGAAATCTTTAAATTTTTTGGATCTACTTTGTTATTTAAGTCTTGTTTTGTTTTTTTCTAATGTTTGTTTTGCTCTAGGTTTCACGATTATTGCCACATCCTTTTTTAAATGCGGAACCTCTTCTTTTTGCTTATTAAGTTTCATAGCTTCAGCATATGATATTTGTTTATCAACTTTGTTGCTGGTTATTTTTTTATTTCTCTTTGTACTTCTCACTGTCTTTTCCAATTATCTCAGTTTTATTTTTCACTTCTTCAACCATATCAAATAAGCTTCTCATTTCCCCAATTTTCTTTTCGAACCACTTTTGTGATTTTTCCATTGTCGCAATACGTTGGAAGTATCGACTCTCAACAGCTTTCAATAGAGCTTTAATTTAATTTTGGCTTGTTTTCATTATATCTTCAAATTCTTGTTCATACTCGTTTAATATTGAGTTATTTTTCTTCACACTCATCTGCATATCTTGCATTACCAAGTCGACATTTTGTATGTATGTTACACACTCATCACACATTAGGCGTACCATATTTTTTTCACCTAATACTTTTGAGCTGTATTTATCAACTCCCGCGCATCCAATACTCATGTGGTATAATTTACCGCACACTCCTTCACATCTTATGCCACTCTCTCCTCTTATAGAGGAATTGCATTTCGCGCATACACTCATTTTAAGCCGTATTGAGCTTTTTTACTTTTATGTTTATTTATATGAGTGTGTGTTTTAATTTGCTTATTCAGAGTCAGTTTCTCACAGTTATTATTAATTTGCAAATAAATTATTAGATTTTTACACTATCTAACTTATATTTGAACAATAGTTTTCATTATTATCCATTTGTTGAGTCTCTATCTCGTTCGTGGTGATTTTTTTATAATTTAAATATTAATTTTTATAAATTAGCATTGGTAGCAGAATGCGCGCCCGAGCCAAAACACGTCCGTTCGGTTTGAACAATAGAATTATAGTATTTTACATTGAAATACATTGGCACATAAATTCTAATAATATAAACTGCTAGAGTTTTAAAATTTTCCGATGGTGTATTAGTTGTTGTATATAAACGTAACACCCTGCCTGCTTTGGTTAGCCATCGAGAATGTACAACTGGTTCTGGTTTTATGTTAGCTAAATCAACTGAAACAGCACCATTTGAAATTGCTTTGGCCATTTGATATAAATATTTAACATCTGTAGATAATTCTCGTTCTTGTTCATCACTGATCATACCAGGCATATTTTCCAATGCTATTGGTTCAAAATCACTTACAACCTGAATAATACATTTTTAAGATCAATTAAAATTAGTATAATTTTCCTATTTTAATTTGATTGAAAAAATATTATAAAATAATTTTAACAAATGCATGCCTGAAATTTTTCACAGTCTTGAATGTCTTTGAATATATTTCCACTTGCTGCACTTGGTCCACTCGTGACTGTTTTATCTAATGCTCTGAATATATGACCAAATGGTAGTTCATTGAAATGAAGGAAACATATAAACCAGTGCAATAGTCTATTTAAATGCTTTTCATAAAGTCTTATAACACCATTTTCTATTCCAGTATTAGCTGGTTCTCCATCGCTGCATATGAGTCGATACATATCAAAGTCGCTTAAGTCCACATGTCGAATTTTTTGAGATTTTTGTTGCGTTGTATACTGCACTAACAAATCAATAGTTTAAAATATAGAAGTATATCTAATTAATGGCAATGACGCTAAAAATTCGCATTTTGTTTTAGCAATTTTTTCAAAGTTGAATAAGTCCTTGTATACCTGTAAATCAAAACTACTTAAGTCCATTTCAGGCAATCAGGGTGGGCTCTGCTATTCTTTATTGTGACATATTCAACGAACTTTCTTAAACTGAAAGCTTTAATAGTGAGTGTGTTTTGATAAAAATGGAAGAAGATAGCGAATATGTGCAAATTTTGTCACCGGACAAAGCAAAAAAAAAGAGAATATTAATAAAAGATTTAAAACCAACAAAAAAATATGGCGAAACTGTAAGAATTTTATTAGTTATTGCTATTATTGTTAAGGTATCAACTGAATGTATCACTCATGTTGTTTTTGTCTTTACGGCTGCATTCATGCCTTTAGGTATTCGCCAAAAGGGCCCCCACAAAAACCGAAGTGCAATCATGGAAAAAAATCAAAATACAAGTGTAAAACCCTGCGATCGCGTGAAATTTACTATTTCCATAAAAAATTTTACAGCTTCCTGAGCAAAACAGCGCAGGACAATTTCATTCTGCCCCATATTAAAGAAAGTATAATATTTTCAGGGCCCTAAAAAATCATGTGGAGAAAAGGCTGTGTCCAATCCGCTACCTTGCTACCATCGCATTTCAAAGTTGCTTAAGTCCACATATATTTTTTTTTCAAAACTAAGTCCATGTGGTGTATTTCAAAGTTGCATAAGTCCAACGTTAAAACTGTTTTTAATTTAAAATGGCAAAATTTTCCATTATTTTTTCTTCACAAAATGCTCTTACGCTTTCTTATATAAACGTTTATAGAGCTTCGCGAAACTTACATAAAGTATATTTCAAGAAAATAAAAAATCGCAGTTTTCCAAAATTGTTTTATAGTGGACTTAAGCGACTTTGAAATGTATCGACTCATATGCCAATTAATTGATCTATTGACAGTTTTTTGCTATCGAAGAATTCATTTAATTTTTTAATTTGTGTTTTGCATTTTCTTCTTCATTAACATATCCAAGTAATTCAGCATTAGGCTCTTTTAGAACAACTAAATGGGGTTCTTTTACCATATTTGTATGAAATTTCTCATTAATTTTCTCTCAAGTTAATGAATAATTTTTTCTGCCATCGAAAGAAAATGCAGTTATGTTGGATTCTATGTATCGTTTACGAAGCACTTCATCTCTAGCTTTAAGTTTTTCTCTTGCAACTTTAGATTTATCCATTATGACAAGTTCACCACGAACATCTCGATAATTTATATCTTCGAGAAGGGATGTTGCTAAACATGAAGCAACTCTATCTGAAACACCGAATCTGTCACACATCATAGCAAAATTTATAGCATCGTATCGTTGAGTATAATGTCCTGGTTTCATTGTAAAAGATACTTCTGCAACTGCTTTATTTGCAATTTGTGCTTCACCTGTTTCCATATCTGTTCCAAGTGGTTCGTATGTTGGATCATCACTAACTGTTGGCATTGTTGGTATTGTTGTAGGTGTTTCTTCTACAATGTCATGGATATTGTGAATTTTCTATTATTATGTTGGTCCATCATAAATTCTTTCAAATGCTTTGGTATTAAACCACATGAGCATTCCGTTGTTTTTTTTTTAACTTGCATTTACATTTTCCAATGTAAAATAATTTATTAATTTATCAATTACATGAGGAGTTGAATTTGTATGCGAAAACATTTTACTTTGAATTTTAGCATGATCACTTAAAAAAAAATCTTTAAATGTCACGATTAGAAGGTAAATTCAGATTATTAAATTCACTTGATAAACCAAATGCAATAATATAATGTTCAAGTATATGTGATAAAGTGGATTCAGATGATGTAGCAGGATTTGGTTCATCCATTTTAAATTTAAATACAAAAATTTTGCTGTCTGAACGAAAGTTGTTGGAAATGTCCTGAACTTATTTTAGCTGTAAAGAACAAAAAATTTCCATAAGAAATTTGTTAAAATGATAAAATAGTAGATAAAAGTTCAATTTTGGCTAATTTCTCCTAATTTAAGCCTGATATCTCTACTAAAATTCAAAAACACTATAGATATTAATACAGATTCTGAAATGTACGTAAAATACCTTTAAAGTAAACCCAATATGATATTTTTCCTATAATTCTATAAGAAGCTATGAAGATTTTTTGGCCAAACCCTACATTCATATATCAAAATATCTATTTTGCAAAAGTGGGGGACTCGAAATCGGACTTAGAGCTGTGGTGTCTTCAGCAATTTTTCTTAGAATCATCTGTAGATTACGTTTTTGCTATACTCCTACTCTCTATATATTTTCTACGCTATATATGTGTTCGGCGGTGATGAACAAACGGCAAGGCTGTCGGATTTATTATGCTAAATTATTATTCTTTTTCAATATCTATTCTCCTATCTTTTTCTTTTTTATTTTTTTTTGTACTAGTTTCTCTTCAACTATGCGTTAAAAATATAAATTTATTACTAATATTACTATAACAAAAAGCCTTACTTTTACTATGTAACTTTTGCTGTACCGACTAGCACTGTAAAATAATTTTGCTAAATTGTTGTGCTAGGAAAACATTCAATAAATAAATAAATAAAATATTTTGCTTGTATGTTATCCGATTCGCCTTAATTGAGAAGCAGCTCACTTATTTTTATTGAAATATCTATTTTAAATTACAAGCAATCGCCTTTGCAAATAGCAGAATTTTTATGCTGCAAAATGAGCTGCGCCACGCCTACTTCGCCAAAATCCACAACATTTTTTACCAGACGAGTTTTGCTTAAAAAGCTTATTATATGTGCAATATCTTATTAATATAGCTTGCATAGTTATAGAAATATCGAGTCTTACATTAAAAAAAAAGCTGAATTATGCTAAAAAAAATGGGCGTGGCCGTCAACCTATTTCACCTATTTTTGCAACAAACAGTTACCTCTACATAT
This sequence comes from Merzomyia westermanni, assembly GCA_949987695.1. NCBI lineage: Eukaryota > Metazoa > Arthropoda > Insecta > Diptera > Tephritidae > Merzomyia > Merzomyia westermanni. Next base: position 81,117,548 of record OX465288.1, read on the forward strand.
TCAACATTTTCACCAAATATCGTTTCGATATATCAATTGTTACCGGAGTTATTACATAAAATGTTTTGTGAAATAATTAACTATAAAATGGGCGGGGTCACGCCCATTTTCTAAAATGTATATTTGTCGCCTTTCTTCGTTCACGGACACTCTGAAGGTGAAATAGAAATAATGTTAAGGTATTTACGCAAAGTTATTGCCTATTAAATACATCTATGATTCTTTTCAAAATCTTTCGTATAAAAGTGCGCGTGGACCTTAACCGATTTCGCCAATTTTTTTCCAAAACATTCCTTGTCTCAATTATTGAGTGAGTGCGTGTGCCAAATTTCGTTTCGATATATTGAAGGGATTTGATTTCTGATTATTAATATTTCTAAATTTTTCTTACCCGAGGCTTTGTTGTTGAATTTCATTGGAACGTTGTTTTATGTGGTGGGTCCCAAACCCAACGCACGACCCGTTTCACGGGAGGTTGAATTCTATTACACGTTTGTATAGCGAGCCGCTTGATCCAAGACAGACGCCCGCTTGCAGCCGCACCATATGGTGATCACACGCTGCTGTTTGATTATGTCGGAGTGGCCTTACCAGGTTGTCGCCTTCTCAAGTTTAGCTCACCACCAAACGGGTGTTCGGTGGTTACCCAGAGGAAACTTGGGCGCAAAGCCCGGAAGTAGTGAGCTGCTTGAACCACATACAAAAGAATCGCTCTGGCCATTCCCAGGTGAATGGCGATAAGAAACTTTCCCCATTTGCGTGGACTTCTGCACACGGCCCCATCCTCCGCTCACTACCTAGTAGCGTCCAAGATTCGTACCCGCCTCTGTACGACAAAACAGGTGCAACAAAAAACGCAGGGAAAGCTGGACGTCGAAAAGCTGCAATCGTAACAGACCGCCAATTATTTCGCAGATCGCCTCTCACACCTGCTCTCCGAGAGCACAATTCAACCTAGTGGAATGCATGAGCAGTGTCCGTACCGCAGCCGAAGAAGTAATTGGATTCCGGCTCACGCGAAGAAACAACTGGTATGATGATGAAGAGTGCCGCGCTGCAACGAAAAGAAAGGACGAAGCCTACAAGGCAACGCTGAGATCAAATGCAACGAGGAGTGTGTGTGAACACTACCGCGAGTTGAAGAGGGAAGCGAGGCGGCTTTTCCGGGCGAAAAAAAGAGAGGCAGAAAAGCGTGAAATAAAGGAGCTTGAGATGCGGGAATAATGCCCGAAAATTCTATCAAAAAATTCGGCGAATGACAGAAGGTTTTAAACCCGGGGCAAACTCCTGTAAGAATGAGAACGGCGTTTGCCAACGGTTACCATTTTCGGTTAGATAATCTTCCGGTTACCGGTTACGCACAGAATTTACCCGTAAGTTGCGTCTAGAAAGAGATAATAGATTAACGGAGCTTAGTAATTTGTATTTAAGACCGAAACTAGTTTCTGAAAGTAGTGGCGGATCTAGAAGTAGAAAGACACCAAGCAATTGTTGGCATACTACCCGCATGGATAGATAGATCATTGGATTCCATTTTTAAAATATGAGCTAAAAAAATATTGAATAAGCTTTTAATCACTATTAATATATTTTTGCCGCCAGTGTGAGGACCCAAAACCACCGGTTTGGATCTCATACATTATACACGCATAACAAACATATTTATTCAAATAAATAAATACTAAGCCCAAATTCATTCACATTTCATATTTGAATTCCCACGGCACAAAGTTTTATTAAAGGATATACTCTTTGATGCCCTAATGTACGCTCTAGTATACTAGGCATAGTACACGGAGCTGGGCGATAAGGATTACATGCGTAATCGATTGCACCTAGGACTACGATTACTGTAATTGTAATTTCAAGTTTTTTTTAAAATACGATTACTGCGATTTTTGTTGGAACGATTTTCCGTCATCCCTTGTCAAGTTTGGTTTTGTGACAAACCGGTTTCGGCGTTCTGCCATTTTCAATGCCTAGCTTCGTTCTGGTCTGTTGCTATCCGCTGCGTTGTTTTTATAGTCCGTGGGTGCTGTGGCAGGTAATGTCAGTCTATGTTTTCGTGGTAGGTAACGTTAATATGCGTGTGTGTGTGCGCGGTATTGATACGTCCGAATTGTTATCTGTCCCAAGGGTTGTTTTTGTAGGTATGTAGACATACCGCTTGTTAGCTAAGCGGTAGGTTGATGTAGGTAGAAATCGGGGTTTTTTGCAGTTTGGTTCATATTTAGTTTTTGCTTGTTCATTGTTACGTGTTTGGTTGCTGTACCTGCTGGCTTGTGCTGTTTTTTGTAAACTAGTTTTAAGGGTTCAAATATTTCGTCAGAGATAGTGTTGGTTTGTTCGTTTATGATCCTGCCGTCAAATGTTTTTAACTTGTATATCTCCATGTTCTCAAGTACATTGAGCCGCCGGCCTTTTTCTTGTACGTGAAGTATTCGAGCCGTTGTTTTTATGTTAGCTGGGGTGCAGTTGTTTTCAAACATGTGGTTCGCGAAATTAGATTCTGGTATTATGGTGGGTTTTCGTGTTTTTTTGTTGTAGTCCCTGATATGCTCTCGGAATCTTGTGCTTATTTTCCTTCCTGTTTGTCCTATGTAGCTGTATTGACATTCACAAGTAAGCCTATACACTCCGTGTCTGTTGAATGGGTCATCAGAATTAGTGTCGGTTCTTAGTTTTTGTCCGACGTTGTTGGATGTTCTGAATGCTGTGTTAATGTTATATCTTTTAAAGAACTTTGCTAATTTGTACGTCGCTTTTCCAGTGTATGTCATTGCCGTCCAAACCATTGGATTTTCCTCTACGTTTACTCTTTTTTGTGTTCCATGGCTACTTCTGAGTTTATCCACAAGTGCTTTCTTGTATCCATTATTTGCCGCTATGTTATATATTGTATTAAGCTCTCTCCAGTATGCTTCCTGTGTGAGCGGCGTTCTCTGAAGCCTATCCACTAAGTGCCTCAATGCTGCATTTTTGTGCTGTTGCGGATGGTTTGATGTAGAGTGTATAATGGTGTCCGTGGCAGTCGGTTTTCTATAAATGCCGTAGTTGAACCTATTTGTTATTTTGTCAATCCCTATAGTTAGGTCCAGGTAGTTCATTATTCCATCTTTTTCTACTTCCATTGTGAACTCTATGTTGCTATGTTGCCTGTTGAGGAACTCTAGTATTTGCTCTTCGTTATCGTCATTTAGGATGCAGATGATGTCATCCACGTATCTAGCGTAGAATGCCACGCCTAACTTGGTTTTTAACTCCTGTATATATTTTCCTTCCAAGTTTTGCATGAATGTTTCCATGAGAATGGCCGATGTTGGGTTACCCATTCCTAGTCCGTTTGTCTGTCTATATATTTTGTTGTTGAACCGGAAATAGTTTTGCCGCAGCGTTGTTCTTAGCGCGTTGGTAATTTGCGCAGTTTTTACCTTATCTTCAGTTTTGTCCAGTAGTGTTTTGTTGACAATATCCATTGTATCTGTTAGTGGTATTGACGGGTATAAGTCCTTTATGTCAAAGGATACGAGTTTACTGCTCCTTGTGAGTTTAACGGTCTCAAGTCTTTGTAGTAGTTCTATCGTATTGCTTATTGTGTATTCGTGCCCTAGTTTCAGAGTGTCCTTTAAAATCGTTTTTAGATGTTTCGACAGTTTATAACCCGGCGCGGACTTAAAATTAATTATAGGTCTCATCGGCGTATCCTGCTTGTGGATTTTAGGTAACGCAATGAGTGGAGGAGCAGATGGATTCATTTGTGTTAGGGTATATGCCATCCTCTCGTCTATTATTTTGGTAGCATTTTTTATAACCTCTTTAACTTCGGTCTGGTATTTATCCGTGGGGTTATCCCTAATAATGCGGCATTTCATTTCCTCGATGAGCTTCTCTGTCTTTGCTATATATTCATCCTTACTGATTAGCACCGTTGTGTTTCCTTTGTCTGCCTTCGTTGTGACGATGTTGTTATTTTTTAGCTTTCGTTGTAGCCTTTTCAATATTTTCAGCTCCTTATTTCCTTTTTGTGCTTCCTGGGCTCTTACTTCCTTGCTTATGATTTCTCTGCACATGTGCCTTGCGTGCTCCTGTTCCTCATATGGAAGAAGCGATATTGCAACCTCTGCATCTACTATCGCTTGCTCAGTTCTTTTTGCTTCATTGCTATCCGCGATGTTGTGCAGAGAAATCATAAGCAAGGAAGTAAGAGCCCAGGAAGCACAAAAAGGAAATAAGGAGCTGAAAATATTGAAAAGGCTACAACGAAAGCTAAAAAAATAACAACATCGTCACAACGAAGGCAGACAAAGGAAACACAACGGTGCTAATCAGTAAGGATGAATATATAGCAAAGACAGAGAAGCTCATCGAGGAAATGAAATGCCGCATTATTAGGGATAACCCCACGGATAAATACCAGACCGAAGTTAAAGAGGTTATAAAAAATGCTACCAAAATAATAGACAAGAGGATGGCATATACCCTAACACAAATGAATCCATCTGCTCCTCCACTCATTGCGTTACCTAAAATCCACAAGCAGGATACGCCGATGAGACCTATAATTAATTTTAAGTCCGCGCCGGGTTATAAACTGTCGAAACATCTAAAAACGATTTTAAAGGACACTCTGAAACTAGGGCACGAACACACAATAAGCAATACGATAGAACTACTACAAAGACTTGAGACCGTTAAACGCACAAGAAGCAGTAAACTCGTATCCTTTGACATAAAGGACTTATACGCGTCAATACCACTAACAGATACAATGGATATAGTCAACAAAACACTACTGGACAAAACTGAAGATAAGGTAAAAACTGCGCAAATTACCAACGCGCTAAGAACAACGCTGCGGCAAAACTATTTCCGGTTCAACTACAAAATATATAGACAGACAAACGGACTAGGAATGGGTAACCCAACATCGGCCATTCTCATGGAAACATTCATGCAAAACTTGGAAGGAAAATATATACAGGAGTTAAAAACCAAGTTAGGCGTGGCATTCTACGCTAGATACGTGGATGACATCATCTGCTTCCTAAATGACGATAACGAAGAGCAAATACTAGAGTTCCTCAACAGGCAACATAGCAACATAGAGTTCACAATGGAAGTAGAAAAAGATGGAATAATGAACTACCTGGACCTAACTATAGGGATTGACAAAATAACAAATAGGTTCAACTACGGAATTTATAGAAAACCGACTGCCACGGACACCATTATACACTCTACATCAAACCATCCGCAACAGCACAAAAATGCAGCATTGAGGCACTTAGTGGATAGGCTTCAGAGAACGCCGCTCACACAGGAAGCATACTGGAGAGAGCTTAATACAATATATAACATAGCGGCAAATAATGGATACAAGAAAGCACTTGTGGATAAACTCAGAAGTAGCCATGGAACACAAAAAAGAGTAAACGTAGAGGAAAATCCAATGGTTTGGACGGCAATGTCATACACTGGAAAAGCGACGTACAAATTAGCAAAGTTCTTTAAAAGATATAACATTAACACAGCATTCAGAACATCCAACAACGTCGGACAAAAACTAAGAACCGACACTAATTCTGATGACCCATTCAACAGACACGGAGTGTATAGGCTTACTTGTGAATGTCAATACAGCTACATAGGACAAACAGGAAGGAAAATAAGCACAAGATTCCGAGAGCATATCAGGGACTACAACAAAAAAACACGAAAACCCACCATAATACCAGAATATAATTTCGCGAACCACATGTTTGAAAACAACTGCACCCCAGCTAACATAAAAACAACGGCTCGAATACTTCACGTACAAGGAAAAGGCCGGCGGCTCAATGTACTTGAGAACATGGAGATATACAAGTTAAAAACATTTGACGGCAGGATCATAAACGAACAAACCAACACTATCTCTGACGAAATATTTGAACCCTTAAAACTAGTTTACAAAAAACAGCACAAGCCAGCAGGTACAGCAACAAAACACGTAACAATGAACAAGCAAAAACGAAATATGAACCAAACTGCAAAAATCACCGATTTCTACCTACATCAACCTACCGCTTAGCTAACAAGCGGTATGTCTACATACCTACAAAAACAACCCTTGGGTCAGATAACAATTCGGACGAATCAATACCGCGCACACACACACGCATATTAACGTTACCTACCACGAAAACATAGACTGACATTACCTGCCACAGCACCCACGGACTATAAAAACAACGCAGCGGATAGACACAGACCAGAACGAAGCTAGGCATTGAAAATGGCAGAACGCCGAAACCGGTTTGTCACAAAACCAAACTTGACAAGGGATGACGGAAAATCGTTCCAACAAAAATCAGCTTACTACCCTGTCGGAAGATCAACACAACAAAATAAATTACTGCAATCTTAAATCGTTACAATAATCGTTAATTTAACTACCTAGGACTACGATTACGTAATCGTAATTTAATATTTGTTTAAATTACGATTACTATAATCGTTAATTTATGCATCTAAGATTACAATTACTATAATTTTCATAAAAAATGTTTAAGTTAAAATTTGTTTGGTGGCGGTCTATTTTAATACGTTCCGAAAAATCTAGTGATCCATCTGAGATAACCAACGGTAATGGTTCAAACCAGGGTGAAGTTGGCAAAAAATAGTGCCAATTATGGCCATTTATTGGTAAATTTATGGTGTCAGTTTTGTTATGCGAAAGGCGCTAAATTTATAATAAAAAAATTTCAACATTTCTCTATTGCTTCTTTCTTCTTCTTTAAATGGTCATCTAACCGCCCGGGCGATTTTGACCGTTCAACATAGCTCGCCAGTCGTTTCTTCGTTGCGCCAACTGGCGCCAATTGGAAACACGGCGGGATCGCAAATCGGTCTCCACTTGGTCCTTCCAACGGAGTGGTGGTCTCCCTCTTCCTCTGCTTCCACCGGTGGGTGCCGATAAGAATACCTTCTGGGCTGGAGCATCTTCGCTCATTCGCACTACGTGGCCTAGCCAGCGACGCCGCTGTGTTTTAATTCGCTGAACTATGTCGGCGTCTGCGTGAAGTTCATACATCTCATGATTAAATCTTCTTCGGTACTCGCCGTCGCCAACGCGTAGAGGTCCACAAATCTTTCGAAGAACCTTTCTCTCGAATACTCCCAGAGCCGCCTCATCAGATGTTGTTAGTGTCCACGCTTCTGCACCATATAGCAGGACGAGTGCGATGAGTGACTTGTAGAGTGTTAGTTTCGTTCGTCGAGAGAGGACTTTACTTTTCAATTGCCTACTTAGTCCGAAGTAGCATTTGTTTGCAAGAGTAATTCTTCGTCGGATTTCTAGGCTAACATTATTGTTGGTGCTAATGGCGGTTCCCAGGTATACGAAGTCCTTTGCTATTTCGAAATTATTGCTGCCAACAGTGGCTTGGTTGCCAAGGCGCGAATGCGCTGACTCTTTGCATGATGACAGAAGGTACTTCGTTTTGCCCTCGTTCACCACCAATCCCATTTTCTCCGCTTCTTTTTCTAATTCGGAGTAAGCAGAAGTTACGGCGCGGTTGTTAAGGCCAATGATATCAATATCGTCAGCATATGCCAACAGTTGCACGCTTTTATAAAATATTGTTCCAGCGCGGTTAAGTTCTGCAGCTTGTATTATTTTCTCCAGCATTAAATTAAGGAAATCGCACGATAGGGGGTCAGCCTGTCTGAAACCTCGTTTAGTTTCGAACGGCTCGGAGAGGTCCTTCCCAATTCTGACCGAGCTGGCGGTGTTGCTCAAGGTCATTTTGCATAGCCGTATAAGTTTTCCGGGAAACCATATTCAGGCATAGCGGCATATGGCAGCTCCTTTTCGTGCTATCGAAAGCGGCTTTAAAATGAACAAAGAGATGATGTGTGTCGATTCTTTTCTCACGGGTTTTTTCCAAGATTTGGCGTGTTGTAAAAATCTGGTCGATGGTAGATTTACCAGGTCTGAAGCCACACTGATAAGGTCTAATCAGTCGGTTCACATCAGGCTTCAGCCTTTCGCACAATACGCTTGATAGGACCTTATATGCGATATTCAAAAGGCTGATTCCGCGATAGTTGGCGCAGTTTGCAGGATCGCCCTTCTTGTGGATTGGGCAGAGAACACTTAGATTCCAATCTTCAGGCGTGCATTCATCCGACCATATTCTGTATAGAAGCTGATGCATGCGCCTTACCAGCTCCTCGCCTCCGTGTTTGAATAGCCCAGCAGGCAAACCATCAGCGCCAGCTGCTTTATTGTTTTTCAATCGGGATATTGCTATTCGGACCTCATTATATTCGGGTTGTGGAACGTCAATTCCATAATCTTCGATTGTGGGTTCGGGTTCGGCATCTTCTCTGGATTCTTGCTCAGTTTCTCCGTTTAAAAGGGCAGAGAAGTGATCCCTTCATATTCTGAGTGCTCTCTGAACATCGGCCACCAGGTTACCGTTCTTGTTCTTACAGGAGTTTGCCCCGGGTTTAAAACCTTCTGTTATTCGCCGAATTTTTTGATAGAATTTTCGGGCATTATTCCCGTTGGCCAGCATCTCAAGCTCCTTTATTTCACGCTTTTCTGCCTCTTTTTTTTTGTTTTTTTTTTTGTTTTGCCCGTAGCACTACTAAGTATAAAAAGCAAAAGCTAATGCATTGTCCTCCAAAAAGTTCGCTTAAATAACACAGTAAATATATACAAGGTGGCGCAAAAGTAAGCTTTCGATGTTCAGCATATCGGTTGTGGCACGTGCAGTGTGTGCTGTTGCACCGTCTTGTTGGAACCAAATGTTTTCCAATCCCAATTCATCAAGTTGCGGCAAAAAGAACCCGTTGATCATTGCTCTGTAGCGCTCACCATTCACAGTAACCGTTTGGCCCCGACCGATTATTGGTCAAATAAATAGTCAGCAATATTCCGCGTTCTGGAGCAGTGTAGCGTAACATTGTTTATTAACGTGTATTTCGCATGTGTTTACTACACAAATGTCAAAACAGAACTGACTTTAGGGGCCAATCGCAAAATTTATACCATTTTCTGATAGGAGGATTACTTTTGCGCCACCTTGTACATGCATATACAAGCATATATGTACGAGTATAAGCTTTCATGTACTATAATTCATAAAATATATACATTGTATATACAATCATACATAACCCTTCATGTAGCATAAATTGTTGTTTGCGATAGCAGATTTGAAATTATAAGTAAAAACACAATTTTTATAGTACGCAGATTTAATCTTTACTTTTAAAAACTTTTTTATTTATTTTACGTCTTGATTAACTGCGGTGCTGTGCAACTCTATTTTTCATAATTTTAATGACATGAGAGGTCGACATATAGGATGATGATCCAATTAACTTTACTTTCCAGTGCAAAGAACAATACATGATCCATCTACAACAAGTCGTAGCGGCTCGACAAACATACAGACACAAAAATTTTCCATGTATTTTGTTTTTGTAATTTATGAGTTTAACGTCAAAATCATACTGAGAAATGAGTGTAATGTTAAAATTCGAGACAAAAGTAAAAACCAGCTGGTCTATTAACACGACCTGTATTATTGGATCATGGAACAATACAATTGGCATGTGTGCGTATATGAATACAATTACAATGACAAACTATACTCTGTGCATTGTCAATATACGAGGATCGCGAATTTTGAATTTTCGCTGCTTACGTATATTCGAATTTCGAATTTTTTGTGGCGTTATGTTGATACTCATGTCTCTCACTTATGCCGACAAGCTCGACCATTTTGAATGTTCAGTTAATTGTTGACAGCTGCTTTGCTTGCACGTGTTTTGGATCGTCTTCGATTTTTATCTATTCAAAAAAATGGATCAAAGAACCTGTATGAAATTTTGTGTGAAAAACGAAATTAAGTGCGCGGATGCATTCCGAATGTTGACTGTGGCATACGGAGAAGCTACCTTGGACCGAATCAACGTTTATCGGTGGTACAAAATGTTCTCAGAAGGCCGAGAAGATGTGCAAAGAAGAACAAAAATTGGCTTTTGCACCACGATAACGCCCCTGCTCACGCATCGTTGCTTGTGCGCGACTTTTTGGCCAAAAACAACACACTAATGATGCCGCAGCCCAGATCTGGCCCCCTGTGACTTTTTCTTGTTCCCTAAACTGAAGAGGCCCATGAAAGGACGACGTTACGCTTCTCTTGACGAGATAAAGACGGCATCGAAGGACGAGCTGAACAAGATACAAAAAAATGATTTTTTGAAGTGCTTCGAAGATTGGAAAAACCGTTGGCACAAGTGTATAATATCTCATGGGGATTACTTTGAAGGGGACAAAATAGATATTCATGAATAAATAAATAATTTTTGAAAAAACACAAAATTCGCGATACTTTTTGAACACACCTCGTATGTTAATATTTTGTTTACTTTATGTTTGTATAAATATTATGAAACCTACACTACTCAGCTGAGCTTGCTGGCGCAACATAAATAATATAATACATAAAATAATAGGATTTATTTACATTTCTTTTATTTTTATGTACAATAAATAAAACTAGAATTGTTAACATTCTTAACACAATTCCTTGCGAAACCTCCGTTAAAAAGCGCAATTAAATATTTCGGTACTTGTTTCCTTTAGGAGGCAACTGCTAAAACACGATACCTCCCCCGCAATTACGTGGAATTTAATATAGACATATAACTCGTCAAGAGAATGTCTCGTACACTTTTAGAAATATTGGTAATTGTTTCCTTTAGGAGGCAACTGCTAAAACACGGGGGAGGTAAACAATTACCAATATTTCTAAAAGTGTACGAGACATTCTCTTGACGAGTTATATGTCTATATTAAATTCCACGTAATTGCTACACCCACATATATTTCCCTTAATTAAATGCCACATATGTATGTATGTTTGTATTGATGTAAATATGAGCAAAATGCAAAGGCACCGAATAGCACCATAATAATAAGTAGTTTGCCACCCACGCAGGTATTGTACCTAGAATATAGGTGAAAGAAAAATCAATAAATATTGTGGCGATTCTTCTCAAGCATGTATCATCGCTAACTCAATAACACCCCCACCACTAGTTAAACACAACAGAAATGACGATGGATACTCTTATGCATGCAAGCGTGTACCTAGGAAGAGGAAGAGAGATGGCACGAATGTTTGCGAATACAAGGCAAAGAGGAGATGTCGATAAATGACACCGACCCTTTGAGAACACGAAGAGCGAACAACCAAGAAAGTTCTCGATGTGTTGGCAAGCACTATGTCGGACTATATAAGGCAGTGACCAAGCAAGGCAAGTTCATCAGTTTATTTTCAAGTGTTATTCGTGAACTACTGCGAAGTTACCAAACTCTTAAATTTGTATTGCGTTTATTACTAGTAAATAAAACTGGCTATTAGTTACAATATCTGTGCGTGTATTTATTTGACTTTATAGTGATCTAACCCAGGATTCATAATCAAGGAATCATCGAATTCGTCACAATTGGTGTCAGAAGCGGTATTGTTGAATAAATACCAGTGATTTCAAGGAGGAATCACCGTTGATGATTATGTTTTCCATCTTGTGGAGGAGGCATTGGCGAAAGTGGAAGAGAAAAAGGAGCCTCCGAATCCAGTGGCAAAGTGTTGTTGGCTGTATTGACTCAGATGTTGTCACGCATTTCATCGCAATTGGAAGAACAGGAAGTAAAAGTGTCATCGAAACTAGAAGTGCAAGATGAAAAAATTGCACATTTTGAATATAAAATTGGAGCTGGGGTGGAAGCTTTGAAAGACAGTATCCAGGAGCTGCAACTGAACCGTCCAGCTGCCTCAGAAAATACTCCCAAGGGAAAATCACCTTCCATTGATGGTTCTGTTCCATTTCAGGTATTTAAGCTACAGTTTGAGAAGACGGCAGTGGTGAACAATCGGGGCACTGAAGACAAAGTTGCTGCACTGTTCGTGGCATTGAAGGGTCCTGCAGCCGAAATCTTGCAGACTATTCCCGATTGTGAACGCAATAATTATGAAGCATTGATGGGTGCAGTTGAGAGACGCTATGGTAGCGAACATCGAAAACAGATATACCAAATAGAGCTACACAATCGCTTTCAGAAGGCTAATGTAATATATTCGTTCTTAATTGAAGTAGCCGATGGTTAGTGTTAAGTCAACAATGATTCTTTATTGAAAAGCTTTCTCTTTTATACAATTTCTTACTTTACATACGTATACATAATTACACTAATACTTAAAAACTAAAAGTACTTACATTGTATGCGACGTCAGCAATAAGTTGGTAGTTCACATTGGCAAACCGATACTGTCGATCACTCATGCTGATCGATACGTGTGTTGGTCAATGTGACGGGTTGAGTAATTGGGTGACAAATGTTCCCGTTGGGTTCAACATAATTTATTTGGGTCAATATTTGTATATGCATAGAAATGCATTGAAAGTGAAACGCATTATGAGTAATGCTACACTAATGAGACATTGCAGGAATTCGCATCGGACATCGAGAGGTTGGCTCATCTAGCAAACGCAGACGCACCCGTAGAATACACAGAAAGGGTAAAAATCCAAAGCTTTATAAAGGGAATATGTGATGTCTAGACGAAGCGAGCCACATATGCAAATCCAAAGAGATCATTTGCTGAGACGGTATCACATACTCTAACGCAGGAAATAGCCTCGCTTTTGAGTAAACCTGCATACAATGCTCATCGCGTAGAAGTCGAAACTCCGGCTTGGGTAGACAACATTCTGGAAGCGTTGAACGGAGTACAGAAAAAAGTGATTGTGCCATTAAATGCTTTAAGTGTGGAAAACCAGGTCAGATAGAACGCTCCTGCGTCACTGGCTCCAGTAATTCTGGCAATTTAAGTGGACGTAAACGCAAAGCTGGAGAAGATGAGCAAGATGAATGCCCCATAATCTCGGTGTCACAACTCGGACGAAAGCGAGTAATGTTACTGTTGAAGGCTACGCGGACGTGAAAGAGCGCTTGCTGACTGTGGATACTGGTGCATCACATTCCATCATTCGGAGTGACTTGGTCAGCGGGAAGGTGAGACGATTGCAGAAAGCTATGTTGTGGACAGTAACTGGTGAAAGCAAGCAAGTCCTGGGAGAGGTGACATGTAAAGTTGTGATTGGGAATGTGGATACGTATCACAACTTCTTGGTAGCGAATATTGTCGATGAAGTCATCAATGGCGAAGATTTTTTGGCTGAGAGAGACATTCACATCAACGTAAGGAACAGGGTTATGACTTACAACGGCCAAGAAGTTGCTCTGGTCTTTGGACACAATAGTGGCTATACTACCAAGGGAGTGATCTTCAAGATGAAGCAAGAGGAGCCTGGTAAATCAGAGGTAGCTCCTCGACCAAAGGCTTTCACGGACGGGTAAGATTCGGCAAGGCCAGAAGGAAGATCTATATTTAGCACGTGTGTTGAAAGGACTGCAAGAAAACAAACAGCCAGGAAGAGAAGAGACGGTAGCAGAGAGTCGCATTGCAAAAGCATGCTGGGCACAATGGAGTAGTTTGAAGCTAATATCTGGTTGTTTGCATCGGATATGGAAAAGTGAAGATGGCCATAATCATCGAGGCAAGAATTCTAGATGTTATCAAAGCGTTGCATAGTTGCCCAGATGGAAGGCATATGGGAATAAAGAAAACGCTGCAGCAGGTAAAGCGGCGGTTCTATTGGATTGATTGTAGACAATCTGTAAGGAAATGTATTACTAAGTGTGCAGAGTGTGCTGAGAATAAAAGACGAATATCTGGTGATCATGTTCCGAGGAAGCAACGCAACTTAGTGAATAAAGTGAAACAGTGCACTGGGCCTGAGAGAATGGAAAGGGATCCTAAAGAAATGAGTTGAAGGAATATTTGCCAACAACCACTGGGCACGAAAGGGAAGGCACAAATCTATGCGGGGCCAGACAAAATGGTTGGAATGTGTGGCAGTGTAATGCATTGTAGGAATCTCTGCAGGAGAGGATTGATGTCGGAGTTTCAATCCCTGGAGGAAACGAGGTTTAATAAAACGGTGCCAGCCATTGAGCGTCTAGCAGCGTTCGGTTTGGGAAATTTGTCTGATCGAGACAAATAGAGGTAGAGGGCAGTGTGGCGATTCTTCTCAAGCATGTACCATCGTTAACTCAATAACACTCCCACCACTAGTTAAACACAACAGAGATGACGATGGCTACTCTTATACATGCAAGCGTGTCAGGGTTGCCACACACCAAAATTTTTTTGTATGCAAAAGTGTATCCATCCTGACAAAAATGTATCCACATTTATTTATTAGCAAAGAAACAAGTACACACTGTTTGATTTCATTGTAACATGTTATAAAACAAATTTATTTGCTTACAAATATATTTTTCAGTCAAATGTTTTTATACATTCTACCTACCTAACGTAGATGGCTTTGCAAAACCACCTATATACATCCCAGTCGAAAAGGTAATGCATAAAATTTTGCTACATTCCATTTTTACATCATTGTAATGTTTGTTTTTCATGTATAAAGAGCAATGTATCTCTTAAGGCTTTTTACGTCAAATACATTAAGAATGCTCACCATCTCTTTTTGTATTAAATTTTTACAAGGCACTTCAACCAGACTATTTGCACAAGTTCCTGAACACTCTCATTATTTTCCATTCGCTTGCATTTTCTTAGATTATTTGTACAATAACTTGCATGGTTCTTTTCTTATAAGAAAAATGTAACATTACACATCTTTCCGATGGGATAGTTTTTGAAACAATACGTTTAAATTTTACATAAAGTATTTAAAAAATATATACATAGAATGAATAAATTGATTATTTGACGCTACATGAAAAGCTGAAACAGAATTTCATAAAATTGAGCAGCAAAGCCCAGCTTTAGTAGGTTTTCCTTTTGCAATGTTATAGAAAAATGTTTACATATAAAAAACAATACAAACAAAATCAAAAATAACTTAAGATAATGATTTCAATATTTTTAGAATATATATAGAGTACTATTTTTTAAAAAGTGTCTGAGGAGAAGATCGAGAACTAACAATGAAAAGGCTTGGAAAAAATTTGTTTTGCACCATCTTGTGTGCTTAATCAAAACTAAAATCGTACATAAAAAAAAATTCATTATCGTAACCTTTTAGACGACATCCGTTTCGCTGTAAGAACTCGATTAACATATGTGCATATTTGATATTAATTTAGTTTTTTAATTCAGTAAAAACTAGTATTATTTTAAGGAAATTTATGATGAGAATGAAATTAACATTCAGATTCATTCATTTTAGTAAAAAAGTCTCTTTTTGCTGACCATATTTGACGTTTTGAAATAAGTTCTTTGCAAACCATTACATTATGTACGGTTTTGGTTTCCAATCTACTTCTTATATCTGTTTTTATTAATTTAAGAGAAGAAAATTTTCTCTCTGCTGCAGCAGAACTGCGGGGTAATGACAACAATAGGAAAATGAAGTTTGTAAGATCAGGAAACATTAATTCTCCGAGTCCGGTTTTGAGGGTCCTGATTTTTTTCCAAAAGCTATTAATATCCATATCTGAATTACAACTGTGATCACTTAACCTTTATAAAGTCCATTGGGTAACCATTTTGTCAGAATCAATATCACATAATTTAATTTTCATTGATTGACATTACCTCGGTAGGGGTTATTATTTTTAATAATTCCAAGTCTTTTCTTTCGAAATCGAGTCTAAGTCTAATTTGGTCTAACAGTTCGATATAAAATTTCAAAATTATGCTCTTAATTTTAATAATTTCACTCGGAGTAGCCTTCGCTTGTGATAGAAAAAGTTCTGATTTTGTACCAATAAAAAACTTTGATACTTCAATGTAATTTGAACTGTCTTTGTAATCAATGTCGACGTGAAGTACATCCTTTTTTATGAATCAACATATAATGTGTCTTTATATTTGAATACAGGTAGGGTAAACGACTTTGTTTTGACTGAAAATCTTTATTCAAGTTGTTAATTAGAGGCAACACATAGGAGAGAAATAGGAAATACACTTTCATTTCGTTATTCATTTCCTCAGCCAATTCGGCAGATCGCACAGCATTATCTTCTAATTTACAATTTATAAAGTATAGTCTTAAGCAGTCCCGTTGTTCATTTATACGGGATACGACTCCTTCTAAGGACAGCCATCTGGTTTGAGACAAGCCTAGAATTTTATGGGGCTTCACCGAACAATAGTCTTGGAACTCTTTTGTGGTGGTTCAAAGGGGGTCAATGCTTTTACTTTTAAGGGAGATCTCTCTGATTATAAAGGCCTGAGAGATTCGGCCGATCAAATAGGCTATCGGGGAGACAGCCGGAATAAGTTTGAGAAAATAATTTGGTGAGCGTATGGTTCACATCAAATCAAGTCTAAATCTTTATTGACAAATCTTATTCTATTTATACACAAATTTGTCACAGAAAGTGATTTGCTAGACTCCTCCTCTTTCTCGACTTCTATGAAGCTGAATTCAACTTCAGCTTGACAATTACTTGCATTAGCCAATAGAAGCGCTTAGCGTCAGACCAAGCAGAACTCTACAATGAATGCTGGCTCAGCTAAAGTATTGACATACTTTAAGCAACGCTATTGGTCAAAGGTGTCAAATGCATTTTTCAAATGCGGTTATACAAACAGACATGCATGTAGGTCGTGGCTGTTGCACGCTATGTACATATGTTTGTATGAGTACACTACACCCTTACCGCAAAAGAGAAAAATTTATTTCGTTTGATAAAAAATGAAATAAATTTTTGTGTGGAGTTATGCAAATACCTTTCATATGAATATACATACTTACATCTATGGGTGTGGTTTGCTTAAGTGTAATTGGCTTACATACAATTTTCTAGAATATTGAATATAATTATTTACAGATGTCGGTGGACTTGTTTTATCTTATCTCTAAGTGTTTCCTTACATGTAATTTCATCTATATCCATGTAATTTCTAACATATGTCGGCTTGTTTGCCTTAGGTTATTTCTAAGTATTTCTTTAAAATATTATTGTGCAGTTCTTTGTGTTTGCCATTAATGTCTATTATGGAATTTACTCCGTTTCGTTTTACAATTCTATATGGGACATGATATGGGCTTTGGCTTTTTTTCTTATTTTCTAGTCTTACATACACTAGGTCTCCTATTTCCAACTCAAGCTTGTTTATTTTATTGTCACATTTTGACTTTCGTTTTTCTTTAACAGTTTTGATAATGTTCCTGGCATTGAGTATTGAGCTTTGGAGTCTCAATTTCAACTCATTGGCATAGCCATCAATGTCATACATTTTTGTTTGTTTATTTATATTGTCTTTTGGTAGCGCGGGTAATTTACCGAAAACTAACTCATACGGTGAATACAATGTATCTACGTTTAGGGTCGTGTTGTAAGCGAAAGTGTAATATGGAACCCATTTATCCCATTCATAATCGTCTGCAAAGGAAAGTAAAAATTCGTTAAGTGTCCTATGGTTTTTCTCAAGTGAGCCCATAGTTTCGTGGTGGTATGGTGTGGAAAATACTTGTTTCGTGTTAAGTATGTTGCACACATGTTTCATTAACTCATTTACAAATTCCGTACCCCTATCTGATTTCAATGTTTTTATGAAACCGTACTTGAGAATCAGTTGTTCAACCAGCGTGGTCGCAACTGTTTTTGCGTCTTTTGACTCAATGGGGTGTGCTATTACGAATTTGGATAGATCACATTGCATTGTCAATATGTATCTATAGCCGTTTGATATGCGAAGCGGACCGACCGTGTCAATCGCGATAGTGTCAAATGTAGATGCCGGGGTGTCTGTCACCACAAGAGGCTCTTTTGTGTGTCTAACAATTTTGTTTTGAGTGCATTTTTTGCAATTGTTTACAAATTCTTTTACCATTTGTCTCATATTTTTCCAAACGTATCTTTGTTTTAGTTTTAAAATATATATTTGAGCAGTGCAATTCGTCTATCAGTTTGTATTTCGTTATCATGCTGTTTATTTCCCTTGGAGCTTTGTATATTAGTATTTGTATCGGCGCGCGTTTATTCATTTCTAACTCATTGTATTTCCTCTTGAATACATTTATATCAATATTTTTATATATATAATCCTTTTCACAAAGGGCTAGCTCCTTTATATGTGAATTCCTTAGCAAACTATATAGTTTCTCCAACATTGAATCTAGATTCAAAGGGTCATCGCTACAAGTTACGTGCACTTCATCATTAATTAATTCAATTGTGGTACCACTTTCTTTTTCAATATTAAATTTCAATTTCTTCATATTCTTTAAGTCATTAAAGGATGTGCATTCCTACATGTGAAGTTGCGCAGGCTTCTTAT
Source organism: Merzomyia westermanni (assembly GCA_949987695.1). Lineage (NCBI taxonomy): Eukaryota > Metazoa > Arthropoda > Insecta > Diptera > Tephritidae > Merzomyia > Merzomyia westermanni. The sequence goes on from OX465288.1 coordinate 81,135,931, forward strand.
GAGATGTGCTTTCCTTAATGCGTCTACCGGTTTCCTTATTATCGTTTTCTTTTAAATTCTTTTCTTTTATTTCTTTTAAATTCGCGGCCTTGCTCCTTGTTACTACGTTAATTTTCTTATCTCCTTTTTCAATTTTACTAGCGGGAATCATTGATTTAAGTACGTCACTATCTAACTTAATTCGTGATAGTGCGTCAGCATTTGCGTTAATTTTACCTTGTTTGTATACAATTTCAATTTCTATGTTAGAATAGTGATATTAGGGGTCTATGGTCAGTTACAACAATCAATTTTCTACCATACAGGTATGTTCTAAAATAGTTTATTCCCCAATGAATTGCCAACAGTTCCTTTTCGATAATTGTTTTGTTGATATCATGTTTTTGTAGAGATTTGCTTGCATAGGAAATTGGTAAATCGTGACCAATTTCTCCTTGTGATAGTATGGCTCCTAATGCAAAATCAGAAGCATCTGTTGTTAGTATAAAAGGTTTGTCAAAGTCTGGATGCTGTAAAATGGGCGGGTTAATTAGTTTGTCTTTTAAGTTGTTGAATGCTTTTTCGCATTCTTCTGACCAAATAAAAGGTTTTCCTTTCTTTAATAGTGAGTTGAGGCATTTTACTATTTTTGCGAAATCTGGTATAAAACGCCTGTAGTAATTGCAGAAAGCTATGAATCGTCTAGTCTCGTCTGGATTTGTCGGTTTGGGATAGTTGCGTACTACTTCGCATTTGGCTGGGTCTGTTTTTATGCCTTTATCCGTTATTAAATGTCCTAAATAAATTACTTCTGATTTAAGAAATTGACATTTGCTTGCATTAAGTTTGAGGTTGTAATATTTTAACCTGTCGAAAACTCTTATAAGGTTTCTGTTATGGTGCTTCAAGGAGCATCCGAAAACGATGATGTCGTCTACGTAGAGGAATGCTTCGGATTTTAAACCGCTTAGTGCAATCGTTAGCATTCTTTGGAAACTATTTGAGGATATTTTTAACCCGAATGGTAGACGTTTAAATTGGTAGTGACCATCTTGAGTCGAAAATGCTGTTGGTGGTCTCGAGTCGTTTTGCAAAGGTATTTGGTGAAAAGAGCTTGTCATGTCTAAAGTTGTAAAGTATTTGGCTCTGCCTAAGACATCTAATACGTCCTCAAGTCTTGTTAAAGGAAATTTGTCGTTTATTACTTTGTCATTCAGTTTTCTATAGTCCACTACCAGGCGCCATTTCTTTTCGTCAGTGTTACTCTTTTTGGGTACCAGAAGAAGTGGGGAGTTGTAGGGGCTGACTGATGGTTCGATGATGTCATTGTCGACCAGTTCTTGAACTTGCCTTTGAATTTCATCTTGCTGGGTTTGTGGGAGTCTGTAGTTTTTAATGTATACTAGTACGTTATCAGTTAAATTAAGTTTTTGTTTGAAGAAATTATTTATTGAAAGTTTTTCTCCTTCTAAATGGAAAATGGATTGGTACTTGTAAAATATGTCTTTTAGTTCATTTTCTGTGTTTTTGTCTAGCTTTTCTAGTTTTAGTTCGTTTATTAATTTGTCAAAGCGTTCGGAACTGTACGAGTTTTCTTCGTTTTTCTTACTTAAAATATCGTAATTGGATAGTCCCTCTGTCATGAATTTTAGTTCTTTTATATTGACTGCGTGACTGTTAGTGTTCATTATTTTTACGTGTACTGTTCCTTTTGCGGGTGTTATAGAATTTGCCATAAATACACCGTCTTGTATCTCTTGATTGAAAACTACGCTGTCCTCTTCTATCTTTAAGTTGATTGGGAGAATGATTTCAGTTCTTGGCGGTATCGTTACGGTTTTGTTTTTAGGTAATCTTGTGTGGATTGGTAAAATAATTTCTTTGTCTTTTAGATTTATTGCTATAGTGAATGTTTCATAATCGATTTTGCATAGGTGTTTTATCAAGAAATCTCTACCAAGTATTCCATCTGTTGCTATTGGAAAATTCTCGTTTACTAATTGGAAATGTATACATGTTTTATTACTGTCTATTATGCGGCGGCCGCCGTGGTGTGAAGGTAGTGTTGCCGGCCTACCACACCGAAGGTCCATGGTTCGAGCCCTGGTACAGGTAACATCAAAAGTGATTTGAAAAAAGTTTTTCAAAACGGGGTCGCCCCTCGGCAGTGGTTTGGCAAACTCTCCGAGTGTATTTCTGCCATGACAGGCTTCTCAGAAAAAATTCGTCTCCTTTGTAGATGCCGTTCGGAGTCGGCAAAAAACTGTAGGTCCCACCAATTTGTAGGGAAAATTCAAATCGGCACACCACAAATTGGAAGAGAAGCTTGGCGCAAAAATCTCTTAGGAGGTTTATGATGATATACCTGTTGTATATCGCGCCATAGAGATAGAGATTATGAAATTTAGCTTAGACGTACCAATCGAGTAAATTTCTTCTTTTGTTATGCCCGTAAGTTTACATCTAGCTTCAGTATCGATTTCGAATTCATCGTGAAATGGGTTTTTGCAAATGGAAATGTGTGCTCCTGTGTCAATCAGGAAGGACATCGGCTTGTTAAATTCAGAGTTATTTAGTGTTAGGTAATTTGTTAGATTTTCTGTGATGACAAAAATGTTTCTGGACTTATTTTTATCTACATGTCCCTGTCCCCCGGAAGATTGCCATCGTAGTCCTCCGGGTCGTCCACGTTTCCCTGGAATTGGACGACGCTCATTCGGCGACTATTGTAATTGGAGTTTCCCTGTCTTTGGTAGTTGTTGTATTCTCGCCTTTGTTGGCTGTTATTTCCCTGCCTTGGGAAATTGTTGTGCGAGTTGGGTCTGGAAGTATTCACATACCTATTGGAATTGCCGTCCTGTGTTTGGTTGGGCACATTCCTTGGAACATTCTGTTGTTTAGCATTGTTATTACTGGAATACCTAGGCTGATAATGGTTCCTATTTCCATTGTTTTGCTGCCTATACGTATTCTGGTAATTGTTGTTCCAGTTGTGTCTTTCATTTCTGAAGAACATTACATTTCGGCTGCTGTTTTGTGTTCCTTGCTCTAGCTCTAGAGCCAGGTTAACAGCGCTGTCAAAAGTTTTAGGTAGTGCTGCAAATACCGTCTGTTTTTAACTTTCGTTTAGCCCATTTTTAAAGACCGTAAGACTCATTTAGGTTGGCGATAAGTGCTTTCTGTTCAGGGGATGCACTCGCGCCTAGTTGCCTTATCTGTAGATTGTTCAGTTCCGATATTAGTTGTAAAATTTTATTTTTAAAATTCAGGATACTCAAATTGCTTTGGTGGAGGTTAGATAATTGATTTTGAATTTGGGGTATTGTAGTTGTACTTTTGTATTTATTTTTAAGGGATGTACTTAACTCATGAAAAGTTTTTGGGATCGATATTGCGGTGATATTTGTCTTTACCGTTTGACTTAGCTTTACGTAAATTACAAAATCAATCAATGCCGGTTTTGCAGTGTTTTCCAAGTCACTGTAGATGATTTCAATAATTTTCAGAAATGCATCTAACTCTTTGTAATTTCCTGAAAAGTTAGGAATTGACTTTGAAGCTAATTGTAGATTAAATTGTGACATTGTGACTATATGAATTTCTGGGCTGTGGTTAAAAATTTCTGCTGGAAGTTCGATATTTTGTTCAATTGTATGAGTGATTTCTATCTCATATTCGTATTTTATGTAATTCTTAATATTTTTTCTCTTTTGTGCCAGAATATGTGCAATACAATTCCTTTGTGCTCTTTGGTGAGCTTTTCAAAATGTGCATTGGAAATGCTTCTTATGGCTTCTAATTCAGTAAAAAGGATTTCAATGTGTTTACGGAATGTTTCTTCTCTAACTCTTACTGCTTTATTCAGGCATTTATAAGATTTATTGAACTTCTCTTCTGAAATTTTTATCTTTTCCTCCACTTTCTGCCAGGTACTCATTGTTTAAACTTGTTCATTCTTAATGTTTTGGTTTATTGCCTTCTTCAATTGGCTCCTATATATTTTATGGATTTTTAAAATTAAATTAAAAATCAAAACTGTTGTTATTATTATTAACAGTGTCTCTACAAGGCTGGTGGAGACATTTTGTCTGTTTTCTAGTACAACTTCATTGACCACATTGGCCTTGGGGTCACTTATTTTCGATTTCTGAGAGCCCATATCAAATTCTAGAAGTTTTACGTTATCTATTTAGAAAATTTTTTTTTTTTTTTTGTATTAATTTTATTTATACTATTTTTTTATACCTCAACATCTTAAGCTTCTTAATAATACATATTTTGTTATCTTTTCTATATTCTAGATTAAGTTGATTATATAGAATGGCTTTTGCCTGTCGTTACTTGAATTGCCTTCCACTTCGGCGCTTCTTTTTTTGCTTTGGTTGTTCTGTTGTTTCTGTCGGCCTTTTGTATTCGGACTGCCTAGCCTTGTATTCTTCTATGGTCAACCTTTTCGGACCTTCATTTGTTGGAGTGGGTAGGTAGGTTGGGTATGCTTCTGATGGCTCATTTGTTGGTTCGGGCACATAAGGCTCCGTGTATTTTAGAAAACTTTCATCGAACTTAGCCTGTCTGATGATTTCTTCGCTATTCATCTGGACCTTGAATTAAAAGGGATTGTCACAGGATTGGTCTAATAAGAAATTCCACTGGTCGTGGGGCAGGATCGCCATGTGGTGGTCCAAAGGGGCTCAATGCTTTTACTTTTAAGGGAGATCTCTCTGATTGTAAAGGCCGGAGAGATTCGGCCGATCAAATAGGCTATCGGGGAGACAGCCGGAATAAGTTTGAGAAAATAATTTGGTGAGCGTATGGTTCACATCAAATCAAGTCTGAATCTTTATTGACAAATCTTATTCTATTTATTCACAAATTTGTCACAGAAAGTGAGTTGCTAGACTCCTCCTCTTTCTCGACTTCTATGAAGCTGAATTCAACTTCAGCTTGACAATTACTTGCATTAGCCAATAGAAGCGCTTAGCGTCAGACCAAGCAGAACTCTAGAATGAATGCTGGCTCAGCTAAAGTATTGACATACTTTAAGCAACGCTATTGGTCAAAGGTGTCAAATGCATTTTTCAAATGCGGCTATACAAACAGACATGCCTGTAGGTCGTGGCTGTTGCACGCTATGTACATATGTTTGTATGAGTACACTACACTTTAAAATTATGCACTCGCTTAGGGCTATGGGAAAAAAAGCTATAAATATTTCGGCACAACCAATCAACTCTTTGGGGTAGTTGCTTACACGCATAGCTAGCACACAAGTGCAGAGAGTGACATGTGCACTTAAGATAAAAAATGTTTGTTTGCAACTCGAATAAAGATTTCACGCCTGAGAAATGTCCAGCCATAACACTGGTTCCATCAGTAGCCAAGCCAACGATGTTTTTGAGGGGAATTTCGTTCTTTTGAAAAAAACTTTTTATTGAATCGATAATAGATCCCGCGTCACAATTTGATAATTCCTAAAGCGCTAAGAAACGATCGCCTACAATAAAGTTTTTGCAGTATCGCGCAACAAGCACTAAGCACTTTTTAAGTGAAACATCTGCAGTCTCATCTATTATAATTGAAAATTTACAGGATTTTAATGTTGAAACAAGTTCATTTGCCTTTGTTCTAGCGCATTTTAAACGTTTAGCCACTTCGGAATCCGGACAACATTCAGATAAAAGGTTAGGGAGGTAATCCATTAGAAGAAAAGGTAAGTTTTGTGCCACTAAAAACATAACCATAGTGAATTCAGCGAACTTAACCATTTTATATAAACTATCTTTTTCTTTGTCCAAAAACGTGTTTATTGATATTTGGTTACTCTTTCTTTCCATGTTTTTTAAATGAAGAGTGCATTTCTCGTGTCTACTGAGGTGATAATTAAGATTAACAACACTCTTATCGCACGCTTTGCAATATGCTGCTCCGTTTCTATTTTTTAGCCATGGATACTTTTGCAGCCACTCTTCTCTGAATTTCCTAATCCTTTTAGAATGTTCGCTACACAAAAGAACGATTTAGGAAGTTTCTTGCAAATGGAAAACGCTGTCATACTCACTTTTCATCAATGTTATCCTCGCTTTCAATTTCTTCTTGAATTTCGCTTTCTGTTATATTTTCCACCCTTGGTTTTCTTACTATGAATCTAAATATACAACTCTTAGTTCAAAACGTGCAAACGAGATATTAAGCGACTTACTTATCCATTGTGCATTACCAATATACATATGTATGTATGTTAATTCCACGAAAGAAATACAATATATAATCAAATGGCGCATAAGTAATTCGTTCCTTAAGGATTAGTAATTACATATGAATTTAATGAAGCCGAATGTGTTACAATTTGAAAAAACGAAAACAGCTAATATAATTTTGACACTTGCTTGGAATGGAAAATATGTAACACAAAAATCGATTGCAGGTGCAATGCAATGTACTAAAGCTGTGAACACAATCATAAAGCTATAAACACAATCATATTTTCATACATATAGCCTTTTGTATTTTGTTCGTTTGTGTTGTTTGAATATATAAAACGATTGTTGGAGCTGTTAAAATGTATATATTTAAAACTTTTCGTATCTTTGTATCCATCAACTTAAAATGTATCCAAATGGATACAATTGTATCCAAACGGCAACCTTGAAGCGTGTACCTAGGAAGAGGAAGAGAGATGGCACGAATGTTTGCGAATACAAAGCAAAGAGGAGATGTCAATAAATAACACGGACCCTTTGAGAACACGAAGAGCGAACAACCAAGAAAGTTCTCGGTGTGTAGGCAAGCACTCTGTCGGACTATATAAGGCAGTGACCAAGCAAGGCAAGTTGATCAGTTTATTTTCAAGTGTTGTTTAGTGAACTACTGCGAAGTTACCAAACTGTTAAATTTGTATTGCGTTTATTACTAGTAAATAAAACTTGCTATTAGTTACAATATCTGTGTGTGTTTATTTGACTTTATAATGATCGAACCCAGGATTAATAATCAAGGAATCGTCGAACTCGTCACAATATTACTATGCTAGAATAGTTGTCAATAATAACTTACGCCTTTGCTGCAGACTATGTATGCAAACTTTATTGTTTACGGATCATTTGTATTGGGTAAGAATTGTAAGCCCGTCACGAACATTGAGTGAGCACTGTAATGAATATAAAAATAAAATGATTCTTTCAATAACACAAGCAATTTCTATTCATTCATCCTGAAGGCAATATAAATTGAAACGCTACCCAAAAACATAGTACCTATCGCCACAAAACGTCCATCATCACGCAAAGCCAACGATGCTAAACTCTCATCGATTTGTGTTTATATAAATATTTTGCACCCTCTTTTGACCACATATTTGGAGTCGGGACTGAAATCCATATCATCAATTTCTTTAGTGTGTGAACTGTAAATATCCAACAAAGTTATTGATTCAGTTGCTGTAAAAATTTCGAAATTGCGCATTACTTACGCCATATCGCCTGTAGCCATTAAACGTCCATTTGGACTAATACGGGCTACCCCTTTGTAATAGTTCGGAGGTTCGAAAATCTATTTGCACCGAATCGGGATCCGTACGATTAGTCGAAAAAAAAAATGTCGAATCTTAAAAGACCGAATTGAAAAAAGCCTTATTATACCGAATACATTTTTGATCGAATTAAAAAATGTCGAAAAAAGGAAAATTACCGAAAAAGGCCGAAATTTGTATACTTACTATAAAAATACGAAAATTTAACCCCCTTATTCATAAAAAATAAAATAGGTTTATTACGCTCTTAATATTTTTTAAATTTACCATTTAGCTTTGCTGATTTTAAGAGAGTTACCGTTATTCATTGAGCTAATCTGTGTTAGAGATTCTAGCTCATCGATGAATCGATATTTTCGATATATATCGGTGTGGAATTTTGCTAAACTTTAATATAATGCAATACGCTCTGGAAAAACTTACTTCTAGGGAACTGTAGAGATGGCCGTACAGATCACATCATTGAAAGTACCAACGTGCTGACGTGTATAGTTTAATGGTTTACATTATATGTTACCTTTCGTGAATTAGATAAAAAAAATTATCGAATGGGGCATCAAAATCGCGTATTTATGCCTAGATTAATAATGTGAAGTATTATTTGACCAAAAAAATCTTTTTTATGCTATATATTTTGGTCGAGTTTTGGTTTGATTTTGTACTATTGTCTAAAAATAGCTGTTAAATGTACTGAATATGTAAATTTTCATAAGCACACCGATATATCGATACATCGACCATTTATATACCTAAAAAAGTTATCTAAAATCGGAACTTTTCTCACATCTATAACCGCATATTATGTACGGAGGGGTGTTTTTTTTTTTTGAGAAGAGCAGTGAGATTTTACACATCATTAATTACATTAATTCGAAAAAATTGCTTCGACATTTTATCATTCGAAATTTTTTTTTCGACATTTTCGATTTCGACATTTTTTTTTTTTGATATTTTTTTTTCGGCATATTTATATTCGACTTTTAAATTTTCGACATATGGTACCAGACCCCACCCAATCGCTTGAAAAGCGTATACGTCTTAAATTGGCAATTTGATCTTCAGTATTTTTAGACGCTGCTCCCGTGGAATACGTATCCGTACACCGTTTTCATTTACATGCTCTGCTGCTAGCGCTGGATTGCCACCTTTTCCTTGATTATCGGTTGCTCCCGCTGCTGTCTCCTCCTGCACCTCGTAAACAATACGTGGATTACCAATGCGACTCTTGTCAAGCGCATAGATATGCCATCGTTGCGTATTGCAAAGTTCATGACCGCATTGGCACCAGTTTCATGGCACATGGCGTTTAATTTAGAGCGCTGCATGAATGGAATTGTACAAGTGTATACTGTTGTACTTTTAGTTTTCCACCACTGTACTATGTATGTACATGTCAGAATGAGTTGTGTCAATACAGGACAACTTTAATTTAGTGTTGCAACACAACTCGAACTCGTTGTCAGGCGCAGGCGTGTTTGTACTGTCGTGTAAGAACTCTTGTGCCAACTCGTGTACCACGTGTACACTAGTAGTTTTTGTTTTGCTTGTTCGTTTGATCAAGTATAACTTGTAAACTCGTATAGAAATGGTAAGTTGAATGTATGTTACAAAATATAGCGCTTTTCTCAACCAGCGTGATTTCTTACTAAACGGTTATATTTTAATGAAATATCTTATAGAATGAAATGGAAATCAATAACCAATTGGATCGCAATACACTTAAGCAAAAGATTTTGAGTGGTTACTATAAAATAAGTGACAAAAGAGGGCGAAGCAAGGTTTTGGAAACTTTCGGGAAAATAATAAATGATACGGGCGGGGAAATGGAGTCTCGTAGCATGTCGAAACTGCTATTCAATCTTTAATTTTAAAATGAATAGCACCTCACATTTAGTAAAGCAGAAATGCTATATAAGTTCAAAAAAGTGTGATTCTACTTCGGACGAGAAAATTGAAACTGATGTGGAAACAAAAAAAAAGTGTATAGAGAAAGTTACCGAATGGAGTGTGCAAAATTGCCGACCTTTCGGAATAATTGAGGACGTCGGTTTAAAAAAGTTTGCGTAGTTTTTAATAGAAGTAGGTGCGAAATTTGGTGCAAATGTTCATTTGGAAACGTTACTACCTCATCCGACGACGATTTCGAGAAACATCACTCACTTATATAAAATACAGTTTGAAAACCTTAAGGCGGAAATAAAAAACGTAAAAGGCATTGGATATGGTCTTACGTCAGACATTTGGACTGATGACTACTATCGCACTTCATTTGTTTGCTTAACGATGCACTACGTAAGAGAAGGACAATTACAAAATAGGCTGCTAGGCATAAAATCGATGAAGGGTGAACCTTGCACATGTAAGTACTTTTTTTTCTAAATACAATATTCTAGTAGAAAGTTACTCAGAAGAGACTGTATCTAATCTAATTTCCAGGTGTGAACATAAGAAATAAAATATGCGAATTGCTGAAAATTTTTGATTGCGATCTGAACGAACGTGTCATTGTTGTTACAGACTCTTTCTCTTTATGGCGCGATATACAACAGGTATATCATCATAAACCTCCTAAGAGATTTTTGCGCCAAGCTTCTCTTCCAATTTGTGGTGTGCCGATTTGAATTTTTCCCTACAAATTGGTGGGACCTACAGTTTTTTGCCGACTCCGAACGGCATCTACAAAGGAGACGAATTTTTGCTGAGAAGCCTGTCATGGCAGAAATACACTCGGAGAGTTTGCCAAACCACTGCCGAGGGGCGACCCCGTTTTTGAAAAACTTTTTTCAAATCACTTTTGATGTTACCTGTACCAGGGCTCGAACCATGGACCTTCGGTGTGGTAGGCCGGCAACACTACCTCCACACCACGGCGGCCGCCAGACAGGGGAAGAAATATGTTAGCAGCGTTTTGTCAAAATAATCACATAAACTGTTTCAACCATTTTTTGCACATTACTATTGAGAAATCAATTAATAAGCTGCCGCAAGTATCAGAAATATGTACTAAATGCACAAGACTAGTAAAATATTTCAAAAAAAGTGGTTAGAAACGGTGGTGGAAAATAATTTACCAATATTCCACAAAATTGCCTTATTCCTTTATCCACCAGCTAATAAGCTTATACAATTTTCAGCAAATGAAAAAGAATTTATTAAAAATGAAATAAAAAAATTGATGGAAATGCCCATAAATATTAGTGAAAATCAAAACTCTTTAAACCCAGCATGCACATCTCGCGAAGCCGAACTTCTACAAGCTTTCCTTCAAGCTCCACACATAATGACGCAGCCTGAAGACAATATATTGAATGAACTCCAACGATGCGAAAATACCAACGTGTCATATTACGATGATTTCGACGTTTTGGTGGGATGAGCGCAAGGCCCAATTCCCACTTATATTTAAAGTAAGTTGTCAGGTACTGGCTACTTCTGCAAGTAGCGCACCTTCTGAAAGGACATTCTCTTCAGCTAAAAACTTACATTCGGAAAAAAGGAGTGTTATTGGCTCTAGACAAACTCATTTTAACAAGATAATGTTTCTTCACTCAAATCCTATTAATTGTCTGTCAGATTAAAACACGTGTTTGGTTTTTACTTTTATATATGAAGTTATTATTTATATGTACATATGTCTGAATTTTTAGTTTATGTTTATACACTAACAAAGTTTTAAACTTACGACTCGGTTTAGCGAAACTGGGATATATTTTAATAAAGTTTTTGATGGTTTAACAAACTAACGGATTAGCAATTTCAAATAAACCTTAGTTTCGCTCTAACGCTTAATTCCTCACCGTTAAGCCGAGTCGTAAATTTAAATATTTGTCAACAAATTGGCCGTAAATGAATTATTTATGTGTGTTACGTTTACACCTTTATGTTATTAAAAAATGCATTTACATACATACATATTTTATTCGTTTTTTACTCTTTGTTAATTGGAATCTAAAAAAATGCAGTCACTACTGTAACATCTTACTGCCTACATTCAAATTAGGATTTTCACACATTTTGCTACAACTGTTCAGTTGTATACAACTGTTTTCACAGCAGTACTCGTTTAGAGGTTGTATACAACTGATCATACAGCTCGAACACACTGTCTGAAACACACCCGTATCTCAGACAAATGCTATATTGCACGAACGTTATTCCATTCGGTGTGAGTTCGTACATGATATCACTCAAACGAAAGCGACAACTTGTACTACACTACAAAAAAAAAATATTTAGTCCACTCATAAGCGCGTTTGAATGCATTCTTGCAGCAGTCTAGTTACATTGCTCTGTGTACTCGTCGGCATACTCGAAATATTGTCTGAAAAACGACTGCAACTGCAACAAATATATATTTTTTTTACAATATTTATTTACAAATATAGTAATAGCAACTTACATTTTTAAACAGATGCATGACATAAAAGATGGGAATATCAATGCGACTATTCCGGTTCTCCGTCAACAAAATACACTTAGCATTGATTCTGTGTGATTGTGATTCCTTTTCAATGTCAATTTTGACATTACACAAATGTCTGCTTTGACGTTTTATCGAACCGATTTCCAACATGGCTGCCGTGCGATTACCTTTTTACTATGGTATGCCGTTGTCTGAGTACATCGTTCTACAATAAAGCGTTATGGCCCACGGAAACATACAACAAATGCTTGTGTGTAACCATAGCAACCGGTGGTTACCATAGCAATCTGTGCAAGTGGTGTTACTCGTGCGCACACGTACTTTTTGTCGGATCGCGTTGATGAAAATCAAAAATGTTTGATTTTTTCGTCTATATGATAGTGGCCGAAGTATTGGACAAGCAAACAAGCTGAGTCGATAAATCTCCGACGAACTCTTAGTGCATGCAAATGATGGAACAAATAGAGTCTTAGGTTTCTGACTAGAAGAATATCATTTGAGTCAAGAAACGGCTGCAAGCGCAACAGGCTAATGCGGAGTGAAATCGGCCTTCTTGCGCTGCAATAAGAAATTTCATCATTAAAGACTGTATCTAATCGGGTTAAGATAGGGTGTAGAGTCACTAGGGTCAACTAAATAAAACCACTATTTTCTTCGATAATTAACACTTTAATTCACTCAGTATATCATGAAGGGTAAGTAGCGAGGCGGACAGTTGTAAACGAACTAAACTTAATATCTAACATTGATCTCTTGCGCAGCAAGGAGACTGGAATGTGTAGGTATGTATGCATATATGTACAAAATGTAGAATATTGGCAAACGGTAAGAACAACTTAATTTAACAAACGGTAAGTGCAAGGTTTCTTTACAGGGTGTTTGGTAAGTATAACAAAGGTAAGTCAGTATTTAATTAAAGGTAGGTATTTAAGTAAATTTAGGTATTTTAGACAAAAGTGAGTATTTGACAGCAAAGGTAAGTATGAACGGGGGTAAGTATTTAAATTCAGGTGAGTATTTAAAACGAAGGTAAGTGTAATAAGATAGTAAGGTAAGTATTTTAAAATGTATATATATATAATTCATTTTGTAAATTCATTCTGTATGTGTATATGTATGTACATATTTGGTTTAGGTTTTCTTTTTAAAATTCAATAAGATTGGAGCTCATGACTCCAACATGGCGGCCGGCCTGCTCCGATGGCGGTAGCAGTAACTCCTGCATCTCTGCCAAGGTGTTCACCGCCTTGGAAAAGAGGTTCCGTAAGCGCCGCTGGTTGTTTTCGGGTTTCTGCCGTCTCTCCTTCGGTTTGGTGATGACTACTTGCCGCTGAGTGGATTGTTTTTCGGGTTTTGATGCCTGTCGTCGTTGCCTCTTTTTCGTGACTTTCCCGACATCGTGGTGTTGCTGCCGATGAATTAGTGTGTGGTGTGCCAAGCCGCATCGGTGGCAACTGTCCCGGGAGTTGCATGCCGCCGTGGCGTGTGAGGTTGCCAAGCAATTAATGCAGTACTTGTGAGTCCGCACTGACTCGTACCGCTGCTCTGGCGTCATGGCCATAAATGCGGGACAGTACCGCAGAGAGTGCCGTTCGCAGCACAACCGACAGGTGCTGTAGTCTCCGTAGCGTCTGTAACGAGAAGAAAAGAAGGGAAATATTTGTGGTGTTAGCACGGATGTAGTGGTAGGGTCCCTAACGTTAACATGCTACGGAGAGAGGGTTGAGGTGAGAGTCGAAATCCTATTTTGCGGGGGGCAATGCACATAATTTTGAGATGGGTCGTGTATAAACTCCGCCTTGAGTTCGGACATCTACAACTCGAACATTTTCGTCCGAGCCAGGATGGAGTCGAATGACGCGTCCGAGTCGCCAGTCATTCGGAGGTAGAAGGTCATCTTTTACGACGACCAGATCTCCCTCCCTGATGTTTGTCTGCTGGGTTTTCCACTTAGTACGCTTATGAAGTTCTTTGAGGTATTCGTTTTTCCAGCGCATACTAAACTGATGGTGTAGCAATTGCAGTTTCTGCCATTTGTGGATGATTGGCAGATTTTCAGAGTTGGCCTCTGGCAATGAGAGTAGTGGAGCGCCGCGGAGAAAATGACCAGGGGTAAGAGCGAGTATATCGTTTGGATCGTCTGACATTGAAGAAAGTGGTCGCGAGTTGAGAACTGCTTCGATCCGCGCGAGTAGAGTCGTGAATTCTTCGAATGTGAATTTATGGCTTCCCGCAACCTTGAGAAAATGGGTTTTAAAACTCTTCACAGCTGCCTCCCACAATCCACCCATGTGCGGAGCATAGGGGGGGATGAGTTGCCAGGACAGTCCGTGGGTAGAGTATTTCTCCGCTATGTCGGGTGCGGCTTCTTTGAGAAAAGCCGTGAGCTCCTTCTGAATTGTGGGGCTGGCGCCGACGAAGGTCTTGTCATTATCTGACATAACTTTATGTGGTAGTCCACGACGACTGACAAAACGAGAGAATGCTGCTTTGAACGCAGCTGTCGTCAAATCTGAGCAGAGTTCGAGGTGTACTGCTTTTGTCGAACAACAAACAAATACGCAGACATAGGCCTTTGCATACGAGGCTTTTCGGAGCATGGATGTTTTGACTAAAAACGGGCCAGCAAAGTCCACACCGGTAGTATGAAAGGGTAGGGAGAAGGTGGACCTCTCAGGGGGTAGTGCGGCCATTATTTGAGATTTCGCCTGTTGCTTATAGATAGTGCAGGCTTTGCAATGGAAGATGCACTTTTTCACCTTTTGCTTGAGTCTAGGGATATAATACTCTTGTTGTATCATCCGGGTCATTAGCTGCTTTTCTGCATGCAAAACTTCAGAATGGATAAAATCAAGGAGTAAGGAGCATAATCGGGAGCTATCGGGAATAATAATAGGGCAGCGCTCGTTATATGTGAGAGTTGCATAGGCGAGCCTTCCATTGACGCGCATTATACCGGTTTTGTCGAGCATAGGGTTCAGAGACAAGAGGGGGCTTTTCCTACTAATGGGTTTGCCAGATTGAAGGTCCTTAATTTCAGCTGGGTGAAATCTGAGCTGAGTCAACAGGATCAGACGCATCTTTGCCTGATGCACTTCCTCTTGGGTAAGGGCTACCGGTTTTGAGACATTGCGTTTTTTCACTCTATCTATAAACCGGTGCATATACGCCACTACTCGAACTGCTTTTGGGTACGACGAAAACCTATCGAGTAAATCTGGCATTTCAGTGGCATGGAGTACTTGGGTACGCTTTTGTTCGGGCGGAGTTATGGTTTGGGTCACAGGTTTGGGCCAGGACGTCGAAGGTTTCGACAACCATTCCGGGCCGTTCCACCATAAGGGGCAATCGGCTAGATCCTTTGGTGTACATCCACGGGTGCCAAGATCTGAGGGATTTTCTGCCCCAGGCACATGTCGCCAAGTGGCGTTACCAACATTGTCCAAAATTTGCGAAGTCCTATTTGCTACATAGGTCTTCCATGTGTGCGGGGGTTTTTCCAGCCATGCTAGCACGATTGCAGAGTCTGACCAGGGGTAAAGTTCGTGAGGGGTCAGATTTAAGTGAGAGTGTATGTGTTTAATTAGTTTTGTGAGGAGCACCGCTCCGCAAAGTTCCAGACGGGGGAGACTAACTGTTTGCAAAGGAGCGACTTCAAAGCAGATCAGACTTTTGGGACGAATTTCAGAATATCAGCGTGGTTTGCCGTTATTTTCTTAAGGGGAAAACTGGCAGATTTTAAAGCATCGATAGCCTGATGCAGAGAGTTCATAGCGGACTGTAGATTGTGTTCGCCCGAGAGTATATCGTCTACGTAAGTTTCTCGTAGCAATATGTCATGGGCAAGAGGGTGGGTGGCTTTCAAATCTTCTGCGAGTTGGTGAAGTGTTCGGATGGCGAGATATGGAGCACAGTTGACGCCAAACGTTACCGTCTTCAATTTATAATCTTCCATTGGCACATGTGGATCCCTCCGGAAGAGAATTCGCTGAAACTGCTGATCTTCCGGGTACACGAGTATTTGGCGATACATTTTATCAATATCGCCATTGAAAACGTATTTGTAAAATCGCCATTTCAGCAAAACGAGCATTAAATCATTTTGGAGTATGGGGCCTGTATGTAATACGTCGTTCAATGAGTTTCCTGAGTGAGTTGTTCGAGATGCGTTAAAAACAACACGAACTTTTGTTGTTTTGCTGTCGGGTTTTAAGACAGCATGGTGTGGGAGATAGAAGGACAAGTATTTTCCCTTTTCAATGACCTCTTGTGATGAGGTTGCCTCCATGTGATTCAGGGAGATGTATTCCTTCAAAACTTCAGAGTATTTATCCCTTAGTTCTGGGTTTTTCTCTATGGATCTCTCGACGCTAATGTATTGTTGTTGTGCTGCAATTCGTGAGTGTCCTAGGGCTAGAGTGCTAGGAAATTCCTTTTTGAAGGGGAGTTTTACAACATATCGGCCATCTTCCTGTCTGTGCGTGGTTTTGCGATAGAGTTCCTCGCAAAATTTGTCCTCTTCCGAAAGAGTTGGAGTCATAGGTACTTCTTCTTGTTGCCAAAACTTCTGAAGTAATGTACTAAGGGTCTCATCGGGGTTTTCAAATACCTGTGTAAAGAATGTATTTACAGTCTCTTTAATTGGACCACTGAGTATCCACCCAAATATAGTATTTTGGGCTAGTAGGGAACCACTTACATTTGCATGTAGTCCATGGAGTAGTATTTGTGGGGTGAGATCGCTGCCTATAACCATGTCAATTTTTGATGGGGTGAAACATTGAGGGTCAGCGAGTGGCAATGTCGCAAATTCCTTCAAATTTACTGTCGACACTTTAACGCTAGGCAGGAAGTGAGTAAATTTTGGCAGTAAAATTGCCTGGGTATTTATTTGGGTCTTTAGATCAGACGAGCAGAGGGTTATCTCGCAGATCCTATTTGAGTTTTAGAGAATATTTTATAATGGGTTTCTTTGGTCGGTAGTTGTAAGAGTGCTTGTATTCTCGACGCTACAAAGGTTTTTTCGGAGCCTTGGTCTTTCAGTGCACGAATTTTGTGATATTCGCCATTAGCTGACACTGTGACTAAAGCGGTGGGTAAGAGAGTAGTTTCGCAACTACTCGCAAAGTGAGTCGATGTAGTGCCTTTCTTAAAGGGGTTTTCAATTGGTTGGGTTCGACTTGCATCTTTTGACGTTGATGGTCTATCTGGGTCTTCAACTGGAGGTGGCGCAACGTTTGTTTTGTTATACGCTCTATTCCTCTGTGCGGGGTTTTGAGTACTGGGTTTTGGTTGAAAATGGAGAAGAGAGTGGTGTCGGTTTTGACAATAAACGCAAGTGAAATTGCTACCACAATCCTTTGCCAAATGTGAGCAAGCTAGACAGTTTGTGCAATAAATATTGTCCTTCACAAATTTGCTTCGCTCTTGGGTTGACAGTTCTCTGAATTTTATACAGCTCATCAACGAATGATTTGAGTTGCACAGTTTACAAGAGAACTGATGCTTCGAGTCTACATGGAATGCTTGGGTCTTATTCCGGAAGTTCGATTGGTTGTGGGTCGTCGAAGATCTGTGACTGAAGCTAGAGTTCGGGTTACGTGTTTTATTGGGTCTGTATGTGCCGAGTCGTTCTACCACTTCGTATCTCGTCGTGAGAAATTTGTCCATCTCCGACCAAAGTGGAAGTTCTTTTCGAGAGTCGAGGGATTGTTCCCAGAGTGCTAGGGTCTCATCAGGTAGCTTTGATGAACATAAGTTTACGAGGATGGGGTCCCAGTTATCAGTTGAAACATAACTCGCATTTAGGGTCGATAAACAGTTATTTATGGTGGTTTGAATCTCTTGTATTCTTTCACCATTCTCAGAAAAAACTGTTGGCATATTGAATAGGGTCTTTAATTGGTTATCCACGAGAATTCTCCGATTCTCGTATCTTGATTTGAGTGCTCCCCAGGCTAGTTTGAAATTTTGATCGTTGACTGAGTATTTTTTGATGATCAGAGCTGCTTTGCCTCGGGTTTTTGCTCTCAGGTGGAAGAGTTTTTGAGCTTTGGATAACTTAGGGTGATTTATGTAGACCGCAGTGAACATGTCCCGGAATGACGGCCAATCTTCGTACCCGCCGTAAAAGATTTCCGTATCGCATGCAGGGACTTTGAGATAGGGTTGGTGTTCAGAGGGGCATGGACAATTTGAATGGGATTTACTAGGGTTTGATTAGGCTGAAGTGTATTGAGTAACTCCTTTATCCTAAGTTGTGTGCTCCTCGCCGTGTCCAGTGAGGTTTCGTACGTTTCCTCGCATGCCATCCTGGATACATCCTCCGTTGTGCTGAGATGTGCTGCTTCGTACGCTGACTCCATTGCGTCTACTCGTTTGTTGAGTTCGTCCAGGTACATTTGGAGACTGGTCCCAGGGTGGTCCGTTTCTGCTATGTTCCACCATTTTTCGCAGAATTTTTCTAGTTTACTTGTGGTTAGGAGGAATTTCTTTTCCGCAACTCCGTATTCATCTTCCGACTGGGATTTAGATCGGGTTGATGCTGCAGGGGGTCTCAGGGTTTTGGGCTGGTCTTTCTTCTCATCCGCCATATTAAAAATCTACTAAATAATTTATTGCGAAACTAAGTGTTTTTTCCCACTGTAATTTATTCGCAATTTTATCTGCTCGGGCCCACTGCGCTATTTTGTGTAGCGGGATATTTTGCACAAGTGGTGATGACCGGCTTTTTTTTTTTGAGAGTCACTTGTCTTAGCGCTTCTAAGTACAAGTATGTGTGTACGTATGTAAAAAAGGGTATCACAGTGGAAAATAGAAAAAGAAGTGGGTGGAGTTATAATTGATTTCCAGTGAGTGTTGAGTGAAAAGTAAAGCTTAAAATTATGGGTATTAGGGTGTGCGATTTTTAGTATGGACTTTTTCTCCCAAATAAAGCAACAATTTTATTCTTCACAAACGAATAAAATTTCACCTTCGAATAAAATATAGGGAATTTATAAATTTTCGCTATAATTATGTGAGTCGAAATTTTTTTTGGGTTGGCGTTGATTTTGGGCGGAGTTTATGGTACAACCGATATTAGTGCATATATGTAGGGACACTTTTGAGTATTTCAAATATGTTGCAAAAAATATGCAACAGGGTGTAAGTGTGCACGTATATATATATTTTGCCGCAAATATATTGGGTGAGAGAGTTCGGGTGTATTTATGTGTAAGTGTCCGAAAATGGGAAGTTATCCGCAAAAAATACCGCTTGGTTTCTGAGCTACATAAAAAATGTACATGTGTACGAAGTAATTAATTTTGCTGTGACTGTACCTTTTTAGGGATTGCGGATTTTGGGTAAAAAACGGTTTGAAAAATTGTGCCGCGAAGGGGGATGAGTTGACTTGCTGTACTTGTATATTTATCAATATATGTAGAGTAATCTTGTGTAGAGTGTACTCACTTTGGCATCCCGTGTTTTCTTACCACCTGTTTTGTGTTGTTGTGAGTATTCCTCTTGTTGTGATGTTGTTGTTGGTGTTGCTTAGTGCTTTGTTGCTGTTGCTGTTGTTGCGTTATTTGTTGTTGTTGTTGGACCACTTTTGCAGGTATACTGCTCGTGGTATCGATAAAAAATATTATTAAAGTTTAATAATAAAAACTGGGACAGCCTACTGTCCTTTGTATTCTCCACCTTTCGTGCACTTTGGCAAACCAGAGGTATTTTTTTTGTATGCGTACGTATTAACCCAATAAACAAAGAAGTAAGACTATGGTGTGCCGCTTTTAAAATTAATATTTTTTTCTCAATACTTTTTCGTCACTTAATTTTTTTTTTTTTAACGCACTTTATTTTTTTTATCTTCTCAGCACCTTTTTTTTCCAACAAACTCTTGGTCTTTTGGTTTTAATTTTCATTTACTTGAAACTAATTTTTTTAACTATTTTATTTCAGCACTCCACATATGTTGTTTTGCATTTAAAAATATTGTAAATTTTATATGTTTTAATTTGCACTTATTGTTTGTTTTTTAGAGTTTAGTTGCACTTATTTCTGTTTCTTTCAGCGCGCGCGACTTATCAGAGTAGATGCTACTCTGATCAAAAAATAAATTTAAGTTTGTAGCTGTTCGCTTTATTGGTTCTTCAGAACTGCTCGTCTTAATGTTAACAAGTAATATTTATAACTAATTATTGCTTACTCTATATTTTTACATAGCTATACTTATTTGC
This sequence comes from Merzomyia westermanni, assembly GCA_949987695.1. Lineage (NCBI taxonomy): Eukaryota > Metazoa > Arthropoda > Insecta > Diptera > Tephritidae > Merzomyia > Merzomyia westermanni. The sequence goes on from OX465288.1 coordinate 81,156,083, forward strand.
TTATTTAGTTGTTGCTTACATGTCTATTTGCTTAACTATCGAATTCGCACCTCTTGCATTTATTCATTATTTAGGTCAATAAACAAAATATAAATGCATTAGTTGTATTTATTGATATTTCGCAACTTTATTTATTTCCGCGTTCAATAAGCAAAAAAAATAAATGCATTGGTTGCATTTATTTGTATTTAGCGACTTTATTTATTTCCGCGTTCAATAAGCAAAATAAGAATGCATAGTTGCATTCTTATTTAGTAAAAGTTATTGTTGGTGTATAAGTAGACGGTGGAGGTGACGTAACTTCTCCCCCCTTTGCTTCAAAATTCTCCTGGATTTTAATTCTGATGTATTTGTATTTGACATATGCAAGGGTGGTGACGGAAAGTAGTAGCATGATCGTTGTTGAGATTATTATAAGTATTACAATTGAAAATTGTGAATGACTTACTTTATTATACGTTAGCTCTTTTATTTTTTCTATATTTTGTATGTTACTTAATATTATTTCGTCGAAAGTAGGTTCAACTTTAGTGTTGTTGATTTGGATATTACTTGGTATAACAAAATTGTCTTTGAATTCTTTGTTTGTATTATTAAACGTTTGGTTATTTATATGTATTTTACAATCATGAAAGGTTAATAAATAATTTCTTTTTAGAAACAAATTTCTATTGTCACAATTACTGGTCAGGTTATAGCCTGGTAGATTTTTTAACAGAATTAAGCCGTTTTCGATTTCTATAATTTCAGTTAGGTTTTTCTTTATACTTTTGCATGTATTGCTAAAAATGCATAATTTACTCTCTTGTAAGTTGTGTGTATTAAAGTTATGTGTATAATCGAATGTCTTATTGTTGTGATATAATATTTCCTGGGGTTTGAAATCTAGTGCAATGAAATTATCACTACTTACTGGGGTGACTAATGATCTTCTTAGGGAAATTACTTCTGCTGGGACCTTTATAATAAATAGCAGTTTACTTTCTTCATACTGTGCGGAAGTTAATTCAATGTGTTGGAGCTTGAAAATATCGATTTCTAATTCCCTTATTTCCTGCTCTGTGAGGATGTTGCTGGTCATTATGCCAAATCTGGAGGACGCAATATTGTTGAGGTTGTGTTCTATATTATTTTCCAGAATCTTAATTTTTAGAAGTGTGTCTAAGTAATTTAGCTGTTTAAATAGGTTGTCATTTCTTATATTTCCGGTTTCAAATTGCTCGATGATATTTCGTCTGTCATTTTCTACTGCTAGTTTAAGTTGACTAAGGGTTTTATTAAAACTATTATTAATTCTAATATTCTTGTTTAGGTTTTCTATTTCGTTATGGTTGTTCTCGTCAATAATTCTGAGGTGTTCCTCTATTTCCACTCTGTCATTGTCGTCCATTGTACCTGTAAGGAGTTTTAGTCCGATTCCTAGTGCATTAACTAACCCTCTTTTCTGCCTGTGAGGTAAAATTGTCAGAAGTTTAGTTCTTACTCTGTTCAATTCTTGTTCTAAAAGTAATCTATTGTCTAATTTCGATGATCTTATGTTCTGTTGTAGTGTGTTTGTAATATCAAAGATGTTACTAATATCTATTATGTGAATAATTTTGTATCATTTCAACGTCGTCAAGTTTTATCTCGGCATATCCGTTTTCGCTGTCAATTGGTTGTAGGGTCAGGGTTGCCGTTGTTATTGTCCATGCTAGCAGCGACAGCATCAGTATTAATTGTACCTGAAAATTTCTTTTTTCGCTTAGTGTTTGTTGGATGGATATTTTCTAATTTAGATTTCTTGTATCTAGGTTCGTGTTTATGTCTCAGTGCTTTGTAGTTTTTGATGTAACCTTCCTGCTGGTCTTGTGTATATGTCTCTCTTTTCTCGTTTCTCTTATTTATAATTTTATTCTTTATTTGGTCTAACCTATCCCTAATGGTAATCTTATTCACTTTTCCTTCAGCTATGTCTTGAGGTTTCTCTTTAGTTGCGCTGTGTATCGATTTGTTATAGAATTCTATGCTTTTGAACACTTTTTCCTGAGTTGACAACTCGGATTTTGCAGCTTCTTGCACTCTAAATTTCTCAGAGATTGTGCTATGAAGTCTTTCTATATCTGAGTTGCCGGTGTGGGTATTTGGTCTGGTGAAATGTACGTCGATATTTTCCTGTCGTAGGAAGTCCTTAACGTTTATTGAGTTCATTTCATTGTCAGTTATAATTTTGGAGGGTTTGTTTCTCATGGAAAAGAATAGCCTGAGTTTCTCGATACTAGTCTGACTGTTTCTATCCTCTAGGAATAAGGCTGTTGCTTGTTTTGAAAATTTATCAATGAATGTAATAAAGCTATGTTTTTTAATTGTATAGACATCAATGTGTATGATTTGGTTTATATCTGTTGGTGTTTCTGTGATATGATATTTTGGTTTTGGTGGACATCTGTCGTATTTAGCTTTGTTACAAATGTCACAGTGGTTGATATATTTTTGCACTACCTCTTTAAGGTTATTAAAATATATCTTTTTTTTTATGGAGTCGTAAGTTTCGGTTATACCACTATGTCCAGTCTCGAATTTGTGGTATTTGTGTATTTGATTGTATGTCTCGTCGATACTAGTCATATCTTTAGCGTGGTGCGTACATTTCACGAATTTTAGGCTTGATCCAAAAAGTTCTATAAGTTTTAGTTGTACTTTGTTATATATACTGTCTGGAAGTTCGGAAAATATTCCAATCTTTCCGCTCTTCAGATATCTTCTGAATATGTCACTCATAAAATTTGAAGATATATCATGTGTGTTAATGTAGATTTTCCTTTTGTTATTTACTATTTCAATTTCTCTAGTTTTATGGTCTGTCAGGATAATTTGTGTTGAAAATCGGTTCACGACTGTCTCTAGTATGGGGATGTGGTCATTTTGTTCTTCTTCTTGTGAGTGAATTGTTGCACATGTACTCGTTATTAATCCTGCTAAGAAAATCTGCAACTCTATTCTCTTTACCTTTTATGTAGTTTATATTTATATTGTATTCGCCAAGTTCTAGTAGCCAACGTTGTAGCCTTGCGTTAATGTCCTTACCTTTATGCTTGTGATATAGCCAGACTAGTGGCTGGTGGTCTGTTGAGAGGTCAAACTCTTTTCCATAGAGATATGGTCTGTAGTAGGTAACTCCCCAAACTATGGCGAGTAGTTCCTTTTCTACAGTTGCATACCTTTTTTCGTGGTCGTTTAAGGTTCTGCTTGCATAACTAATAGGGCGGTCATTCTGCATGAGCACTGCTCCTATTGCAAAGTCACTTGCATCAGTTACCAATTTAAATTTCTTCGAATAATCTGGATAGCTAAGAATTGGTGGATTTGTAAGAAATCGTTTTAGTTTAAGAAATGCGTCTATATAAAGTGGGTCGTTTTTATTGACTTTTGTGTTTTTCTTCAGGTATTTTGTGAGTCCGTGGGCTACTTTAGCGTAGTATTTTATGAATTTCCTATAGTAGCCGGTTATCCCTAGAAACTGCTTGATTTGTTTTTGAGTTTCTGGTAATTTTAAGTGTTGAATGGTTTCAATTTTCTTTGGGTTGGGCTTAATTCCTTCTGGTGAGAGGATATGGCCTAGGTACTCTGTTTCTTTCGTGAAGAAATTGCATTTATCTATTTGTATTTTGAGGTTGTGTTGTCTTAGTTTATCTAACACTTTGGTCACACTACTAATGTGCTCTTTTAGACTTGTGCTAAAAATTAGAATGTCGTCTAGGTAAACTACACATATTTTGTTTATGTATTCCCTCAAGACCGAGTTTATCAGCCTTTGGAATGTGGCAGGTGAGTTTTTCAGTCCGAATGGCATTCGAACAAACTCGTAATGGCCTAAAGGTGTAGAAAATGCGGTTTTTTTTTCTATCGTCTTCCTTGACTAGCACTTGGTGGAAACCTTTGGCTAGGTCGAGTGTTGTGAAGTATTGGGCTTTGCCCAGTTTATCCAGAATATTTTCAATATTCGGAATTGGAAACTTATCACTTACTGTGACTTCGTTTAGTTTTCTATAGTCAATGACGATCCTCCACTTTTTTTTACCTGAATTGTCGATCTTTTTAGGGACAATCCACAATGGTGAGTTATATGGGGACGTACTTTCTATGATTATATTTTGTTTCAACATTTCGTCGATTTGTTTGTTGATTTCTTCTTCGTGAATTTTCGGATACCTATATATTTTAGAATATCCAGCATTATTAGTTGTGGTGACAATTTCGTGTTTCACCTCATGATTATGGCTTAAGGGTTCGCCTTCTTTAAAAAATAGGTCCCTGTTGTGTTCAAGAATTTTTCTTAGTTCGTCTTGTTCCTCCTTGTTCATGTCGGCCCTCAAAAGTTTGTTTAGTACTTCCGAACCTAAGTCGTTTTCTTGGCTTTTTAGTGTGTGAATGTTTTCGTACTTGTATGGGCAAGCGTTTAGAAATGTGATTTTATTTTTATTTATTTCAAGATAATTTTCTTCTAGGTTAACTATTGCTCCAAGTTTTGTTAGAATGTTTTGGCCTATGAGTCCCTGAAATCTTTTATTTTTAAATGTGGTAATTTTCCAAGCCATTAAATTTGGGTTGTCGAATTCCTTGGGTATTTCAGAAATAACTTCGTATTCTGTGTAACTTTGTCCATTCAATGTATTAAATATGATAGGTTTATCTAGTTTCATCCTTTTGTAATTGGGGAGTGCGTCTTTATCTAGAAGGGTTGTTGAGGATCCTGTATCGATTAAACAAATTAATTTGTGTTTGCCTATGCTTAATTCTACTAACGGAATATTTCCCTGTTCGTAGCCGACAGAAAATTTACCTCATGTTCATTTGATCCTATATCCTCCTGCAAATGATCCACTTCCATTGGCTCGTATCGACGAGATTGTGTAGATCTTTGATTGTGGTAACTTTGTCGTGATTGTCCTGACGGATATTGTTTACTTAATCCTGAGGTTGTTGGCTTTGGTTGGTCTTGCTTGCTTTCTGGGGGATTACTATTGCGATTGGGCTGTCCTAGATTTTGTGCTATATTTTTTTACCCTATATTTTCAGATTTTTTTTACTGATTTTACCAATCCTGTTTCTTCTAAGGTATAGTATGCTTCCCTAAGTGATTTTATATTCCTGCTATGTATTATATGTATGTATTATTATGTATAAGTGCGCTGGAATGTTATTTAAGAATGTTTTCAAAATCATAGACTCGTTAACGGTTGGGCAGAATTCTGCTGGTCTATTGTTGTCTTGCTCAAATTTTGTATTTAAATTGTCGAGAATATTTTTAAGGTAGTTATAATAGTGACTTACATTACTATTTCTTGCACTTATCGCTCTATAGTATAGTTGGTGGTACGACTCTCTTATCCCGAAGTTTTTTGTTAGGTCTCGTTTTATGATGTCCTATGGCGGATTGTTTCCTATTCCTCTGACGACATTTAGTGCTTCCCCTTGTACTTTATTAATGACACATCTCTGGAATACGTACTCTTGCACTGGAGTGTTCTCGAAGAGTGGCAGAAAAATTTCTACTTCCCTTATAAATGATGTGAGATCATAATCTTTTGTTCCTCTATATTCTTTTATCCTGCTTGCTTCTTTCAGGAGCTCTGATACGGGTATCGTAATGTTGTTTGGTCCTTCCATGGTTATTGAAATCTTTCTTTCACACAGTAGTTTTTGCAGTTTATTATTTACGTTTACAGGATCTTTTATAAGACTCCCCTTTTTTTCACGTTTTTACGTTTACAGGATCTTTTATAAGACAACTTTTTAGCTTCGCGGTTTTGCGTTTGCAGGATCTTTTATAAGACTCCTTTTTAACTTCGCGGTTCGCCGTTGACTGCGCCACTTATCAGAGTAGATGCTACTCTGATCAAAAAATAAATTTAAGTTTGTAGCTGTTCGCTTTATTGGTTCTTCAGAACTGCTCGTCTTAATGTTAACAAGTAATATTTATAACTAATTATTGCTTACTCTATATTTTTACATAGCTATACTTATTTGCTTATTTAGTTGTTGCTTACATGTCTATTTGCTTAACTATCGAATTCGCACCTCTTGCATTTATTCATTATTTAGGTCAATAAACAAAATATAAATGCATTAGTTGTATTTATTGATATTTCGCAACTTTATTTATTTCCGCGTTCAATAAGCAAAAAATATAAATGCATTGGTTGCATTTATTTGTATTTAGCGACTTTATTTATTTCCGCGTTCAATAAGCAAAATAAGAATGCATAGTTGCATTCTTATTTAGTAAAAGTTATTGTTGGTGTATAAGTAGACGGTGGAGGTGACGTAACTCGCGTACCGGGTAAGTATGTATGTATATGTGTTTTTTTTTTGTTTTAACTTTTTCTCTCTTCACTCGTAAGTATATATTTACATATGTATGTATTTTTTCCACTTGTTTTTTATGTATAATTTTGTTTTTAAGAATATTATTTTAAATTTTGTGTATAACTAATTTTTTTCCACTTAGGTCACCGGTTTACTGATGGCCGTAAAGGACCATGTATCTAATCGGGTTAAGATAGGGTGTAGGGTCACTAGGGTCAACTAAATAAAACCACTATTTTCTTCGATAATTAACACTTTAATTCACTCAGTATATCATGAAGGGTAAGTAGCGAGGCGGACAGTTGTAAACGAACTAAACTGAATATCTAACATTGATCTCTTGCGCAGCAAGGAGACTGGAATGTGTAGGTATGTATGCATATATGTACAAAATGTAGAATATTGGCAAACGGTAAGAACAACTTAATTTAACAAACGGTAAGTGCAAGGTTTCTTTACAGGGTATTTGGTAAGTATAACAAAGGTAAGTCAGTATTTAATTAAAGGTAGGTATTTAAGTAAATTTAGGTATTTTAGACAAAAGTGAGTATTTGACAGCAAAGGTAAGTATGAACGGGGGTAAGTATTTAAATTCAGGTGAGTATTTAAACCGAAGGTAAGTGTAATAAGATAGTAAGGTAAGTATTTTAAAATGTATATATATATAATTCATTTTGTAAATTAATTCTGTATGTGTATATGTATGTATTTGGTTTAGGTTTTCTTTTTAAAATTCAATAAGATTGGAGCTCATGTCTCCAACAAAGACAAACTGGTGGGTATACCTCATCAAACGGCGTTCAGCTTCCACCATCTTAGCACAGTTGGGAGGACCATGTCGTTAGAGCGGATATTGCGCATAAAGCGTAAAACGTAAGCGATGATTCGACGTAATTTGGAGTACGACGAATACTTAGTCATTCTCGACCAATGACTATCCGAGTTGGTTACATGAGTATAAACATTTTTTCGTAAACCCAATTCCGTTACGTGCCCTTTTCATAAACCTTGCTTCCAACAGTGAGTTGAGCTGCTCAAGAATTCTGGACCGTTCCACTATTGCTCATGATGCAGAAGTTTTACCGGAGGTATTCGACGAGAAGCGCAATATGCTGGATTTCTCAGCATTCTGGTGGAAGGATCTCGTGGATATCGACGACCTGGTTTGCGACAAATGTTTCCTATTTGCTGACGTGTGCTTGTAGCAACGCCAATGAAAAAGTTGAATTCGTCCAAGCAAATGCCGGGTATCGTTGATCGCCCCAACTATAAAACTCGCTTCTTACTAACCAGTTCCAGGCGGGGTAGAGATGTAGTTTTTAACGGTGCAAGTTTGGTATTAGACGAAATTATTGAAACGGTGACCTGACCTTCGCTATGAGCGGTGCGTGTCCTTCCACAACCAAGCCAGCTGCTTACCTTCAAATTTACTAATTTCTGAATCTGTATTGTATCTGGTACCAAGTCATCCCATCCAAACTTAGCACGCCAAATATCGTGGACCCACTTTCTCGAGCAAATTGTCGAAGGAGCAAGTAAACCCAGTTGATAAAAGAGAGTGCTGGTATCCGACAAAAAGCAGGTGGCTCCTGTTTAAGGCACGCAAGCTATAAGTGTTTCTTTCGTTTATTTCATTTGCGCTGTACTCTCTTGTAATTCGCAAGCAGCCTATGAAATATTTCAAAGATATACTAGAAAAGGGCTTCCTATACTAAACATGTGCCACGAACATCCCCTTTTCCCCTCTAAATCAATAATATAATATAAAAAATAAAATAAAAAAAAAAAACAACTCGCCCTCTAAAAGGCTTAGACAGCTTCTTTAAGTCGACTGCGAATGTGAAGTAGTCGCCCTCTATGTTCCAAATGAGGCCTAATGCATGAACTTCCTTACCGTCGACTATATAATGCGATATAGTTTGAGACGACTTAGAGATGATTTCTTTCAGCTCAGCGCAGTTAGTTGCCCACTTCTGAAGTTCGAAGCCTACTTCTTAGAAAATTTCGGATACGTTTTGTTAAAGCGATTGGGGCTCTGACTTGCAAAAGGCTCCAGTTACACAGGCCGACAAGAAATTTGACCATAAACCAGACCATACTTTCCTAAAGGTTTTCGATGAGCTGAATTCAAATCTGGACGCAGAATTGCTCTATCACGCCAGGATTTTGAGATATCCTAACCTAAATGTGCAAAAAACCCCGTTTTTGCCTATTTTTGAGGTTATATATAAACGACAGATTTTTTTTTTAAAAGCACACATAGCATCTTAAAGAAGAAGTCTTTCTCTTACCAATGGCGTTGAGTTTGCTCAAATATCTTTTTTTTCGCTAAGATAGAGCAATTTAAAGTTTATAAATTTGCTAATTTTCCTATAGCTGAAAAACCACTGAATTAACGTAGGTATGATGCAGTAGAACACATACCTCTTACGATAAGTCTACTTTAAACGGTGTTTTTTGCACATTTAGGTTAGAATATCTCAAAATCCTGACGTGATAGAGCAATTCTGCGTCCAGATTTGAATTCAGCGCATCGAAAACCTTTAGGAAAGTATGGTCTGGTTTATGGTCAAAAAAATCGTTCTCATTTTGTCGGCCTGTGTTAGCATGTCATCGATGTAAAAATACTTAAGGATTGCGTGGATGGCTAGTTGAGCTATATGTTACACGTAGCATGCGGTAGTCCCTAATTGGTGAAGAGGGATCGGGACGCCAGACGATTCGCTGCAGGTCGACGTGTTTCGCCAGACCTACCGATACTTTCTTGCTACACCCGCAGCTACCGCGTAGCGATGAGTTCTGAAGCGTAGCATTATCGAATATAAATCTTGTTGAAGCCGGTTCCTATAAATAATGCATCATTAAGCGAGTTACCTGTGGTGGTTTTGGCAGACGCGTTAAAAAATACCTTCAGCTTGGGCGTAACACTCGATTCTTTAAAAACTGGGTGATGTGGCATATAATACACTTCATTTGTCGTGTCAGACACCTCCTCCATTTGGGCCATGGCAGTGAGCTCTCGCATGAACTAGCGCAGACGCATGTCGTTGTTACCAGCGAGCCTTCGCTCAATTCATAACAGGCTACGAACTGCACAGTTGCGTGACTCACCCAATCCTAGGTTAAGCTTTAGCGGTAGCTGAATCACAAAGCGACCATCAGGCGTTCGTCGATGTGTCACGTGCTGTTTCTGCTGTGGTTCTTCAAGATCCCACAGCCTGGTAAGCACTTTATCGAATTGTACATCGCAATGCAGCTATTGCAAAGTAATCGCGGGCGAAACCGAGCTATCAATGTTTCCACACAAACTCCAGCCAAACACCGTTTTTTGTGCCATAGACGTTCCAGCCGAACCGAAGCTCGGTATAGATTAATTTATTCATCGCATCCATGGCTACGAGTATGTTTATGCGGCCAGGCTTCGCAAAAGCAGCTACAATAAGCCTTGGATATGTGGCCAATTAGGCAAATGGTTGGTGATTTTTGGTAGAATCAACGCGGTTATGTTGAAGCATACACCCGACCAATTAGACGAGAGTGTGAGCAACGTCTCGCCTTTACAGCGACCACCTTCTGATGAAAAAATTCCTGTGACGAATACAGAAGACGATGAACGCGTTAATCCAAGACGCTGTACACATGCCTCTGTCAGAAACGAGCCGTGCGAACCGGTAACAAACAGTAATCGGGCAGTCTGCCAATGACCAGCGCAAACTCGAATTTCTACTAATGCGGTATATTTTTTATGTTGCAGGTAGAGGAATGGGGCCAACAATAAAACTGGATGAAACGTGTGGAGCAGCACTATTTGCAGTCAAAGTGGTGGTAAATGAACCAGCTGCATGTTTGCTGGTAGATACGGAATCCGAAACGGCGGCGTTGGCATCGACGACGTGAACAGATATGGCGGCACGGGAACCTGTATTTCCATGAAGCAATGTATGGTGACGTTGATAACATATTCGGCACGCCGATGTACTATTACAGCGTTCTTTATAATGCCGTGGACTTAAGCATTTTAAGCAAGCATTAGATTCTTTAATAAATTTATATTTTGAATGGATATTTAAACTACGAAATTTTTTGCATGAGTAAATCTTATGAGCTGCATTTCAGTATATGCAGAATGTTTGGATTTACTCCGAAATTGCGTGAAACACTTCAGTTGATTTTGCATATGTTTGATAGGTGTTGCTTGTGAAGCAGGCGCGGTAATCATCGCCAGTGAACGACACCTCTTCTCCAAAAACGTTGTCAGTTGTTCCAAGAAGGGGCGTTCACCGCTATTACTCCCATCCGCGATAACTCCCACTGCCTCTGTGTTTCAAACGCCAGCTTATTTTCTACGTTATGCACCACCAATCGTCCAAGTAGACGGGCGCCCTAACGCTTTGAGCTCTCGTATGTGTTGTTGAAATGCATCGAAAATACCCCTTATAGCGTCACCAGTGTCACTCTAAGCCTTGCGAACATAAGCTATAGCCCGGAGGTGTGCTTCAACAATAACAACTGTAAGGGCCCCCCGTCCTTCGCTCCGAATATTCTCGAGCCGCTCGTACAAGCGCAAGATCATATATTTATGAATTATTCATTACACAAATTTCTGCAATTGGTCGCAAATAAATTAAATGTGTTCCAGCTACAAAATATCAATAAATAAAACTTTTCTTTGATAGAATTTATTAACATTTAGGATACAACAGCTGTATGCATAAAAATCAAGGTGTAGATCACGTTCGCACCTGCACACATACATACAAAAGCCATAACTTTTATAGCACATTGTGACTTTGGTACTGCCTCTGCAAATCATTCTTCGCATACGTTCTTTTTTAACATTCAGCATACATACATTTCTCTCCTTCGAATTATCACACAGTTTTACTTTGCATTGCTCAAAATCTTGGCGTGACTTTGTTCGCAGTCACACATCATAACACTATCGTTCATCTATAAACGAACTAGAAGTACAGCTAATAATGTCTTCTTCGGTAAAAACGCGCGATTCCGCTCTTAACGCTATTAAAAGATATATGGTAAAAAGTACAGACGAAGCTTTTCTCATGGACGCCACCACTGCTGCAAGCTATTTGCATCTCCTCAACGAGCAATGGGTACATTTCACCGCTGAACAAGATGCTGTTGAAACATTTTGCTGATCCGATAATGTGGAAGTTCAGGCGAATACTCGCATACAAGGTCAAACTTGGTATGCTACAGCCTTAACCAACTTCAACCGGGTGCAAAAGTGTAGGGCTGAACCGCCAACTCAGTCTACGTCGGGGTCCGTGTTGGCAGCTATACTCTTACCTAAAATGGATTTACCAATCTTTTCGGGTGATTCGACGGGCTGGGTTGCCTTTTACGATGCCTTTAGTTCGTTGTTTGACACCAACACCGCTTTATCAGATGGTAAAAAATTGCATTACATACGCAGCTGCCTAAAAGGTGACACGCTAAGCATTATTAGTGGTTTCAATATCTGTGATGCCAACTACGCAAAGGTGGGGGACTTACTGAAGTCGCGCTACAAAGTAATGAGTGTTATTGTTGAGGCACACCTCCGGGCTATAGCTGATATTCGCAAGGCTTCGAGTAACACTGCTGATGCTATAAAGGGTGTTCTCGGTGCATTTCAACGACACATACGAGAGCTCAAACTGATTGCATTTTTCCAAATAAAAACGTCGCGGTTTGATAATTACAATCTAATTTAAATCATTTAGTTATGTTATTGAAATATTACAAATTTATGCGGTAAAACTTATAAGCGGGCGAACGAATATGCTGGCGGTAGGAAAGATAACTAACGAATGCAAAAACCAACAATTATAAAAGAAAAGAAGAAGTACAATAAGCAAAGTAAGCGTGTGTATATTAATGCTTAGGTTATACATGCACATATATAATCTATAACTAAGATATTAGAACCCAAGAGTCGGCATTTCAAATCGTAAGATCTTACACCAAAGGAGACTAGAAGAATTGAGATAAGCTTATAAGCGATGCAGCTTACGCACTCAGGAGTGTGAAACATACTGCAATAAGTAGCTCCCCATAGCAACAAAATTGTGAAAGAATTAAAGCCCGAGCGTAGCAAAAATGGAAGAGAAAATTACAATCCGAAATTAGTCCCAAGACAAATAAAATAAAATAAATGAATAATTGGCGCGGTATATACCTCCAAGGAGGTGGTGTGCTGCTTCTAATTTTTTGGTGTGCTGCTTCTAATTTGTCTACAAATTGGAACCTACAGCAGATGAATTTTTTCTGAGAAGCCTTCCATGGCAGAAATACACTCGGAGAGTTTGCCAAACCACTGCCGAGGGGCGACCCCGTTTTGAAAAATGTGTAGTGTTAGGGAACTCGATGTATGAACTCGGTGATACTAGCAGCAAAAAGGTGGGGGTATGGCTATGCCAGTACAAGCATAGGGTATAAGTAGTGATGTAATTATTTAAACTTCATAATTGACTCCGTAAATACTTGAACCCCAATGAATACTTGATCACGAATAGCTCCATCTATGATTTCTTCCTGACAATGTTTATATTCCCTTATATTTTTTATATGTTGTGTATGTGTGTATGGTCATGCGTGTGAAAGGAGGTAAAGCAAATTATTCTGGAATGAAGGGTGTGTAAGTTGACGCCACAGCTTACACAGAGCACTTATCCATAAGGTAAACAATAATAGTTAATTGGGCTATCAGGCAAATGTGCCAAGCATGTCATTGGCACATTGGCAATTAAGAAGCGGCCGTCAGCTAACACCTATGTTTCCATTTCCATAGAATTTAAAAACTAATAGAATTAAGAGTAAACTAAGCTAGCACTTAAGCTCCAGAAATTATTAGAACTTAAGATTGAATTTTGTATCTAATAATAAGAAAATTTTGTACAAAAAGGATTGAATAAAGAAAACGTCAGGGTTTATTGTAGCAGTTATGCTGCCTAATCAAGAACTCATCTTTTTAAGCAACGGTTAAAAAGTTTTTTTAAAACTTATCGCGACTGGGCCAAAACATAAGTGGCGATCCTGCCAGGAGACTCGTTAAGTCTCTAAATTTCGGGAACAAGTATAAGGAGACAAAAAACTACATGTTCATTTAAAAATCTAAAAAACAAGTATCGTATTGAGTACGAGAAAAGCAAAGGAAAAAATTGTTTAATTATAAAGTCACGCATATGAAACTGTGTCTGAAAGAGTAAAAGGAGACAAAAATCTCCTTGTTCGTGTAAAAATCTAACAAGTAAGGAAGTCTAAGTTCGGGTGGAACCGAACATTATGTACCTATTAGTGATCTTTTATGCCATACCAATTTACGCAGGTCTATTTCAATACTTTACAGTTCGTATCATAAAGCCAGCTAATTGTTTTCAATAAAACCACTTCTGTTATTAGTTTTGAAAGGTAAATTCATTTTAAAAAAATATAAATGTAAGACGCGACATACAAAGTTATGTCATCATAAGCCTCCTAAGAGATTTTTTTTGCCGAGCTTCCCTTCCAATTTGTAGTGTGCGGTTTTAAATTTTTTCCTACAGATTGGCGGGACCAACAGATTTTTGCCAACTTCGAACGGCATCTACAAAGGAGATGCATGGCAGAAAGACACTCCGAGAGTTTACCAAATCACTGCCGAGGGCACTACTAGGTATAATAAAAAAAAAAAAAACAAGTAAGAAAAGGGCTGCCTTCGACTGTGCCGAAGACTTTATACCTTTCATGTATACGCATCACGGTTTTAAGTGTCCGATCCTTACTCACAATTAGTACAAACTCTGCAAAACTGTTATTTTAAAGATACATAGCCCAAACCCCCTTTTATCGAAAAAATTTATTGTATGGGAGCTATATGTTATGTAGATCCATCTGTCTGATTTTCACTACACACATTACATACATAATAAGTACCAAACCTACAAAACTTTACGTTCCTAGCTTTCAAATTACAAAATTTATAGCCCAAAACCTATTTATCGAAGCTATCGATTATATGGGAGCTATATGTTATGTTGGTTACACACATTACATTTATACTATGTACTAAAACTGCAAAATTTTGTTTTCTTAGCTTTTTAATTGCAAAATTTATAGCCCAAACCCCATTTATTGAAAAAATTGATTGTATGGGAGCTATATGTTATGTTGGTCCGCTCTGCATGATTTTCACTACACACATTACATATATAATATGTACCAAACCTGCAAAATTTTTCTTTTACTAGCCTTTTAATTGCAAAATTTACAGTCCAAAACCCATTTATCGAAACTATCGATAAAATGGGAGCTATATGTTATGTTGGTTCGCTCTGGGTGATTTTCACTACACACATTACATATATACTATGTACTAAAACTGCTTTCGTTCCTAGTTTTTTATTTGCAACATTTATAGCCCAAACCCCGTTTATCGGAACAATCGATTGTATGGGAGCTATGCGTTTTATTGGCCCGATCATGCTGGTTCCGACAAATGATTAATGCTTTACAAAATGGCTGCCTCTCACCAAATTTCATCGAGATATCTCTAAAACTGAGGGACTAGTTTGCGTTCAAACAGACAGACGGACGGACGGATGGACATGGCTAAATCAACTCAGCTCATCGCCCTGATCATTTCGGTATGCTTATTGGTGGCTCTATCTCTTATTCTTCTCATACTTACAAACATCGGACCATAGTTGTAATACTATTTCAAACGAAACAAAAATTTTTGTATTAGAAAATCACGCATATGAAACCATGTCTCAAAGAGTTATAAAAAGACGCGAAAAGTCTAATAAAAACTATTTAATAATCGTGCAAATATAGTAAAGACGATTTTGTTAATAAATATTTAAATACCAATAACCAAAAGTTCGAAGACCAACGACCAGGTGATACAAAGGAGCAAAGATGCTGAGAAAAAACCCTATACCAGGTGAGACAAGGGAGCAAAGATACTGAGGAAAAATCCTACACCATCAAGCAATTCAAACCCTGCAAACAAGTACGAGGAGTCAAAACCGGTAATTAATTTAAGTTTGAAGTTTTATAATATTAAAATGAATGAGAAATAGTCCCTCTAGTTCAGGATATAAGAGGTTATTTCATTTATTGACAACAGGGGCGCACCCAGAAATAAATTTGGGGGGGGGGGGGGGGGGGTTTACTTAACAGTTTTTTATACTTATTTAGTTACAGAATAATGCTCAATCTTTTTTTATTCTTTGCCATTGGATCTAAAATTTCCTCAATTTTCCCTTCTATATCCCTGTGAACGTTGAGTAGTGCTAGACCATTAAGTCTCTCTCCTCCGGTTTTACTTCTTAAGTGTGTTTTCAATCTTCGAAGCGATGAAAATGAGCGTTTGCTTGAAGCTACAGACACTGGCAACGTTGCACCAATCTGCAAGAATCGGTTTATTGATGTAAATATATTTGCATCACAACAATTCATGGATTCTATAAATGTTTGAGGCTGACTAGTCTGATTCAAACAGTGCCTGAAAATATATTTAAAAAAAATTTAAATATTCAGCATATGGTAAATATAATGGCGAATCAGAAAAGGGGAGATACGATGATTCCATACTATACTATTTGTATAAACAAGCGGTTTTAAAATTTATATAACCGAGCGATTAGGTGAATATGAAAACAAAGCGTAGCAATTCCTCATATAGGCGTATTTTTTATGTGTATGCCAAAATAATGCATTTCATATACACATATCTATGTATAACCGGCTCAGAATTGACATGTTTTAACCATAATTTAAATATTTGTCTCATATTTCGAAATTATTAAATGGTTAAAACTTGCTAATTATGAGTGGGTTTTATATGAATTAGAGTATAGTATGGAATAATTGTGCTACACTGGTTGCACATAATCGCGGATGGTTTTAATAAAGAAGATAATATTTATCATACCTCCTCCATATTTTGAAGTCAGCTACGAAATCGTCAACGGAACCTGCAATATCGTTAGGCCATTGTGATTCTAAAACTCTAACTGTCTCCTGTATTTGTTCGTCATTCAGATTTATGCATTTATTTGGCAAAATATTTTCAATTTTTGAGAGCAAACTGCGATGCTTCAAAAATCGCGATTGAAGTTGTTCCAGAAAATGATCCAAAAACGGTATATAAACCGACCGTCGGAAGTATTCTTCGGGTTCGCCTTCGTAGTTATCTCTATGGGTTTGCCTTCTAACCAAACGCGGAGTTTTAATTTCTAATTCCACTTCCAAAGCAATTTCTTTCACATTTTCATAAATGTGTCTAAACGATTGCACGGAATCCTCGCGCATGCCACTTACTTCAGTATTTAAGTTATTTGCAAAATCAATGCAGCTGCTCAAATCGCAATCTACTTATTGCAAAAATTGGCTTAAATTTTTGGATAAAGAGAAAATGGGTTTTAGCACTGCCAAAGCAATAATAAATTGAGGTGAACGAATTGCTGCCAACAAAGCATGTGGTTTGGATACGTCACATCGCAAGTTCTCATTATCAAGCTCTTCCAGGGCCAGGCAAATCAAGTTAAATATATCAAAAAATAATGAAAGGGAATTCAAGTGTTCTATCCAACGCGTTTCACAAAATTTAAGAAGACGAAATTGCTTTGAATTGGGACATGATTTTAGAATTATATTTTTGAGAACTGCTCCGGCTTTGGGGGACATTCGAAAAAGATTAAAACCTCCTTGATTGAACTAATGCAGTTCCTAATAGCGGTTATATTGCAAGAGCTTGCGATGGCTAAATTTAAGCTATGGTTGGGGCAATGTACATAAACAGAAATGTCCACTCATAGAGCGCGCACCATCGTAACCTTTTAAGGAAAGTAAAAAACAATAAAAATAAATTCCTTCAAATAAAGCATACGAACACACCTTGGCCTCTTAGATACGTCAGATTAATTTTAAGTTCTTTTAATTTTTCGATAAGGACCGTAGCTAACCCGCTACCAGTAGTATCATTAACAGGAACGAAGCATAAAAAGTCTTCTCTCAGCTTCTGGTCGTTTTCAAAATGATCCACATATCGTATACAAATTAAAAATTGCTCAATTCCACCCACATCTGTGGTTTCGTCAGCAATTATTGAAAAGCATTTCGATTTATTTATACGACTAATAACTTTTTGTTGTATCAATTCACCTGCTATTTCAATAATTTCATTTTGAATACGCCAGCTTATATAGGTAGCATTGCTTGATGCAGTTTCAATATGCTTTTTCAACGTGTTGTCTCCACTATCAATAGCTAAACGTAGTAAAGCCCTGAAGTTGCCTTCGTTTTCAACAGGCATTCCTAATGACAGCCTTCCCTGATCCCGATGACCTCTTAATGCAAGTCCTTGCCTTCGACAAACAATTTCTCCCTATTTTCAAGTTGTAGCTTTTTACGTCCTTTATCGATTTCACTTATCACATCATCCTTTTTAATTTCAAAAATTAACTTGAAATTTGCTGCTTTTTCTACAGCGCTTTTGTGTTAGTCCCTTATCTGATGTTGTTTGAATGTATCAATTGTATTTTTCCATTTTCGAAATGGGGTTTGCACGAAAGCATTGGCTTTTTGATGACTTCCATTTCCAACAGTTTCCCAACCAAAAGCTACACAAAATCTACAGTACGCTCCATCTTGAATTGACGAATACAACAACCAAGAAAAAGAGTTTAACCAAGAATAATTAAACTTTAAGTTACGACCTCCAGATGATGGAAAACTATAAGATGTGTCGGGTATCCACGCGTTCGTTAGAATTTCATATCTTTCTTTCTCACTACGAATTTTACAAAAGTTAGCAACATCATTTGCAAACTCCTGCAAGCGACACATTATTAGAAAAAAACCAAACAAAAAAAAGCAAAAGAGGTTACAGAATTACGTATTTGAGGTGCTTTGCGAATTTTAGGAGCACTACCATTTTCATCACAGTTACCTCCGGAAGAATCACTTGCGCGTTTTAAACAATTCCTTTGGAAATATTTTGTAATTGTATTTTCACACATTTTTCACAAAACCTATCGACTGAGCAATATAAATTATTCTTTACTTATGAAGTTATATTCACGTTACTATAACGGTTCTCGGAAAATGCGTAAAAAAGAGCTGTCAGTTAATAACAGCATTGCCACACACATATATTTGTGTTTAGAAAAGAATAAAGGCCGGTTCACATTGGACTTTTGCGTCGCTTTGGCGTTGGCGTGCTGTGGTATTATGATAACAAAACGCAAAACTCATTTTAATGTCCTTATTGCTGTTTTTTTGCCTGACAACTGGCAATTAGAAAACATGACATAGCAAAATATATACGTATTATTAAAATTGCTTTTACTCAGATAATTTCGAAGAGTTTTATTATCCGCCCCCTGGGTGCGCGCCTGATTGACAATATAATATCAGCACAATAAGATCCTGTTTGATCTTTTATAGTACAGCAATGGTTATAATCTTTAAAACTTCTAAATGTATATATGTTTAGATACAGTATCAAGAACAAGTAACAATAAAGTAAAAATATAAATGTAACAAAAAATTGTGTAAGTTTAACGAGCTCAAGACCAGTTGATAATAATTCTTAGTTAATTATTATTATTTTTATTATACCGGAGCACGCGGTCATGTACAATAACTATCTTCTAAAAATAGAAAGAAGAATGTACAAAAACAAAGTCCAACATACATGATTTACATATAGACAGAATGTCTAAAAAATATTGTGTAACGGTATACACGGCAAGATAACAAACAACAATTAGAGGAAAACTTGAATTAAGCAGCTTGCAAAACTACACGCAGCATATCCTATGGGTAAGGCAGCTGCGCTTGCAATCGGAGTGAGTGGGTTCGATTCTCCACAAGATCCTCTGAAATAGCAAAACTATACGAATTAGTCTGACGAGAAATCGTGGCTGTTTTCGAAATAGTACTACAACTATAGCCTGTAAATCTTTATTGCTTTCAATTTTTCCTCTAATCAAAAAATAAGAACAATTAACTAAGAACTATTATCAACTGGTCTTGAGAATGTACAAAATAAATGAGAAAAACTAATCAATACAAATTTTAAAAGTTGTGTTATAACAGCATCAGGAAAACATAAGGTTAGTAATCACACAATAAATGGATTTTATTTGATAACTTTTCGAGATAATGGGGTGGTTGATAGTAAGAAGTGTGAGAACCCAACAGCAAAAATTTTAAACAATTTAAAAGAAAGGAAGTTTAAACCATTTTTTTTTAAGGAATATATTTAAACAAAAAATATTGGTTTGAGATTGGACAATTTTAATATACTTACCCAAATGAAACAGGAAATAAAAAGAAATCCGGTTTGGTGGTCATATACTGCTTTAATATTATTAACAACAACAAATTATTTTATCTATAAATTAATTATTTACACTGATTTTCAAATTAAATTAAAAAATGCAAAAGAAAAAGGTTTGTTGTAGTTGTCAAATCGAATCAATCACTTAACAGCTTTGTATTCGCAGGGGAGTTAACGACACAGCTTACACAGAGCACTTATCCATAAGATAAACAATAATATTTAATTGGGCTATCAGGCAAATGTGCCAAGCATGTCATTGGCACATTGGGAATTAAGAAGCGGCCGTCAGCTAACACCTATGGTTCGATTTCCATAGAATTTAAATACTAATAGAATTAAGAGTAAACTAAGCGAGCACTTAAGCTCCAAAATTCCTAGAACTTAAGATTGAGAGAATTTTGTATAAAAAGGATTGAATAAAGAAAACGTCAGGGTTTATTGTAGCAGTTATGCTGCCCAATCAAGAACTCAGCTTTTGAAGAGAGTTAAATCGGTTTTTTTTATAAACTTATCTCGATCGGGCCAAAACATAAGTTATATGTGTCCGTATCCGTTGCTAGGTGAAAGCAAAAAAGAAAATTCAGCAATAAGATACAAAAACAAAAAAAGAGGCAGTTATGCTGACAGAAGGAATCGCAGGGTATACAAGGATGCTAACGGGGGCAAACGCTTCATTAGTTTGCAGTTTTCCATTGGCGATCAGCGGTTGGTGTGAACAAAGAAAAGTGAATTTGCGAAAGTTGAATTTTAAACCGAAAAAGTACAGGCTTATAAAGTGAAAATCTGACAAAATTTGTATTAGAAAAAAAAAAACAGTGAAAAACTAAGATAACCAGCCATCGAGGTCACTCAAGCGTTCACGCAGGATCCACACCTGCCGCTTTCACATAGCCCAAGAATAAAGTACCCTGGTCTTATTCTTTTCTTTAAATGCTCATCTAACCGCCTGGGCGATTTTGACCGTCCAACATATCTCGCCAGTCGTTTCTTCGTTGCGCCAATTGGAAACACCGCAGGATCACAAATCGGTCTCCACTTGGTCCTTCCATCGGAGTGGTGGTCTTCCTCTTCCTCTGCTTCCACCGGCGGGTGCCGATAAGAATACCTTCCGGGCTGGGGCATCTTCGCTCATTCGCACTACGTGGCCTAGCCTGCGAAGCCGCTGCGTTTTAATTCCCTGAACTATGTCGGCGTCTGCGTAAAGTTCATACAGCTCATCACTAAATCTTCTTCGGTACTCGCCGTCGCCAACGCGTAGAGGTCCACAAATCTTTCGAAGAACCTTTCTCTCGAATACTCCCAGAGCCGCCTCATCAGATGCTTCTGCACCATATAGCAGGACGGGTGCGATGAGTGACTTATAGAGAGGACTTTACTTTACTTTCATGATGACATAAGGTACTTCGTTTAGCCTTCGTTCACCACCAATCCCATTTTCTTCGCTTCTTCTTCTAATTTGGAGTCAGCAGAAGTTACGGCGCGGTTGTTAAGGCCAATGATATCAATATCGTCAGCATACGCCAGCAGTTGCACGCTTTTATAAAATATTGTTCCAGCGCGGTTAAGTTCTGCAGCTTGTATTATTTTCTCCAGCATTAAATTAAAGAAATCGCACGATAGGGGTTCACCCTGTCTGAAACCTCGTTTAGTTTCGAACGGCTCGAAGAGGTGCTTCCCAATTCTGACCGAGCTGTCAGTGTTGCTCAAGGTCATTGCATAGCCGTATAAGTTTTGCGGGGAAACCAAATTCAGACATAGCGGCATATAGGCAGCTCGTTTGCGTGCTATCGAAAGCGGCTTTAAAATCAACAAAAAGATGATGTGTATCGATTCTTTTTTCACGGGGTTTTTACAAGATTTGGCGTATTGTAAAAATCTGGTCGATGATAGATTTACCAGGTGTGAAGCCACACTGATAAGCTCTAATCAGTCGGTTCACATCAGGCTACAGCCTTTCGCACAATACGCTTGATAGGACCTTATAAAATTAAAATCTTCTGTCATTCCCTGAATTTTTTGATAGAATTTTCGGGTATTATTCCCGTTGGCCAGCATCTCAAGCTCCTTTATTTCGCGCTTTTCTGCCTCTCTTTTTTCGCCCGGAAAAAACGTCTCGCTTCCCTCTTCAACTCAGCTTACACAGAGCACTTATCCATAAGGTAAACAATAATAGTTAATTGGGCTATCAGGCAAATGTGCCAAGCATGTCATTGGCACATTGGCAATTAAGAAGCGGCCGTCAGCTAACACCTATGTTTCCATTTCCATAGAATTTAAAAACTAATAGAATTAAGAGTAAACTAAGCTAGCACTTAAGCTCCAGAAATTATTAGAACTTAAGATTGAATTTTGTATCTAATAATAAGAAAATTTTGTACAAAAAGGATTGAATAAAGAAAACGTCAGGGTTTATTGTAGCAGTTATGCTGCCTAATCAAGAACTCATCTTTTTAAGCAACGGTTAAAAAGTTTTTTTAAAACTTATCGCGACTGGGCCAAAACATAAGTGGCGATCCTGCTAGGAGACTCGTTAAGTCTCTAAATTTCGGAAACAAGTATAAGGAGACAAAAAACTACATGTTCATTTAAAAATCTAAAAAACAAGTATCGTATTGAGTACGAGAAAAGCAAAGGAAAAAATTGTTTAATTATAAAGTCACGCATATGAAACTGTGTCTGAAAGAGTAAAAGGAGAAAAAAATCTCCTTGTTCGTGTAAAAATCTAACAAGTAAGGAAGTCTAAGTTCGGGTGGAACCGAACATTATGTACCTATTAGTGATCTTTTATGGCATACCAATTTACGCAGGTCTATTTGAATACTTTACAGTTCGTATCATAAAGCCAGCTAATTGTTTTCAATAAAACCACTTCTGTTATTAGTTTTGAAAGGTAAATTCATTTTAAAAAAATATAAATGTAAGACGCGACATACAAAGTTATGTCATCATAAGCCTCCTAAGAGATTTTTTTTGCCGAGCTTCCCTTCCAATTTGTAGTGTGCGGTTTTAAATTTTTTCCTACAGATTGGCGGGACCAACAGATTTTTGCCAACTTCGAACGGCATCTACAAAGGAGATGCATGGCAGAAAGACACTCCGAGAGTTTACCAAATCACTGCCGAGGGCACTACTAGGTATAAAAAAAAAAAAAAAAACAAGTAAGAAAAGGGCTGCCTTCGACTGTGCCGAAGACTTTATACCTTTCATGTATACGCATCACGGTTTTAAGTGTCCGATCCTTACTCACAATTAGTACAAACTCTGCAAAACTGTTATTTTAAAGATACATAGCCCAAACCCCATTTATCGAAAAAATTTATTGTATGGGAGCTATATGTTATGTAGATCCTATCTGTCTGATTTTCACTACATACATTACATACATAATAAGTACCAAACCTACAAAACTTTACGTTCCTAGCTTTCCAATTACAAAATTTATAGCCCAAAACCTATTTATCGAAGCTATCGATTATATGGGAGCTATATGTTATGTTGGTTACACACATTACATTTATACTATGTACTAAAACTGCAAAATTTTGTTTTCTTAGCTTTTTAATTGCAAAATGTATAGCCCAAACCCCATTTATTGAAAAAATTGATTGTATGGGAGCTATATGTTATGTTGGTCCGCTCTGCATGATTTTCACTACACACATTACATATATAATATGTACCAAACCTGCAAAATTTTTCTTTTCCTAGCCTTTTAATTGCAAAATTTACAGTCCAAAACCCATTTATCGAAACTGTTTAAGCGACATAAGCTGTAGTCATTTCTTTCGTTTATTTCATTTGTATTGCATGAAATTCGCAATCAGCTAATGAAATATTCGAAAGATATAGTTTATGCTTTCCGATCCCAAATCGGGGCTTTTCACAACGAGAATGCCTCAGAGCCAACAGTGCTCGCCCCCAATAAATACATACAAGGTGTAACAGGTGCCCCGCACCCCCCGTTTTATATAGAAAAAATATAATAAAAATAAATAGTTTAGTATTCCCAAAACATGCCCCTATGCAATATTTGCAACGGGGGGTTTTTCACAACGAAAATGAGGAAGCCAATCCCGCGCAATGCCTCAGAGCCAACAGTGCTCGCCCCCAATTAATAAATACAAGGTGTAACAGGTGCAACGCACCCTACTTCTATATAAAACAAATCATAATATATAAATAAAATAATTAAATAAATATTACTCAAAGGTTGCCCCTTATACAACATGTGCTTCGCACCCCCCGTTCTACTCTCTGAACAAATAATAAAATAATATACAAAAAAAATAACTCAAAAAAACTACTCGCCCTCCATAAAGCTTAGACATGGTCCTTCGAGCCGGATTCGAACCGGCGACTTATGAATCTCACTAGACGACTAAGCCGTCTAGGGGGGGAGTATGTTTAAGCGACATAAGCTGTAGTCATTTCTTTCGTTTATTTCATTTGTATTGCATGAAATTCGCAATCAGCTAATGAAATATTCGAAAGATATAGTTTATGCTTTCCGATCCCAAATCGGGGCTTTTCACAACGAGAATGCCTCAGAGCCAACAGTGCTCGCCCCCAATAAATACATACAAGGTGTAACAGATGCCCCGCACCCCCCGTTTTATATAGAAAAAATATAATAAAAATAAATAGTTTAGTATTCCCAAAACATGCCCCTATGCAATATTTGCAACGGGGGGTTTTTCACAACGAAAATGAGGAAGCCAATCCCGCGCAATGCCTCAGAGCCAACAGTGCTCGCCCCCAATTAATAAATACAAGGTGTAACAGGTGCAACGCACCCCACTTCTATATAGAACAAATCATAATATATAAATAAAATAATTAAATAAATATTACTCAAAGGTTGCCCCTTATACAACATGTGCTTCGCACCCCCCGTTCTACTCTCTGAACAAATAATAAAATAATATACAAAAAAAATAACTCAAAAAAACTACTCGCCCTCCATAAAGCTTAGACAGAAACTATCGATAAAATGGGAGCTATATGTTATGTTGGTTCGCTCTGGGTGATTTTCACTACACACATTACATATATACTATGTACTAAAACTGCTTTCGTTCCTAGTTTTTTATTTGCAACATTTATAGCCCAAACCCCGTTTATCGGAACAATCGATTGTATGGGAGCTATGCGTTTTATTGGTCCGATCATGCTGGTTCCGACAAATGATTAATGCTTTACAAAATGGCTGCCTCTCACCAAATTTCATCGAGATATCTCTAAAACTGAGGGACTAGTTTGCGTTCAAACAGACAGACGGACGGACGGATGGACATGGCTAAATCAACTCAGCTCATCGCCCTGATCATTTCGGTATGCTTATTGGTGGCTCTATCTCTTATTCTTCTCATACTTACAAACATCGGACCATAGTTGTAATACTATTTCAAACGAAACAAAAATTTTTGTATTAGAAAATCACGCATATGAAACCATGTCTCAAAGAGTTAAAAGAAGACAAAAATCTCCGTGCTCAAGTGAGAGGTTAAAACAAGTAACATATAAAAAGACGCGAAAAGTCTAATAAAAACTATTTAATAATCGTGCAAATATAGTAAAGACGATTTTGTTAATAAATATTTAAATACCAATAAACAAAAGTTCGAAGACCAACGACCAGGTGATACAAAGGAGCAAAGATGCTGAGGAAAAATCCTATACCTGGTGATACAAAGGAGCAAAGATGCTGAGGAAAAATCCTATACCAGGTGATATAAAGGAGCAAAGATACTGAGAAAAAACCCTATACCAGGTGAGACAAGGGAGCAAAGATACTGAGGAAAAATCCTACACCATCAAGCAATTCAAACCCTGCAAACAAGTACGAGGAGTCAAAACCGGTAATTAATCTAAGTTTGAAGTTTTATAATATTAAAATGAATGAGAAATAGTCCCTCTAGTTCAGGATATAAGAGGTTATTTCATTTATTGACAACAGGGGCGCACCCAGAAATAAATAAATATTCAGCATATGGTAAATATAATGGCGAATCAGAAAAGGGGAGATACGATGATTCCATACTATACTATTTGTATAAACTAGCGGTTTTAAAATTTATATAACCGAGCGATTAGGTGAATATGAAAACAAAGCGTAGCAATTCTTCATATAGGCGTATTTTTTATGTGTATGCCAAAATAATGCATTTCATATACACATATCTATGTATAACCGGCTCAGAATTGACATGTTTTAACCATAATTTAAATATTTGTCTCATATTTCGAAATTATTAAATGGTTAAAACTTGCTAATTATGAGTGGGTTTTATATGAATTAGAGTATAGTATGGAATAATTGTGCTACACTGGTTGCACATAATCGCGGATGGTTTTAATAAAGAAGATAATATTTATCATACCTCCTCCATATTTTGAACTCAGCTACGAAATCGTCAACGGAACCTGCAATATCGTTAGGCCATTGTGATTCTAAAACTCTAACTGTCTCCTGTATTTGTTCGTCATTCAGATTTATGCATTTATTTGGCAAAATATTTTCAATTTTTGAGAGCAAACTGCGATGCTTCAAAAATCGCGATTGAAGTTGTTCCAGAAAATTATCCAAAAACGGTATATAAACCGACCGTCGGAAGTATTCTTCGGGTTCGCCTTCGTAGTTATCTCTATGGGTTTGCCTTCTAACCAAACGCGGAGTTTTAATTTCTAATTCCACTTCCAAAGCAATTTCTTTCACATTTTCATAAATGTGTCTAAACGATTGCACGGAATCCTCGCGCATGCCACTTACTTCAGTATTTAAGTTATTTGCAAAATCAATGCAGCTGCTCAAATCGCAATCTACTTATTGCAAAAATTGGCTTAAATTTTTGGATAAGGAGAAAATGGGTTTTAGCACTGCCAAAGCAATAATAAATTGAGGTGAACGAATTGCTGCCAACAAAGCATGTGGTTTGGATACGTCACATCGCAAGTTCTCATTATCAAGCTCTTCCAGGGCCAGGCAAATCAAGTTAAATATATCAAAAAATAATGAAAGGGAATTCAAGTGTTCTATCCAACGCGTTTCACAAAATTTAAGAAGACGAAATTGCTTTGAATTGGGACATGATTTTAGAATTATATTTTTGAGAACTGCTCCGGCTTTGGGGGACATTCGAAAAAGATTAAAACCTCCTTGATTGAACTAATGCAGTTCTTAATAGCGGTTATATTGCAAGAGCTTGCGATGGCTAAATTTAAGCTATGGTTGGGGCAATGTACATAAACAGAAATGTCCACTCATAGAGCGCGCACCATCGTAACCTTTTAAGGAAAGTAAAAAACAATAAAAATAAATTCCTTCAAATAAAGCATACGAACACACCTTGGCCTCTTAGATACGTCAGATTAATTTTAAGTTCTTTTAATTTTTCGATAAGGACCGTAGCTAACCCGCTACCAGTAGTATCATTAACAGGAACGAAGCATAAAAAGTCTTCTCTCAGCTTCTGGTCGTTTTCAAAATGATCCACATATCGTATACAAATTAAAAATTGCTCAATTCCACCCACATCTGTGGTTTCGTCAGCAATTATTGAAAAGCATTTCGATTTATTTATACGACTAATAACTTTTTGTTGTATCAATTCACCTGCTATTTCAATAATTTCATTTTGAATACGCCAGCTTATATAGGTAGCATTGCTTGATGCAGTTTCAATATGCTTTTTCAACGTGTTGTCTCCACTATCAATAGCTAAACGTAGTAAAGCCCTGAAGTTGCCTTCGTTTTCAACAGGCATTCCTAATGACAGCCTTCCCTGATCCCGATGACCTCTTAATGCAAGTCCTTGCCTTCGACAAACAATTTCTCCCTATTTTCAAGTTGTAGCTTTTTACGTCCTTTATCGATTTCACTTATCACATCATCCTTTTTAATTTCAAAAATTAACTTGAAATTTGCTGCTTTTTCTACAGCGCTTTTGTGTTAGTCCCTTATCTGATGTTGTTTGAATGTATCAATTGCATTTTTCCATTTTCGAAATGGGGTTTGCACGAAAGCATTGGCTTTTTGATGACTTCCATTTCCAACAGTTTCCCAACCAAAAGCTACACAAAATCTACAGTACGCTCCATCTTGAATTGACGAATACAACAACCAAGAAAAAGAGTTTAACCAAGAATAATTAAACTTTAAGTTACGACCTCCAGATGATGGAAAACTATAAGATGTGTCGGGTATCCACGCGTTCGTTAGAATTTCATATCTTTCTTTCTCACTACGAATTTTACAAAAGTTAGCAACATCATTTGCAAACTCCTGCAAGCGACACATTATTAGAAAAAAACCAAACAAAACAAAGCAAAAGAGGTTACAGAATTACGTATTTGAGGTGCTTTGCGAATTTTAGGAGCACTACTATTTTCATCACAGTTACCTCCGGAAGAATCACTTGCGCGTTTTAAACAATTCCTTTGGAAATATTTTGTAATTGTATTTTCACACATTTTTCACAAAACCTATCGGCTGAGCAATATAAATTATTCTTTACTTATGAAGTTATATTCACGTTACTATAACGGTTCTCGGAAAATGCGTAAAAAAGAGCTGTCAGTTAATAACAGCATTGCCACACACATATATTTGTGTTTAGAAAAGAATAAAGGCCGGTTCACATTGGACTTTTGCGTCGCTTTGGCGTTGGCGTGCTGTGGTATTATGATAACAAAACGCAAAACTCATTTTAATGTCCTTATTGCTGTTTTTTTGCCTGACAACTGGCAATTAGAAAACATGACATAGCAAAATATATACGTATTATTAAAATTGCTTTTACTCAGATAATTTCGAAGAGTTTTATTATCCCCCCCCTGGGTGCGCGCCTGATTGACAATATAATATCAGCACAATAAGATCCTGTTTGATCTTTTATAGTACAGCAATGGTTATAATCTTTAAAACTTCTAAATGTATATATGTTTAGATACAGTATCAAGAACAAGTAACAATAAAGTAAAAATATAAATGTAACAAAAAATTGTGTAAGTTTAACGAGCTCAAGACCAGTTGATAATAATTCTTAGTTAATTATTATTATTTTTATTATACCGGAGCACGCGGTCATGTACAATAACTATCTTCTAAAAATAGAAAGAAGAATTTGCAAAAACAAAGTCCAACATACATGATTTACATATAGACAGAATGTCTAAAACATATTGTGTAACGGTATACACGGCAAGATAACAAACAACAATTAGAGGAAAACTTGAATTAAGCAGCTTGCAAAACTACACGCAGCATATCCTATGGGTAAGGCAGCTGCGCTTGCAATCGGAGTGAGTGGGTTCGATTCTCCACAAGATCCTCTGAAATAGCAAAACTATACGAATTAGTCTGACGAGAAATCGTGGCTGTTTTCGAAATAGTACTACAACTATAGCCTGTAAATCTTTATTGCTTTAAATTTTTCCTCTAATCAAAAAATAAGAACAATTAACTAAGAACTATTATCAACTGGTCTTGAGAATGTACAAAATAAATGAGAAAAACTAATCAATACAAATTTTAAAAGTTGTGTTATAACAGCATCAGGAAAACATAAGGTTAGTAATCACACAATAAATGGATTTTATTTGATAACTTTTCGAGATAATGGGGTGGTTGATAGTAAGAAGTGTGAGAACCCAACAGCAAAAATTTTAAACAATTTAAAAGAAAGGAAGTTTAAACCATTTTTTTTTAAGGAATATATTTAAACAAAAAATATTGGTTTGAGATTGGACAATTTTAATATACTTACCCAAATGAAACAGGAAATAAAAAGAAATCCGGTTTGGTGGTCATATACTGCTTTAATATTATTAACAACAACAAATTATTTTATCTATAAATTAATTATTTACACTGATTTTCAAATTAAATTAAAAAATGCAAAAGAAAAAAGTTTGTTGTAGTTGTCAAATCGAATCAATCACTTAACAGCTTTGTATTCGCAGGGGAGTTAACGACACAGCTTACACAGAGCACTTATCCATAAGATAAACAATAATATTTAATTGGGCTATCAGGCAAATGTGCCAAGCATGTCATTGGCACATTGGGAATTAAGAAGCGGCCGTCAGCTAACACCTATGGTTCGATTTCCATAGAATTTAAATACTAATAGAATTAAGAGTAAACTAAGCGAGCACTTAAGCTCCAAAATTCCTAGAACTTAAGATTGAGAGAATTTTGTATTAAAAGGATTGAATAAAGAAAACGTCAGGGTTTATTGTAGCAGTTATGCTGCCCAATCAAGAACTCAGCTTTTGAAGAGAGTTAAATCGGTTTTTTTTATAAACTTATCTCGATCGGGCCAAAACATAAGTTATATGTGTCCGTATCCGTTGCTAGGTGAAAGCAAAAAAGAAAATTCAGCAATAAGATACAAAAACAAAAAAAGAGGCAGTTATGCTGACAGAAGGAATCGCAGGGTATACAAGGATGCTAACGGGGGCAAACGCTTCATTAGTTTGCAGTTTTCCATTGGCGATCAGCGGTTGGTGTGAACAAAGAAAAGTGAATTTGCGAAAGTTGAATTTTAAACCGAAAAAGTACAGGCTTATAAAGTGAAAATCTGACAAAATTTGTATTAGAAAAAAAAAACAGTGAAAAACTAAGATAACCAGCCATCGAGGTCACTCAAGCGTTCACGCAGGATCCACACCTGCCGCTTTCACATAGCCCAAGAATAAAGTACCGTGGTCTTATTCTTTTCTTTAAATGCTCATCTAACCGCCTGGGCGATTTTGACCGTCCAACATATCTCGCCAGTCGTTTCTTCGTTGCGCCAATTGGAAACACCGCAGGATCACAAATCGGTCTCCACTTGGTCCTTCCATCGGAGTGGTGGTCTTCCTCTTCCTCTGCTTCCACCGGCGGGTGCCGATAAGAATACCTTCCGGGCTGGGGCATCTTCGCTCATTCGCACTACGTGGCCTAGCCTGCGAAGCCGCTGCGTTTTAATTCCCTGAACTATGTCGGCGTCTGCGTAAAGTTCATACAGCTCATCACTAAATCTTCTTCGGTACTCGCCGTCGCCAACGCGTAGAGGTCCACAAATCTTTCGAAGAACCTTTCTCTCGAATACTCCCAGAGCCGCCTCATCAGATGCTTCTGCACCATATAGCAGGACGGGTGCGATGAGTGAGTTATAGAGAGGACTTTACTTTACTTTCATGATGACATAAGGTACTTCCTTTAGCCTTCGTTCACCACCAATCCCATTTTCTTCGCTTCTTCTTCTAATTTGGAGTCAGCAGAAGTTACGGCGCGGTTGTTAAGGCCAATGATATCAATATCGTCAGCATACGCCAGCAGTTGCACGCTTTTATAAAATATTGTTCCAGCGCGGTTAAGTTCTGCAGCTTGTATTATTTTCTCCAGCATTAAATTAAAGAAATCGCACGATAGGGGTTCACCCTGTCTGAAACCTCGTTTAGTTTCGAACGGCTCGAAGAGGTGCTTCCCAATTCTGACCGAGCTGTCAGTGTTGCTCAAGGTCATTGCATAGCCGTATAAGTTTTGCGGGGAAACCAAATTCAGACATAGCGGCATATAGGCAGCTCGTTTGCGTGCTATCGAAAGCGGCTTTAAAATCAACAAAAAGATGACGTGTATCGATTCTTTTTTCACGGGGTTTTTACAAGATTTGGCGTATTGTAAAAATCTGGTCGATGATAGATTTACCAGGTGTGAAGCCACACTGATAAGCTCTAATCAGTCGGTTCACATCAGGCTACAGCCTTTCGCACAATACGCTTGATAGGACCTTATAAAATTAAAATCTTCTGTCATTCCCTGAATTTTTTGATAGAATTTTCGGGTATTATTCCCGTTGGCCAGCATCTCAAGCTCCTTTATTTCGCGCTTTTCTGCCTCTCTTTTTTCGCCCGGAAAAACGCCTCGCTTCCCTCTTCAACTCGCGGTAGTTCTCACACACACTCCTCGTTGCATTCGATCTCAGCGTTGCCTTGTAGGCTTCGTCCTTTCTTTTCGTTGCCCTGGTAGAACACCAAAATACAAAGATTGAACGAAGAGGAAAGTCGTGATGACGGTTATACATCAAGAAGTAGTAGAGTGTAGGTCCAGTTCATCCCTTTATCTTACTTGTCCATCACTCTCATTACAGATTCCCCACTACAGTGAAACTGCCACAAAACTGGCAAAACGCACATGCGACAGGATGAATAATCGCTATCAACCAGCGCCTCCTCGAGAAAGCTAAGGCAGACACCTACTGATCGCACAACTACTAACTCACCATCATATACATTGGCCCCTAGTATAACTCATCAAAGGCAACGAGCCCTGCGGATTAGGAGGTTAGAATAAGCTCGAGGTAGGCATACCGGTCGTAGGAGGCGACTAATATGAACAAAGGCAAAACCTTCGGGGAGTGTACACCGAAAGGTATTTACGTTGGACCGCAATCAAAACACCAACACTCCTCTTTCGACTAGTTCTGTCAGCGTCCCTGTCTTTACGAAAAACTGCAAAACGCTGGGAAATTCAGCATCATAAAAGTCAGCGGTGAGCCACGATTTCACGATAACAAAAATGTCATAGTCCAACTGTGAGCTTAGAGCCATGACAGCATCTGACTTTGTTCTTAACAAAGAGACATTTTGAAAATAGACATTGAGATGTTTGGTATCGATCATCCCAGGGCCATAGAGAGCATGTTCGTAAGTTAACAGCTTTTTGTTTTATTTCGTTTTCGAAAAAATTTCAACGGGCGTATATTTATGCACCCAACTAAGTTAAACTCATTTTCATTTTTATTTTTTTTACAAGTGAGGACGGCCCACTGTGCGCGGTGACGAAACAGCGGCAGAATTTATAATAATATCTGCACCTGTTTTGTTAGATGGCCCAGAGCCAGCAGCGACATCCGAAGCACCATCAGCAGCATGATTAATTATTGTTGTATTAGTAGCCGACTGTGACATTACCAAAATAGTGTCACAGGGAACATCCCTAGAAGAAATTAAATTTGTACGAGAATTATCAGCAACAGAGAAGTGTGTTGGTTTAACACTGCCATTTGCTTTGGTCATCTTCGCACTAACAGGAACAACAGCAACATGAGCATCAACAGCATCAGCATGCACAACAACAGGTAGCGGAGAAGCTTTCGCATTTCTCGTTTCTTTGTTATCACATACTTTCGCTTTAGAGGCCAGGACATTTTAGAGATCGATGCAATAGTGCTTGCATTTGCCGCGTATGTAAACAGCGTCATCACACGCTTTTGCATGGTGCAATTTTTACAAAAGCTGCTACCGCAGGTAGCTACTATGTCAACAACGCGTCCGGTCTATTTTTGGCACCTGCAGTCGCTCCGCTCTCCTACGAATATGCCTCGTCCGCGTGTGGACCCTTTCCACCATTTCAGCGTGCCTAAACTCCAACGCTAATCCACCGGTACCAGAAGAAAAATTTGTTTGTTTTGTTGTTGTACCTACGTTATTGCTTTCGTTGTTTAGGTCGGAGCCTAAAATATTTAAAAAAAAATACACTGGCCAATCTAATGCGTGTATTATTAATGTTGCATATACATGCATACGCGCTCATGAATATGCACCAATACATTTAATAATATACGGGTAACAGAGTTTTCCTTTGGATATCAAATATCCCCGTATGATCTCCGGTCCGGAAAACGGAGATCGATTTAGATTTTTTATTCCATTTCAACTATCAAGGAGAAAGGGCCTGCTGCTGTTGCCACGCTACACCAAATTATTATAATATTACAACTTATTAAGGTAAATTATTGTACCCAAACTGACAACTATAAACTTAATTGTTGTGCGTAATTCTAATATTACAACTTGACTTTTATTTTCATATATTGTAGATACACGCCACAAACGGCCGGCGATCGTACAAACATTGGTCCATCTCACCGAGAAAAGGCACCAGCGATCTACACATAACAAAAAGCACTCAACCACAAAAACCCAACAAAGCGCAATAACACAAATCCCTTTAAAAAGCCTTCGAGATTTTCTTTTGGCAAAAAGGCACAACAACATCCCAAGAAACATCACCACCACAAGAACAACAGATAGCAGCAACAACAAAAACACACAAGGTACGTGGTTATATTTTTAACAGCACAATTTTTTAAAGTGAATTTTGTGTCAGGGCCTTTATAAGCTATACTCGTATTCCCCACCCGTGGTTTATTATAGCTGACACAGTTTAATGCAACATAGTGCTAGTATATTTCGAAAGATATCAGCAAAGTTACAATGCACTATTTTCTGGTTGTACTAACGCCACTTTCGTTTATTTAGTTTGATTGTTTGTTGGCCAACAACAACAACAACAATATTTTGGTTCACATAACCAAACAAATTCACTGGCAATTTAGCTATTGCCTTTTAATCTTTAGATCCAAACTTTAATATAATAAAGGAAAACAATGTTTAGTTCTCGAAGGTAACTTTAATAATAATCTAATAGTTGCAATCAAGGTTTACAATGAGCAAAGCTTACGACTAGAATTGAAAGTGAGAGTATGGAGCATTCTCCTGGTTTGTTGTTGTAGTAACTTAAATCTATAATACAAAGTAAATAACCTAATAGTGAGAGAATTTGTTGTTGTTGTAATTAAAGAGATTTAACCAAAATGCAATACCAAGAATGACTTTGGTAAATGATGTGAGAGATTAACTTAAGCTTAATATAAGTTGTTGGTAGAAAAGGCCTTCACCCTTAAGATATTTACGGCCTCGTAAATTCAAATAAATTCAAATAAAAAAGTGTTCCTTCTTTATGTGGACATTAGTATGCATACTTATACTAGTTTAACTTGTATATTTTAAAACCTATTAATTTTGAAATTTATACCGCCTTTTACATTGAGCTTTATAATATTTAGTTTGCCGATTATTTGATGTATCTGTGAAATAATTTCCATTTTTCTTATAGGCCAGCGGTTTTTTGAATTTAGGTTTATTTCTGCCAATTTCTCTATTACATACAATATTGTCGACCCGTTCAACCGGTTTGCTATTTTTCTTTTGATTCAATTTCTCGATTCTTTCAATTTTCTCGTTTTCGTATATTTTGCACAATTTATCACTTTCATCTTTATCAAAATTTTTAATAATAAAGTCAATGGGTCTTTTTTTGGTTGTAGAGTGAATAGTGTTGTTATAAAACGTAAATATTTTGAAAAGTTTTTCATCTATATCTAAGTTTTTATTATCCTTCTCAGCTTCTAACAGTCTCAAATGTTCGTTTAATGTCCCGTGAAGGTGCTCTATGTCCGAGTTTCCAGTTTTGTAATATGCTGTAGTTGTGTGTGTGTGTATTTTGTGTTCTTTTAAAAATATACGTACTGCGCTGTGTTAAATGCATCGCTCGTTGTCAAATATTATTTTGTTCATTTTTCCCAAATGTTGTATGCGTTGCTTTAGGCTTCTAGGATAGCTACCCAATTTCTATCATTCAGCTTATATTTTGAAAATTTATCAACCGTAGTTAAATACATGACATTTCTGTATGGAAACCAAATATCAATATGCACTATGTCATTAAAATGTGTTGGAGTTTCAGTGATTTGATATTGAGTTTTTACGGGATGTCTATCGTGACATACTGAACAATTATTAATTACATATGTTATTAATTTGAATAACCTAGAGTAAAAGTATTTATTTTTTAGCTCGAGGAATACTTCTTGAATACCTCTATGATTATTTCGCAAATTTTCGCTTTCTATTATTGTAAGAATCTCATTTTTATCTGTTATTTCTTTTAAAATAACGATTGACTTGTATATAATAAGATTATTGTTTTCAAAAAAAGTTACATATTAATATTGAAATTTTATAAACAGCTCATTATTGTTCAAAATTATTG
The DNA here is from genome assembly GCA_949987695.1 of Merzomyia westermanni. Lineage (NCBI taxonomy): Eukaryota > Metazoa > Arthropoda > Insecta > Diptera > Tephritidae > Merzomyia > Merzomyia westermanni. Next base: position 81,191,647 of record OX465288.1, read on the forward strand.
AACATATTAGCTGTTTTATTATCTGCATTATATTGCTCAAAGTAAATATCTGCTTAATGTGTCTGCCACGTTATTATCTTTTCCTCTTATGTAGTCAGTTATTTCGAAATCATATTCGTTAAGAAGAATTTTCCATCTCTGTAATTTCATATTAGGCTCTTTCAGATTATGTAGCCAAGTTAATGGTTTGTGGTCAGTTTGTATTATAAACTTTCGCCCGTATAAATATGTTCTAAAATGCTTTACGGCCCAAACCATGCTTCTTTCTCTATTGTTGAGTATCTTATCTCGTGATCACATAACGTACGAGATGCATAACATATAGGGTGATTGTTTTGGCTTAATACAGCGCCAATAGCAAACTGAGATGCATCAGTTGTGAGCAAAAACTTTTTGCTGAGATCTGGTGGCTGTAAGACAGGTTTATTAGTAATTAGTTTTTTTAAAGTATTGAAAGCCTTGAGTAATTCCAAATGTTTGAAATCTAAAATGGCATTTTTTTTAAGAAAGGCACCATAGGGTAAGCTACTTTTGCATAGGTAGGTAGGTAGGTAAAATGGCTGCGACAAAAGTCGCCCAAGTAGCTTTAAAAGCCGTTTTGATGCCATAAAACTCGTAGAGACCTACAACTAATTATTATGCTACAACCAACCAGAGTTGTTTATAAATTCCAGGATGCTTGGAATCCCTAATTCAGATACCTTCCCTAGGTTTTCCAGAAAAGGGGTCCCAAACACTCTTAGTCGTGTTCTGGCTAGAGCCGGGCACTTACACAGGAAGTGCTCAACGGTCTCCTTCATATCGATGTCTTTACAGCTTCTGCAGTGGTCGTTGTGCGGCAAGCCCAGTTTTTCCGCATGCGTACCTATCGTCCAGTGACCCGTGCAGACTGCTACAAGCTTGTAGGTGTCTACTCTGGACCTGCTTAGGAGACCCTTGTCCTATTCTCGCTGTAGTTCGGCCAGGTGGCTCTTGATACTGCACAGGTAGTAGTACCTTTCCACTTCCGTTGTGCCTCATTAAAATAATATTTTTGAATGTTCCCCTTGGCCACTGCCAGGGGTACACCAATCTCGAGGCTGGGTACCTCTTCATTTTCTACTGATGAGCCCGCCCGTGCCAGCTCATCAGCCCTCTCATTACCCTCGATCCCTTTATGACCCGGGACCCAGATAATGGATATTTCTAGGACTTCAGCTAGAGTAGCCAAGGTCTGCTTACATGCATGCACTGCACTAGAGCTGGTGTGTGGCGATGCGATTGCCTTTATCGCTGCCTGGCTATCGGTGAAGATAGTCACTTTCCCAGTGATGTTCCTTTGTTCAAGCGATTTGCACGCCTGAGCAATTGCGAGAACCTCTGCTTGGAACACACTGCAATACGACGGGAGTCTGAATGCTGCCGAGATATCCAGACTTTCCGAGAATACGCCGGCTCCTACCCCTGAGTCCATCTTGGAGCCGTCCGTGTAAACTTCAATATTGTTATTTGTTGTAATCCTGCCCCTTTTCCACTCATTCCTGCTTGGAATGACTGTGGTGGCATTGCTCTCAAACTTCAGTTTGTGAGGATAATAATCTATTACGCTATTAATTATCCCCTCTGGGAGCGTGCTAAGGATACTACTATGCCCATGGTGAGTATCCTTCCAGCACCCGGACTCCCTGAGCCTTAGTGCGGCTTGTGCCGATGTACAAAGTATATATAAATCAATTGGAAGCAGGTTCAAAATAGGATCCAAAGCCGCAGTGGGGCAGGTGCGCAAGGCCCCGGTGGTGCCAACGCACGCGTTGCGCTGCACCTTCTGCAGGTTGGTGAGAATGTAGTTCTTGCGAACAGCTTCCCACCACACCACCGAGCCGTAGGTCAGCACAGGCCGGACCACCGCCTCGTACAGCCACAACACCATCTTCGGCTTGAGACCCCATTTCTTACCAAACATCGATTTGCAAGCGTAGAAGGCGATACATGCCTTCCGCACCCGCTCCTCGATGCACTCTTTCCAGTTTAATTTGCAATCAATAATCAGCCCCAGATACTTGGTGCTGGTAGATAAGGTTAACTGCTGGCCATTCAGCATCGGTAATTCGAAGATAGGTGGCTTATACTTCCTCGTGAAGAGAAGAAGTTCCGTTTTGTCCGGATTCAGCCCTAGGCCACACTCTTGTGCCCACCTACTTAGTTTTGCCAACGTTCTTTCCATGATCTCGCTCATCACGGAAGGGAAGGGACCCGAAACAAGGATCGCCACGTCGTCTGCGTACGCCACAATCTTTACTCCATTAGTGTTGAGTTTTAATAGGATATTGTTCATAGTAAGGAGCCATAACAGTGGCGAGAGGACACCCCCCTGTGGTGTTCCTCTACATATCTGTTTGCTAGCTTTTGCTCCCCCTAGCTCTGCTGATATTTCACGCTTAAGAAGTAGGGATGAGATCCAGTTCCGTATTGGTTCTTCCACCCCTACCCCAACAAGCGCTGATGATATTGCGTCAGCTTTCACGTTGTTAAAGGCACCTTCCACATCAACAAACGCAGCTAGTGTAAATTCTTTATACTGGAGGGACTTCTCCACTGTTCGCACTACTTCGTGTAGCGCAGTCTCTGTGGATTTCCCCCTTAGGTATGCATGCTGTGCGCCGGACAGAGGGGAACCCTGCAGGAGTTCCCGTATATGTATGTCCAGCAACCTCTCAAACGTTTTTAGCACGAAGGAAGTGAGGCTTATTGGCCGGAAATCTTTGGCCACCTCGTGCCCTCTTCTTCCTGACTTTGGGATGAAAACCACTCTCGTTTTCCTCCATGTGTCCGGAATATGACTATAGAAAATGCAAGCCGCGAAGATCTCCTTTAACTCCCTAACCAGAGGTATCTGAGTCTTCTGCAGCATGATAGGGAGTATACCATCTACTCCCGGTGACTTATATGGTGAGAAGCTATTTATTGCCCAGGCAATTTTGTCTTCTGCTAGGAGTTTGTTTATTAACTCACTAGGTGCTCCCCGTTGCACCATTTCTCCTCTTTGCTCCGCCCCTTGAGGGTCGTCCGGGAAGTGAGCTTCAATCAAAATATCTAGGGTTTCCGCTGGTGACCCCGCCCATGTGCCATCAGCGCGCTTTACAAAGGTTTTATTAGAGTGTTCCCTGGCGAGTATTTTCCCGAGCCTTGCTGAATCCTTCGTGGCCTCGATAGATTCGCAATGCTCCTGCCAGGACTTCGCCCTTGCGACTCGTACGGCTTTTTTATATTCCCTCCGGGAGTCCCTGTACTCCTGGAAGTCTTTCTTGGCGTAGCAATCATTGAAGACTTTCCTCATCTTTGATCTTAGCTCGCTAAGATCTTTGTCCCACCATGGGGGGAAGGTCTTCTTGCTTCTAGATATTGGACAGGAGGCCTTATAGGCAACCTGGAAACTTTTTTCCAGAGATCGAACTCGGTCGTCCAGAGATTCTGCTGATTGTATCGGTGTCTTCTTCCTACTGAGCCTATCACTGACTATCTTTTCAAATAGACCCCACGAGGTTCGTTTAGGATTTCTATGCGGTTTTAGTATCTCTCTCTCCCAGTCTATATCAAAAAGGATCATCCGATGATCCGACATGGAGGTCTTTTGCGAAACTTCCCAGTTCCTTATCGAAGGTTCCTGGGAGTCAGATGCGATTGTAATATCAAGGACTTCCTCCCACCCACCGAAGTTCTCAGAACCCGGAAAAACAAAGGTGGGAGAGCTGCCCCTGTTACATATACATAGCTTATTTGATAGTAGAAATTCAAAAAGAGACTCACCCCGTTTGTTTATTTCACTGCTGCCCCACAACACATGCCTTGCATTGGCGTCGCAGCCTACTAGGATCCTCTCGTTTGTATGTTTTATGAGCAGCTGTACCTCTTCCGGAGGTGCGGGCCGATCGTGAGCCATATACGCCGAGGCGATCGCTAAACTGCGTCCGCTTCGTGACTCAATCCTGACCACTGCCAAATCGAATGTGCTGAAATTAGGTAAAAAGAAAGCATTAATAGTATCCCTAACAAGGATGCACGCTCTCGGTTTACCTTCTCCAAGAGTGTAGAATAAGTTGTAGCCTCTGATACTTAGGCCCCTGACCTTGGAGCGCCATATCCAAGGCTCCTGCACCAAACAGATATCGATGTTCTCCTCCCTTAGGAGAACCAGCAGGTTATCTGAGGCGCATTTTGCGTGCTGCAGGTTAATTTGCGCCACCCTAATCATTAGATCGGGGGGACGCATCTGACTTCTTGTCGAGGTTTGACGATGCATCAGCCCCGGCTGGTGCTGCCAGTCTAAGCTCATCTAGGAGCCTATTGGCATCGTCAACCTCCTCTAGGCTGTTGTCTGGTGCTACTGCCGCCGGGAAAACTTTTATTTTGGCGTGCCTGACGCCATAAACTAGCTTGTTCCCCCTCTTATCGAGTTCCCCTAGGCACTCGTTGTTTATGAGCAGTAGCACAGGGTGGCTGTACTTTTGCTTTTCCTCGATTTTCAGCAGCTCCCAGTCATCCATCGGGACGCCCGGATTCTGCTTTTTAATGCACTGGATGACGTTCTTCTCATCCAGTTTCATATTTGGCATGAGTGGCAACCAAACACGCGCCCGAGGCCTCCGAGGAATATCCGAGGAATATCCGAGGCATTGATGATCCTCAACGTAAGACCATCAAAAGCGTTGCTAATCTTAGCAACGCATTTCCCGAGAAACTCCCTGGAGAACCCGTCCGCGCACTTGATCACCCTGCAGCCCCGGCATATCTCCTCGCAGTTGAAGGCGGGGACTGGGGTCCGATTCTCCATGAGGTATTCGACTACCATCTCAGATAGTCGTCCCTCTATGGAGTTCCAGACCGCCAGTACTCGCCTCCCATTAGTCCCGTCAGCGTCGACCAGGGCAACCTGGAGGTGATCTCTGACCACCTCACTATAGGTGTGCCTGGCCAGCGCTGCAGCACTAGTGGAAGGGCCATCAAACCTGCCCCTCTTGCCGTTATCATCGGTCACTTCGTGTGACCGATTGCGCTTTGACCGCGACTTTGATTTCTTCTGCTGTGGCTGTACAGCGGGCTTGTTAGCGAGGGTAGTCTCGTACTCCTTGACTACCGCCTCGCACCAGACCCTGTCCACAGCGTCTCGCTCATGGACCTTGCCACTCTCTTCGTTTTTTCTTATTTTATCGAGGATGTACTGAGCCCTAAGGTATCTAGCTTTCTGTAGACACCCTGAGGACTTCTTCGACTTTTTCTTGGGGCCCACTTTGGCTGGTGCGCCCCCTTTTCTTTTTTGCTGTTGGTTCGGAGCGACCGGGGTACTATGGCTGGTACCCTTGTCGTCCTGTGTTTGGGCGCTCCCCTGGCTGCTGGCCAGGAGCTCGTCCTCAGAAAGCGATCCCTGATCGCTCTCTTCTCCACTCTTCCTTTTGTTATTTTTATTTTTGCAATCCATAAATGTTCCCACGAGTAAACTGGAAGGGGTTGGTCCACCCCGGCAGAGCCAGTGTACCGGGGTAAGGCACTCATACAACCGACCTTGCCCGGGCATCGGAGGGGGCCGTAAGCGACTTTTGCATAGTCCCGTATAAATTTTCTATAATACCCTGTCATACCAAGGAATTGTTTTATCTCTTTAACATTAGTAGGGGGTTTCATATTACTTATAGCTGATATTTTAGAGGGGTCTGGTTTAATGCCTTCCTCTGATACAATGTGACCTAAAAATTTTGTAGTTAGTTCGGCAAATTGACATTTTTCGAACTGGATTTTTAAATTAGACGATCTTAATGTATTAAATATGGTTTTAATAGAAGAAATGTGTTCTTCGAAACTTGTGGAAAATATTAAAATATCGTCTAAATAGACAACGCAAATTTTAGTAATATGTTCTCTTAAAACGTGATTAATTAATCTTTGGAAGGTGGCCGGTGCCCTTTGTAAGACCAAAAGGCATGCGATTAAATTCATAGTGGCCATCTGCTGTGGAAAAAGCCACTTTTGCTCTATCGTTATGGTGGACTTCAATCTGGTGAAAGCCCTTTGCTAGATCAATAGTACTGAAGTATGAACATTTTCCCAATTTGTCGAATATGTCTTGCATATTCGGAATTGGGAACTTGTCATCGATTGTTTGATCATTTAACTTACGATAGTCAGTGACAACTCGGCATTGAGGAACTCCTTTTTTGTCTACCTTTTTGGGTACAACCCATAAAGGTGAGTTGTATGGACTATTACTTGGTACAATTATATTTTGCGCTAGCATTTCTTTTATCAGTCGATCGACTTCAGCGCGATGTACCACCGGATATCTATACAGCCTGCTATAAACTGGTGTATCAGTTTTTGTTATCATACGATGCTGGATTTCATTAGTGAAAGGTAAATGTTCTCCTTCTTTATAAAAAATATCTTGATAATTATTTAAAAGTGTATTTAATATTTCTTTGTCTTTCGAATTTAAATGTTTAGCAAAAATATATGTTGGCCTTTTCTCAAATTCTTCTTCACAGGTAAGTATCGCCAGGCGTTCTTTTTTAAAATATTCTCCTGATAGCTCCTCTTCTTTAGAAAAATATATAGGTATCGTTGCTTTGTCTGTTTCTAATCTTCTATTTCTATAATCAATTATAGCGTTTAACTTAATAAAATGTTATTACCAATAATACCATCGAAATATTTGTGAAACGAATACTCCAAAAAATTCACTTAAAAATTATCTTTTTTAAATTCATTAAACAATGGTGTAGAAAATTGATTTTTTATAGGAATATTTCTTCCCAAAACTTTTAATGAAAAAATTGTTGGCCTCACTGCATATTTAGGATTACAAATTTCCGGGTTTATTATGCTAAACTCCGCCCCTGTATCGATGATAAATCTAAGTTTTCTAGCACGCGTTTCAATTACTACTCGTATACTCGTACTTAGCCTTGCACCCAGTGTATGTAGTATGTAGGTATGTAGGGTAGTTTTCTTCGCCGCGATATTGAAAATTTTGGCAACTCTCATTAACTCCTAATTCTATAGGTTCAACCGTGGTGTTTGGATTTTGGTTACTGAACAAGTTATTTGATTGGAAGGGATTGTGTTGTTTTCTACGTGTTTGATCGCTGTTATTATATCTTTGCCGTGACTGTGTTGAATGCTGTAGTTGTGAATACTGAAATGCGTTGGTGTTGTTGTAACGCTGCGGTTGAAATGTGTTGGTGTTGTTGTAACGTTGTGTATTGTTATTATTGTTAAAAGCTTGTCCATTGTTGTTATTGTTGTAGCTTTGTTCATTATTATTGTTATGGCAAAATTGTGTATCAGAATTGTTGTTGTAATTTTGCCAGCTTCGATTGTAGTTATTAAAGCGTCTGTCAGAATTATTGTTGGAATATTGCCTATGCACATTGCTGTTGTTTGACTGAGAATTAAGAGATCTACGTGTGCTTGACTGAGGAGGGTACTCTTTGTTGCTGAACTTTAAATACCCATTTGACTTTATTATATCGTACGCACGCTTCTTTCAAAATTTTCGGATTTCTACTCACTATGATACTCCTTACCGGTTCTGGTAGATCGTATTTGAAAGAATTGAGAGGGATTATACCGTTACCTTCATTTGTAATTTCTGGCAATTGATTATCACTAAAATATAAGGCTTTATTTAAACGACATAAAAAATTGTTTAATTTAATAGAAAATTTTCTATAGTTGAATCACATTTACAAGATCGTATTTTATCAATCAGTTCATCAACTTAATTTTTCTCCCCATGATTTTCTATAAAACTTTTTTTATTTCCGACCATGTTTCCGGGTTGCCGTTAATTAATAATGACCTTCTTGTATTTCCAACAATTTTGTTTTTAATATTGCCCATAAGTAAAACTTTATAATCTAAAGGAAAAGAATCTAATATATTCACCATAGAATCTATTCTTTGTAAAAAACTTGGCAAAGCATCTCCATTCCCATCATAATTTGGTATGCTATTTAGATTTGTAGTTACTATTTTAAATATAGCCATATCTAAATTATCCATATAGATTTTTTTGTGTTTTTCCTTTTCTTAATATAAATGTATATGTCTTTGTGTCTCTTAATGTAAACAAAGTTACTAACTGGCTTTCTTCTCTGAGTGTTTGAACGTTAATTTACTTTAGTTTTAATTTATTTAGTGAAAAAACAAAAATTACTTATGTACATACATATATCGGTTCATCTTCTTGTTGTTGTTATGCCTTCTCACCTTTTGTTGTTATGTCTTCTCACCTTATTAATTTATTAAGCTCGAAACTTTATGCTTGTTGTTGTTATTTCCGCTTCCGTTTGCTAATACAGTCCCTTCGTATATGAATATGTATTATTGTTGTTGTTGTGGGCACAATTATGTTCGCTTTAAACTTGATGCTTGTTATTGTTATTTCCAATTTCGTTTGCTAGTGCAGTCTCTTCATACGTGGATATGTAACTTGATGTTGTTGTGGACGCAATTATGTTAAGACTCTTAACGTAAGAGACAGGAATACTAAAGAATGTCGTTTGGAGATTGATGATTGCTTTTATTGCTTTTATACGTGGAAATGTACTCTTTTTACATATGCAAATGCAACGTTACGTTTTTGTTGTCATAGTTTGTTTCAAGAATGCAATTGTACACGATTTTTTTTTTTTTTATAATTTCGAAGGTGACTTTATACGTCCGCAAGATGTGGTGTGATTTCCTTTTTGTCTTTATGCTCTGTTTTTTTTTTTAAATGACTTGATACGTCCGCAAGATGCCCTTGAAATGTTTTGAAGGTGACCTTTATACAATAGGTTTTACTTCGTTTAGACAATTTTTTCACAAAGTTTTCTTATATTATAAGTTTAGCTTTTTCTTTAACTTTAAGGTCTTAATAATTCGTTTTCATTTATTAGTTTAATTTTCTTAAACTTTGCAATATAAATTTTTCACTTTTCGTAAAAAACAATTGTTCTTCTTTCCGAAGGAAAATAGCTTCATATTTATTTAAAGCTTTACTTTTACAAAATTTTTAACTTACACTTTTCGTGTATTGTTAATTAAAAATTTTCGCGCACGACTAGAATTGAAAGTGAGAGTATGGAGCATTCTCCTGGTTTGTTGTTGTAGTAACTTAAATCTATAATACAAAGTAAATAAGCTAATAGTGAGAGAATTTGTTGTTGTTGTAATTAAAGAGCTTTAACCAAAATGCAATACCAAGAATGACTTTGGTAAATGATGTGAGAGATTAACTTAAGCTTAATATAAGTTGTTGGTAGAAAAGGCAATAGTATGTGACTATATTGAGTCAGCTGCATTCGTGAATATACACTGTTGCAATTTATATTTGATTAATATAACCGCGCAAATGCACCTTTTTTATAGGAACGTTTTTTACACTTATTTTTCAGTTTACTAGTTTGTTGTTCAACAACAACAAGATATTTTGTTTCACATAACCAAACAAATTCGCCGGCAATTTAGCTGTTGCACTTTTTTTTAATCTTTGTTACACATTTTAAGATTGAGTCTCCTACTTTCGTAAATATACGCGTTTGCACATTATATTTGGTTAATACTCGTATAACCACACAATTGAATTTTTTTTTTATAGGAAGACTATTGTTTTCACTAAAATGTCTGATATTCCAAAAAATACGATTAATTCGTTGTTGAAAAACATCCATGTAGTTGTTGGGTGGCGAACTTCTGTTTGCATATATGTACGTGACATACAAATAGACTGAAAGTATAAAAAATAAAGCTTTAAAATAATTAGCAATAAAATTGCAAAAACTACGTGAGGAATTTTCTTATTTTTGGTTTAATAAGTGGTTGTATTTTTCCCCTATCTCAAAGGTATACATTAAATCCGATTTGATTTCTATTTGTTTACCCATTTTGCCAATAAAACCTTAATTTTCAAGATTTTAAATGAAATCCTTTATTCAAAAGGAAGAAGCGATCGTAGATTTCGATACCGATTTCAACGAGCAATCCCTGACAGGCCACTCTATAATTTCCCTCGGAATTCAAAATTATGTGGGAAAAGTTACGAAAAGCCTATGAAACTGCCCTGTGTGATCATGTAGGCAAAACAGCAGACATTACTTCTATTAAGAAAAAATATAAAGTGTCTTATGAATTTACGATAAGTGCTTGACTGCAATGGGTATGTTATTTGGTCAACTGTATGTAAACAATAAGAGCCTCACCCCGGTTCAAAAGTTACTCCACCTCAACTAGAAAACACAAGGGGAGGCCAAAGACATTGTGAGCAATTCCCCGCTCATAAACGCAGGCTTTGATATAGCTTGGAAAAATTTAAACGAGCGATATGAAAATAAGCCCAGTTTGGTTAAGGCCCAGTTCGATACCGTCTTTAGCTTTAAGACAATTGAAACTGATTGCGGAAAATCAATAAAGGATTTAAAATTAAAATTGAACCATTGCATGACGGCTTTGAAAAGTCATAAAATTCACTTGTGGGATGCACTGTTTTATGTATTTGTGCGCAGAAAAGTTGCCCGAGAGCAGCGTTTCCCTATGGGAACAATCTTTCGAGAACAAAATAGAAATATTCAAATGGGAGGATATGAGTAAATTTCTATTAGACCGATTTCTAGCTTTGGAAATGGTGTCTGATCATAGAGGTAACAAGTCCTCAAAAATTTCTAAGCCTAACAAACAGTCCCCTGAGCTCCATCATAAAAAGGTTGGTGCATTCCAAACCAACCTTACGAAGTATTCTTGCATAATGTGCCACACCAACGAGCATAGACTATACAGCCGCGCAAAATTTGGAAAGTTGACTCCATCCTTTAGAATAGAGCTCATTAAAAAAAACAAAAGCTGCCTAAATTGCTTGTCTCCAGCACATACGGTATCGAAATGTACAAGTCCATATAACTGCAGTACATGCCATCACCGTACGCTCTTGCATATTCCAAAGAATCAGCCAAAGACAGCAGCGCACAGTAGGAGCTCAGACGACGATGATAGAGCCTCAACATCCAAACAGGCACGGGAAAGACAAAGCTCGAAATCAAATGATAAGGAAGTCTCGAATGTTCAATTCTGCTGTGCTAACACAAGTACTGGTGTGCTTTTGGGGACAGCTCGTTTAAAAATACATTACAAAAACATCAGTTTTTCAGCCAGAGCCTTAATTGACTCTGGCTCAGAGTGTTCGTTTATGACTGAACGACTCAAACGTCGAATTAACTTGCCATGCAGAAAAATTCGCGCCCAAGTTTCCGGGACAATTAACACATTCTCTGCACAGGTCAAAGAAACTTGTTCCATTGAGTTGCGGTCTCTAATTGACCCACTATTCTCTGTCAACGCAAAAGTACTTGTCCTGCCACAGTTGCCAGGAAACCTTTGTACATGAGAGATCAGTGCGATGACCACACAACCATTCCCTGGTCTCGAGTTGGCCGATAAGAGGTTCTATGGCAACAAGCCAGTGGACCTAATTCTGGGAGGGGGCATTTACCCTCAACTAATCTTAAACTGATTGCAGAAGGATGTTCTTGGTACGCTCTTAGCTCAAGAAACTGTATTCGGCTGGATACTTACAGGCCGAGCAGATGCTCAGAAGTAACCAAATCAGACCGTCCCATATTTTAGTAACGTATCGTTGGACAAACAATTGTCTATATCCAAAACCTTAATGAGGAAGAAAAATATAGCGAGGATCTCTATAGGAGTACGACCACAAGGGATAGCTCAGGGAAATATACGGTCTCACTACCATTCAAAAGAGAATTCCTTGCGAACTTATCCCTTGAACCCTCCCTCAAAAGGGCGTGTTCTCAGTTCTTCCGGAACGAGACGCGCCCAGCGAAAACCCCTTCTCTTCAAACGAGGTACAATCGAGTTGTGAGCGAATACGAGGAAGTAGGACATTTGGCAAGGATCACCAGCAACGTGTGACCAAACTCCACAGACCACTATTTTTCTACATCATCATGCCGTCATCAAGGAAGAGAGTACTTCAACCAAAGTTCGCGTCGTATTCAATGCATCGATCCCAACAGCAAATGGCGTGAGCTTGAACGATGTTCTTCACACGGGTCCTGTAGTACAGGCGGACCTAAATCCTCTGATACTTCAATGGAGACTTTACAAATATGTCTTCAACAGCGATATCGAGAAAATGTACCGACAAATTATGGCACAGCCTAATCATACCAAATATCAGCGAATAGTATTCCGCACTAACGCTGCAAACTCCATCCGTCTTTATGAGTTAAAGACTGTAACATTCGGGGTAAATCGTGCTCCCTAATTAGCAACAAGGACACTGCTACAATTGGCAAAGGACGTCGAGGACTCCTCCCGATAGCATCAACCATACTGAAAGATTGCATGGACGTGGATGACACTCTTGCTGGCGGACACTGCATCGAATTAGCAATTTTGGCAAAGGAACAAATATCACAAGTGTTGCAATCAGCCAGGTTTTCACTTCGAAAGTGGACAGCCAATTGTGACCAAATCCTAAAGGACATTTTTTTGATCGCCAACCAACTAACCAAAAATGATTAAAAATAATCAAATAATTAAAATTATATCACAAAACATTAAAATCTGGAACGGAGCCTCTTCGTCCAGGCCCAAAATAAAATTATTAATCTTCGGACCCGGACTCTTCGTCCAGACTAAGTAATTTGAGCATGGATCGGAGACTCGGCCTCTTCGACCAGCATATAAAAATCGCAAAATATTTAAGGGAAGACTGGTGATTCGGCCTCATCAGCTTCCAACATCGTAAATACGTATTTAAATATACACCTATTATATAAAGTGCGTTGAAATATGACCCGTTCTTGTTTTCAGCCTTAGTATGTTGTTTTTTCTTTCCACAGCAGCCGTTCAACTGAGGCATGTTTGGTTAAAAATCAGTCAGTCAAATTTAAACAAATGTATCTCATATGTACATTTTATTTTTATGCCTTAAGTGAGCGTAGCAACTCCAGCACGGCAGTCCTCCTTTTGAAAGTTTGCATATCGCAAAGGGGCCGGCATGTTTAGGTCGGAGCCTAAAATATTTATAAACAATAAGCTGGCCACCCTAATGCTTGTCTTATCATTGTTGCATATAGAGTAAGTTAGGGTATTGCGATATAGGCATACCTTTTTCGGCTGCTACTCAAACATTTTATTAAGTACACAGGTAGAAAACTATACAATTCGATGGATTCCAGTATTGCGAAGCACCTTCCAAGACGAGACCGATTTCTCTTAAGTATTCCGGAAGATATTTATTCAAACCCATAAAAAGTCAAAAAACCGCTTTGTCAAAATAGGGGGGTAATGTGATATACTATACCACAAACTTGGCTCTCCTATGAAAGATGTGTAAACCGCATGAAATAATCCAGCCACATTGTAGATATGGTAATTTGCATCCATTCAGATAAGTGACAAGTTGATTCGGAACCAAGTCGAGCATTTTCCATCAAAAGTGGAGAAGGTTTTTCTTTTTCTGCTGATCTTATGCACTCAATTTGCTTTTTTGTTGTAGCTAATATTTTCGGATGCTTACTTGGCGTGATAGACCCCCCTCATCAACGTTCCAAATCCTAGTTGGAGGAAATTTATACTTTTCATACTCCTGTTCCACATTGAACTACTTCTACCATACCACATTACCCAAACTAGAGCTTTACAGGAACGAACAATTTGTCACCAAAATTAATTTAAAAATATTAAGTAATCACTTGAAATATTGGTGCCTCTATTTACCAAAAACGAAAATAAAACATAAGAAGTTGACAACCTAAGAACATTTCGGAATTATTCTTGTTTAAAAAGTGCTCAAAATTATTGACGATCGCACGATGGAAAATGTTTTTTCACAGTGAGTTGACCAATGCGGGCCGTTGCATGCCATTACCATTAAAGTAAAGAAGATATTCTTGTTTGACCATGAATAATTTAGAAAATACGTAGGTATATCACTTTACCAACCCATATCACAATACCCTAACTTACTCTACATGCATGTAATAATATACGGGTAACAGACTTTTCCTGTGGATATCAAATATCCATTGGAAAACCCCCGTATGATCTCCGGTCCGGCAAAACGGAGATCGATTTTAATTTTTTATTCCATTTCAACCATCAAGGAGAAAGGACCTGCTGCTGTTGTCACGCTACACCACAAAATTATTCTAAGGTAAATTACTGTACCCAAACTGACAAAAATAAATCTGCCTTTGGTGCAGACACTTGGGTTCGTATCCTAGTGTCCGAGAAGGGGTCTGATGAGAAGTTGGGCACTTCGAAACATGTCATCCCATACCATCGCTGTGCATATCGTTGTAATTTTTCTCCAATATCAATCAACAAACAAAACATAAAAATTCGAGCACTGCTCCAACAACAATTACCATAACTATAATTGATACAGGTACAGTGCGGGTGCATAAGAAATAACACGGAAGTGTTGATATGCAAAAAATACCTTCTGTATCTAAACTGTTCTATGAACACGCCTAACAATATTCCACTTTCCTTGAGTTGACATATAAAATATATGTACCAAAGAACGTATAAAAGGAATAAAGCAAATGGCACATTAGAGGAAAAATGCATCGGGACGCATAGATTAGTTGCTAGAGTACTGTAACAGCGGCTTTAGTGCAGACACTTGGGTTCGTATCCCAGTGTTCGAGAAGGGGTCTGATGAGAAGTTGGTGACTTCGAAACACATAAAAATAGAGCACTACTCCAACAACAATTACCTAAATATAATTATTGTGCGTGATTCTAATATTCCAACTTGTCTTTTATTTTCACAATTGTACATATATTGTACATCTACGCCCTGAGTGGTCGGCGATCGTACAAACATTCGTAAACCAGCTTTGAAGGTTCAAATATCCTGTCAGAGTTAGTGTTTGTTTGTTCGTTTATTATTATCTCGTCAAATGTTTTCAGTTTGTATATTTCCATGTCGTCAAGTACATTGAGGCGCCGACCTTTTCCCTGTATGTGAAGTATTCGGGCTGTTTTTTTGATGTTTGCTGGGTGCAATTGTTTTCAAAGATGTGATTTGCGTAGTAAGAGTCTGGTCCGGTGGTGGGTTTCTGTGTTTTTTCTTTAGTTTCTTTAGTGTTTGTCCTACGTTCTTCGATCTTTTCAACGCTGTGTACTCTTATGTTTCTTAAAAAAGTTGGCCAATTTGTACGTCCTTTTTCCCGTGTATGTCATTGTCGTCCAGATCTTTGTATTTTCTTCTACGTTGGCTCTTTTTTGTGGACCCTGGTTACTTCGGAGATTATCCACCATGCCTTTTTTGTATCCATTGTTTGTGACTATAAAATATATTGTGTTCAGTCCTCTCCTGTATGCTTCCTGTGTAAGAGGCGTTCTTTGAAGTCGATCCACTAATGGCCTTAATGCTGCACCCTGTCGGAAAATCAACAAAGCAAAATAAATCCCACGTTTTTCCTAAAAACAAAAATCATAATATAGTTGGTCATTGTGAACGTTTTTGGAAAAAAATTCATAAAAATTGCATCGTGAACGCATACAAAGTGACAGCTGCTCTTGTTTACAATTTTAAATGAACCATTTCGGCGTACAAAATTCGATTGTAATATTTTTTTTAATATGGATATTATTGCATCTCTAAATTCTACTACTAGCAGAGTTTGGTAGCAAAACAATTTATCACAAAATCAGATTTTTACTTTCCGCTGTTACTTTTTGTTTTGATAAGCACATAATCAGAGGTCCATCCTTTGATAACTTTCATCAGAAGATAATCAGCGAATTGTCGCTAATCAGACATGGCTTCTTTCCAAATTTTATTTTGAATACTTTAGAAAAGTTTAAAATAGCACTGATTTACAAACAAATTTGTTAGTAGGGTACACTTATATATTTTTGATAGTTTATTTACATTTGTCGAAAATTCAATTATTTTGGTGCGATTCAGCGTTAAGTTACATATTAAATCTCTATTTTTTTATTGTTTTCATTAATTTAACTATTTAATTACTTCATAGGTCTGATCTACTTTTGTCGCTGAGCACTCCTATGCATTTTTTTCGCGTAAGTATGCATAAATTGATTTCAAAATTTCAGAGGATTTGCCTCAAATACAGCCGTACAAAGTGTACAAAAAGCAGAAACTGCACAAAAAGCACGTTTATAAAACGTTTGTGGCCCCTGTAACGTACACGTGTAGTGGATCCGCCCCTTTGCGCTATCAACATGGAATGCCCCTCAGCTAGCTCAGTTGTATGGGTGTGGTCCTTAACCCTTATCCATGTTGATATCAGGGCGGATGTTACAACCATCCTCATATACTTACATACATCGCGGTGGAAGCCCACCCAACCTTGGACCGCTCGTTTTGCTTCGTGTTTAGCAGGTCCCCTTAATTTCCTTTGCTCCAAACTTCCCCTAACTACCTACCCTTTTGATCATCTTCCCCCTCCCCAAACCTTCGATTTAGCACGCCATATTTAAATTTGTTTTCAAATTTCAAAACATGTTTTAATTAATATTAAAATTGAATACATAAGTTTTTATGCTTTGAAATTTCTATATACTAAAATAGGCTTTTTTGATTCTTATATATGAAAAAAAAACTGAAAAACGTAGGTATGTATATAAAACATTGTTTAAAATCAAACGCAACAAACAAAAATGATGTGATTATTGATTTCAAAAAACGGAAATTAAAAACTGTATATATGTATATGTATGTACACTCGTATTACGGCATATGTATATATGCATGTACCAAATATGGTTTTCCAAAAAAAAGCCGGGATTTTGAAATCACATATATATTACTGTGTAATTAGCCACACAAAAAAAAATCAAAAAAAATTACATTAAACACACATCCTTTTTCATTCTTGCTTCCATATAAAATTTCACAAATTTTACAAGTATATTAAATGGATTAAATGTTGCTTAAATTGCTATGATAAAATTTCTACAAAAAAACTGCAAATTTTGTTTGAAAAATATCTACATGTACGTTGTACGTATGTCCACACAGGGGCACTTCTTTCCAGCACAGAAAAACCAAACCGTAATTTTCTTAAATATTTCTGATTTTACCCGCAATCCTATACCCTACATAAAAAGAGCTCTCTTTAGTGGTTGGAATGTCTGGGAGTTAGACCTTTCAGACAAAAAAAAAAAAGGTTATTATTTGCCCTAGTTTGGTGAATTCCTGCCGTCACTCAAAATTGATTTTACTAAAAATTTGCATGAACAATTATCGCTTCACAAAAAATTACATAAAACATTCCTGAATAAAAAATACGTATAATTATAAATACGCTGGAACCAATATCATTTTGCTTGTTGGGTTGCTTGCATGCAGCAATTTGCGGTTTGTGTCTCGGATGATCCTTTTGTACAAATGAAATTCTGCCATTAGGGTGCCCAACCTTAGCATAAATTTGATGCTTGTTCGAAGTTTTTAGGAAATTGAAATATGTTGACGAATAATAGGGTGCGTGTGATTTGGTAATAAAATATATGGCCGAAACGTAAAATTAAAATATTCCCGGGTGCTTTACGCC
The DNA here is from genome assembly GCA_949987695.1 of Merzomyia westermanni. Classification (NCBI taxonomy): domain Eukaryota; kingdom Metazoa; phylum Arthropoda; class Insecta; order Diptera; family Tephritidae; genus Merzomyia; species Merzomyia westermanni. Next base: position 81,209,211 of record OX465288.1, read on the forward strand.
AGAAGGATTGCAGCAATGGCCTGCCCGCTATAGAAACAAAATTAATATTTAAAAAAAAAATGGAAAACTTCGTGTCTCCACGCCGATTCGGTGTTCACACACCCCATGTACGATTCAAGGGCACGCTAGTCCCATGAACGTTTAGAAAAATAGTTGCTTAAAAAGCAATATACATATATATATATATATGTACCCCTTTTATGACACCAGAAACTTTATTCGGACTTTCACTTTAGCCTGCTTATCAGGTTATCTGCTTATGTACGTATATTTTTAACACAGTTCACAGAAGCAAAATACACTGGAGCGAAATAATTTTTGAACGGATAACTTGATAAGCACACTAATTTGAATTCCATACATGCAAAAAAAAATTATTTAAACCAAAATTTAGGAAAAATTACACAAAAATGAAATTGAGGAATTATTTGTGAGAAAATCTGCACCCGCATACGCGTTATGCCGGGCCAGATTTGCCATGGAAATTTAATGACCGTAGTCGAAGCTTAAGGTTGCGTGAACCCCAAAAGGCGCGAAGCACAAAAAAAAATTATATTCACTCAAAAAAAAGGAACTTGAACACTTACCAATGCACTATTGGCGGTACTACTAGCAGCGAACGATGGTACATATGTCCCCTTCCGGACATCAATTCATTGGTGTCTTCACCTCAGGGTTCTCCAAATCCTTTTGATTTTTCAGCTTTGGGCCTGCTGCCCCACAATTAAATATCCTCGGTATATATTTAAAAAAAAAAGGAGACATATATCGTTATGTCCTTACTGGACTCGCGCACCCGGGCACTTACTTTCGTGCATATATATTTAAAAACGTTTAAACGGCACTCACTTTACACTATAGACCTTTACATGGTCAGCTAAGACACAGTTCTGATTGCCTATAGTCTACCGCTACACCCTTTTTATAGAACGAACAATATACCAACACCGTTTTCCTTATTGCCGTTTCCTATTGTCATCGACCCCAACCAACCGTAACATTATTCTTCGAAACGAGAAACATACCAACAACGTAACCTTATTGACTATATCTATCCTCTTCGTCGAAACCTACTCCTGTTCACCCCATCATAGCTGACATCTGGCAACCCTTTCCTATAAAAGCTCTTGCCATCTTTTGTTTTTGTTGGGGGCATTGATAATTGTCATACTTTGACATTTCTCTTATTTATTTGCATCAGACCGCCATAGTGATACGCGAAATAAAAATGTGCATATTTTGCCAAAAAAAAAAAGGTGAAATAAAATGGATTATTTGCCACTATTGACCAATCCTACATTAATGTGCAGTTGCACCCATAAATTTCGCGTTCGACGACTAATGTCCGTGCAAGTTTCCAACTAGTTGCGGTTGTGTGTTGTTGTGCCCAGGCGATACCAAAGAATTGCTGGAAAAAGGCCATGTACTGTGCGCTCACGCTTTTCCCAGCACATTAGTGCACCAGCATAGATTGGGACTGCAGAACATTGTGCGGCCATCCCCAATGCGAAGCCCTTGAACCAATGGATACGGGTATTTACTCTGCAATTTATAACCCTATGCATATTTTTACTCATACAATTGCTTTTATACTCCTATCCAGGCAAACTTCTATCCGTCCATATGAGTCGATACATAACAAAGTTGCTTAAGTCAACAGATGAAGTTTTTTTTTTTTTATCAAATTTTTGTTGAATTATGCTCTAGTGACCAAATCTATAGTTAAAAATACAAATTGGACCTAATTATTGTCAATAAGATTAAAAAAAAGTGGATTTAGTATCTGCGATCTTTTTTCATTTTTAAAGTTGATTAAGTCCTACTGTGCCTGCAAATCAAAAGTGCTTCAGTCCGTTCAAGCGAATCGAATTGAACTCTGCTACTGAGCATTGTGGCAAATTTGTTGAAATATCCATAATTTAGACCTCAAGCAGTATTAGCTTTGGCAGAAAAGGTGGATGAATTTTTTTCCAAAAACGATTAAGTCCACATGGTCTTCTTCACCCCTGCTTACGTCCAACCTACAAACTGTTTTATTTCAATTTTAGCTTAATGTTTGATAATATTTTTTTTTTTTGCAAAACGCTTCAAAATTGTATTTTACAGGCATACGCATATATTTGCCAGAACTACTTTAAATAGCTATGCCGAAAGCAACTATCTTCAATTTCCCATAATTGTCTTATGACCCACTTAAGCGTGTTTGATATGTATCAAGTCATATGTCCCACTAGTGTCCTATATCGAGCGGGCCAAGAGTGCTACGATTAGCAACGCCCAAACGTGGGGAACACCCACCCCGACAATGTCTCCTGCCACCAGAGCTCAGCCGGGCATGTGTTAGTGCGATATGCATGCTGGGTTTTACGGGAAGTATTATTAAATTGTGTATATAATGATATATGAGGGTCAAGTCGGCGGGAACGCTGCATCCACGGTGAGTCTGTGCCGAAGTTAACCTAAATAGAAACCAAAAAGTAAGAAAAGGATTCTTTCTATTTAGGTTAACTTCGGCACAGACTCACCGTGGATGCAGCGTTCCCGCCGACTTGACCCTCATCGACGGGACAAAACACCCAGGTACTACTGCTTAATGTCTTTCGCGTGCCACGCCCCTAAGTCCTTCCCTGCCAATGACTCTAGTAGGTACATATTATTACCTAATACTTTCGTCACGCGGCACTTTGTGAATTTTCTACAAAACTTCGAGTTGATGTTTTGTTTAAAATCACTAAGCACAAAGTTTCGCTTGTAGACCTCTTGCCCAGGTGCAAAGCGTGTTTCGCGCACTCTGATGTTGTAGCGCGCAGCATTCGTTTCATACGCCTCATGCAAATTCTCCTTAAGTTTTTCGCGCATTATCCTGAGTCTGTCACTATTGTCTACGACAAAAATTTCGTTGTCATTGAGACACTCTAACTTCCGAGCCAGCGCATAGTCGGCCCCATTTGTGAACATATTGAACCCGAATAGGGCGAAATATGGTGACACTCCCGTTGCCGAATGCACCGCACTTCGCAAAGAACATTCAATTTCTGTGAGGTAAAGATCCCAATCGCGATGGTCATTCTCCAGATAGGCTCTAATTGCTGCTAATACTGATTGGTTTGCCCGCTCAGCCGCGTTAGATTGCGGGGCATAAAAAGCAGTTTTCATATGTTTCACCCCATAAGCTTCTAAGAGTTCTGCGAATTTTTTGGACACGAACTGCTTTCCGTTATCAGAGTGAATCATTTCCGGTACCCCAAATTTGTGGAAAACTTCATCTGTGATGAACTTTACCACGTTTTCAGCGGTTGCCTGGCGCATCGCTTTCAAAAATATAAACTTAGAGAAATGATCCACAACGATAAAGATAAAACAATGACCGCGTTTCGACCTAGGGTATTTACCTAAAAAATCTATATATAGTTTCTGGAATGGGCGAACCGTAACCACTTCTTTCCCTATTCCCGGTTTTAAAATAGCGTTAGACGGCTTCGTTTCCTTGCACGTCTGACATTCCCTCACATAATTTCGTACCTGCACCACCATATTTGGCCAGTAATACCACCTCCGTAGGCGATGTAGTGTTTTGGCCATACCACCATGTGCAGCTATCTCTGGGCAGTGGGCGTTCTCTATGAGAGTTGACGTCAGTGCTTCAGGGACCCATAACTTCCACTCATTCTCTTCCAGTTCGATGTTTCTAGCCAAGAATTTTTTGAAGACCATTCCATCTTCGACTTTCAACTCGGGAAGCCGATCTTTATTATTTTCGACAGTCTTTATAAGCTCTCGATATTCCTCAGTTTCAAACTCCGTTGTTTCAAAATTAGCAATTAGCGATGTACTGATTTCAGCTATACAACGTGATAATGTGTCTGCGACGATATTTTCCGAACCCTTGCGATGTTCTATCGAAATTAAACGATTGTAATTGTAACGACCACCTAGCTAATCTCCCGTTTAGGTCTTTTAGGGACATTAACCACTTTAGACTAGCGTGGTCTGTTACCACTGTGAAAGGCATAAGGTCGATATAGGGACGAAATTTCTTTACCGCCATTACCGCCGCGAGACATTCTTTTTCCGTTGTGCTGTACTTCCGCTGGCAATCGTTAAACTTTTGCGAGAAATATGCGATTGGCTTTTCAGCACCATCACTTTCTTTTTGGTATAGTACCGCTCCCAGCCCATAGTCGGATGCATCGCATTGCACCCAAAATCTTTTCGCGAAATCCGGATGTTTCAGAACGGGGGCGCTCGTAAGCGCTTTCTTCAAGCTGTTGAACGCTTCCACCGCTTCTGTAGACATTTCGAACTTTTTTCCTTTTTTCAATGAATCGGTTAGGGGCGCTGCCATAGTAGCGAAATCCTTGATGAAACGCCTATACCAACCAGCAGTACCTAGAAAACTGCGCACTTGTTTGACTGTCCTGGGAATAGGAATGTTCAGAATGGCTTTGATCTTTTCCGGGTCTGTTTTCAGAATCCCACCCCCTACAATGAATCCTAGATAGGGCAACTCCCTGAAGCAAAATTTAGATTTACCTAATCCTATAGTTAGGTTGGCCTCTCTTAAACAGATGACCACTTCCTTTAGTATTCAAAGATGCGATTCAAAATCAGGGGCGATGATTAGTAAATCATCCAGGTATATGAAAACATTCGATTTTAATCTTTGAGGTATAACGCGATCCATATGCCGGCATAGCCTTTGAGCGGCGTTACACAAACCAAATGGCATGGTTACGAATTGGTAAAGTGGACGTCCGGGCACGGTGAAGGCGGTGTACGGCTTGCTGCTGTCATCGAGCTCAATTTGCCAAAAGGCATATTTTAAATCGACACTACTTATGAAGTGCGTGTCATCGATGCGGCTTAAAATGCCCTCAATATTTTGCAAGGGGTACGCGTCCTTCACCGTGACGGCATTCAGTTTGCGCGCGTCTAGGCAGAAACGATTCTTCCCGGGTTTAAGTACGACTGTAGTGCGATTACTCCAAGGACTTTCACTTTCCTCTATCACACGTAGCTCTAACATTTTATCAATTTCTTCATACACAATTTTCTGCATTGCCGGGGATAGAGGATAGTGTCGGTCCTTGATAGGTACCGCTTCGTCTACAAGCTTAATGCAATGTTTCTCTAAATTTGTACGCCCTAACCCGTGTTCCTCGTAAGTTCTAAAACCACTAACAACTTTATCTAATCGCTCTTTCTGTTCCGGTGTGAGACTGTGTAACACCCGGCGCTCATTTCTGTCTTCGTCAGACACCATCTCTTGCTCTAATTTAGTTAAGTCAATTTCCTCAACCGGAATCACCTCAGGTGCTAGCTGGAAGGTGCGCCAGAAGTCAACCCCCAGGTAAATATCCTGCTCGAGATACGTGCATAAAAAAAATGTTAATTTGTATTCTAATGCATTAAATTTTACAGGTAATGTGACTTTGCCGAGGACGTTGTGTCTGCGACCGCCTGCAGTTTTAACGCTGGACACGTACCGCTCTATTGGTACCCCTATTTCGTCAATAAACTCTCTGCAACCTTTGCCCAAAATGCTGACTGATGCGCCAGTGTCTAATAAGCCGCGTGTTTTAACTCCCATGACTTCTATATCGGCGTAGACACGCGGGTCAGCATTGCTTATGGTCTTTACTGATGCTACTACTTTTTGTCTGAGTAACTTCCTTTGACGAAATCGATACCTGGCCTTTTGCACCCTACGTGACACTTCTCGGCGTCCCATCACTACCCTTTCTGCAAAAATTCTTTCCCGAGTCTCGAGGTATCTCCTAAGCCGTTCTTCATACGAGGGCGCACTCTTCCTAGCAACCTTCGGTTGCTCTCCTATCTTTTGTAAAATGGTAATTTCTCTTTTGTTACTAATTTCATTATCTGTTGGGGTATTTGTCGACGCATCTATTTTGCTGACGTTTGTGTGGAGCGCGATTCCCCCGTCCCTACCGCGTTCCGTGACACGTTTCCCGCTGGATTGCATAGCGGACACTTCGGGGCTATCACGTCCAGCTTACCACATTTGTAGCAAAATATCCGCCGCTGCAGCGACATGCACTCTGTGAAAAAGTGGCCGTCAGCACCACAATTCCAGCACGATACCTTTTTGCGGCCAGCTGCCTGCTTAACTGACGATTGGTGGCGAACTTCCTCCACGGCGACTGGACCCTCATCGCCGGGAGTAAATTGCCCTTGGTCTTCCAAATCGTTTACTTCACTAACTTGTAGTGCACGTGGCGTAAAGGTGTTCGGTTGCATACGTTCGCGACGCGGAAAACAACGCTCGATCTCCTTACATTCCATCCTGAGTTGGTCGAGGGAATACGCCGAAATCGGATAAACCAATTTGGCCAAAGATTCGCGTAAATTGCCTTTCACCAATCTCACCATCTCATATTCAGGAATGGGGTTCCGCAGCCGCGAACGCAGCGTGCCAACGACATGGAAAAACTCATCAATAGTTTCTGTCGACCTTTGCTTCCTTGCGGTTAACTCCCTCAGTATTTCGAAGTCAGTTTGTTGAGAGGCGTACTGACGCCGAATAGCAAACTGTAACGTCGGCCAGTCGACTTGACCGTGGGACCGGATATAAAGCCAGTACCATTCACGAGCCTCACCGCTTAATAGCTTATGGAAATCGCGTATAACCTCACCCCAGGAACACCCATATTGGTCTCTGAGATACTCTAAACGAAATAGAAAGTCTTCGGCCGACATTGCGTCGCGGTGCCCTTGATAGTTCAACCCCCATTTCTCAACGTTCAAATCTGATCTGCCATACTCCCTAGTTTCTCGCCCGAACGTTGCACGACGCCCGCCCGAGATAGCTGCTAGCGCTTCTACTCCTACTGTTGGTGGTGGACGAGGTGGTGGTGGTTCATAACGAGTGAAAGTGTAAGATGTTGTCTGTGGCATGGGAATGTTATTGCCAACCTGCATATTTCCGTTGGTCGGATTTCCCCGGAGAGCTAAATTATTCTGGGACTGCCTGGATTCATGAGACTCCATGCTGGAGTTGTGCCTCCTTCTCTTGTTTTTATTCCGCGACCTGTTGCTACCCCCTGACAATTCTCCTGCACCTGTGTTTTGGGCCGTCCTGATTAATTCCGGAATCGTGTCGCGCATTTCACACAATAGGGCGTTTTTTGCTTCGACCATCATCTCTTTAAAAACCGGTGCTAACTCATGCCGAAGATCGCGTAGGTTACCTGTTGACGATCGGTTGGTATCGTTATTGTTGGGTCTGTTAGGCGGAGGAAACTCCAAGTTGTTAGGCGGGGCCGCTGCTGGCTGAGGAGGTTTTGGCTTTACAGGTGGTTTTGGAATTGTGCCTGTATTTGTGTTTGAGGCAGTATGGGTATTACTGTGTATTTCCTGTGCCACATCGCCTCCTGCAGCTGCAGCTGCACCATTGGTCCCCCCTCCTATCCTATTGGACAAATCTATAAAGGCAGGATCATTGGCGGTTGGGCGGTTGGGGTCAGACCTATTCTGAGGGAACATATTTGCGATTCTTTTGCTAAGGCGCGTATTGTACGGTGCTGGTCTGTACTTCATAAAATAAATTTACAAAAAAAAATTCTCTTTTTGGGTTCAAATTTCGCTTTTCTATAATTCACTTCCTATTTGTGATTATTCTATCAATTCCTTTCAATATGTGTGGGGGGGTTCAGATGACCCGTGGGCATACAAGATAGAAAGAAATTTGTTTGGAGCAACTTTTAACGTTCCTTTGGAGATGTATGTATGTAAGAATTTCGGTAAATAAAAAAATGTTTAGTTTGGGAATTGACATCTTATGCTACACAAGCCATATTAGGTTTCTTGCTTGCGGTCATAACATGTTGAGTTTAGAACTCGAAGCTACTTATCTGATTACTCTATAAGGCCTTCGACTCGTCCTGAATCTACTAAAAAAATTGTATTGTATTGTATTCAAACGAAGAAAAAAAAGTATTCTGAAAATTAACTGCGATGCATATAGCCTATCTAATTTGGTTCGACTACGCCATCGGTGGGCTATTGATTGGATCCGCCATTACGATTCCCACCTTTCCTACCGGTGCAATTGCATTCATGGATCTAACACCATATACAAGTCACCGGATTGGAACACTGATCACGCAAGGACAGATCCTTTTGTTAAGACGACTGTAACCGTGGTACCTTACTTAAGATTGAAATGTATTTTTTTTGAATGAAAATGAGCTATGGCATTTGTATACCTGGTTTGAAGTACTTAAAAAAAAATTTTTTGCTCATCCTAGGGCGCCAATTTCAACCCAGGCGCTGCTGTTATATTCTAATGATTTTAGTTTGGGCGCCATTTAAATATATTTGTAACGTACACGTGTAGTGGATCCGCCCCTTTGCGCTATCAACATGGAATACCCCTCAGCTAGCTCAGTTGTATGGGTGTGGTCCTTAACCCTTATCCATGTTGATAGCAGGGCGGATGTTACAACCATCCTCATATACTTACATACATCTCGGTGGAAGCCCACCCAACCTTGGACCGCTCGTTTTGCTTCGTGTTTAGCAGGTCCCCTTAATTTCCTTTGCTCCAAACTTCCCCTAACTACCTACCCTTTTGATCATCTTCCCCCTCCCCAAACCTTCGATTTAGCACGCCATATTTAAATTTGTTTTCAAATTTCAAAACATGTTTTAATTAATATTAAAATTGAATACATAAGTTTTTATGCTTTGAAATTTCTATATACTAAAATAGGCTTTTTTGATTCTTATATATGAAAAAAAAAACTGAAAAACGTAGGTATGTATATAAAACATTGTTTAAAATCAAACGCAACAAACAAAAATGATGTGATTATTGATTTCAAAAAACGGAAATTAAAAACTGTATATATGTATATGTATGTACACTCGTATTACGGCATATGTATATATGCTTGTACCAAATATGGTTTTCCAAAAAAAGAGGCGGGATTTTGAAATCACATATATATTACTGTGTAATTAGCCACACAACAAAAATTCAAAAAAAATTACATTAAACACACATCCTTTTTCTTTCTTGCTTCCATATAAAATTTCACAAATTTTACAAGTATATTAAATGGATTAAATGTTGCTTAAATTGCTATGATAAAATTTCTACAAAAAAAACTGCAAATTTTGTTTAAAAAATATCTACATGTACGTTGTACGTATGTCCACACAGGGGCACTTCTTTCCAGTACAGAAAAACCAAACCGTAATTTTCTTAAATATTTCTGATTTTACCCGCAATCCTATACCCTACCTAAAAAGAGCTCTCTTTAGTGGTTGGAATGTCTGGGAGTTAGACCTTTCAGTCAAAAAAAAAAAGGTTATTATTATTTGCCCTAGTTTGGTGAATTCCTGCCGTCACCCAAAATTGATTTTACTAAAAATTTGCATGAACAATTATCGCTTCACAAAAAATTACATAAAACATTCCTGAATAAAAAATACGTATAATTATAAATACGCTGGAACCAATATCATTTTGCTTGTTGGGTTGATTGCATGCAGCAATTTGCGGTTTGTGTCTCGGATGATCCTTTTGTACAAATGAAATTCTGCCATTAGGGTGCCCAACCTTAGCATAAATTTGATGCTTGTTCGAAGTTTTTAGGAAATTGAAATATGTTGACGAATAATAGGGTGCGTGTGATTTGGTAATAAAATATATGGCCGAAACGTAAAATTAAAATGTTCCCGGGTGCTTTACGCCAGAAGGATTGCAACAATGGCCTTCCCGCTATAGAAACAAAATTAATATTTAAAAAAAAAATGGAAAACTTCGTGTCTCCACGCCGATTCGGTGTTCACACACCTCATGTACGATTCAAGGGCACGCTAGTCCCATGAACGTTTAGAAAAATAGTTGCTTAAAAAGCAATATACATATATATATATATATGTACCCCTTTTATGACACCAGAAACTTTATTCGGACTTTCACTTTAGCCTGCTTATCAGGTTATCTGCTTATGTACGTATATTTTTAACACAGTTAACAGAAGCAAAATACACTGGAGCGAAATAATTTTTGAACGGATAACTTGATAAGCACACTAATGTGAATTCCATACATGCAAAAAAAAATTATTTAAACCAAAATTTAGGAAAAATTACACAAAAATGAAATTGAGGAATTATTTGTGAGAAAATCTGCACCCGCATACGCGTTATCCGTAGTCGAAGCTTAAGGTTGCGTGAACCCCAAAAGGCGCGAAGCACAAAAAAAATTATATTCACTCAAAAAAAAGGAACTTGAACACTTACCAATGCACTATTGGCGGTACTACTAGCAGCGAACGATGGTACATATGTCCCCTTCCGGACATCAATTCATTGGTGTCTTCACCTCAGGGCTCTCCAAATCCTTTTGATTTTTCAGCTTTGGGCCTGCTGCCCCACAATTAAATATCCTCGGTATATATTTAAAAAAAAAAAGGAGACATATATCGTTATGTCCTTACTGGACTCGCGCACCCGGGCACTTACTTTCGTGCATATACATATATATTTAAAAACGTTTAAACGGCACTCACTTTACACTATAGACCTTTACATGGTCAGCTAAAACACAGTTCTGATTGCCTATAGTCTACCGCTACACCCTTTTTATAGAACGAACAATATACCAACACCGTTTTCCTTATTGCCGTTTCCTATTGTCATCGACCCCAACCAACCGTAACATTATTCTTCGAAACGAGAAACATACCAACAACGTAACCTTATTGACTATATCTATCCTCTTCGTCGAAACCTACTCCTGTTCACCCCATCATAGCTGACATCTGGCAACCCTTTCCTATAAAAGCTCTTGCCATCTTTTGTTTTTGTTGGGGGCATTGATAATTGTCATACTTTGACATTTCTCTTATTTATTTGCATCAGACCGCCATAGTGATACGCGAAATAAAAATGTGCATATTTTGCCAAAAAAAAAGGTGAAATAAAATGGATTATTTGCCACTATTGACCAGTCCTATATTAATGTGCAGTTGCACCCATAAATTTCGCGTTCGACGACTAATGTCCGTGCAAGTTTCCAACTAGTTGCGGTTGTGTGTTGTTGTGCCCAGGCGATACCAAAGAATTGCTGGAAAAAGGCCATGTACTGTGCGCTCACGCTTTTCCCAGCACATTAGTGCACCAGCATAGATTGGGACTGGAGAACATTGTGCGGACATCCCCAATGCGAAGACCTTGAACCAATGGATACGGGTATTTACTCTGCAATTTATAACCCTATGCATATTTTTACTCATACAATTGCTTTTATACTCCTATCCAGGCAAACTTCTATCCGTGCATATGAGTCGATACATAACAAAGTTGCTTAAGTCAACAGATGAAGTTTTTTTTTTTATCAAATTTTTGTTGAATTATGCTCTAGTGACCAAATCTATAGTTAAAAATACAAATTGGACCTAATTATTGTCAATAAGATTAAAAAAGGTGGATTGAGTATCTGCGATCTTTTTTCATTTTTAAAGTTGATTAAGTCCTATTGTGCCTGCAAATCAAAAGTGCTTCAGTCCGTTCAAGCGAATCGAATTGAACTCTGCTACTGAGCATTGTGGCAAATTTGTTGAAATATCCATAATTTAGACCTCAAACAGTATTAGCTTTGGCAGAAAAGGTGGATGAATTTTTTTCCAAAAACGATTAAGTCCACATGGTCTTGTTCACCCCTGCTTACGTCCAACCTACAAACTGTTTTATTTCAATTTTAGCTTAATGTTTGATTATTTTTTTTTTTTGCAAAACGCTTCAAAATTGTATTTTACAGGCATATGCATATATTTGCCAGAACTACTTTAAATAGCTATGCCGAAAGCAACTATCTTCAATTTCCCATAATTGTCTTATGACCCACTTAAGCGTGTTTGATATGTATCAAGTCATATGTCCCACTAGTGTCCTATATCGAGCGGGCCAAGAGTGCTACGATTAGCAACGCCCAAACGTGGGGAACACCCACCCCGACACCCCTTACGGTTCACGGCCCACGGCGGCCTGTGGCCACAGACACTCCAACTTGGCACCCCCACCTATTTGCAAGTAAATACCACCGGCTCCTGGTACCTTTCACTACGTGCATTGTTTTCCGGCTAAGAGTATATGCGCCTGTGCAATCAGTCAAATGCAATTCTTGCCTAGGGCTGTGGCACTTGCTCAAAACCTCTGTTTTTTGGTGCGAAAAGATACCAATGAAATGTAAGCTTACCAGTTTTCATTGAAATATATTCATAAAATTACGATTAATTGCCTTCTTAAGTCTTTATACCTCCACCAAAATCCACAAAATTCATTTGCGGTCAAGTTTGCTTAAAATTCTCATTAAGTTTTGCCAGATATTATTTTATTAACAGGCAAGTTACAGAAATACCGCGTTTTAAATTTTACAAACAGGTTTTTCAGAACTACATTGTTATGCCAGCAGAGCAAGGTTGGATCAGCAATGAAGGCGGTCGGAATGATGTAGGGTCGCACTGTGGCTGTCATTGTCGGCTGGGATGGGCTCTTGCCAACATTGCTGTCCTGCGCCATAATTAGAAAAAGGTAATATCATGCGCAAAACAACATCCGGTTTAAATTCGGATCCACGGAAGGACCGTTTAAATTAAAAACTAGAAACTTAAAAAAAATCGAATCAAATTAAAAAAAAAAACTGATAGAACCAAAAATATTCTAAATAAAACGTAAGATTCGAAAGTAACTGATAATTAAAATTAAATCAGCGGAAAAAACCTGAAATTGAAAACGAACCGGAAACGACCGGTTATCACGCTGAAAACAAAAATATACAAAAGAAGGGCCGAACAATACGCCAAGAGTGTTGTTGCGACGCCCGGTGCTTGGCCCGCACTCATCCATGGCCATCGACGCACCAGTTTTCGATGGCCCCTGACCTAGTAACCGTGCTTTCTAAAAAACTAAAGTCACCATTCCCATTTTAACAAATTGATTTACACTTCATTATTTTAGAAAACATGTATTTCAAACGTAACTTAACCTAAAATTACATTAACGAGAACTATGAGAAAATTACATAAAAAAAAAAATTGTTTTCTCAAATTGAGTTTTGAAAAAAAAAAGTTTCTGCTTTTTTCTATTTTCCTTTAAAGGATTATATTTAAAGCAGATAGGTCTCACCCGGTTTTGTTGCAGTAGCCCGTTTGTGTGGGAGCTACTCTTGTGGTTGTTACTGCTGGTTAGTGCAGCGGGCCTATAGTAGGGTGGCCCCTGCTATTGTCACTGCTGGTTGTTGTAATAGTTGCAGTAGCCCGATTGTGTGGGCCTTGCTGTTGTGGTGGTTGTTAGCGAAGCGGGCCAACAAGAGCGCGGCCACTACTCTTGTCACTGCTGTTTCTTGTTATGGTGTTGCAGTAGCCCGTTTGAGTGGGCGCTAGTTTTGTGGTTGTTGTTGCAGTAGCCCGACTGTGGTGGTGCTACTGTTGTTGGTACTGCTGATTAGTACAGCGGGCCTACAAGAGCGCGAACCCTGGTGTTTTCACTGCTGTTTGTTGTTATATTGTTGCAGTAGCCCGACTGTGTTGGCGTTACTATTGTTGTTGTTGTTGGAGTAACCCGACTGTGTTGGAGTTACTGTTGTTCTTGGTGCTGTTGTAGTTTCAATAGCCCGTTTGTGGGGGCGCTGCTGTTGTTGTTGCAGCTAGCTGTGATTACAGTAGAGGTGGTTGCAGTAGCCCGTTTGTGTTGGCGCTACTGTTGTTGTTATTGCAGCTAGCGGTGGTTATCGCTGGTAGTGAGTGATGGCGCGTCGTATGCGTTCGAGTGGCGCGGGCCTCTCGCCGGCCCTGTGCGCGTTGATATCGCACGTTACTGTTGTTTGCTGGCGCCTTGTTGTGGGGCGATGATGCAGATCTATGGTGGCGATGCGGTCGAAGCGGTGGCAAATATAAACGTCTTACCATCAGTTCCGATGTTCAGTTAATAATCCAACATGCGCTGTACTTGTTTGTGGAATCGAAAATGCGTATACTATTTATTTTGTCCATCTGAACATTATGAACTACAAAAATATTAGCTGAAACAATATTTACTTTTTGAAAATTGTCCAAATAAGTACTGCCATTGTATCAGCAAAATTGTATAATCATATCCATATATTTATACACATATACGTTGTCTACCCGTGAAATAAAGTTTGTAAAATATCACATTAAATTAATAGAGAAACAGTACCTTTTATGATTATGTAGTTGCATTGTTCTTTGAACAAATGTTGTTTATTATTTTCTGTTTAAAATTTTAATTTGTGGGTGCTTTTCCCTAAATGTATACCAACATTTCAGTTCATTCACATTTTGATTCTACATAACTTTTCCTCTTCCCGATACCTCATTCCGGTATCGACATCAGCTAACCTATAGTTTGTAGTGACTTTTAGAATAATTTCTCCCAAAATTTAGAGATGACGAAGTAATGACTTCATAACTTTTGTCCAGATTTTAGTCCAAATCTCTAGACCTTAATCACCTTTCAAATTAGATTGTAAATCTAAACTATTCTCGAGCTGACTTTTATAAGCACAACAAATTTAAACAAAATCAGTTTAAGAGGGATTCAGTAACAGAAGAAGAAGAAGAACATGGAAACCGTTCGCATATTTGGGAGTCTTGTTGCAACCAAAAATGCAATTGCGCTGCACGCGCAACCGGTTATTCGCTCACCTGACCAAATACTTCTGCTGAGCGCTACACGCGCAAACCTTATTTTACTGACCAAGCACCTTTGGTCGCGTATGCTGGCTCAGGAATGGTAGATTAAAGCTTTTAGCTTCAAGAACAATAGAGTCTTAGTTTTAGCTTCAAACCAACAGGCACATAGTGTCGCATAATATTAACTTTTAGTTTTAACTTTAGTAAACGAAAAGGCACATGGTGCCGCATAATCGTAATTAGTTTAAACGAACAGGCACATAGTGCCTCATAATATTAACTTTAAGTTTTAACTTTAGTAAACGAAAAGGCACATAATGCCGCATAATCGTAATTAGTTTTAACGAAAAGGCCCATAGTGCCGCGAAATAAACAAAGTTAAGAAATAGTAAAACTTCGTGTGTTTATTAGCACCAAACGTGGGGCGGTTAGAAACAAAACAAATCTGCTCGAACTCTAAAATTAGTTTGGCCCCTTTGTACTTCGGAAAAAGGAAGGGAAGTAATTTCTCAGCCAAACTAAAGAAAGACATTTCACAAACCAGTGCACTTAATGAAACTTTAAATAAAAAACATAAATATAAATGTTTAAATGTAAGGAAAATATTCAACTCCATATTTGAATAAAAGTCATAAATAAATAAATAAATACAACAATATAAATAACGGGCATACAAGGAACAAGTGAAAAAGGAAAAATAAAAACCAAAACACAAAGAAAAAAACCAGCCTGCAATGTATTAATAAAAAAAAACTAAAGATTATGCACACATTTTAAAGACAAATAAAAAGTAACAGCAACACCAGCAATTGTGGCAAAAAGAACAACACAAAAAACAAATGTGAAAGTAACAAAAACACCAGCAATAGTGGCAAAGGCAACAACAACACTAGCAATAGCATCAAAAGGAACAGCAACAGGAAAACAAAAACAACACACAGAATCTTTAAATGGGGGAAAACGGAGTGGCAATGCAGTTAGTAACGATAGTGTAAGTTATAAATGAAATATAAGGATTAGGGCGGGTCGATTTAAAAATCGCTCATTGCTCTGTGAAAATCGTATTCTAGGGATCAAAATAAGAAACTTTGCCGAAGGAACCATACCTCTAAAACGAATTCTGATGTCCCCCAATTTGGGTCGAACTTTTTGGTAGGGGCAAATTTTGAAAAATCCCACTTTGACCCATTTAGAGTGCTCCAATCGAGTCCAATTGTACGACCGACCCCCACTAACTTTGGGAGGCCCGACCCACCGATGCCAATGGCATACCCCCTGGAACCCCCTTGGGGGTTCACCATACAAACATTTCAAAAAATCGCCGGTTTTGCACTTTACATGAAAAAATCAGTGAAATGCCTATGTTTTTTCTTTATTTATTTATAATAATATCTATTTTTTCTCTTAAGAAATTTATTTAGTCAGAACATATGTAAATGAAAAAATGAATTTAACTTAGTAATAGAAAAGAAATTAAAAAAAATGATTAGAAATTAGCGTTTTTACAACCCTTTTAAAACCAAGGCATCACTGTGATGCATTTGCATGTCGTTAACATAGTTGTGTGGGTTTTTTATTCAACCGTTTTAAAAAATGAAGGTATCACTGTGACACAATTGCAGATCGTAAAATTGCTTGTGTTGTTTTTTTTAAGCCACCACAAGACACAGCAGGTAGAATTGAAATTACCATTTCATTCTTATTACCTCGTCTCGTAGACCATATATAACGCAACAGTTTTTGTGAATGCATTAAGTCGTTGTGAAGAACTCAAAGTGTGACGTGCTAATTTCAGATAAAAAAATATTTCAAAAAAAATAATAAGTGAAGTGACCATTCCAAATCAAAAAGTTTACAATGAATCCACCATCCTCTACACCGCAAGATGAAGCAACTACATCAACAACTATCGAAAACCAAATGAGTCATATACCCAAGCATGATGTTACTGTTTTTGGTGTGTCTACTGATTTAACTGATCTTAATTTACCAACCCATCTGGATATCTTGAGATATTATTTTTACTTAAGCGAACGTGCTAAAACAGAACAAAAAAAGTTTTCCCAGAAATCATTGACTATTCAAGTACAAGATAAGTTGATTGGAATTTGGGAAAAACTTGGTATGGAAATAATGCTGAAAAAATGGTATTTAATAAATTGAATAAATTGCTTGACAAGTATCAAGAGCAAATCAAGAGAAGAAACAACACCCAACAATTTACAGAGTATGTAAAATCTCTAGAAACAATTTTTTACATTGGAAGATGTAAATGCGATTTGAAGACAGCTCCATGTGCATGCGGCTGGGTTCCCGATCGCCTCAAAGAGTTCAGCGCGATCAACATAATCAGAGAAGACTAACAATGGATGCATTTATGATGGAAACTGAAGAGCAAGGAGCAACGTCTATGTCATCAATGCCAACATACCAAGATCCCGATGATTCAACATACGCACCGCCACCGGTTCAAGAAGATATGGATAGAAGCACAAGTTCACAATACACAGAGAGATACGATTGTTTTAACTTTGCCTTGGTATGTGACAGATTTAGTGTGCCTGACAGAGTAGCATCAGTATTGGGAACCGCTCTTTTGCAAGATTTTAAAATTAAAGATAAGCATGGGAAACCTCTCATCATGAATAAATCGAAAGTTCGCAGAGAAAAAGAGAAAAGCAGACAAGAAGTGCTTCGCAAACGGTTAGATGATACCAATTTGTTAGCGTTTTCATTCGATGGCAGAAAAGATGATACTTTAACGATAGATAAAATTGATGAGAAGTATCATACTAGGATGGTAAAAGAACCTCATCTTGTTATTTTGAGAGAACCCAATTCTGAATTGATTGGTTACGTAAGACTGGAACATGAAACCGCTGAATACAAAACAACCAAATTAAATGGGTTTTTCAACGATAAAAATATATCACTGGATGCATTAATTGGAATATGCACTGCCGGTGAGGTAACAAACACTGGCCCACACGGTGGAATTATACGACGATTCGAATTGCTGTTAAAAATACCACTGCATTGGTTCGTTTGCCTTCTACACTTCAACGAATTTCCGTTTCGGCATTTGTTTGAACCTTTGGATAAATCAACCAGCACTGGACCAAGATCGGCAACCGGAAAACTGAGCCGTCAAATCGAAACTTGTGAAACTCTTCCGGTAAGTTATTGCTATCACTCATTTATTATAATTGTCAACCATTTTTAATTATTTTATTATTATATATTTTCAGGTGATGGACGGCTTCCAGAAAATTGAGTTGCAAAATATGCCCCCTGCTCCAGAAAAAATTTAATTTTCCACCGATTCGAAGTACTTATACGACATGGCCCATGCAATTTCTAGCGGCGTGGTTCCGGTGGATCTGGCTAACATCAAACCAGGGAAAATTGTACATTATCGGTGGCTCACCAAGGCCGCTAGATTATTGCGATTATATGTGACAACGGAAAATCCAGATGCAAATTTAAGAATTCTGGTTGAATTTATAATTAAATGTTATGTGCCAATGTACTTCAATATCAAGTATTACAGCTCTGTCGTGTACGGCAGTGAATTATTTTTCAAGTTCATTGGTTGGTCACGATTTCTACAACCTCGTTTACGCAAAACTGTCAATCAAGTAATTAAAGATAATTTATATTATGCGCATTCGGAAAATATCTTGTTATCAATGTTGTTTGATGATAGGAAAGAAAAGCGCGACCGTGCCATCAAAAAAAATCCTACGCTATCGAACCGATGTTGACGAGCCAATGGAACTTAGAGTTTATAAAAACCAGATATAAACTTTAATTGCACAAGTTATACGGAAATGATCAATTTGAATGATATAAATATCGTATTTTAACCACCATTCACGCGAAGCACTCCGTACGATACATTGAAAGAATATTTAAATCAAGATGATCCACCGTTTAATGATCCAAAAATTCCATCACACATACAAGGAACGGAACGACATGTTCAATTGCTAGCTAGCGTTTCCAAACGGGTTACACCGGAAAATGTAGAGGCTGTTATGGCGACGACATTAGAGAGCCGTGCGAAATTGCCCAGACTTGAAAGTAAAAAAGACTTCAAACAATAATTTTTTTTAGTTTCTTTTCTATAACACACTTAAATTAATTTTTTCATTGACATATGTTCTGACTAAATAAATTTCTTAAGAGAAAAAATAGATATTATTATAAATAAATAATAAATATTATTATAAATAAATAAATAAAAATAAAGAAAAAACATAGGCATTTCGCTGATTTTTTCATGTAAAGTGCAAAACCGGCGATTTTTGAAATGTTTGTATGGTGAACCCCCAGGGGGGTTCCAGGGGGTGTGCCACTGGCATCGGTGGGTCGGGCCTCCAAAGTTAGTGGGAGTCGGTCATACATTTGGACTCGATTGGAGCACTCTAAATGGGTCGAAGTGGGATTTTTCAAAATTTGCCCGTACCAAAAAGTTCGACCCAAATTGGTGGACATCAGAATTCGTTTTAGAGGTATGGTTCTTTCGGCAAAGTTTCTTATTTTCATCCCTAGAATATGATTTTCACAGAGCAATGGGCGATTTTTTTGCCTCCTCACAAATCGACCCGGCCTAATAAGGATACTTAAAATTTAAGTAAGTTATAAGTGAAATATCAGGATATTTAAAATTTAAAGGAAATTAAATTGAAAGTTAAAAAGTTTTCCAATACTTAAATATTTTGTTAAATTTTTACTTGCAATAACTATTCATGATTGGTCTGCCTTGTTTATAAAAATAAAAAAATAGGAGAAAAGTAGAAAAAAATATCGCAGGAAGAACAGATAGCAGATACCCTTTCGAGGCTAAATTTACAGGCAAATACTAACTCTTCCAGTACCACCTCCTTACCCTCTGTTTTCACTAGTAGCCAGAGAAGAGACCTTTCAAATTTAATAACAGAAACATTTACCGCCATACAACACCCCAGAGTAGAGGAGGAAGAGGAGCATGGAGTAGACTTCAGTAGGAATCCCGACTCGTCAGACCGAATACCGGATGTGGTAAAGTGTTTGAGGAAATGCTATGGCAAAAACATATAGAGAAAAAGCACTAGACACCTTTGTGCGGGGTTTAAATGGGCAATTGCCAAGCTTACTTAGGGTTAGGGAATTAACCAGCTTGCCACAAGCCATTTACATGTGCTTAAAATTAGACAATACGAATCATTGGAGAAGCCACACCAACAACATTTCCCGCATGATAACCAATCAAAAAAGGCCACATCCGGAGCTTTCCGAGACCTCCACTACGGTATGATCCAAACCTTCCTCTACAATGTGGACAGAACGGCTCACTACAACCCGGTTCGGGGAGTGTTTTTGTCGTTACAACAACAACAACAACAACCCGGTTCAAATCCGACTCCACAATATCGCTCCTACGGCATACCACAAACAAACCCCTACGTCACACCGCACAATATGCCTTACGGCAATTTTCAACAAAGTTACAGACCGAAAACGAGATTCAAACAATGGGCTACCTCAACCTTTTAATAAACGTCCACCGTCGCAAACCCTACAACATCCTAATAAAATTCAACGACTCTACAATACAGAAGCTGTGGACCCTTCTTCAACAGGACACTCAACCGAGACTTCTGAAAATGTTGAAGGATACTACTACGAAGATCACCAATACCTTGGTTATGAACAAGAAGCAGGACAATTCGAAAACGAACAAACATACTATGCTACCCACAACATAACTTTTTTAGACTAAAACCTTCTTCTTTGCCATATTTCTCCTACAGGATGAGAAATGGTAACGAATTGAAATTTCTTTAGATACAAAAACTATATTAACCCGACTTACATACGAAACCCTATTCCAAATCAATCTTTTTATGCAAATTCAGTTGGAGAACCCGTCAAAATAAGTCATCACGTAAATATCGATATCTTCGGAAACGAAATAGGGAAAATTTAATTTCATATCCTGCCATACCTAAAAACGTTTGACGCAATTATAGGCAACGACACATTGAATATTTTAAATGCAATAATTTGTATACCTAGCAGTGCTACGCACAGAATGGGCGAAATCGGATGATAACCACGCCCACTTTTTATGTATAGAATATTTTCGAAAACACAAAAAAAGTGATTACTCAGTACATAATACACCTATATGGATAAAATTTGGTGAATACATTGAGATTGGTGCATAAAGTAAAATTTTCAAGAAATTTTTGAAAATGGGCGTCGCATCGCCCACTTTTGATTAAGTCAAATTTAGAAATAATATTAATCATGAATCAAAAACCGTTCAAGATATCGAAAAAAAATGCAGCACGGAGGTTTCCAGGTATGCAAGGAATGTTTCAGGAAAAAATGGGCGGGATCGGTTAAGGTCTACGCCCACTTTTATATGAAAGATTTTGAAGAGGATTGTAGATATATTAAATAGGCCATAACTTTGCGTAAAATAGCTTTACATCATTTATATTTCACTTTTAAAGTTTCCGTAAACAAAAAAATCGAAAAACTTGAAATTTTCGAAAATGGGCGTGGCTCCGCCCCTTTTATAGTGGACTATTCCAAAAAACTTTTTATGCTATAACTCCGCCAAAAATTGATTTGTCGAAACGAAATTTGGTGATAAATTTCTATAAATAAAGATAACTGTTTACTGTAAAAATGTTTTTTAAGTATGGTATGCAAGGAATGTTTCAGGAAAAAATGGGCGGGATCGGTTAAGGTCTACGCCCACTTTTATATGAAAGATTTTGAAGAGGATTGTAGATATATTAAATAGGCCATAACTTTGCGTAAAATAGCTTTACATCATTTATATTTCACTTTTAAAGTTTCCGTAAACAAAAAAATCCAAAAACTTGAAATTTTCGAAAATGGGCGTGGCTCCGCCCCTTTTATAGTGGACTATTCCAAAAAACTTTTTATGCCATAACTCCGCCAAAAATTGATTTGTCGAAACGAAATTTGGTGATAAATTTCTATAAATAAAGATAACTGTTTACTGTAAAAATGTTTTTTAACATAGTTCTGAAATTTTTTTTGGAAAATTTAAAAAGCGATATTTCTACAATCAAGCAAGTTATAGCAATCAGATTTTGCCCACATAATAAGCCTTTTAAGAAAAACTCGGCCGCGAAAAATTTTGTCAATTTTGAAGAAGTATGCGTGGCGCCGCACACTTTTCATTTCGTTGTTTGCGTTCGCCATTTTATAATATACTAGCAAACCCGGTAGACGTTGTTCTGACGTTTTGATACATAGAACACATCTATATATAAAATGTCATTAACTTGAACCCAATAAACTCCTAACTATACCAACCTGCAGCTTTATATAACCTGGGTGCTTTTCCAAAAGCTATATACAGACTGTGTTGTGCCCAGCGATCTCCTGAACCTATCGTGAAAGTTCAAGAGCAAATCAAAACACAAAATATGTGGGCGTGGCACCGCCCACTTTTCAAAAATTATGTAGATATTGACTAAGTGACACATATATCCAAAATTCATTAATTTAGACTAAAAAAGTTCGGAGTTATGACGAATTGAAGCTATATATAGCCTGGGGCGTGGGTCCGCCTACTTTTCCAAAACTATATATTGTCTATGCTGCACCCAGTGAACCCAGGTATATATTGTGAAAATTTCAAAAAGATCGGTTGAGTTCTTTGGCGCCTATAAAAGACACATATTTTTTATATCTATTTTTGTTACGCACACAAGGTATATTACTTCATTCGGCATAAACGAATCGAGATATATGTTTATTAATGTATATCAAACCGTTCAGGATGAAAAGTAAAATATCCGGGCAAGTAGTTAATACCCCACTGCAAAAGGGAAGTTGTATATCTTTTTTGATATTCATACCTTTCATGAACATGAAATGTTTGTACGTATACTGAAATGATCAGGAGGTTGAGCTGAGTCGATGTAGCCATGTCCATCTCTCGATACACCTATCTGTCTGTCCGTCTGTCTATTTGAACGAAAATACGAACTGAAAGTATTAAAATAGACCTGCGTAAATTAGGATGACATAATAGATCACTACTAGGTATATAATGTTCGGTTCCACCCGATCTTAGACTTCCTTACTTGTTACAAATGAAAATTGTTTCACTCTACTTAACAAATACAAATATCCCATCTACCAGCTTCCAATAAACTCAATCACCCATACCACCCTACGGATTGACCACTTGAATTTCGAGGATAATGAAAAAGTAAAAAAATATTTTGAACTCATGTCAGTCGTTATTCTCCGAACCCGACAAGAAATTGACTTCCGTCACTAATGTCAAAGCAGAAATTAGAACAAGAAATGAAAGGCCCATTTATTCAAAAACTTACCCATATCCTATGCCTCTAAAAAAGGAGATTGACCAACAAATTGCTGAATTGTTGAATGATGGCATCATTCGCCCATCGAAATCTCCATACAATTCTCCTGTATGGGTAGTACATAAAAAACGGGATGCTTCAGGACAGAAAAAATATCAGATGGTAATTGATTATCCTAACTTAAACGAAGAAGCCATACCAGATAAATACCCTATCCCGGATATTACTATATTACTAAAAATAATTTTTTTTCCACCATTGACCTCAAAAGGGGTTTCCAACAAATTGCTCTTAATGAGGCTGACATTGAGAAGACCGCCTTCTCGGTTGCAAATGGAAAACTTGAGTTCACACGACTTCCATTTGGCCTAAGGAACGCACCCGCTATTTTTCAGCGCACTAGATGAGAACATATTGGCATTCGCTGACAAAAACTAAAGAAGAGCATTTCGATAATCTGAAGATTATTTTCAATACGTTGGAAAAGGCTCGATTAAAGGTCCAATAGGACAAATGCGAATTCATTAAAGAAGAAACAGAGTTTCTAGGTATCATTGTTGATTAAAATGGTATTCGCACCACGCCAAAAAAAGTGGAAGCAATAACAAATTTCCCGCTTCCCAAGACGTTCACGATTTACGCTCCTTTTTGGGAATGACTGGACATTATCGTAGGTTCATAAAAGCCTATGCTCAAATTACTAAACCGCTCACTGAAATACTGAGAGGTGAACTAGGAAGAATGTCCAAAAATCAGTCTAAAAAGACCAAACTAAATTTGACAGCCCAACAGGTGGAAGCTGTCAATCAACTAAAAATGTGCCTCACATTCGAAGATGTTATACTCCATTATCCTGATTTTGAGAAAGCATTCGAGCTTACCACTGACGCTTTCGATTACGCTTTAGGAGCCGTACTCTCCCAAGAAGGTAGGCCAATATGCTTCCTTTCAAGAACGCTAAGCAGAGCAGAGGAGAACTTTGCAACCAATAAAAAGGAAAGGTTAGCGATAATTTGGGCTTTACAGTCCCTCAGATGCTTCCTTTACGGATCAAAAAAGGTCAAAATATACTCCGATCACCAACCCTTAACTTTCGCTCTCAGCAATAAAAATACAAACACCAAAATGAAGAGATGGAAAGCTCACCTAGAGGAATACAACCATGAACTAATTTACAAACCCGGCAGTTCAAATGCAGATTTCCTCTAACGACCACCAATTTCAAATTTTAATTCACTCACAGTTCAGAGTAGTGATAGTTCGCCTGAAAATTTGATATCCTCCGTAGAAACTCCAGTAAACGTCTTTAAAAACCAACTTTTTATCTCAGAGGGTCCGGAATCTTCGTATATATTTCAAATAATTTTTCCGATGTACCATAGACATCTATTAACAGAAAAAATCCTTTCTGAGGATTCACTAAAGTTACTTTTAAAAAAACATCTAAATCCTGCAATGTTGTTGTTGTTGTGGTAGCCGGATTTGAACCCGGTACGCTCCGGTACTCCCTTGCGGTACTGCCCGACTGTCGTGGTAGCGATTTATGACCAGTGAAACCTTCTAGGTCATGTCACCCTTCCTTCCGTAAGGAAGGATAAGGTAGGTAATGAGAGGTGAGAGGCATCATATCCGTAGATCAACCATCGAGTTGCACGTCATTACCTTTGTGCATATTTGTCGCCTCTTACGACCGGTATGCCTACCTCGGGCATATTCTAAACCCCTAGCCCGCAGGGGCATCTAAATTATTTTACTGATCAAGCATCTTTGGCCGCGTATGCTAGCTCAGTAAGGGTAGATTATAGCTTTTAACTTTAAGAACAATAGAGTCTTAGTTTTAGCTTCAAACCAACAGGCACATAGTGTCGCATAATATTAACTTTTAGTTTTAACTTTAGTAAACGAAGAGGCACATGGTGCCGCATAATCGTATTTAGTTTAAACGAAAAGGCACATAAAGCCGCGAAATAAACGAAGTTAGGAAATAATAAAACTTCGTGTGTTTATTTATATACTTCCCAACAAAAAATGTTATTTGTCACCTCGAAAAACTGGCTGTAAATCACTCAGGCAAAATTTAACTTGATTCATAAACTTCTAAGGAGAACAATCTTTTAACAAATCTGGGTAGCTAAATAGTTCAAAAAAAATCTACCTAGAAAACTGTATTAGAAGTGAATGGTAAAAGGGTATGCATTCGTTTCAATCTTACAATTGTATAAAATTGGTTTTTCTCATTTTATAGTTAATGAACTTTTGGTATTAATAAAAATATCAATGAATAATAGAAGACAAAATATACTAAAGCCTGCCAAACATGTGTAACGTGGCAGTGATTTCATGATCTTTTTTGTATAAGTTTTCAGTACTGGTGCAGTTTAAGGGACCCACCGAAAATTATGCCAATACAGTCCAATGGGGTATCAAAAGACGCGTATTCACGTCTAAATTGAGAATCTGAAGTCGGAGTAAAATTTTGTTTAACCGTTCAAAAGTTACAAACAAAATACTAATTGATCGGAAACACTTTGCTAATACAATTCTTGTGTTACTTTAGAGCACAAAAAACTTTCATTGATACCCCTACGAACAAATGATAGGGACACAAAGTGTGATGTAGTGTGACGAACAGGCTGTTGACTTCAGAATATTTGGTCACAATAAACAAACACTACTGACCTAGATAAATCATGAACTCAGCGGGAGTTCAACTTCACTAGCACATGCCGCATATTTGGTTACATATGACAGCACTTGATCGCAAAATGCTGACGCTAGACATTTCCACATATTATACATATTTACACATTAGGAAAGTAGTTTGTAAGTATTAGTGTTTAAGCTTATACGTGTAAGTCAATAATTTGTATAAAAAGAGAAAGAATTTTTAATAAACATTCACTTCTTGATCACACGCTAAACTTGATTCATTTCTTGATCACACGCTAAACTTGCTTCACTTACATGGCGATCCTGCCAGGCTTTATATCAGCCAGTCATAATCCCGCCAGGACAGTAAGCGAGAAGCAAATTTTATTGGCGTTGACAAGTGTTGCGGCCATATTTGGACTTCTTTTCGGCAAATGTTTTTGGATGAAACCTACAACAGCAAACAGAAGGCATCCGGAAGACTGGCAGCATAAGTATTTTTCGGCAAATATTTTTGAATGAACCCTCCAACACCAAACAGAAGACATCCAGAAGAAGCATAAAAAGGGTGGAATAACCATGGACAAACCATACATCCTGAAAAAAGAGACTGGCAGCTGGACATTGGCAGACATTATTTGTATAAACATACATTAGAAAATTGGTAGGCACGCCTCTACGGCCGCTAAGCTAAGAGCAATTTAATTTGCTTAGGAATTTTTTTATAAGCACATGTTGCTTAAAGTTTAACATTACAAACAAAAAATTAAAAATCAAGTTAGTATGCAAGAAATAAAAACCAAAGAAGAATTTGATAGAATTTTTAACAAGTGTCGCGATACTATCAAAGAGCTAATTGCCATTTCTGAAAAAATTTTAAAAGATCGTGACACCGAAAAGCAAGGGCCTACACCGATCACCATAGAGGAGTATCGGCGCAGGAATAAGCTTGTCAAAAAGGAGGAAACTCCCAAAATTCCTACACCCGTAATAATCCATAAAAGGAAACGAGGTGGTAGACAGGTTAGGAAGCGAAAAGAAATCGCTGAAGCTTTTAGGCTACTTAATTTAACCGTAGACATTAACCATAGGCAGAAACTAAAAGATAAAATTAAAATGTTAAGAAATAACTTGTAAATAAAAACAAACAAACTGAGTAAATTGGAGTGGTAAATATAAATTTTTATTAAATACACGTTAAAAAGAAAAATTTTAAAATGGCATGGTGGAAAGTTGCACTTAACGGTATACTGATAGGAATAGCAGGGTACGAGGTAGGTAAAGAAAGTTCAGCAGATCAAAAATCTGAAAATCGATTAGCCCAATACGAGCCACATCCTATTAGTGAACAGAAAGAAGAGATCACCGATAAATGGTTAACAATTTTTGCTTGTTTGGCTACATGTTTAATTGTCGCAATTGCAATTTTATTCAAAAATTATATAAAAAATAAGTTAAGACGATTGAACAATGTACAACAACGCATTTAAACGAAAAAAAAAATTGTAAACTAAGATATGAATAAATGGCAGGAAATATATGATACCCTATATGAAGAAAAACTAAAAGCTGATAAATCTTACAAATGCATAAATAAAAACATTAATATAAAAACAGAAACTATCGTAAAGCATTTTAAGATAATTTTAGAAGCTCTAAATAGCATAGGACAGGTGATCAAAGCGGTAAATAACATACTTACCAAGGAACACCAAGTAGAGTCTTACCAATTTTTCTCTGCCGTAAGGGACAAACTAGTATCTTCTTTAGCAAGATACAATATAGAAGTCAATGTACCAACCACAGTAGAGGAAGACCTACAAATAGATTTCAATGCGCTTTTGGCAGAACGTGCTCAGAGCCCATTGATAGAAGAAAATATACCAAACCTTCAACCAATAGATATACCAGGTATAAGCGTCACAATGGTGCAAACGGTAGTTGAGTTCATTAAAACTGCTTCGTCAGTATTACAAGAGTTTGATGGTAAACCAGAAAACCTAAACAGTTTCCTAGATGCACTCGATATACTTGAACAAATCAAGGATACACACGAGGCATTGGCCATTACCATGATTAAGACCAAGCTAAAAGGCACAGCAAGAAATTTCATAAGCAACGAAAGCACAATAGAACACATCAAAACAAAACTCAAAACCGCGATTAAGGGTGAATCAGTAGAAGTTTTAACAGCTAAGCTCCTGAACATCCAGCAGCGTAGCAAAACTGCTAACCAGTACACTGCGGAAGTAGAAAAAATAACAAGGTCACTGGAAGGAGCGTATATCTCAGATGGATTAAAACCAGACTTAGCCACAAGATATGCAACACAGGCAGCAGTCAAAGCCATGTGCAAAAACTGCTCCAACACCCAAGTTAAGATGATAATGCAAGCGGGAACGTTCGCAACAATGAACGACGCAATCTCCAAATTCACAAACAGCTGTACCGAAATTACAGGCAGCTCTAACACAATTTTAAATGTACGACAACAAGGTCAATACCGAAGTAATTTCCGTGAAGGTTACACAGGTAACAACTATGGGAACTACCAAGGCAGGAGATTCAGAACGCAACGAAGATACAACAATAACTTTAGACAAAACAACAATTCTCAGAGAGGAGCACAAGCACAGAATGGCAACAGACCCTACAGCCAGACACGTAATGTGCGCAGTTGTACCGAAACGGAAAACCAGGAAACTCCACTTCAAAATTAACAAAACGAAAAATATGCGTACTTAATCTAAACTTAAACAACTATATATCTACAAGGACATCGTTAAACAATTCATACTCAAATTTTTTAATTGATACTGGAGCCGATATCTCCATAATAAAAAAACAGCAAATAGATAATAAAGGAAAAATTAATACTGAACAAATCACAGATTTGAAAGGCATTGGTCAGGGAATAACTAGCACTTTAGGCACAATCAAAGCAGATCTAAAAGGCGATGACATTCTAATTTATCATAAATTTCATGTTGTAGAAGACAACTTTCAAATTCCATGCGATGGAATAATAGGCCTAGATTTCATAAAGAAATACAATTGTATTCTAGATTACGGAAAAACAGAGGACAAACTAATTTTAAGACCATATGATTTTCCTCAAACAATAACAATGAATCTAACAAACTGTCTGTCCGTCAACACAATCACAATTCCATCTAGATCTGAAGTCATTAGACAAATTAAAGTAAATACCGATAACAAAAACATTTTTATCCCACACCAAGAATTATCTGAAGGCATTTTTATAGCAAATACAATCACAAACAAGGATCAAACTTTTGTTAGAATCATTAATACTACACATAAAAACACAACTATCCAAAATTACAAAATCCAGACCGAAAACTTAGATGATTACACACTAATTAAAACAGAAAAGCACAGTAAAAATGGCAACGATACAGAAAAATTAAAACGATTAACAAAAAATTATCCAAAATTCGTCAACCCTCAATTAACAACACTATGCACAGAATTTATAGACATATTTGCACTAGAAACCGAACCAATCACCTCCAATAATTTCTATAAACAGAAATTATATATGAAGGATGACACCCCAGTTTACATAAAAAATTACAGATTACCTCAAACCCAGAAGGGAGAAATCAGCAAACAAGTAAACAAGCTAATAGAAGACGATATAATAGAACCCTCCATATCGGAATATAATAGCCCAATCCTACTAGTCCCTAAAAAATCACTTCCAGGAAACACAGAAAAAAGATGGAGACTAGTAGTCGACTACAGACAGGTAAACAAAAAGCTAGCAGCAGACAAATTCCCACTCCCAAGAATTGATGATATTTTAGACCAACTTGGTAGAGCAAAATATTTTTCATGCCTAGACCTTATGTCAGGTTTTCATCAAATTGAACTACACCCAGATTCAAGGGATATAACTTCATTTACAGCCGAAAATGGCACATACAGATTCAAAAGACTACCTTATGGATTAAAAGTAGCACCAAATTCATTCCAAAGAATGATGACCCTAGCATTCGCAGGGCTCAAACCATCCCAAGCCTTCCTCTACATGGATGACTTGGTTGTATTAGGCTGTTCTGAAAACCACATGCTAAAAAATTTAAGAGACGTGTTCTCCACTTGTAGAAAATATAATCTAAAACTGCATCCAGACAAATGTCTATTTTTCAACCAAGAAGTAACTTATTTAGGCCATAAATGTACAAACAAAGGAATATTGCCTGACCCAAGCAAATTTGAAACAGTTCAAAAGTATCCAACGCCAAAAACAGCAGATGAAGTTAAAAGATTCGTAGCCCTCTGCAATTATTACAGAAGATTTGTTCCGAATTTTGCAGAACATTCTAGAAAATTAACTAGGCTTTGCAGAAAGAATGTTTACTTCGAATGGACAGAAGAATGTCAAAAAGCGTTTGTCTACTTAAAGGAAGCATTGATTAGTCCAAAACTCTTGCAATACCCAGATTTTGAAAAAGAATTTTGCATAACAACAGACGCTAGTGGATACGCTTGTGGAGCAGTCCTGAGCCAAGAACATGATGGCAAACAGTTACCAATTGCCTACGCTTCAAGGTCCTTTACAAAAGGCGAAACTAACAAAGCTACAATAGAAAAAGAATTGGCCGCGATTCATTGGGCCATAACCTTCTTCAGACCATACGTATATGGCAGAAAATTCCTAGTTAAAACCGACCATCGCCCATTAACATACTTATTTTCAATGAAAAGTCCTTCCTCAAAGCTGACACGAGTAAGACTAGACTTAGAAGAGTACGATTTTGAAGTGGAGTACATAGCTGGTAAAGAAAACCATATAGCGGACGCATTATCCCGCATAACTATAACAAATCTGAAAGACTTGTCAGTGGAAGCAAGCAGAATATTAAAAACAACCACCAGATCAGCAGCTAAAAATATCAGTAATAAAACTGAAATTAAAGAAAGTCACAAAGAGAACCCCAAAATATATGAAGCGCTAAATAAATTTGAAGTAAAAAGACTAGTCGAGCTCGTTTTCTCTCCTCCGAAATTATATTTCAAAAAAAGGAAAGAAAATTTGTAGCAATATTGATACAAGCAACCTAATTGTTGAGGATAAGATTGACTTAGGACAATTCTTTACCAGGCTCGAAAACGAAGCCGGCAATTTAGGACTTGTACAAATACAGTTGACCTTAGGGGACAAATTGTTCAAAAATAATTATACTGCAGTAGGAAAATTTATTGAAATGGGTAATAAGATTCTCAAAAAGTTAACAATAGCACTAACCCCAGAGGTTATAGATGTGACAGATCCCGGGAAAATAGAAGAAATCCTGCAAAAATATCATGACGATCCTATTAGTGGTGGCCACCCAGGAATAAATCGCATGACAGACAAGATCAAGCAGAGATATAGCTGGCTGAATATGAAAAATGACATAAGAAAATATATAAAGAACTGCATCCACTGCAAGAAAAATAAAACAAATAAACACATAAAAGAGCCAATGACAATAACGGAGACACCTCCGAAGGCATTTGACATTGTACAAATCGATACAGTCGGACCATTACCGAAATCGATAAATGGAAACGAATATGCAGTTACCATTATATGCGATCTAACAAAATACTTGGTAGCGATTCCAGTCCCAAGCAAACACGCAACAACAGTTGCTAAGGCCGTGTTTGAAAATTTCATTTTGATTTATGGACGCATGAAATCAATTATGACAGACATGGGCACCGAATACAAAAACAGCTTATTCAAAGAACTTTGTAAACTACTAAAAATTGAGCATAAAACCTCAACACCCTACCATCATCAAACCCTGGGTATAGTAGAACGCAGTCACCGAACATTCAATGAATATGTACGCTCGTACATATCCAGTGACAAAGACGATTGGGATGAATACCTTAAGTACTTCGCGTATTGTTACAATACGACGCCATCTACCATACATAAATATTGCCCGTTTGAGCTCATATTTGGGAAAACTCCACCAAATTACGAATTTTTAGAAGAAAATAAAATCAGCCCACTGTACAATCACGAGGCTTATGACAAAGAAATAAAATATAGACTCCAGATAGCACAGCAGAGAGCTAGAAAATTAGTCCAAGAGGCTTTAGTATTAGTTAGAGAAGAGGCCTCCCATAAGTTAGATAGTAGATATAAAGGAAAATATAAAGTTAAAAGTATAGATATAAATATTAATTTTACATTAGTACCACATAACATAGGCGATAGTAAAAAACAAATAATAATTCATAAAAATAGACTTAAATCAGTATAACACCGTAGTAATAAAAAAAAAAAAAAAAAAAAAAAAAAAAAAAATTCTAAAATAAAGCACTCCAGATTACTCAAAGTAATATATGTAAATACGCACACGAACACACATAAACAAAGTCAGTATGTTGAAAAAAAAAACAAAACACAAAAGGTTTGTAAACACTCCACTCATAATGATACAAATATACACATAGAAAAAAAAAAATATTCAAAAAAAATATATATATGTACGCGCAAAGCGAATGTAACCAAATAAACAAACAACGCGAGCAATATCAAAAAATTATGTACAACAAGAAATTACAATAAAACACAAAAAGCACTTATTAATAGTCATATCCAATTTCAACCAATTATATATGACTATTCTTAAGGTGGATGGTGTAGTGTGACGAACAGGCTGTTGACTTCAGAATATTTCGTCACAATAAACAAACACTACTGACCTAGATAAATCATGAACTCAGCGGGAGTTCAACTTCACTAGCACATGCCGCATATTTGGTTACATATGACAGCACTTGATCGCAAAATGCTGACGCTAGACATTTCCACATATTATACATATTTACACATTAGGAAAGTAGTTTGTAAGTATTAGTGTTTAAGCTTATACGTGTAAGTCAATAATTTGTATAAAAAGAGAAAGAATTTTTAATAAACATTCACTTCTTGATCACACGCTAAACTTGATTCATTTCTTGATCACACGCTAAACTTGCTTCACTTACAGTGAGTAGAATTTGTATCCATCAAGTAGGCTGAAATTTTTGATTGTTGATACATTCGACTTTCTTGATCGTAGTAAGTTTGCAAAAGTAACATAATGTTCACAATCGCTATTCCATTGAATTAATAATAGCTCAGTTTATATTTTGTTGGTGCGAAGTAAAGATAAGGCCAATCGCGTTTTTTTTTTCAGTAAATAACTGTAACGAAATTGCACTATTCAGTTTTTCGTCTTATAAGATGTATGTACAGATATCTCAAATAGTAGTCAACACTTTTTGATCAGTTTTTTTTTTCTGTAGAAAATTTTGTGGTACAAGGCAGATTGCACGTCGACTAGGCAGAAGTAAGACCGTTGTAGCGAATTTCTTAAAATTAAAGGAAAATTATGGAAAACGCAAAAGTACAGGAAGAAAACCCAAACTTAGTGCGCGTGACATTCGTGAAATTAAACGCTTAGCTCTGAAAGATTCAAACAGTCCGGCCGATATAGTTGGAATTCTAGGCTTAAATGTCACTGCGAGAAGGGTTCAGATGCTTTTGCAGCGTGATCGAAATTAGGTATACACAAAGCGTGTTCCCAAACCTAGACTTACAGCACGTCATAAGGAAGCACGATTAGCGTTCGCTGAAAAATACCAATATTGGGAAGAAGAATGGGGAAAAGTCATATTTGCGGATGAGAAAAAGTTCAATTTGGACGGGCCGGATGGATCGCAAATGTATTGGCATGACAAACGGCGAAAACAAGAAGATAGAATGGCTCGCAATTTCGGAGGAGGGTCATTAATGATTTGGGCTGAAATAGGCATTATTAGGCCATTGAATAGCCAAAAGTATGTAGAACTATTGGAGGACGTTCTTTTAAATTTTGGTGACGACATTGCTGAAGGAGAGTGGATTTTTCAACATGACAATGCCGCTATTCATTCATCCAATGTAACAAAGACGTTTTTAAAAGACCATAATATACCAGTATTAGATTGGCCAGCATGTAGTCCAGATTTGAACCCAATCGAGAATATGTGGGGCATATTATCTCAGGCATTTTTTTGCAAGGTAGACAATTCAGCACCGTTAAGGACTGAAAAGCCGCTGTTATTAGCGAATGGGACAAAATCGACCAAAATATAGCAAAGAACTTAATATATTCAATGCCTCGAAGACTTCAAAGGTGGTCATACAAACTATTAATGATACTACTGGGCCTTGTACTCGTTTCATATATTTACTTTTTGTCCTTATCATTTGTTCGCTCATAGAAATATGTAATTTTGGTATATATTATAATTAAATGACATTTTGTATAATGATTTTTTTGCTGTAAGCCGCACTGAACTTGTGTTATTGCATATTTAAAACAATAAATTAAATTAATGTAAAAATGGCTAGAAATCTGTCCATTTAACTTTTGGCCTTATCATTTGTTCGCATGGTGTATATCTACTATCACTATTTTACACAGGGAAACCGGACTGAAGCTAAACCGACGAGAAAACTTAATAATTTTAGCGTATTTAAGACAAAAAATATACACGCAGCAACCGAATTAGTTGTAGTAAAAACGTTGAGCATTGCCAGATATTAGGTACTATAATGATACACTATGGTGCCAGCTAGCTTAAAATGTACATTCAATATTGAACAACCACTTGTTGCTGAAATAAAATACTTGTGTTTTAAACACAAATCAATTAGATTTCCTATATACTGCCATTCCACACCACCCGGGAGGTTGCAATGAAGGCGCGTTAACGATTTTTTTTTAGGTGTTAGGTTACCCTGTAGGCCTATTTTCTTCTTTCAATGGTCACCTAGGGTGACATGATATTCCAAAGTATACCGCAATCTGTTTAAATTCATACAAATTATTGATGTTAAAACTAATAATAAACATATATACTAAACTTACATATGTGTATACCGCATTTTTACAAAATTAAAAAATGGGCAATCTATAATAAAGAATAAAATTAGAAAATGAAAATTTGCGCGATTTTTTATTCCAAATTTTCGCCTGTGGCGCTTTGAAATCAAACTCAATCTTTCCATCGTTTAATTAATTCTGAACTTTCGTCTATAGCGCTTTTTAAATAAATGATAATTTACTTTGTTTTATATTTTATTTTTTGATATTAACAATTCTAGATACTGTTGCAATATTTGTCTTAAAACTAATTGAGGTTTATGATTATATGGATTGTGTAAGCAGCAACTTAAGAAGTTCCTCATAAGTGGTCTAGGTTTGTTTTTCATATATACTGGCACCACTGTTAAACTTTACTTGTAATGGTATGTTGGCAACGCTCAAAATCTCAATGTTTTTACTATAAGTAATTCGCACGGTTAGGGGTAGTATTTGTAATATTAAATACGCTTTAAATAATGAGTTTTCGGGTCGGTTTCTTTTCAGGTTGGCTTTATTATGTAAATTAATAATAGGAGATATAATAAAAAAAGATTATTGTGCTCTGAAAGCAATGTAAAAAGTGTAGTAACAAAGTGTATCTGTTCAAACAGTATTTTGTTTATAACTTTTGAACGGTTAAAAAAAATTTATCTGCGACTTCAGATTCTCAATATAGGCGTGAATACGCGTATTTTGATACCCCACTCGATTTCTTGGGTCTAAATTGGGTGGGTCCCGGAAACTGCACTTTTACCAATTTTTCAAACAAAATCTAAATCTGCAGGTTTGCATAAGTAAAGCACAGCAAAATAATTACTATGTAGCCAAGCTTAAAGCTGCGGGAAAATACGACGAATACAAAAGAAACAGAGCAGCTAAAGCTAGATTATACCGAGAAAGGAAGAAACTAGAAGAAAGTAAAATGCAACTCAAAAAAAAAGTTTATGTTATCGAGAAGCGACGTCAAGAAATTCGAAAAAGAGTCCAGAAAAAGCGGTCTAAGTTGAGAGGAAACACTTCAAGCTTTACTGAAATTGCACGTGAGGGTTATAGGTGTCCACAAACACTCGGTAAAGCAGTGCGAAAAGCCGATCTTGCATTTCCAACCAACTAAAAAGAAAAGCGGCCGCCTTGGTGTGGAGGTAGTGTTGCCGGCCTACCACACCGAAGGTCCATGGTTCGAGCCCTGGTACAGGTAACATCAAAAGTGATTTGAAAAAAGTTTTTCAAAAACGGGGTCGCCCCTCGGCAGTGGTTTGGCAAACTCTCCGAGTGTATTTCTGCCATGACAGGCTTCTCAGCAAAAATTCGTCTCCTTTGTAGATGCCGTTCGGAGTCGGCAAAAAACTGTAGGTCCCACCAATTTGTAGGGAAAATTCAAATCGGCACACCA
Source organism: Merzomyia westermanni (assembly GCA_949987695.1). Taxonomy (NCBI): domain Eukaryota; kingdom Metazoa; phylum Arthropoda; class Insecta; order Diptera; family Tephritidae; genus Merzomyia; species Merzomyia westermanni. The sequence goes on from OX465288.1 coordinate 81,245,227, forward strand.
CAAATTGGAAGAGAAGCTTGGCGCAAAAATCTCTTAGGAGGTTTATGATAATATACCTGTTGTATATCGCGCCATAAAGAGAGAGAGAAAAAGAAAGTTGTGTTGGCCAACATTTTTTGCAACTTGAGTGAGGCGGTCCAACTGGATTTGAAAACTGTTTTATATTTTCTCACGCCCAAAGCAAAGCATAAGGCGACAAGCACTGCATTTTCCCATCAAAGAACTAAGCATTTACCTGCCCATACATACATATGTTTGTGTGAATAGTATGTAAGTATTAGAATAAATATGTACTGTAGCAAATAAGAAATTATAAGTTAAAGAATTGTATAAATAAGGTTAAAAAGTTATAAATAAAGGTAATATGCGCTTGACAGTGAACAATAAACAATTCGCATCAATTTAATCAATACATGGCGATCGATTGTCCTCGATTCTAATGGCAAGCTGCTCTTTATAGTAGCAGTCTGCCTTTATCAAAACGGCAGGAAAACCGAAAAGGATAGGCGCAGCAAGGTAACTTGCTAGGTCTTTATAAAATTAAATAAAGAGGCGCAAAAGCAGCAAGTAAAATTGCAGAGGCCCTCTAAAATAAAACCAAATTTATTTACTTAGAAAGTGTGCAAGTGATAAATTCACTCAAAGCTGACGGGCCTCTAGGATCCATGCCTTACGAAAATGTTAAACAGTCAATAAGTATCGAGTAATATGAAAGCAGGCAAAGGAAAACTTGTAAGGGTTAGGAACCAAAAGTTCCAAAACCAATTAACTATAAAAAAAGGAGGAGGGAAAAACTATAAAAAAAGAAACACATTGGCACAACATAAAAAAAATTGTATTAAATTTTTAATAAATAAATCAATTTATATAAAAACAAAAAAAAGATAATTGACTAAGCAGCTTTTACTCGTACTGCAAATTTTTATTTTATACCTTATATATGTATACATATGAAAAAAAAGTTGTATTTAATAAATTTGAATAGGTTTGAAAGAAGTGCCGCAGCAAAAATTTGGAATAAAAAATTGAGCGATTTTATATTCCAAATTTTCACTTACCCTTAAATATGTATATATATGAAATAAAAAAATTGTATTAAATGAATTATGATAATTTTCAGAAAAACGCTGTAGGCGAAAATTTGGAATAAAAAATCGCGCGACTTTTTCATTTTATACCTTATATATGTATGTATGAAGGAAACAGTAGTCAAGCACAATAATAATAGAATCCTTTAACAGATAAGGTAAGGCAATACGCGACATATATAGCCAACTTACTGGTATTCACCAAAGAGAGGCAAACCAGATATTTCCAAGTGTCAAAGACAAGTTGGTATCATCGTTATCCAGGTATAACATAGAAGTATAAGTACCGATTTCATTTGAACAGGATATTAAAATTGATCAAAAGTTGTTGAACTTTTCGTTGGAATCTACTTCCGACATCGAAGAAGAACAAAGGGAATCTGAAGATCAAAAAACAAGTTTTTCCATATACAGAGCCCAAAATGGTACAGATGACAGTAGAATTCATTAAAACTGTCTCATCTATCTTACCCGAGCTCGACGGCAAACCGGAAAACTTGTCTAGTTTTCTGGATGCCCTTGACATTCTTGAACAAGTTAAGGATATCCATGAGGCAATGCAGTCTCTATGGTGAAAACAAAAGATAAAACAAAACTTAAAAACAACAATCAAAGGTGAATCAGTTGAAGTTTTGCCGGCAAAACTTCTGGACATCCAACAACGCAGTAAAACAAGTAATCAGTATACTGCCGAAATAGAAAAGCTTACAAAATCGTTAGAAGGAGCATACATATCGGATGGTCTAACACCAGAGTTATTGCCTTTACCCCAGCACAGAAATTATTTATTTCATCGCAAAATCACATACCATTAGAACCGTTTTATAGGTGAATTCTGTAAGCAGTATCTAGTCACTAATAGAGACATTTTGTAGTCAATTTCCATTTTGAGACAATTTGGTATTCAGTAACCTGTCTCACACCTCTAGTCTCAAAAAAATGATCACTTATTTGTCAGCTGGTTCTAGGCAGGTCACAAACAGTAAAATATTGGGTTAAAAATTAAAGAAATTAAAAAAAATAATAAATTTTAAGTGTAGAAACATTTATATATTTAAAAAAATAATAATTAACTACAAAAAATAAAATAAAAAATAATAATAATAAATTGTCCGCGACTCTGGGCTTGAACCTGCGTCGCTCACTTTGTACTCGATACGTTTACTACTTGGGCTATCGCGATATCTATACATCCACTATCAATTGCTGTACTTGAGATGTATGCAAGTGTGTTTTCACCACATATCTTTGGTGAACTTTTTGTGATTTCCTCTTACAGAATACCGAAATCATCTGAAGCACAAAAATGTTTTATTTTCTAAAAAAAAAATTATGGAAATAGATTCTTCTCAATTTGTACCACCTCAAAATATAAAAATTATAATTTTTACCCCTTTGCAAACCAGAAAATCGGTGATTTCTCGAGGACTACCCTCTTTGTAACGTGTGTTCAAGTGCCATGGAAAAGTCTCCACTCCTGACACAAAAATGTTTATAATTTCTACCCCCTTGCAAAACAAACCAAGCAATATAACTATTTAGAGAGTTAACCAAGGACCAACAACCCTGCAAGAATTGATTGATCGCTTGCATTAAAATTTTCACACTGCTCTTAATATGTTCAAACAAAATGTTGGCACTTTTGAAGTGCTGACATTCATATGATATATCAAAACATCACTGTTCTTGTTGGGCAAGTTGAGAGATCGTTAAGAGGCTTTTTACACAAGGAAACTTTTGAATTCATTTCTAACTGCGTTATCTTTTATGTTTTCTGTTCGCTTTTACATGTGTCAGTTTTTCTTGAAAGCAATTGTGAAACAAAAAACCTAGGTACAAGGAGGAGTGAAAAAAATAGGAAGAAAAACTTAGAACGACTTGACTTGAATTCAAGACTTGAAGCGTGTAAATCGGCTCCAATTCTATTTCTATAGGCAAATTTCATAATTTTTTTTAATTTCAAAATAAATAACATTTTTGTTAGAAATATGTGCGCTTGTGTAATAAATTCGGTTCAGAACAGATTTAATTATACTATATAGGCTGTGTGTTAATCGGTCACATTTTACTCAGAGGTAAAATAAGGTGATCAAATTTTCAATGGTGTAAAGATATTTGCCATTTCGCTGTGCCAAACGAAAGCGCAAACTTTGAAATCTGAAAAAAGCACGTGCGAAATCAAATATTCTTAATTTTATTTGTAAATATTGCGTCAGTTATGTATATGGGTGATAATTTGCCTACAGGGGAACCGCACACCCAATAAAATTTAGATAACGGGCCTACATTGCAGCCTCTTGGGTAGTGTGGGAAAGCAATGGTTAGCAAAGTGTCTAAAAGGGGTCTGATGAGAAGCGGGTGGCTCCTAACATGAGACCCCAACCATCGCGTGCAAATCGTTTTAATTTTTCTCCAATATCAATTAAAATATAGCTTTAATAATCTTTTCTAAAAAATAAGGCAAAGCTACGATAACTAAAGCGCTCAAGCGACATGGAAGTTCACATAAGCGCACCTTTATATGTACGCTTGGTACACACCATGCACACACAGAAGAAAAACAAGAAATGAGCATGCGCATTTTAGGAGACACAATTTAAGAAAAATGCTTCTTAAGTTGAAATATTTGAGGTTAATTATTAAATTACCACGTGCAATGCTATTGTTAACAAAGAAGAACAAGCGAATTGCCATGGCAACATCAACTACACAGTTGTTTTTTATAGGTAGCACAGAAATTTTTAAAAAGATTTCAAAGATATAAAAACCTGTACTTAAATAAGTGTGAAATACAATTATGCTGACGATGCGTATTTTCCGGGAATTAAGGTACTAGGTTGCAATGCGCGGTAGTTCGATGTGAGAAATGTAATTATGCTTATTCAGCCACACTTGTGTTGGCCAGCCGTGGGAGCTTCGCAGCGAGCGAGAATTGTGCATGTTAACTCTTCACCTTTCAAAGATCTGCGTCTCGTAGATCAAAATTTGGACAGGTTTCGTTTTTGCCCTGTCCTCGTTGATTCCTCTGGAGTATTGACCGCCGCAACTCAAGAAGTGCTGGCCCTATTGTCAGCTTCCTCCAAATGATCCAAATGAGAAGTAGTAATAAAATCAACCCAAGGGTGAACCAATTCGTCTTGTGTCGTACGTATTTTATAAGTTTTGCATTGCCGATCGTCATTTCGTGGACGAGATTAAGGTTTACGGCGAGGCTTTTATTGGCTATAGTAGATATCACTGGTGGGAGTACTTGAACGCCTGAGGTACTCACGCTCCAGTAGGTTCTGTCAGCAATTCGTATGGGTTCGTTGTCCAGTTGAAGAATGTAGGAACCATTCAGATAATTGGGGGTAACACCTGACAATACTGTTCCATTAAAATTATCCAGAAGGATGGTGTCTTCTTTGATGAATTCAATCGTGGATTCGTTGCAGGTTATGTAGCGGCAGTTGGTTTTGCCACCTTTGAGCATTCGTGGTAGACAATTTTCTTCACGTAGTAGATCACTGCGTTTTGCGTCTTTCTTACATACCATTGCACTTATGAGGTGAATGCAGCTATCCCGGATGCCATAAGTTTCCCTCTTGTTGATAAGGACCGTGTGTTACTTAAGATCTAACCGATGCCCATCTTGTAAATTTACTCGAGTAATAAGATGGTTGAATCTAGTTTGTTCAACCTTTGGCATGGACAGGACATAGAGTAGCAATGTGCCATTCGTGTATATCTACGGTTCGCTGTATTCGATGGCGTCAATGACAGGGAAGTACCTCAATGTAGGGAAGTACCTCAATTTCGCTGATTAACTCGTTGATTTCTTCTTTGTTTAATAAGTTGGTATTGACCACCCCTGCTTTATCTATCTGACAGGCTTGAATCAATTCGTTAACGGAATCCTTCAGTATCATTGCCTTGTGTAATATTTCCTCTGATAGTTTAATTATATGTATAGTTTAATTATATAATTTAAATTTCATAGACTTAATAATATTCTATTATTTTGAGTATTACAAAATTTACATTTCAATCTTAGTGCTATTCTACGGTTTTCTGAATTTTATTGTAAACATTAACATTCAAGTAAAATTTCGAGTAGTTAAACAGCTATTCTAAATTGTAAATTCGAATCTAGTGCTTGTGGCTTATATGCTAAAGCTGGAACTAGTGAGTTGAGTTCGGGTCGGAAAAGGTTTTACACGAGGAATAAGGAGTGATGTTAAGATTGGAATTTATTGACTGTTTGTTCAGTGATATTTTAAGTTATGATTATTTGTGTTTAAAGATATTAGTAGGCTTTGGTTAGATTTTTGTTCTTTTTTTCTTTTTGTTAGTTAGTTAATTAGTTAGTTAGTTGTATAAGTGTTTTTTATTTTTTTATTTTTTACGGGGCATCCTTCCAATTTTTTTTGTGTTTTTTTGTTTTTGAAGCCTCATAGTCTTGTCTTGCATGTAAGCAAAATTTTAAAAACTTTGTTTGAAACCCCAAGGGTTTATTTTGCATATAAGCTAAATTTTTCATTTATTTAGTTTCTTATTTGCATTGGACCAGAGACACAAAACCCAGCTGAAGGAAGGGTCGTGTTAATCCCATTTAGCCACAAGCGTTTATAATTGCAAATGGCCTACTCTTGGCACGAGTAGCTTCAGTTCAATTAAATCAATAGTCCTAAGGCGGGGTTTAACCACTTCGATTGGTACCGCCTCGACCGCCGAGTGAACTGGAGTGCGACAGATCGAATACAAAAATTACTTGTACCCAGACCGCTGGGGCGTAGGGATCTATGCATAAGTTGTTTTTTTTCCCCTCTTAGCCAATGCTATCAATATTTCAGTTTGTCCAGTTGCTATTGTTTTTTTGTTTTTGTTTTAATTTTTCAGACATTTTTATATCAATATTTTTGGGACGATTGGTCCAGTATGCTTTATGTTTTCGTTTTTCAGAAATTTTTTATGTCCGATTTATGGAACTTTTCCCCACTTTCCGTGACAATAGTCGCTCTGCTATTTTCGGCGACCGCTTCTTTTTTGTAAAGCGGCTTTTGCTTACTTTTAATTTGCCTGTTAGCGATGAACAGTTCCTCGCCGTCATTAAAATTGCGAGGGGGGGCGAGCGAGTTTTATTATTCCTTACTCTCCTGTTCGTGTAGAAGAAGAGCCTTAATGCCCTCATTTGTACGTTCCCCAAAGCTTGCCAAATGTTGATAATTTATCCTAACTGTCCTGTTCAGGAAAACATCTGCGGGCTTCCGTTTTATAACTAAATGAATAGTATTGTTGTACCTATTCAGTTATTGCTACACGCTCCTCAGGTGCTAATCTAGGAAACTAAACGCAAAGTCAGCGATATATTTCATTCAAGGTATAGTTTAATCTGTCCACCTGGCCGTTGGCCTCGCTTCGCTGCTTCGGCGTTTTAACTATCTCTATTCCTAAGGATTTGTAGTTAAGCACAAGCGGTGTTAGAAACCCGCGCTCATTCTCCATGACCAGGGAAACTGTAAAATAATGTAGCGCCACCGTTAGTTTCGTCCGTAAATGAGTGGACGATTTGTTTTGGATTGGAAATAGCTTAGCAAATTTGGTAAATTTGTCTATACAGCTCAAGTATTTTTGCTTTTCTATCTCGAAAATGTCTATGGGCAAGATTTCGCACGGATAACTGGAAATAGGGGTTGGCTGCATATACGGTTTTGAAGGGTGTCTATTTTACTTATTTAGTTTGCATGGTTCGCATTGTGTAGTATAGTCCCTAATCTATTTAGCCATTGCCGGAAAATAAAATTTTTCAAGGACCTGCTCTCTATTCTCGCAAGCGTTTCGGTGTGCACGCCTTTGCTCTTTTTCAATTATATTAAATATCCTATTATAGTAGTTAAAACTATATTTTTATTTAATTTTATATTTAAACATTTATTTTTATTGAATCAAAATTTTTAATTTGTATAATCATTTTTATAACTAACAAAAATTTTCTCTTTGAACATATACAAATTTTAAAATTAGAAATACACAAAGTATATAATGAGCAAGTAAAAGTCATCATTAAAATGAACGCTACACTATCGGCTATTGTTATATTCCTCTATTCGTGCTTTCCACCGTTTGAGCTTTGCATTGTAATTGCGATTGCTCATGGAAAATGTCAGAGGTTGGTGATCAGTGTAAATCCTAATCTTCTTTGCGCCATATAGATACGAGCTCCCAAACGATAGCGAGAAGCTCCTTCTCATTTGGTTTAGAGAGTGAGATATGTAAGCTATAGGCTTATCCTCGCCTATTGTTCCCTGTGATACTACCGCACTTATAGCATAGTTCGAAGCGTCTGTTGTTAGGTTAAAAGGTTGGGTGAAATCTGGAAACGCCAGGACAGCAGCCGATACCAAAAGTTGTTTTATATCGTGGAGGGCTTCCAGGGCATTCTCGTCAAGCTCAATCTTTACTTTTCTGGATGCGTTTGCCTTTACTTGTGCATTTTCCCCACGCGTTAGATTAGTGAAGGGTTTCGCGGCTTGGCATAGTCCCTAATGAATTTCCTGTAGTATGAGTTCATACCAAGGAAACCCTTCAAATCCTTTAAGTTTTGGGGAGGTTAAATAATTGTTATGGCTTCTACCTTTTTTGGATCAGCGCGGTCTCCATCAGGAGTGATTACGTAGCCAAGGAATTCGACTTTCTTTACAAAGAAACATATTTTTTCCAGATTAACTTTCAGATTCGCCTCCCAAAGCGTTGCAAAAACCTTCTCGACATTACCGAGGTGTTCATTTGCATCCCTGCCAAAAACTATTATATCGTCAATATATGTTTTGTATCTTTTCGATGTACTTTTTTAAGACATCGTCTATCATTCTCTGAAATATGGCGGGCGCATTTTTTAAACCGAACGGCAAACGTAGGAATTCATATTTCCCGTTCATCGTAGAGAAGGCTGTCTTTGGGATATCTGAATCCTTCATAGGTATTTGATGGAAACCGGAGGTTAGGTCAGGTTAGGAATAGGGTAAGTATCGGCTATCGTTACGGCGTTCAGCCGCTTATGATCGATTACCATGCGATATTGCTTTTCCCAATTCTCTTTCGATTTCTTAGGCACTACACAAATCGGAGAGTTGTAAGGACTTTTTGACGGTTAGATAACACCTTCCTCGAGTGGCTCATTCACCTGCCTTCGACCTTCTCCCTCATACAAGCAGGATAAGGATAACTTTTAGTGTATATGGGGTCTGAGGTTAACGTCCTGATTTCACCACGGATATTTGTATCCACAAGTTCAGGACCATTCCAAGGTTCAAAAAGTCCTGAGTACTTTTGCATCAAGGTTTTAACTTTTTCATGGATTTCGAGGGGCAAATCCTTCCCCAATGTGAAATTCACATTGCGAGACTGACGTGCCTTGAGAGGAATTTTATTGTCACTAATGTGAAGAAGATAATTCTTCCTATCTACTATGGCACTTAGATGTCTCGAGGTGTCGTCACCAATAATTCCGGAAAATTTGCCCAGAGTGGGCAAAACAAAGAACTCAAATTCTGTGGCGTTGCTCACTCTTTCAAATAATTTTAGTTTTATTTTATCCTTTATTGGGACACTAGGTCCAACAGGTGACTGGACTTGTTTTTGTCGCAATACCTTGTTTAATGAAGTTCTTGTTGGATCCAATGTCAATCAAGAAGTCAAGAAGGACCATTAGGCAGAGTATATTCTAAGTATGATACGCTAGATGCCCGGAGGACAGAAAATCCTCTGACCATTAGGCAGAGTATATTCTAAGTATGGTACGCTAGATGCCCGGAGGACAGAAAATCCTCTGAGCTTTCCTCTTTAGAGTTATCGATTTCTTTCTCATCCTTTTGGGTGCCTTGTTCTTCGTCCTCTTCTGGGAGCGAGTGGAATATTCTTAGTTGTTTCCTAGGGAGATTTTCAGATCCGGCCCTGCGCTTGAATGGATTGGGACGCTTCATAAAACTTCCCTTGCGGGTTTGGGCAGATGGATCAACATCTTTTCGACTGGAGAAGTTGTGTTGTAATTTTTGACGAACGGGCGATCGTTTCTCACATATTGGAGACGATCCTGGACACGCCAAGTGGGCTTCGGAGGTAAAAAAGAGGGCTTCTTCCTATTCTGAAAGGACGAAGTACTCGGCATGTTGTTAACAGGAACAGACACCCTATTGTTGAAATGCGCTGTATGTATAGAGAAATCCACGAAATCCACATTTTGGATCTCCAGGCAGGTCGAATAGGCTTCTGGCAGTGTTTTAGGACGCTGTATAAGCAGCATCCTAGATAGGTCTGCATTAAGTCCACGTACGAATACATTGAGCGCGCGCATAGGTATCCACAAGGACCTTAACCGTCTTGTTCGTGTAGGACTCGGTTTTTATTTTATTAATAATTAGAGAGAATTGATGATTTATCTTAGCGTAGAATTCATCAATTCTCATTCACTTCTGCTGCAATTGGTGCAGATGATGTTCAAGTGTACGAACATCTCTCTTGTCTGCGTATTGCAGAGAAAGGCACTCTTTTATTTTCAACCAATTACCGTAATTAATGAGTGCGGAGTCCGCTGCACCGCGCACTTTTTGTCTTATATGTAGAAGGATCGCCCGGGAAAGCGGTTTCCCTTTCATCACTTTGAAATCGGACAAAACCCCTTCCATCGAATATACCCACGAAACATATTGAACGGGGTTACCGTCAAATACTTGCAGCTTGTTGACGCAATCAGGGAGTCTGTTGATGTCTTTGATATCTGCCTCCTTGGTGCGGGCCTGAACCACTACTTGCTCGGTGGTTTCGATAGCTGTGCAACATGCCTCTCCAAGGAGATTAGCTTATCGGCAAGAGCGTTAACGGTTAGATTGGTCACAGTAGCCCTTAACGCATCCATTCTGGTCATTCTTTTGTTGATACTAAGAGGGGAAAACGGTTTGTTAATCATACTCACAATATACCAATAGTGAACATCCGTTTATTTTGGGGGCACTCCTTCTGTTATTAATTTTTAGCCGTTGATAGAATTTCACGTTTTTTTGTTTCTGTACTTTTTCACGTTTTTTCTGTTTTCTATAGACTTGCTTTTCTATATTTTTCCAATTATTTTTGTTTTCTGTAGACGTAGTTTTCTATATTTTTTCACGTTTTTACCCTATTTACACTATGGGTTTCACTTTATTTCTATAGACTTGCTTTTTGTAGGGTCAACTTTTTCTCACGTTTTCACTTTATTTCTTTTTATATTTTCTCTTAGCTTTTGTTGAAACAACACTCGTGGTCCTTGCTCGGGCGCCAGTTAAGGACTTCTAGTCCTGAATCGCAAAAAAAATAATTTTGTTGGGCCAACTAGCCCACAGTTTCTAATAATAATTCCCAAACGGACCACCATATCCCGCCCGACCGGCGCGAGGAGCGCATCCGCATACGCGCGGATTATTCGTTCGTGCCGAGTCGTTGAAAGGCTTTGGTTTGTTAATCGTCGATCTAAAACTGCTCAGCTACAGAGAAAACCTCATCAGCTAAGTAAAGTAGATATAAGATAGATTATACATTAAGAAATAACTAGTTAACAGAATAAAATTATTGTCAGAAGTTAATATAGAAGTCAAAGAATAATAAACAATTAGTAGCTATGTATTTAGGATAGAAAGAATTGATTTTTTTATTCTGAAAAGCGAGTCTGAAATATCAAATCTACCAAAAGAGAGTTATAATCTTGACACAAACAGCGAAAAGGCTCATTTAACTGAAAATTGGTTGGGCACTGTTTTAAGACTAGAGGTTTAAAATGCCTTGAAGGACGAGACGGTACATTGAAGTTCACTTCACTTAGAAGAAATGGGCTGGAGAGTGAACCATTTCGCAATTTAATCATAAAAACCATTGCAACCACGACTAGAAAGTGTGTGCAGATTAATGAGTTTTAAACGATTCGTATAGGGTGCCAGATTATACAAGGGATCCCAATGAAAATCCCTTAAGGCAAATAGTAAAAGCAGTTTTTGAACTGATTCTAGACGATCTACATGCACCTGGTAACGCGTTCCAAATTATAGAACCGTATTCAAGTATCGGTCTGACTAATGTAGCGAAGAGGGCTTTAGTTACATAAGGGTCGCTAAATTCTTTAGACCATCGTTTAACGAATGCTAGGACACCTCTAGCCTTATTGACTGTTGTGTTAATATGGCGATTGAAACTGAGTTTATAGTCCATAGCAACCCCCAGGTCAACAAAATCATACACTTGCTCAAGACTATAATTTTTAATTGTATAGGAAGCCGGCTGAGAAGTTCCACGCGAAAAACCCATGTGTTTACATTTTTTAAGGTCGGACCCGTTAGTTGATTTGTAACAATAGCTTCAAACAATTTTGGGATGGCAGAAAGCTTTGCTATGCCACGATAGTTCTCTATAGACGAACTACTCCCGCTTTTATGCAGAGGTAAAAGAAACGATTCTTTCCACGCAGTTGGAAAAACACCATACTTTAGTGATAGATTGAACAAATTGGTAAGGGGTTGGTAAATATGGTTCGCACACTTTTTCAAGAAACATGTAGGAATCCTGTCAGGTCCATATTTAAAAGATTATTTTAAGGTTTTAAGGTAAATTAGAATATCTTTGGCGCATATAATTGGTGAATTAATTAAATTTGTCCTGTGTAGCTTTTAGGGATAATTTTGAAAGTTTGAATTGGTGACGGCAGAATAGTTAGGAGTGAAAAATTAAGCAAAGAAATTTGCGATATCTTGATTAGCGCTAGATATAATGTCTTGATATTTCATGGCTAAGGGAAACCCTGATACTTCACGTTTTAAAATATACCAAACCATAAAATGATTTTGGATTGAGAATAATGTCTCTTTTGGTTTTAGAGATATAAGCTTTATAGAACTTTTTATTTAAATCTATGTACTTCTGACGTAAAATGGAATACGTTAAGTAATGTTTGTTTAATCTGGATTTCTTATATGAATTAAATGATCGCGTTTTCCTATTTTTCAGAGCCTTAAGCTCGTTAGTAAACCAAGCTTGCGTAGGATGATCATAAGGTCATTTACGTTTAGGAATAAACTTCGCAAATAGGCAGTAAATAGTTTGATTGATATGTGAGACGTTTAGATCGATATCACTACCAAATTCAGGTCAGATCTAAGAGATATAATTAAAAACAAGACATTTAATGAGTTCACAATCACTTTATTAAACTACTTATACTTAAACAGTATTATTTAATCTAGAAGGGTTCCCGTCCCGAACTCGACTGATTGCTTTGCGGCCGCTGCTGCTTTATAAGACAAATTCTCCGGCGTGAGAAATGTAATTATGCTTATTCAGAGACACGTGTGCTGGCCAGCCGTGGAAGCGTCTCAGCGAGCGAGAATTGTGCGTGTTAACTTGCATAACGACGTCTACGGTTTGTTCTGTTGTTATGGCTGCCCAATTTGTATTCTCCCCCATCTTTATAAGTAGGTGTAGGGTATCAGCCGCCACTTGTGTGTGAACAAAATAACTTACTTTTAATTGAGTATCAGTATTTTGGTCAATGTACCATGTATGTATGTTGTTCCACATCTTGCTTTTCGAAGTTTTTCGAAATTTTTTTCATTTTCCGAAGGTGCACAATTAAAATTTTTATATTTTTCGATGATATAAATTGAGAGAAATCTATTTCCTTAATTTTTTTTAGAAATTAAAACAGTTTCGTGCCAGGAGTAAATGTTTTGCGACATATTGGTTTATCGAAGCTTTCTCATTTTCCGAAGGGGAACAAATTATAATTTTTATGGTAATTGTTGTTGGAGCAGTGCTCTAATTTTTATGTTTGTTTGTTAATTGATATTAGAGGAAAAATTACATCGATATGCACAGCGATGGTGTGGGATGACATGTTTCGAAGTGCCCAACTTCTCATCAGACCCCTTCTCGGACACTGGGGTACAAACCCAAGTGTCTGCACCGAAGCCGCTGTTAGAGTACTCTAACAACTAAGCTATGGTGCCCTGTAGCGTCACGATGCATTTTTGGGATTTTCAAATTGAGAAGAATCTATTTCCATAATTTTTTTTAGAAAATAAAACATATTTGTGCCAGAAGTATATGTTTTTTAACATTTGAGCTTTTCGTAATTTTTCCCATTTTCCGAAGGGTTACAAATTATGCCCCACCTATTTTCAGATGGTACAAATTAAACCGTTTCTAATAGTATGTGATTTTTGGATGAAATAAATAATTTTTGTGCGGGGGTCAACGCAATACCAGAGTTAGCAACTAAATATGCTACACAATCAGCTGTAAAAGCTATGTGTAAAAACTGCTCCAATGACAAAGTAAAAACGATAATGCAAGCTGAAACGTTCACTTCAATGAACGAAGCTATTTCAAAATTTACAAATAGTTGCACCGAAATAACTAGTAACCCTAATTCTCTATTACCTATACGCCAGCAAAATTATTTCCGTGGTAACTTCCAAAGAGGTTATCAGAATAACAATTACAGAAATAATCAAAGACGCGTATTACCCACTCTCTTCAACAGTAATAATACGGAATTCGGGAATCAATCACAATGTTCTAACCGCAGTAACACCCGCATTGTACGTAATTAGGCCTGATTACATTCAAGACGGAGACTGCAAAGCGCCATCTGTCATATTATTTTTACACGCGTTCTTATGTAAAGCATTAGTTTAAGCGCGTCATGGCTACAAACCACGAATGCCGCTGTCGCCAGATTAAATCTATTTCTATTTTTACAACCGACAGTGTTGTTTCTTCTTGTCAATAAAAACGAAAGGAAGAGTGAATAGCTTGTAATATAAGTTTCATTTATTGAGGTATATGTATCTTTCACACAATTCGTCCTTTTTCTATAATTCTTTGCTACTTTTTAAGATAATTCATACCTGTCGCTGCTGCTTTCATTGTAATCAAGTAGCCAATGCTTGACTACAGTTGTCGCATAAATTTGTTTTATTGTATGTAGCTGTGGTTTGTAGTCACCGTATTCAATGTGTTCAGCTCTATCGCAACCAACAGGAAAACCAGCAAACTCTACCTAAATAGTAAATGTCGAGAATAAAAAAGTATGTATATATATATGTACCGAGAAGAACTCTGAATAAACTCTGAAATAACAATTTCAACCCTAGTGATGTATACAGGAGCAGTTAATCATTAACAAAAACCAGCCTTAAAAGTCATTGGTCATGGCATAACATGCCACCTTGGAACAGTTAAAATAGATTTAAAAGATAAACTACGTATTAATTAAACACAAATTTCACATAGCAGAAGACAATTTCCCAATCCCATGCGGCGGAGTTTTAGGATTTGGCTTCATTAAAAAATATAATTACATTTTAGACTATCAAAAGGATAGGGCAGGCTAATGCTACTGCCGTATGATTACCCAGATAATATAATAATTCCAATGACAAAAAAACCAACTATAAATATCATTACAGTACCTCCTAACTAGATCACAAGTAACTAGACAAGTCCATATTAAAAGAAATAACACTGAGTATTTATACCTCATCAAAAATTGTGCGAAGGCATTTTCATTGCCAATACCTTAGTAAACTCACACCAAACTTTTATTAGAATAATAAATACAACAGATAAAAATGCAATCATCCGGGACTACAATATGAAAACAGAAAATTTAGACGATTACATAATAATAATAAATAAACCCGAAAATGAGGCAAATAGTAAAGAAAAATTAAAAAGATTAAATAAAAATGTCCACCATTCGCTAGTCAACTGCTTAATACGTTATGTGCAGAATTGATAGACATATATTTTCAATAGAACCAGAATCAATTACTGCTAAAAATTTTGATAAGCAAATACTTAATATAAAAGATGACAACCCAGTTTATATAAAAAATTATAGAATATTACAGGCCCATAAAAGTGAAATAAATAGACAGGTAAATAAATTGATTTAAGGTGACATAATAGAACGATCAGTTTCGGTATTTAATAGTCCTATTCTATTAGTACCCAAAACATCTCTCAAAGGCAAACAAGCAAAAATATGGAGATTGGTTGTTGAATATAGGCAAGTAAAGAAAAAACTAACTGCAGATAAATTTCCGTTACCAAGAATAGCTGATAGCTGTGTTCGGTGACAAAACCTGCAAATAACTGTCAGTAAAGTGAGAGTGACGTAAAAAGTTTTCCTCGAACAGGAGTCAGTAAGAACTTGCAAACAAAACTGCAGTTGCTTTTTTGATTGGTTAAAGCTCTAATTTTAAAATTTTTGTTGTTGTTTTCCCTTGTCACGATCAGCTGTTTTTCACTTACAAGTTTTACTGAGTTAAATTCCTCCAGCAGAAACTTGCAACTCTCTCTCTCAATAAAAAGTCAAAATGCGCTTTCTCGTTTGGTGTCACCGAACACTTTCCAGTAAAAATTTTATAAAACTTTTAAAAATTTTGTCCTCACCGAACACAACTGATATCTCAGATATATTAGGCATAGCGAAATATTTTTATGTCTAAACTTATTGTCTGGTTTTCACCCAATTGAACTGAGCCCAGAATCAAGAGACATTACATCGTTTAAAGATTTACCTTATAGGCTTAAGCTAGCTCCAAACTCGATCCAAAGAATGATGACTTTAGCATTCGCAGGTTTAAAACCATCACATGCATATGGATGATTAAGTAGTATTAGTTTGCTATGAAAAGCATATGATAAAAAATTTTCGAGACGTTTTCGCAACTTGTAGAAAATATGATTTAAAATAAAATCCCGAAAAATGTCTATTCTTTAGTCAAGAAGTTACTTATCTTGGACATCAATGCACGAACAAAGGAATTTTGGCAGATCCAAGTAAATTCGAAATTGTTCATAATTATCCAACCCCCAAGAACGCCGACGAAACAAAAAGAAACGTCGCATTCTGCAATTATTATAGAATACACATACCAAATTTTGCAGAATATTCGAGAATATTAACAAGACTTAGTAAGAAAAATGTTGTTTTTAGTTGGACAAAAGAATATGAAAAATCATTTAACTATTTAAAAAATGCCTTGATTATCTCTAATATCCTACAATATCCCGACTTTAGTACAGAACAACAGATGCAAGCGGCTATGCCTGCGGGGCAGTACTAAGTCAAAAGTACGAATGAAAACAGTTACTAGTTAACTAGAATCAGATAAGATTTGGAAGAGTACGACTTTGGGGTGGAGTATATAGCTAGAAAAGAAAATTATGTAGCAGACCCACTATCACGCATAGATATCAAAGATCTTAAAGAAATGTCAATAAAAGCATGCAAAATTATAAATATTACTACTAATATTAATAATAAAGAAAAGTCACAATGAGAACCCTATAATATATGAAGCGTCCAGCTCGCTTTCGATCCTCCGAAATTATATTTCAAAAAATGAAAGAAAATTTCCATCGAAATAGATACAAGCAACTTAATTTGTAAAGCGAAGATCGGCTTAGGACAATTCTTTATTAGACTTTTGAAAGAAGCCGACAATTTAGGGCTTGTAAAAATACAGTTCTCCTTAGGAGACAAATTGTTTGACTATACTCGAGTAAACAAATTTAAAGGAATAGGTACCAAAGTTCTCAAAAATTTAATTATTGCATTAACACCGAAGGTTATGCATGTGACACAACGAAAGAGTTAAAAGTATTCTTCAAAAATATCACGATAATCGTGTTAATTGTGGCCATCCAGGAATCAATCGTACGACCCATAAAATAAAACAAAAATATTACTGGAAAGGCATGAAAAATTACATTAAAAAATGCGTAGAACATTCAATGAATACGAGTATGTGCGTTCCTACATACGAGGTGTGTTCAAAAAGTATCGCGAATTTTGTGTTTTTCAAAAATTATTTATTTATTCATGAATATCTATTTTGTCCCCTTCAAAGTAATCCCCATGAGATATTATACACTTGTGCCAACGGTTTTCCCAATCTTCGAAGCACTTCAAAAAATCATTTTTTTGTATCTTGTTCAGCTCCTCTTTCGATGCCGTCTTTATCTCGTCAAGAGAAGCGTAACGTCGTCCTTTCATCGGCCTCTTCAGTTTAGGGAACAAGAAAACGTCACAGGGGGCCAGATCTGGGGAATACGGTGGCTGCGGCATCATTAGTGTGTTGTTTTTGGCCAAAAAGTCGCGCACAAGCAACGATGCGTGAGCAGGGGCGTTATCGTGGTGCAAAAGCCAATTTTTGTTCTTCTTTGCACATCTTCTCGGCCTTCTGAGAACATTTTGTACCACCGATAAACGTTGCTTCGGTCCAAGGTAGCTTCTCTGTATGCCACAGTCAACATTCGGAATGCATCCGCGCACTTAATTTCGTTTTTCACACAAAATTTGATACAGGTTCTTTGATCCATTTTTTTGAATAGGTAAAAATCGAAGACGATCCAAAACACGTGCAAGCAAAGCAGCTGTCAACAATTGACTGAACATTCAAAATGGTCGAGCTTGTCGGCATAAGTGAGAGACATGAGTACCAACATAACGCCACAAAAAATTCGAAATTCGAATATACGTAACCAGCGAAAATTCAAAATTCGCGATACGTTTTGAACACACCACGTATTCTCAAATATTTTTCGTACTGTTATAATACAACGCCATCCACCGTTCATGGGTACTGTCCATTTGAGCTCGTCTTTGAAAAAATACCTCCGAATTACGAATTCCTACAAGAAAAAACAGTAAGCCTATTATATAATATGAGGCGTATGAAAAATAAGTCAAATTTAGACTCCAAGTAGCACAGTAAAGAGCTAAGCCATTAGTATAGCAAGCTAAGGAAAAACAAAAAATTAATTAGGATAGAAATGTACAACTTAAAGAAATAACTATAGGAGATTTAGTGTTAGTTAAAGATGAAACAAGTCATAAGTTAGATAGTAGGTACAGAGGACCCTATAAGGTAGAAAATATAGATCAGAATAATAACTTCACATTAAGCAGTAGAAACAAGAAAATCGTAGTACATAAACATAGGCTTAAATTAAAAGAATAAGATCATTAAAATTTTTTTTACCGTAAACACAATAACAAATAAATATGGGCTCAACAATCACATAAACACTTTCAAGTATATTGCTTGAGTCCCCAATTTTTAAATTATGTCATAAAGATTAATTCATTATTTAGCCATTCGTTTAAAAGGGGAAGGGGTAGTGTGGCAGAAATATGTATCTGCACTTTTATATCTTCTCACGCCCAAAGCAAAGCATATCATTTAGCTGTTCGATCGCTTCAACAGACGGCGAGGGATTCATTGAACGGATGTGCAAGATCCGCTAATGTTATTTTCAATGACTTTTATATGGATAATCTGCTTACGAGTGCATCTAGTAAGAGAGATCTGCTGTCACTGCAGCGAGGGGTAGCAGCAATATTGAGGGTAGGTGGATTTGAACTCCGGAAGTGGACGTCGTCGACGATCAGGAAGGAGATTATTTTACATTCACCATCAACCGCAAAGCACCACCCGCTATTTTGACCAAAAGTACATTTTTATCAGACGCAACCACGCTATTCGACGCGCTTCTTGCACCCGCAACTATAAAACAAAATATGTACTATCAGAACATTTGGCTCACCAAAGTAGGTTGGGATTACCTTATCCCCGAGTCCATTGCAGCTGAGTGGCTGGAACATCCTGCAGAATTAAAACAGCTCGGTCCCCTGATGTCGAATCGATGGCTTGGTACACAAGTAGCCAGGTCATTCGCGTAACTGCACGTGATTTCCGTTGCATCCTAATTTGCTTACGCCGCCTTTATGTACGCCCGGACGACGAACAGCGAATGTAACTAGTTCCAGTGATCATAGGTCCGTAATGACGAAGTATTCGTCATTTTCCAAACTGCGCCATGTCATAGCTTATGCCCTACGCTTTATCTTCAACATCAGAACCAACAAACAGTTCAATGTTAATAAGAACTTTGGAAGTCCAAATTGCAAAGAGTTGGGGGAAGCATAGCATCTTCTCATGAGATATACTCAAAAGTTCTATTTATCAAATGAATGTTCTGCTCATGGTAGTTCGACTCAAAAACGCCGGCATTGCTCCAGATGTACTAAACCCCTTCATCCTCCCAAAGAATTGTCCGCTTGCCAAGCTTATAGTCTGCGAGATACACAAACTTATTTGCCTGCAGTCCATACAACCTACACCCATTGTTTCACCAGCACCACAATTGATTTCGTCTACCGTTTTATGTATAAATACAAACACGGAAGAGGAGCTAGGGCTTTAAAGGGCTACATCTGCTCATTTATTTGTATGTGCACTGGGGCGATGCACCTTCAGTTCGTCGGTGATCTTTGTACGCTAGCTTTTCTCAATGCGTTTAAAAGTTTCAGGAACCGCAGAGGCTTTTGTAAAACCCTGGTATCAGACACTGGCACGAGCTTCCTTGGAGCTGAGAAAGAGCTCCGCCTTGCATTTGTTAATTACATGAGGGATGATAAACTTCGTTCATTCTTTGCGGATTCCAACATCGAGTGGCGTTTTAGTTCACTATCTGCGCCTCATATGGTCACGTCAATTATTACCTAAAACGTGAACTTAGTAAGATAAATGGTGTTTTTAGTTGGACAAAAGAATCCAAAAAATCATTGTTACGGTAACGCAACAAGGCTGGATCGGTAAGGAAGGCGGTAGACATGATTTTAGGTCACACTGTGGCTAATCATTGTCGGCTGGGGTGGGTTCTTGCCAACCTTACCGTCCTCCGCCATAACCAGGAAAAGGTCAAATCATGCCTTTAAGAAAAACAAGCAAACGAAACAAATGACGCAAAACAACTATGAAAACAACATCCGGTTCAAAGCCGGATGCCACGGACAGACCGTTGACTCAAATAAAACTTAAAAATCAAATTAAAATTAAAAATAAAAACTGATGGAAAAAAATATTCAAAAATAAGAGAAAACTGAAAACGAATTTGATAAAACGAGGGGAAAGAAAGTACAAATTTAAATTAACGGAAAGGAAAACCTGAAAGCCCAAAAAACGACCGGTTACCACAGCTGAAAACTAAATATATACAGACATAAAAAGGCAGAACAATACAAGGGGGCGCCGCTGGTGTTGTTGCGACGCCCGGTGCTTGGCCCACCCTCGTCCATGGCCATCAACGCACCTAATTTCGATGGCCATTTTCCTAAAATCCTATATGCCTTCTAAATAACTAAAAACGTCAGCATTTCCATTACTAATTACAATTTTTATTTACTAATCATTTTCTTAATTAATTAAGCAAAAAAAGAATAATGTCTAATATTAAATATACGGTTTGTACATTTACTCTTCCAGTAAATACTTTATAAAAGAGTGTTACTATGAACTGAAGGGTAATTTCATTAGAACAAAGAAAAAAGTTAACATAAAAGCATATAAACAAAATTTTTTTAGCAAAAAAAAAAAGATTGACATCTGTATGGTTTTTACATACTCGTAAAGGAACATTTATGTAAAGTTAAAATTTATTGTTCTTATTGCAAATTACAAAACAAATATGTATTGATTTTATTTTGATCTTTCTAATTAGTTTTTTTAAATCTATCTTCCTAATTTGACTTTTATACCTAGGTTCTAATTACATTTTATTTGAGATTTTTTTTTTCGTATCATTTAATATAGTTAAGTAAATTAAATTGGCTTGATCTCACTAATTTTTGGAGTAGGCCGTTGCACAGTGGTCGCAAAAGGGCATATTTGGTTCAAAACCACCTATAGGCCACAAAACTTAACCGATTTTTCAAATTTAAACGGGGTATTGTTCAGCAGCTAAAAAGCAAGAGATTGTCGACGCGTTTTTTTTTTTTAATTTTTTGTCTAAAAAAGCATACAATAACTGCATACTCAAAATTTTTATAGTTGGTTTTGATTTATTTTGTTGTGTTGATCTTCCGACAGGGTAGTAAGCTGATTTTTGTTGGAACGATTTTCCGTCATCCCTTGTCAAGTTTGGTTTTGTGACAAACCGGTTTCGGCGTTCTGCCATTTTCAATGCCTAGTTTCGTTCTGGTCTGTGTCTATCCGCTGCGTTGTTTTTATAGTCCGTGGGTGCTGTGGCAGGTAATGTCAATCTATGTGTTCGTGGTAGGTAACATTAATATGCGTGTGTGTGTGCGCGGTATTGATACATCCGAATTGTTTTATTTTGTTTTGTTGTTTTTCCGACAGGGTGAATGATTGATGTATATTGGAACGATTTTTCGTCATCCCTTGTCAAATTTGGTTTTGAGACAAACCGGTTTCGGCGTTGTGCCATCATCAGTGTCGATTTTCGTTCTGATCTGTTGTGGTCGTTTGTCTTGTATTTATAGTAGGTAGCAGGTAACGTCAGCATGGTTGTCTTTTTGTGTACGTGTGTGCATGTGTTGTGCGTGTACATTCAGAAACGGGGGTG
This sequence comes from Merzomyia westermanni, assembly GCA_949987695.1. Lineage (NCBI taxonomy): Eukaryota > Metazoa > Arthropoda > Insecta > Diptera > Tephritidae > Merzomyia > Merzomyia westermanni. The sequence continues at coordinate 81,266,754 of OX465288.1, forward strand.
GTTTGCATCGATCGGTTTTTTTGTGCTTGTCTGAGGCAGGTAAAAGTTGGTGATTTTTGTTGTTTGACCTTTTTTGCTTGTTTGTTGTTTATGCGTTTTAACTACCAACAACGAAGAGCAAGTACTGGAGTACCTCAACAAGCAGCACGGGAACATAAAATTCACAATGGAAACCGAAAAAGACGGAGCAATCAATTATCTGGACCTCACAATAAGTATTGATAAAGCTAGCAATAAATTCAACTACGACATATATAGGAAACCAACGGCCACCGACACAATAATACATAATACCTCGAACCACCCACAACAACATAAAAATGCAGCGCTAAGGCACTTAGTACAAAGATTGGAAAGAACACCTCTTACACAAGAAGCATATAGAAGAGAGCTTGGAATAATATATAACATCGCTACAAACAACGGATATAAAAAAAGCACTAGTAGATAAACTCAGGACATGACCTTAGAGAACAAAAAAGAAACAATGGAGGAGAAAGTACACAAACCTGGACGACAATGACATATACTGGAAGGGCAACATATAAATTAGCAAATTTCCTTAGAAAATACAACATCAACACAGCGTTCAAAACATCGAACAATTTAGGACGGAAGCTAAGAACCAAAACTAACTCAGAAGATCCATTTAGCAGCCATGGTGTATACAAGCTCACTTGTGAATGCCAGCACAGTTACATAGGACAAACCGGACGACAAGTAAGAACGAGGTTCAGAGAACACATTAGAGATTACAACAAAAAGATACGGAATCCAACCATCATACCAGAGTCCAACTTTGCGAATCACATGGCGGAGAATAAATGCCCCCCCGGAAACATCAAAAAAACAGTCAAGGTCCTACATGTACAAGCAAAAGGCAGACGTCTGAACGTACTCGAAAACATGGAAATCTACAAACAAAAAACATTCGACGGTAGAATAATAAACGAACAGACAAACACTGTTTCCGACACAATATTCGAACCTTTAAAATTGGTTTACAAAAAACAAAGCAACCACTCAGGTACAACAAACACACACGCACCGACAAATAAGCACAAAACAGCAAAAGATCAAAAACAACAAACAAGCAAAAAAGGTCAAACAACAAAAATCACCAACTTTTACCTGCCTCAGACAAGCACAAAAAAACCGATCGATGCAAACCACCCCCGTTTCTGAATGTACACACACAACACAAGCACACACGTACACAAAAAGACAACCATGCTGACGTTACCTGCTACCTACTATAAATACAAGACAAACGACCACAACAGATCAGAATGAAAATCGACACTGATGATGGCACAACGCCGAAACCGGTTTGTCTCAAAACCAAATTTGACAAGGGATGACGAAAAATCGTTCCAATATACATCAAACATCCGAATTGTTATCTGTCCCAAGGGTTGTTTTTGTAGGTATGTAGACATACCGCTTGTTAGCTAAGCGGTAGGTTGAGGTAAGTAGAAATCGGTGATTTTTGCAGTTTGGTTCATATTTCGTTTTTGCTTGTTCATTGTTACGTGTTTGGTTGCTGTACCTGCTGGCTTGTGCTGTTTTTTGTAAACTAGTTTTAGGGGTTCAAATATTTCGTCAGAGATAGTGTTGGTTTGTTCGTTTATGATCCTGCCGTCAAATGTTTTTAACTTGTATATCTCCGTGTTCTCAAGTACATTAAGCCGCCGGCCTTTTCCTTGTACGTGAAGTATTCGAGCCGTTGTTTTTATGTTAGCTGGGGTGCAGTTGTTCTCGAACATGTGGTTCGCGAAATTAGATTCTGGTATTATGGTGGGGTTTCGTGTTTTTTGTTGTAGTCCCTGATATGCTCTCGGAATCTTGTGCTTATTTTTCTTCCTGTTTGTCCTATGTAGCTGTATTGACATTCACAAGTAAGCCTATACACTCCGTGTCTGTTGAATGGGTCATCAGAATTAGTGTCGGTTCTTAGTTTTTGTCCGACGCATTTACTCAATGTCTGATTATCGATGATGCGCTGATTATCTTCTCATAAAAGTTATCAAAGGATGGACCTCTGATTACGGGCTTAGCAAAACAAAAAGTGACAGCTGAAAGTAAACATCTGATTTTGTGATATATTGTTTTGCTAACAAACTCTGCTAGTAATAAAATTTAAAAATGTAATAATATCCACATAAAGACATATCACCATCGAAATTTTTACGCCAAAATGGTCCATTTCAAATTGTAAACAAGAGCAGCTGTCACTTTTAATTCGTTCACAATGCAACTATTGTGAATTTTTTCCCAACAATTTTCACAATGACCAACTTTATCATGCTAACTTAATCAGACTTTTGTGTAAACGAAAATATCATTCTGAGGCAAGCCATGATTAGGTTATCATATGATAAAGTTTATCATAACCAGACATTGAGTAAACGGCCCTCAGATGTTCTGAATGCTGTGTTGATGTTATATCTTTTAAAGAAGTTTGCTAATTTGTACGTCGTTTTTCCAGTGTATGTCATTGCCGTCCAAACCATTGGATTTTCCTCTACGGTGAAATGCCGCATTATTAGGGATAACCCCACGGATAAATACCAGACCGAAGTTAAAGAGGTTATAAAAAATGCTACCAAAATAATAGACGAGAGGATGGCATATACCCTAACACAAATGAATCCATCTGCTCCGCCACTCATTGCGTTACCTAAAATCCACAAGCAGGATTCGCCGATAAGACCTATAATTAATTTTAAGTCCGCGCCGGGCTATAAACTGTCGAAACATCTAAAAATGATTATAAAGGACACTCTGAAACTAGGGCACGAATACACAATAAGCAATACGATAGAACTACTACAAACACTTGAGACCGTTAAACTCACAAGGAGCACTAAACTTTGACATAAAGGACTTATACCCGTCAATACCACTAACAGATACAATGGATACAGTCAACAAATCACTACTGGACAAAACTGAAGATAAGGTAAAAACTGCGCAAATTACCAACGCGCTAAGAACAACGCTGCGGCAAAACTATTTCCGGTTCAACAACAAAATATATAGACAGACAAATGGACTAGGAACGGGTAGCCCAACATCGGCCATTCTCATGGAAACATTCATGCAAAACTTGGAAGGAAAATATATACAGGAGTTAAAAACCAAGTTAGGCGTGGCATTCTACGCTAGATACGTGGATGACATCATCTGCATCCTAACTGACGATAACGAAGAGCAAATACTAGAGTTCCTCAACAGGCAACATAGCAAACATAGAGTTCACAATGGAAGTGGAAAAAAAATGGAATAATGAACTACCTGGACCTAAGTATAGGGATTGACAAAATAACAAATAGGTTCAACTACGGCATCTATAGAAAACCGACTGCCACGGACACCATAATACACTCTACATCAAACCATCCGCAACAGCACAAAAATGCAGCATTGAGGCACTTAGTGGATAGGCTTCAGACTGGCGCACTGCTGGTGCGAATTGGAGTATGTACGGGCAGCAAATCCGGTTGGTGGTGTCCTGGCAAGGTACTGGAAAGAGTCTTGGTGGAGCGGCTCGGGAGATCTCTGGCGATATGCGGTCGGATAGGTAATATGGCTTAAGGAAAGGACGAAGTATTGAAGACGACTGGATACATGTTCGGAATGTTGTAGGGAGCACGGTCAATACATATGTCCTTGGCATATTCATTGACTTTAAGGGGGCCTTTGACTACCTGCGTTGGGACAGATTCATCGAGCGGTTGGGGAGCTTGGCTCCCCGGAAATAAATCTTTGGCGGAGTTATTTCTCGGACAGAAGAGCTTCCATCGCAGGAATGAATGGAAGTGTGGAGAAAGAGGTGGCTCGCGGTTGCCCGCAGGGATGGATCCCTGTCCATCTGTTGTCCATATATATGGAACATCACGATGGGCTCCCTGCTCAGGCAACTTGAGCCACTTTGCCAGCTATATGCGGACGATCTCCTCCTTATGGTGGAGGGAGAGTCAAGAGCGAATGTTGAACGCCTCAGCGAGTCACTGAGTGAAATAGTGGCTGACTGGGGCGGTCAAGTGGGTGTTGGAATATCGGTGGGCAAAACCGCGATGATGTTGCTGAAAGGCAAATTATCGCGGAACCGCCCACCGGTTGTACATATAAATGGAGTCAGCCTAAGATAGTATGTGACGCAAGTCAAATACCTGGGCCTGACGAGGGGTGAGGGGCTTAGCTTTATCCCACACTTGGAATATGTGCAAGGAAAAATGTTGAGTGTTGTTGCGCAGTTGCGCCGAATACTGAGGAAGGATTAGGGCCTGGGTCGTCGTGCCGTGCGTACAATATATCGTGGCCTCTTCGTAGCATGCGCTTCTTATGGGGCCGCCGTATGGTATCGCACGGTTACGCTGTCTGTTGGTCTCAAGCGTATCCTCAGTATTCAGAGGATAATGATGCTAGTGTGTTTGCCTGTGTGTCGCACCGTTTGGGCGGATGCGATGGAAGTGTTGTTGGGCACTCCCTCTCTCGACCTTGCGGTTATACAGCATGCTGTAGCCTTCAGGTTGAGAAGGGGACTAAGTTCCACATTGCTGCAGAGTGTGTGGATAACCGACGATGATGTAGAGGGGGGTTACTTAGAGGTTAAAAGCAGATAAGAGGTATGTGTTATGGGGAAATGGCTGGACCGTTGGGAAAATAGTCACAACGGACGGGTGACGTTCGAGTACATCCGTGATATTTCGTTTGTGGCAGAAAATCTTGACTTCAGGTTTAACCTGAGTCAGGTCATGGTCCTCTCAATGCATTTATGCATGAGAGGAACCTAAGCAAAACTAGCGGTTGTATGTGTGGGGCGGTGGGTGAAAACTGGGTTCATGTGTTGTGTGAGTGTCCGTTGTACTCGGACGTCAGGAATTTAGGTAGTTTTGGAGTTAGGGTGTATGAGGGGGGTTTTGAACTTTGTAATGTTCAGGGTCTTTGCGGGAACGGTGTTTAGGCGGCGGCAACTCATGTTGCAGCCGTGTGAAGGTGTGTAAGGTGTTGTTGTGGATGTGTGGGGCGTTTAACCCCACTTCTTCAAGTGGGGAGTCCGGTCCGGAGTAGGTGGATACTCAACCGGAAGTAGTTTCGACTGCGAAGTCCGACAAAAGAGCTTGGTCCAGTCTGCTCATTGGGATAGGCCCTTCGGGACCATCGTGGTGGCTGTGGGTGATGCCAAATGCGGTAGAGTTTATCAACTCTAATGTGGAGCTGCATTGCAACCGGGTGCCATGACCCATAGATGGGAAGAACTTTAGATAGGCCTCGAACCCCACCAAGGTGATTGGTGCATCCACCGCGCACTAGTCGATTGGTACCAAAGTAACCGAGCTTTGGGCGCTGGTCAAAAGTTTTTGACCCGTGTGATATTGGGCACCGTGACGTTAGGCCGACGCCGGCAGGTACTCACGTTAAACCCTTCAGACGCTGCTGGTTCCTGGTGTTGTTGTAGAGTGCAGTGGGCCTAAAACAGGCGGGCTGTTGCCGCTGGTGGTGGTTGTTATAACTGGTGGCACGTGGTTATTTAGCTGGTGGCGAATTTAGTGTTGCGCGCTCTGTCGAGGCGATGTTGTTCCGCTGTGCTGTACTTTGGTGGCACAAAGTTGCGCTCTTTGGTGGCGCGTTGTTTACGCCTTTGGTGTTATACCTGGTGGATGTGCGATTGTGCACGCTATGGTTCCCCGTTGATGGAGCTGATGGAATTTTAGGCGGCGCGCTATGGTAGCGCGGTCATACAACTAATGCGGCTTGAGTTGCGCGCTAAGGTGGCATGCGTTGCGCGTTAATGCGGAGTGCTTTTCATGTTAATGCGTTGCGCGCTAATACGGCGTGCGTGCGCCTAAATGCGTGTTGTCCCAGGTAATGGCGCGATTATGCATTACCACCAAAAAAATTACAAAATTTGCACCATGTACACTAATTGCTTTTCAGTGCACTTTTTAATTATAACTTTGTAAAATACTTCTGAAAGTTCTCAACCAGTATATACATACATATATTTTTTTACAATTAAATGGTTTTCTTTTGCATAAATTCAATGCAAACTTGTAATAAAATAAAAGTATTGCGTATTTTTTTCTGTTCACCACTAGAAACACATTTTCACTTTTCCGTTTAAATTTTTGGTTTTGTATTGCGCAAAGTTCACGCATAATTATATATAATAAACTTTTTTCTTTGACCGACCACCGGTATACCGCACAACCGACCAATTTTAGTTCAATTATACCATTGAATTTAATTCAATGCCGGCGACGCCGCTATGGTCGGAAATCGAGCAACGGCGACTGCGCAATGGAAAAGTTCCGTTACCTATTCTGACGTGCCATGATTGTTGCCAGTTGGCACACTCTGATTGGTGGTTGCCATTAGGGCTCAGACTTTTATTTTTATTTTAGAGACTGTTTTAGTACTACCAAATCCTGTACAGTATGCATTTCAGGAAAAAAGGACAATATACTATGGAAACTAAAGTTGAAGATATGACTTTGCTTTCTCATAGTAAATTTAATGAGCATTGAACTTTAGAGTCTTTTACTCAGTACTTAAAAACCGAATGAATTTGACAAAGTATTTTCCCGTATGGAACAAAAATAAAAAACACACGAATATTAATGGTGATGAATGACTTTGCAGGAGAGTTTACAGTAAAAAAAAAATCGAGAACGAAATCAAGCACTGAAGATGGCGACTCGCCGAAGCCGGTTTGTTACAAAACCAAAATTGACAAGGGATGACGAAAATTCGTTCCAATATAAATCCAGTATCGACCCTGTCGGAAAAACACAAAACCAAATCAACTCAAAAAAAAATCATTGTATCAAAATAAATTGGCTTGTGGTACTATTCTATCGAAGCATAAAGCGTAGTAGATTTGGGCTAAAGTGCAGTGGGTACTAAAATTACTGGAAATTTGATCAAGTCCGAACCCTGAAGCCACGTTTCCGTTGGCGCGCAAAAATAGAAGGCTCTAGACCAGTGACCCTACGTTATTGGGTTTCGACCTCGCCATTGACAATAAAATTTCGATCCACAGGCTTTGTTAACATGGCAAATAATAAAAAAAAATACTGCCGCCTAAAAAAAACCCGTTTAAGTTCAACTTTACATTGCTTTTACAAATTGATTAGTAATTGATCGCCGTTTGCTGCTGAAATTTATTCTGGCAATATGAATCGGTTTTGCTCGCGTTCGATCAAATCGGTCGAAACCGTGACGTCAGGGATCAGTACAGGGTTCCCCTGACTAAATACTTTAAATTCAATTATAAACGAGAAACACCTATTTTGGACGTTAATTGCCCATCTCCCTTAATTTGACACTTTCGGAAACCTTGGGTTACCCGCAATTTAACTCTGACTACACCAAGAACACCAAACACTTGTTTGTCTGGAAATTAAAAGTTCCGTTATTTTTGCCTTTTCCACTCTATGGGAATATTTGTTGTTGCCACTTCAGCAAAATCAATGCACTTTCTCGTAGCTCCCAACCCCAGTGAGTCATGACCAACTGAACCAAATAAAAATGACTATTAAATGATGGCAAACCATAACAAGCCTGCTTCGCTTCGAAGACCGGCCGATGAAGCGAACAGGGATACTCAACAAAAACGTGGGGCACGACTCACCACTAAATAAGAGTCTCCAGTTCTACCATCAGCTAGCCGGACAACAGAAGATCCGCCACATAAAGGAGAATTTTAGAAGTTCTTTTGTTTCATAGTTTAGTAGGCTAGGGAAAAAAAGCGGAGAAGTTAATTTTGTTTCCTATTTTATAAGCTTTGCGTCAATAGATATTTTGTTATTGGAGAACTTGTCTTACCGTTTTGATCTTGGATAAGGCCCCAAAAAGTCGCAATAAAACCGCTGAAATGGTATTTCCGAGGTAAAGGTATTCGCGTTTGGTGGTCTGGCCTGTTGATTTGTTGCTTTCACTGCTTTGCAAATGGCGTACTTTTTTACATACTCCCGTCACATACAACGTCCTTAGCTTGGCTGGGCCAGAAGTATTTTTGTTTAACGCACTTCAAAGTTTTCTGCCATCCTCCGCGGTAGCCACAAACGCCATAGCGAGTCCTCTTCATCATCCATACCTTTACGAAATTTGACCCTCCTGATAACCGCGCCCTCGTGTACATGTAAATCCTGCAGCGCGTCTTCGTTATCTAGATTGGTTTGGGTTAGATCCGAGTATTCGGCATTTTTAAATTCCGGCGACTCTAAGTCTATTTCGCGAGGTGTGGTCAGACAGGTCAGCGCGTCTACATCAAAGCGCGATAGAGCATCCGGTACGACATTAAGGGTTCGCTTGCGATGTTCCATTTTGAAGGCATATCTTTCAAGAAGAAGCGACCATCTAGCCAACCAACCACTCAAATCTTTTTGAGTCATTAACCACTTGAGACTCCAATGGTCCGTAATAATTCGAAATGGTAGACCCTCAATATAGGGTCAGAAGAGTTTGACACTGACTATGGCTGCTAGGCATCCCAGCTCGGTCACCGTGTAATTGCGCTGAGCATTATTTAACTTCTTTGAAATTGGATGATCAGCGCCCTCGTCGTCTACCTGGAATAGCAGGCCAACCACGCCCACCTTGGACGCATCGCACCGAATAACAAATTCTTTTGAGAAATCGGTTTGGGCCAAGACAGAAGGGATTGCCTTATCCATCAGTCTGTTCATCGCCTTCGGACCATTACAAGGGCGGAGTGGCATCACTTTAAAGTGATAAAGAGGCTTCCCCGGAACTGCGAATGCTGTCTTCTCCTTTGATGATTCCGTCAGCTTGATCTGAAAAAATGCGTCCTTCATGTCGATGCCACTGATGAAGTGGGTATCCTTCAGCCTGCTCAATAGACCATTAATATGCGGCAACGGGTACGAGTCCTTTTTCGTAACCGCGTTGACTTTTCTGGAATCACACCAAAGCCTAACGATCCCTGGTTTCCGGACCAGCGCCACAGGGCTACACCACGGCGAGCTCGATTCCTTAATAACCCCCATTTCGAGCAGCCTATCTATCTCACTAAAAGCTTCGGCTTGCCTCGGTGGTGAGAGAGGAAAATGTTTGCTTTTAATTGGAACCGCGTCGCTCGTGTCAATGTGATGCTCGACTAGCTTTGCTTGACCCAGATCTAACTTCTCAAATAACGGAAACATCTCTACTACATTCTGCAGCTCGACCTTCTGCCTTGTTATTAAATCATGGAAATTATACTCCTGTTCCTTTTCCTCGCTAACCTCTAGACATGTTACGCTGGGAAAAATATCCGGTGCTATCGCGAAAGCTCTCCAGAAATCAAATCCGAAATAGGCTTCTTGAAGAAGCGAAGGAACAAGATAAAAACGTATAGAAAGTCACAGGTAAAGAAATAAAACCTAATATTTTCTGCTTGCCGCCACCCGACGTGTACACAAAATCCTGTAGTGGGTGATAGTTCTTTCCCAAAATTGAAACGTTGGCTCCCGAGTCCAACAAGCCTACAAGGAAGCTGTCTTCTATTTTCACTCGAACAAAAGGTCTTTCATCTTCCGTAAAAAAGAGGGTAGTACTCTGCAAGAGTTTACGCTCCTGCCTTGTTGCTTATATCTCTGCCTACATTGCAATATACTTTCGGACACCGAGGACTCTGGTTAATTCTTAAAAATTGTATACCTTATTTGCTCGTAATGGCGTTCCCTTACTTCTAAACTAGATGGAAAACTGGCCTGACACGCAAAATCTCTATTCGAAGCTATCAAAATTTTTATTGGTTTGGAAGTTACCGCTGATGACCTAGGACGGTCGTAATCAGAACTGTTTGTTCTATCAGGAAAAGTTACTACTACGTTTGGGTATTCCTTCGCCAGAGTGCCACTACTCTTTGGAAGCTCACCACTTTTATGCAACTCACTGCCCACGAGGGGCCTACCACCAGGCTCAGTACCCGAGACGACTCCTCGAGCACTGGCTAATAGGGGACTATGGCACCGAACGAGTTTCCCCCATCTTCTCGCTCGGATATTGGTTTCCCTGCTGGCGATGGTCCTTTGGGTACTTCGGGGTCAACACCCCTCTATGACCGCACTCAAAGCAAAAGAGGTTCCGAATGGGTTCCTCACAATAAATGTATGAATGGCCCATGCCCTGGCAATTGCAACACTGAATTCCCGAATAGTCCGGTTTCCTATTGCGTCGGTATTCGAACGCCTCGATCGACGGGTCAGCTTTGCAATCTTCGCTTTCCGTCCTACTATCAGGTGTTATCGCTCGAGCTTCTTTAACATGCCGTCCAGTATAAATTGTTCCCACTATCTTGCTTTCTTTCAGAACTTGTTCACCTCTTCGTGCTATATTGCGAAGATCATGTACAGTCCTCGCCTCCGCGGTGAAAAGCATAAGCTTTAGACTACTGTTGACGTTCCGTTTTATTATATCAATCAGTAGGGCCTCTGACATCGGCTTCCTTTCATTATAATTGGCATTTGGATTCTGCTTGGTGAACAACCAATACCATTCTTCCGCCCGTCCTGATATAAAAAGATGAAAACTCGTCATAAGTTGGTTGCTTAGACAAACAAAAAATAGGCGACGCTTCCAGTACCGTCAAAGGGGGCCTTTCAGTCCCGTGGTTTCACTGCCATGCTCCCGGATACTATGTTAGCTTGATTACTCACGAAGGTCTGTGCTCGGTTCCTTTCCTCCCTATTGGTATTCCTGGTACAGCTCGCACCGCCTTGTGGAGAAGTTAATGTAGCGTTAAATACCTCCATATTATCCCTGATCGTCCTCATTTCCTTCCTCATCTCCTTCTGAGAAGTCTTGAACAGCTGATGTAGCACGTTCACCCACGAGTCTTCAGGAGGGGCCTCGGCACTATTCCTCTGAGCAGTGATCATCCAAAGTGTTACGAGGTATAGGGTTTTTCTAGAAAACCATTAGTTTCCTCCTGTAAACCTGTCAACACGTTAGTCGGCGGATCGAAGAGATTCTGCATTGGCTCTACTGCCATGGACCAAACAAGGCTATTAGCGCTGCCTGGTCTATCAAGTTTCTGGAAGCAGGATTCAATACTACAATACAAAATTACTAAAGGCCGATTGGTTGGCTGTTTTGGCAACGCCCCTCTACCCTGACCTCTAGATTTACTCCCACTTCCTCGCTTAGAGTTCCTAGTAGTCACGCGTTCAGTCGACCGATCCATATTTTCTTAAAAGATACCTCTAAACCAAGTTAGGTAAACAAAATGTAAAGGAAAAGGTTTGGTTACAAGGGGCGGTTGGAAGGTACAAAAGGTTGTTGTTTTTGTTAACAGTGCTTCGCCCTGCCCAATGGACTCGATCACTCTAAATTGTCATCAGGCTCTTCTAACGGAAGTCCGAGGAAACGCGCAGTTTCCACAGGGTTAGACCAGAGTGATGTAGGTGTAAGAAGAGTGGGTTCGACTGAACAGGAGAAGAGATGTTTGGTATCATGAGGGGACATACCACATGCAGGGCACGTGTTTTGTATGTTGGGGTTCAGTCTGGATAAGTAAGAGGTTAACCTATTACAATATCCAGAGCGAAGTTGTGCTAGCATGACTCTAGTCTCCCTCGGAAGTACACGCTCCTCTTCAGCCAATTCAGGTGGCTGAGTATTGATAACGGGATTCACAGGCCGAGATCTGAGGCATCTGTCTACCGACTCGGTGTGGAGGTCATTTAGAACCCGTCTGTGGTTCCGCAGATCAAACGGCAAAGAGATGTGGTGTTGGATCTCATCATAGTGCTTACGAAGATGTCTCCTTATGTCTCTGGGGGCGGGGCTACATCCAATAGATGTCGATTTGGATGACTGGGTGTGTGACAGTTCAGAAGGAACTGTCTACTCAAGACATTGAGCAATTTTGCCTCTTGATGGAGGTGAGACTCAGTTGTCATAAGCAGACATCCCGTAGCAGTTCTGATGGCGGTGTTTTGGCAGACTTCCAATTTCCTCAAATTGCACAGCGTAGTCAATAACCGGTCGGCCAATATCCTTATACGTAGCAATAAATGTTTCTTTGTCTTTTCCCCAAGTACTGCCGGCCAGTGACTTCAGGATCTTATTGCGGCTCTGTACCTTTGAAGCTATTGCGGTGGCATGACCAGCGAAGGTGAGGCCGTTGTCAAATGTCACACACAGGATTTTCGGGTGGTTGACAGTAGGTAGAGGTACTCCGTCTACGTGGGCATTTAACTCTTGCCCCATCTGTGCATTCCATGTCGTAAAAAGTGTCGCCGTCGATTTAGTCGGAGATAGGGTCAGATTTCGTTCGGTGAAGAAGCTGGAAAGGTCACGGAGGTAACTGTTGATTCTAGTACAGAGTTCGTCAATGGAGGGACCCTTACCCGAAGCCATAATCGGCGAGTCGTCAGCGTAAAATACAATGGAGACTCCGTCTGGTGAAAGAGGAAATATACCACCCTGCGGCACCCTTTATTTGTTTCTTCGTGGTCTAGATTTCATGTTCTTAAATTTGACAGATGCCTGTCGACCATTGAGGTAATAAGCGGTCCACCTTTTAAGGCCGGTAGGGAGCGGTGTCTCTTACAGATCTCGGAGGAGTGTGGCGTGGTTAACCGTGTCGAATGCATTTGATAGGTCAAGTGCCACGAGCACCGTCCTATGGTTTGGTGAGTGTTGATTCAAACCATAATTTATCTGCGTCATAATTGTATTAAGAGCGGTTGTTGTGCTGCGCGTCTTCCGGAAGCCATGTTGATGTTCGGCTAACTGCAAGTTTGCAGTGTAGTATGGGAGCAGAATAGTATCTAATAACTTCGCTCCCGGCAACGGGAGAGATATCTGCCGATATGATTTCCTGGTTAGTAAGGGACCACAATCGCTTGTTTCCAAATCTCTGGTTAGCTACGACAAGGTTGTGGACCGACTATAAAACGCAATCACCGATCTCTGATCCCGCATTCGATATACTTAACTACCACCTGGGGAAAATTGAAAGGAACCTTCACGATTTAAAAGGAAAAGATACTAGGAGACAAAGGCGATCTATAAATTGGATTGGATCCACTTGGAAGTCGGTCGCTGGCACGCCTGATGGGATGAAGTGCTCCACAGGCAGAACAATGAACTGAAATATCAGGTAAACTCTGAAGTTTCCAAAACCACTCACGGGCTTTCGCAGGAAATCGCATCATCACAACCACCAATGACGTGCAAAGCCTCAGGAGCTGGAACAAACTTCACAGGAGATCCAAAACAAAATCATGATTTTAAAAGAGGGCATTTATGAACTAGTTCGCGTTTGCAAGGAAGAAATAAACCGACATATCAGCGAGACTGAAGTCCTTCCTTACAGTAATGCAGTGGAAGCCATCCAATACAGCAAACCATCGATCTACACCAATGGCTCCCTTTTACTTTACGACTTATCCTTACCTGAGGTAACGGAAACGAGGTGCAATCACCTGATTGTTCGCCGCATTATCCAGGGCGGTCATCGTGGAGACACGAAATATTCAACCATCTTATCTAACAAACACCAAACATATGGTATCCCAGATCAATGCTTACAACTAACGTACGCAATGGTCTGCGAAGAAAGCTCTTTCATCCTACTAAAAGTGGAAGATTGCTTTCCGCGACTTCTCTAAGGAGGCGAAGCCAGCTGTCCATACTTGACTTGTAATGAATCCAAGGTCGAAATAGTCAAGGACGACACCATATTTTTGAGCTACTTGAACGGCATGGTAATATCAGACAACTCCACTAATTCTCTTTTGGGTTCTTTCATCCCACAGATGCATAATGAGGCCATCGAAATAAACAATCAAACTTACCGGAGCGAGAGTAGTTCAGGAGTCCTACTTCTACCTTCTCTCCTGACAATCGTGAAGAACAAAACTCTCGTGGTAGACATTACCAGAAATGACAACAAGAAACGTCAAACTCCTCTACTAAATAAAAGGGAAACAAACTGATTGTCATGGGCTTTGCCGTTTTGGTAATAATTATTGAGTTAATCTGGAATGGGATAACGGCAAAATTAAGTATTCCGAGTTTGAATATTTAATTGCTGAATAAGAGCTTCCGTGGGCATAGGCGCGAGGATTTCTCCCAACCACCTAAGCTAGGGGATGCAGATCTTTGAAGGGGAAGAGTTGACACATTCAGCCGCTGCCAAGTTAAACCATTCCCACGTGCGATCAACACACGAGCCGCAACATCAACACATTTGTCCACCATCGATCGTTGCACGAGCCGCAACGTCCGCACATTCGCATTTCACAATGAAATGCAATTCCTGTAATTTGGTAATGTGGGAAATCAAGGCCACGGTCATTCCAACCTGTAGCTTATTCGCAATTGCCCTGCACGTTAAGGTTTCTTGGCCTAACGGCCACTTGGGCAGTTGCTGATGGGGCTTACCACTGCTCAGTACTTTAGTTAACTACTTAGTTATTAGTTTACACTAAAGTGAATAAACATTGTGAAACCTAAACTTGTATTTTCCTTAAGAGCGAGTTGGCCCTAGTGTATATTTTAGTGCAAAGGACTTCAGTTTTGTTAAGTTGTATGTACAAACTAGCAGACCCGGCAGACGTTGTTCTGCTAAAAAATTTACTTGACTCTCCCTTCTCATTCGATCCCTATTCTTCTGCCTGCACACCTTCCTTTCCTCCCTCTTTATCTGCTTCTCCTATTTCATATCGTTTATGTCTTATTCAACTTACCCTGTCTCTATCACTATTACTATCACTATCACGACCATTATCACTATCACTACCACTACCTATATCATTATTACTACCACTATCACTGTCACTATTCAGTAAGTTTTTTGGAGTTTGTAAAATAGATTGTCTCCAGTGATGGAATTAAAAATTGTAATAATTGGAATATGGTGAATATGTAGATTCGAAAGAAAGCTATTGCTTGTTATTGTTACGAACAAAAATCATGGAGTCGAGATCAGGCCATTTGGTGTAGGTGTACATCCCCGCGGGTCAGGAGTTTAGCATATGACCTAGGTAGGCAAACCGGCCGTAACAGGCGACTAATATGCACCATGGTAATGACGTGCAACTGGTTGGTTGATGTACGGATAGGATGCCTCTCATTTCCAATCTTCTCCTACCTTAAGGAAGGAGGGGTTACAAGACCCAGAAGGTTAAACGGGTCATACCAAATCGGTACCACGACATTGGGACAATATCGCTAGGGAGTACCGGAGCGTACCGGTTTCATATCCGTCCAAAAATTTTTAATTCGACAACACTCCCCAAAACCTTCAGAGAGTGTTTTTGTTGTTACGAACAAAAAACAACAAGAACAGGGGACGTGGAAGTAGGGACAATATGACGGGACAGTACAGACAGACCAACGAGGTTTCTGACACGGGAGGCGTTGCGAATCAGGAGTCGTTGCGACGCCCAAGGCTGCGTATAGAACTCGCAGAAGGGGTTGGTTCGCCTAAATGCGTGTTGTCCCAGCTGATGGCGTGATTATGCATTACCACCAAAAAAATTACAAAATTTGCACCATGTACACTAATTGCTTTTCAGTGCACTTTTTATTTATAACTTTGTAAAATACTTCTGAAAGTTCTCAACCAGTATATACATACATATATTTTTTTCACAATTAAATGGTTTTCTTTTGCATAAATTCAATACAAACTTGTAATAAAATAAAAGTATCGCGTATTTTTTTCTGTTCACCACTAGAAACACATTTTCACTTTTCCGTTTAAATTTTTGGTTTTGTATTGCGCAAAGTTCACGCATAATTATATATAATAAATTTTTTTCCTTGACGGACCACCGGTATACCGCACAACCGACCAATTTTAGTTCAATTATACCATTGAATTTAATTCAATGCCGGCGACGCCGCTATGGTCGGAAATCGAGCAACGGCGACTGCGCAATGGAAAAGTTCCGTTACCTATTCTGACGTGCCATGATTGTTGCCAGTTGGCACACTCTGATTGGTGGTTGCCATTAGGGCTCTTTTATTTTTATTTTAGAGACTTTTTTAGTACTACCAAATCCTGTACAGTATGCATTTCAGGAAAAAAGGACAATATACTATGGAAACTAAAGTTGAAGATATGACTTTGCTTTCTCATAGTAAATTTAATGTGAATTGAACTTTAGAGTCTTTTACTCAGTACTTAAAAACCGAATGAATTTGACAAAGTATATTCCCGTATGGAACAAAAATAAAACACACACGAATATTAATGGTGATGAATGATTTTGCAGGAGAGTTTACAGTAAAAAAAAAATCGAGAACGAAATCAAGCACTGAGGATGGCGACTCGCCGAAGCCGGTTTGTTACAAAACCAAAATTGACAAGGGATGACGAAAATTCGTTCCAATATAAATCCAGTATCCACCCTGTCGGAAAAACAACAAAACCAAATCAACTCAAAAAAAAAAGCATTCTATCAAAATAAATTGGCTTGTGGTACTATTCTATCGAAGCATAAAGCGTAGTAGATTTGGGCTAAAGTGCAGTGGGTACTAAAATTACTGCAAATTTGATCAAGTCCGAACCCTGAAGGCACGTTTCCGTTGGCGCGCAAAAATGGAAGGTTCTAGACCAGGGACCCTACGTTATTGGGCTTCGACCTCGCTATTGACAATAAAATTTCGATCCACAGGCTTTGTTAACATGGCAAATAATAAAAAAAAATACTGCCGCCTAAAAAAAACCCATTTAAGTTCAACTTTACAATGCTTTTACAAATTGATTAGTAATTGATCGCCGTTTGCTGATGAAATTTATTCTGGCAATATGAATCGTTTTTGCTCGCGTTCGATCAAATCGGTCGAAACCGTGACGTCAGGGATCAGTACACGGTTCCCCTGACTAAATACTTTAAATTCAATTATAAACGAGAAACACCTGTTTTGGACGTTAATTGCCCATCTCCCTTAATTTGACACTTTCGGAAACCCTGGGTTACCCCCAATTTAACTCTGACTACACCAAGAACACACCAAACACTTGTTTGTCTGGAAATTAAAAGTTCCGTTATTTTTGCCTTTTCCACTCTATGGGAATATTTGTTGTTGCGACTTCAGCAAAATCAATGCACTTTCCCGTAGCTATCGATTTAATGTCAAACCGAAGAGTGTATCAAAACTGTTTGAGTTATTTTACCAACACCAGTGAGTCATGACCAACTAAACCAAATAAAAATGACTATTAAATGAAGGCACACCATAACAAGCCTGCTTAGCTTCGAAGACCGGCCGATGAAGCGAACAGGGATACTCAACAAAAACGTGGGGCACGACTCACCACTACATAAGAGTCTCCACTTCTACCATCAGCTAGCCGGACAACAGAAGATCCGCCACATAAAGGAGAATTTTAGAAGTTCTTTTGTTTCATAGTTTAGTAGGCTAGGGAAAAAAAGCGGAGAAGTTAATTTTGTTTCCTATTTTATAAGCTTTGCGTCAATAGACATATTCAGATTGACACTGACTATGGCTGCTAGATATCCCAGCTCGGTCACCGTGTAATTGCGCTGAGCATTATTTAACTTCTTTGAAATTGGATGATCAGCGCCCTCGTCGTCGACCTGGAATAGCAGGCCAACTACGCCCACCTTGGACGCATCGCACCGAATAACAAATTCTTTTGAGAAATCGGGTTGGGCCAAGACGGAAGGGATTGCCTTATCCATCAGTCTGTTCATCGTCTTCGGACCATTACAAGTGCCGAGTGGCATCACTTTAAAGTGATAAAGAGGCTTCCCCGGAACTGCGAATGCTGTCTTCTCCTTTGATGATTCCGTCAGCTTGATCTGAAAAAATGCGTCCTTCAGGTCGATGCCACTGATGAAGTGGGTATCGTTCAGCCTGCTCAATAGACCATTAATATGTGGCAACGGGTACGAGTCCTTTTTCGTAACCGTGTTGACTTTTCTGGAATCACACCAAAACCTGACGATCCCTGGTTTCCGGACCAGCGCCACAGGGCTACACCACGGCGAGCTCGATTCCTTAATAACCCCCATTTCGAGCAGCCTATCTATCTCACTAAAAGCTTCGGCTTGCCTCGGTGGTGAGAGAGGAAAATGTTTGCTTTTAATTGGAACCGCGTCGCTCGTGTCAATGTGATGCTCGACTAGCTTTGCTTGACCCAGACCTAACTTCTCAAATGACGGAAACATCTCTACTACATTCTGCAGCTCGACCTTCTGCCTTGTTGTTAAATCATGGAAATTATACTCCTGTTCCTTTTCCTCGCTAACCTCTAGACATGTTACGCTGGGAAAAATATCCGGTGCTATCGCGAAAGCTCTCCAGAAATCAAATCCGAAATAGGCTTCTTGAAGAAGCGAAGGAACAAGATAAAAACGTATAGAAAGTCGCAGGTAAAGAAACAAAACCTAATATTTTCTGCTTGCCGCCACCCGACGTGTACACAAAATCCTGTAGTGGGTGATAGTTCTTTCCAAAATTGAAACGTTGGCTCCCGAGTCCAACAAGCCTACAAGGAAGCTGTCTTCTATTTTCACTCGAACAAAAGGTCTTTCATCTTCCGTAAAAAAGAGGGTAGTACTCTGCAAGAGTTTACGCTCCTGCCTTGTTGCTTATATCTCTGCCTACATTGCAATATACTTTCGGACACCGAGGACTCTGGTTAATTCTTAAAAATTGTATACCTTATTTGCTCGTAATGGCGTTCCCTTACTTCTAAACTAGATGGAAAACTGGCCTGACACGCAAAATCTCTATTCGAAGCTATCAAAATTTTTATTGGTTTGGAAATTACCGCTGATGACCTAGGACGGTCGTAATCAGAACTGTTTGTTCTATCAGGAAAAGTTACTACTACGTTTGGGTATTCCTTCGCCAGAGTGCCACTACTCTTTGCAAGCTCACCACTTTTATGCAACTCACTGCCCGCGAGGGGCCTACCACCAGCCTCAGTACCCGAGACGACTCCTCGAGCACTGGCTAATAGGGGACTATGGCACCGAACGAGTTTCCCCCATCTTCTCGCTCGGATATTGGTTTCCCTGCTGGCGATGGTCCTTTGGGCACTTCGGGGTCAACACCCCTCTATGACCGCACTCAAAGCAAAAGAGGTTCCGAATGGGTTCCTCACAATAAATGTATGAATGGCCCATGCCCTGGCAATTGCAACACTGAATTCCCGAATAGTCCGGTTTCCTATTGCGTCGGTATTCGAACGCCTCGATCGACGGGTCAGCTTTGCAATCTTCGCTTTCCGTCCTACTATCAGGTGTTATCGCTCGAGCTTCTTTAACATGCCGTCCAGTATAAATTGTTCCCACTATCTTGCTTTCTTTCAGAATTTGTTCACCTCTTCGTGCTATATTGCGAAGATCATGTACAGTCCTCGCCTCCGCGGTGAAAAGCATAAGCTTTAGACTACTGTTGACGTTCCGTTTTATTATATCAATCAGTAGGGCCTCTGACATCGGCTTCCTTTCATTATAATTGGCATTTGGATTCTGCTTGGTGAACAACCAATACCATTCTTCCGCCCGTCCTGATAAAAAAAGATGAAAACTCGGCATAAGTTGGTTGCTAAGACAAACAAAAAATAGGCGACGCTTCCAGTACCGTCAAAGGAGGCCTTTCAGTCCCGTGGTTTCACTGCCATGCTCCCGGATACTATGTTAGCTTGATTACTCACGAAGGTCTGTGCTCGGTTCCTTTCCTCCCTATTGGTATTCCTGGTACAGCTCGCACCGCCTTGTGGAGAAGTTAATGTAGCGTTAAATACCTCCATATTATCCCTGATCGTCCTCATTTCCTTCCTCATCTCCTTCTGAGAAGTCTTGAACAGCTGATGTAGCACGTTCACCCACGAGTCTTCAGGAGGGGCCTCGGCACTATTCCTCTGAGCAGTGATCATCCAAAGTGTTACGAGGTATAGGGTTTTTCTAGAAAACCATTAGTTTCCTCCTGTAAACCTGTCAACACGTTAGTCGGGGGATCGAAGAGATTCTGCATTGGCTCTACTGCCATGGACGAATCAAGGCTATTAGCGCTGCCTGGTCTATTATGTTTCTGGAAGCAGGATTCAATACTACAATACAAAATTACTAAAGGCCGATTGGTTGGCTGTTTTGGCAACGCCCCTCTACCCTGACCTCTAGATTTACTCCCACTTCCTCGCTTAGAGTTCCTAGTAGTCACGCGTTCAGTCGACCGATCCATATTTTCTTAAAAGATACCTCTAAACCAAGTTAGGTAAACAAAATGTAAAGGAAAAGGTTCGGTTACAAGGGGCGGTTGGAAGGTACAAAAGGTTGTTGTTGTTGTTAACAGTGCTTCGCCCTGCCCAATGGACTCGATCACTCTAAATTGTCATCAGGCTCTTCTAACGGAAGTCCGAGGAAACGCGCAGTTTCCACAGGGTTAGACCAGAGTGATGTAGGTGTAAGAAGAGTGGGTTCGACTGAACAGGAGAAGAGATGTTTGGTATCATGAGGGGACATACCACATGCAGGGCACGTGTTTTGTATGTTAGGGTTCAGTCTGGATAAGTAAGAGGTTAACCTATTACAATATCCAGAGCGAAGTTGTGCTAGCATGACTCTAGTCTCCCTCGGAAGTACACGCTCCTCTTCAGCCAATTCAGGTGGCTGAGTATTGATAACGGGATTCACAGGCCGAGATCTGAGGCATCTGTCTACCGACTCGGTGTGGAGGTCATTTAGAGCCCGTCTGTGGTTCCGCAGATCAAACGGCAAAGAGATGTGGTGTTGGATCTCATCATAGTGCTTACGAAGATGTCTCCTTGTGTCTCTGGGGGCGGGGCTACATCCAATAGATGTCGATTTGGATGACTGGGTGTGTGACAGTTCAGAAGGAACTGTCTACTCAAGACATTGAGCAATTTTGCCTCTTGATGGAGGTGAGACTCAGATGTCATAAGCAGACATCCCGTAGCAGTTCTGATGGCGGTGTTTTGGCAGACTTCCAATTTCCTCAAATTGCACAGCGTAGTCAATAACCGGTCGGCCAATATCCTTATACGTAGCAAGAAATGTTTCTTTGTCTTTTCCCCAAGTACTGCCGGCCAGTGACTTCAGGATCTTATTGAGGCTCTGTACCTTTGAAGCTATTGCGGTGGCATGACCAGCGAAGGTGAGGCCGTTGTCAAATGTCACACACAGGATTTTCGGGTGGTTGACAGTAGGTAGAGGTACTCCGTCTACGTGGGCATTTAACTCTTGCCCCATCTGTGCATTCCATGTCGTAAAAAGTGTCGCCGTCGATTTAGTCGGAGATAGGGTCAGATTTCGTTCGGTGAAGAAGCTGGAAAGGTCACGGAGGTAACTGTTGATTCTAGTACAGAGTTCGTCAATGGAGGGACCCTTACCCGAAGCCATAATCGGCGAGTCGTCAGCGTAAAATACAATGCGTAAAGTTCATACAGCTCATCATTAAATCTTCTTCGGTACTCGCCGTCGCCAACGCGTAGAGGTCCACAAATCTTTCGAAGAACCTTTCTCTCGAATACTCCCAGAGCCGCCTCATCAGATGTTGTTAGTGTCCACGCTTCTGCACCATATAGCAGGACGGGTGCGATGAGTGACTTGTAGAGTGTTATTTTCGTTCGTCGAGAGAGGACTTTACTTTTCAATTGCCTACTCAGTCCGAAGTAGCATTTGTTTGCAAGAGTAATCCTTCGTCGGATTTCTAGGCTAACATTATTGTTGGTGTTAATGCTGGTTCCCAGGTAAACGAAGTCCTTTACTATTTCAAAATTATTGCTGCCAACAGTGGCTTGGTTGCCAAGGCGCGAATGCGCTGACTCTTTGCATGATGACAGAAGGTACTTCGTTTTGCCCTCGTTCACCACCAATCCCATTTTTTCCGCTTCTTTTTCTAATTTGGAGTAAGCAGAAGTTACGGCGCGGTTGTTAAGGCCAATGATATCAATATCGTCAGCATATGCCAACAGTTGCACGCTTTTATAAAATATTGTTCCAGCGCGGTTAAGTTCTGCAGCTTGTATTATTTTCTCCAGCAATAAATTAAAGAAATCACACGATAGGGGGTCACCCTGTCTGAAACCTTGTTTAGTTTCGAACGGCTCGGAGAGGTACTTCCCAATTCTGACCGAGCTGGCGGTGTTGCTCAAGGTCATTTTGCATAGCCGTATAAGTTTTGCGGGGAAACCAAATTCAGACATAGCGGCATATAGGCAGCTCCTTTTCGTGCTATAGAAAGCGGATTTAAAATCAACAAAGAGATGATGCGTGTCGATTCTTTTTTCACGGGGTTTTTCCAAGATTTGGCGTATTGTAAAAATTTGGTCGATGGTAGATTTACCAGGTCTGAAGCCACACTGATAAGGTCCAATCAGTCTGTTCACATCAGGCTTCAGTCTTTCGCACAATACGCTTGATAGGACCTTATATGCGATATTCAAAAGGCTGATTCCGCGATAGTTGGCGCAGTTTGCAGGATCGCCCTTCTTGTGGATTGGGCAGAGAACACTTAGATTCCAATCTTCAGGCATGCATTCATCCGACCAAATTCTGCATAGAAGCTGATGCATGCGCCTTACCAGCTCCTCGCCTCCGTGTTTGAATAGCTCAGCAGGCAAACCATCAGCGCCAGCTGCTTTATTGTTTTTCAATCGGGATATTGCTATTCGCACCTCATTATAGTCGGGTTGTGGAACGTCAATTCCATCATCTTCGATTGTGGGCTCGCGTTCGGCATCTTCTCTGGTTTCTTGCTCAGTTTCTCCATTTAAAAGGGCAGAGAAGTGATCCCCCATATTCTGAGTGTTCTCTGAACATCGGTCACCAGGTCGCCGTTCTCATTCTTAAAATAAGCTTTAATAATTTTTTTACAACTCCTAAGTCTACAAGGTGCATTCAGTCTAAAGGAAACTGGGAAACCATGCCAAAACCCGCAAGCTCCAATACACTTTTTTGGCATCCAAATTGAAAGATGATGTGAGGCATGAATTCTTATTTCGAATGTTGCATCCGATCTAAAGATACCGATTTCTTTTGAGAACCCCATCCTTCTTTCTACATAGGTACCTTCCTAACAACATCTAGGGCAGCCATTTTTCGCATTAAATGACATGACTCCAGTACCAAATGCCCTAGTTGGAGAATCACAAATAAACGCACGGATATTAAAATTTACTACTATTTGATTGGGGCCAACTCTATTACCATTTTCCGTAAGCATTTTGGCTTCTGAAGCAAAATCTTGAAGAAAAATATTAACGTCATCAGGTTTTTTGAAGCCAGTGTAACACCCTATTAAAAACGGACTAACATTCGGAAAATCCACAAGCGCTCCAATGATAGGCCATAATACCCTTTTAGAACTATTTAAAAGCTGCAGGCCGTCGATACCAACATCAATTAAAATTTCAGCTTGTTGCTCTAGAAACTCGAAAGAGTTAGAGAGCAAATGCATTTCGATACCTAAGTATAGAAATTCACCATTTGGAAAGGTCTGAAGATCTACTTTACCTCTACGCGTTTTAAGAAGGGTTTTTGAGCATAGGGGAAAATTCTTTATCCCTCCCTTATTAAGTGTCGCAAGCAACCCGCCCACTAAATTATGTGAAACTTTGTAGCCGACCGCCCAAAATCTAATCAATTCCCGTAAATTTTCACTAGAATTCAAGCCGGAATTAGCATGAACACCTTCGTCAACTACAGAATTATTTCCAGCACTGGAGCTGCATGCACCTTGCCCTAACACATCCTGAATAATATTGTAACTTAATGCACAATCATTATCACTTCCACTTTTCACAACAGCAACCACATTTTCATTGGCTTCCGAAACCATTTGCACACATTCTGAATTCTCAGAATCAACCAATTCTTAAAATTTTTTAACTTTGGCTTCAAATCGCCTTTTTTCACTGCTAAGGCAGTTCTTCAAATGCCTCTTATTCATGTTATCACTTTTCTTTACACAGAAACTTGATAAAATTAATAAATATGTAAGTATTTTAATATTTCTTTGCAGCAAAAATTCCACGCCTGGGTTTCACAAATTTCGCGGTATTTCGTTTTATGTGCGTTACTTCTAACGCCGGGATGGGATAAGTTTTGTAGTTTTCTTAAAATTTGCGACCTGAACTTCTGCGGAATATATGGGCGCACACGTGATGTACTGGTGTCACAAATGAGATGTATGTTGTTTTCTGGAAGCAAAAAAGATTTTAGAATAATTGAATTTTTTGAATTAGTTCCGGCCTTCAAAAGACGCTGAAGTTCCTCATCGCTTTTTTGCTCCTCCGCCACGCTCTTGTAGTCGATAGTGTCATGAACTGATTGTATTCGAAAAAACAAATCTGCTGCTATGCTGTATTCGCCCTTGATGTGCCGAATATCAGTTGTGAATAGTGCAATAAAATCTAGTTGTCGGGCTCGTCGTGGAGCGGGTTTTTCAAGCTTTTGGTCGAATGCAAATGTCAACGGGCGGTGATCAGTGAGTATGTGAAATGTTCGTCCTTCTATCATGTATCGAAAATGTGCGACTGTCTGATACATTGCGGTTAACTCTCGGTCATACGTGGAGTACTTGCACTGTGGTGGTGAAAGTTTTTTTGAATAGAATGCTAGAGGCTGATCATCACCAGCGACAATTTGATGTTATGCAGCTCCAACTAAAAAGTCTGACGCGTCGATGTGCAAGGACAATTCAGCATCGGCGGAGGCATGGAACAGTAATGTTGCGTTTGCAAGCTCTTTTTTACAGCGTTGAAATGCATTTTCGGCTTCTGGAAATCGGTGTGAGATCGTTCTTCTTATTTCCTGAAATGAGAGTCTGTAGATCATTTTGGTATTCCACGGCATGTGGCAAAAACTTCCTGTAAAAATTTAGCATGGCTATAAAGCGTTTCAATTGCTTAGCGACTGCTGGTTTCGGAAACTCTACCAATGACGATACTTTTTCGGGCAATGGTTTAATACCCTGGGCGTTAACGAGATGCCCCAGCAACTTTATTTCTGATTTGCCGAATTCGCAGTTTGAAAAATTTATAGAAAGTTGGTTTTCGCATAAACGCTGAAATACTATACGCAAATGCTGTCGATGTTGCTCGATACAAATGTCGTCGATGTACGGGAATACGAAGCTGAGACCTCTAAGCACTTCATCAATAAGGCGCTGAAATGTTTGCGCTGCGTTCAGGTTTCATACAACCCGAACGGAGTAGTTATTGCCGTTTTCGGAATATCATCAGGATTTATTGGCACCTGAGGAAACACTTTTTGCAGGTCTATTTTTGAAAATATTTTCTTACCACCTAAAATGTTTGTGAAATCTGTCAGGTAAGGCAGCGGGTAACCATCCGGGTGTGTATGTCCTTTGAGCGCCCTATAGTCATCGCAAAATCTCCATGTTCCATCACTATTTTTTACCATATGTAGGGGGCTTGACCAATTGCTTCTGGATGGACGGCAAATTCCTGTTTTTAGTAAAAAATCCAATTTCGCTTTGGCAGCTTCCAATTTTTCCGGCGAAAGGCGTAGTGGTCTTAAAAATACTGGTTGGCCAGTAGTATCTATACGATGAAATACTGTCGATATCGTTTTGGAACCGTAAGGTGCTAACTTCGTGACTGACGGGAACTCTGCCAAAATGTCTGTAAATATATTTTCTTTTGTAAATGTTTTTATAGTTGTTGCAGTGCACTTTCTTGCTTCGCCTAAGGATGTACACAGAGACGTCAAGTTTTCGATGAGTTTGTTTCGTCGCATATCGATGAGTAAATCGTAGAATTTGATGAAGTCGCCGCCAATGATTGGTTACGTGACATCTGCAACTAGAAATGACCAAATATAATCACGGTGAAGGCCTAGGTTTAGTTTGACACGTTTTTCTCTAAGCACTTTTATAGAAGCGCCTTTTGCTGCATAAAATTTCGTTGTGGTTGGACGGATGTCATATGATAGCGTGGTTAGCGGAAGAACAAATACGTCTGCTCCCGTATCAGTTAAACAGTTTGTATTTGAGGTTTTATCTTTTACCTGGAGGCGGAAAACTGAGCGTTCAGTGGCGGAATTTTCGCTGGGTTTCGCCACTCGCTTTTTAGGTCAATTCTGTGTGTCTGTTTTGACGGTTTGAACTGCACGATGTCGTCGTCGGCAAGGGCTGCGGCACTTGCGAACGTCCGAACCATACTTTTGATGATACTAGCACTCACCAATGCTTGATGAGGCACTTCTACTTCGTATTTGTTGCTTTGGACTCTCGCTTTTAGTGATATCGAGCAGCGCTAGTTGGTCGGAAGCGTGAGCGCGAGCGTTGTTGTGTATTCAACCGGTCGAATCGCTTTGACAGATGCTCGATGGCTGAGCGAGGTTGTTTTATTTCAGCTGCATCTGTACGTACTTGCGCTACTTGATGGGGCGTGATAGCATCGATGATGGAGTCGGCTATCTCCGTAAATTCGGATGCTGTGCCAGACGACGCTGCGATAACTGGTTGTTTGTACGCTGGTAATCGCTTAGTCCAAAGTCCCTTGAGAGCTGCTTCCCCCAAAGTTGTGCCTGCCACTCGTTTCATTTCAAAGTACAGCTCCGAAGGTTTTCTGTCACCAAGAGGTAGCTCCGATAACAGCCTGTTGAGACGTCTTTGTTCGCTTTCCGCGAAGAGTTCAATTATTTTGCCTTTAACGTATTCGAACTTATCGGTCTGTGGCATTTCGGCAATCACTTGAGCCAACTGGATTATTACTGTAGGGTCTAATGCGGCGAAACCCGTTGCTGCTTTTTGCTTATCCGATGTTATTCCGGAGGCCGTGAACCAAAAGTCCATGGACGTAACCCACGCCTCTATATTGGCACTTGACATGACGGGAACTGGTAGGCGAGCGTAGATAACAGCAGCTTGTCTTTCATTTACTAGCGTCGCCACATCGTTTTGCTGGTGAGAGTTCGTTGGCGGTGAGACTATTCCGCTGTCCCCTGGCATTTTCAATACTGAAAAATGTCGTGTAAAACGCGTGACTTTATAGCGGGACTCGTAGCGGTACTTCGGTAGGACTGTTATATGCGTACGTGTGTATGGATCACGTCGGGGTCACCAGTGTGGCGCTATTCCTTTTTTGGCCACTGAGAGCTATTGGATACCCACCTTGTTGGTTACCTTAAGTGGAATCCCGTACAAATAAAAATAAACGTTTACTCTAATAACTTTAATGAACTTTTTAAATTATAAATTACGAGCGCGTGTCCTACAGCTTGAAAGTACAAAAGCGAATTACAATTCAATGTTCAGTTTTACTAACTGTAAGCATATATAGGATAAAAAGTAAAAAGGACTGTCAAAATATAATATAACGAAAGGTGCTAGCACAGGGTGCTCCACATATATATAAGTTTTCTGTGGTTAAATACCTCCTGAACGGGTTGACTGATTTTGTTTAAATTTGTTGTGTATATCAGGTGAAGCTGGAAAATGGTTTAGTTTACAATTTGATTTTCAAGGTGACTAAGGTCTGGATATTTGGACGAAAATCCGGACAAAAGGCACTGATGTCATCACTTTGTCAACTCTATTTTTGGTATCTCTCTCTATGGCGCGATATACAACAGGTATGTGATCATAAACCTCCTAAGAGATTTTTGCGCCAAGCTTCTCTTCCAATTTGTGGTGTGCCGATTTGAATTTTCCCTACAAATTGGTGGGACCTACAGTTTTTTGCCGACTCCGAACGGCATCTACAAAGGAGACGAATTTTTGCTGAGAAGCCTGTCATGGCAGAAATACACTCGGAGAGTTTGCCAAACCACTGCCGAGGGGCGACCCCGTTTTGAAAAACTTTTTTCAAATCACTTTTGATGTTACCTGTACCAGGGCTCGAACCACGGACCTTCGGTGTGGTAGGCCGGCAACACTACCTTCACACCACGGCGGCCGCCACTTATTTTAGGTATCACTTATTCTAAAAGTCACTATATACTATAAAGAAAGGGGCAAGCTATGTCAACGGAGGGATACAAGAAGAAGAAAAATTAAAGTTGGGTGAAGGGGCATTGAAGGAAATTGAAAGAAAACGGGGTAGATCCAATCAACTGTAAGGAAGGAACAACGTCGTCACGGTACTCTCATATAAAGTCCAAATAATTTAAATTTATTTCATCAAATTCTGACATTCCATTAAAACACTGCTTCAAGCCAGTCATGTGACACAAATTTAATTACAATCTCAAGTGTGAACAAACATATGGAATATGTAAAAACCTTACATAAAATCAATAAATAAAAATTCAAAACCATGCTAAAAAGTATTAATTTTCATTAACAGCAGCTTTTCGAAGTTGTAGTCAGATAGAGATCCACGCCGAGGGGCATTTAAAACAGTGGCTGCAGAAAACATTCTTTCCACAGATGCTGATGACAGTAAAGGGGTATTGAATTTTAAATAGCACTCTTTTAATTCAATTCAATTCAATTCATTTATTAAGTCAATGGCAAAAACCTTACTGACTAGATTTACAGATTTCTTAAACTTAAACCTCAAACTAATGAAATATTAAATCAATGGCGGATTATCTCGGTAGTAAGATTCAATATCTGCCTTGAAATGGGACCTTGACATTGCGAAATCGAGATCAATAACTCTACAGATGCGATTGAACTCGTTGAGCCCTCTTATAAGTGGGGCAAATTTGAGATAATTCGATCTCAGAATACCAATATAAAAAATATTAGTAGAGCGTAGAGCTCTATTGGGGATATTAAAACATATCTGTCCAAGAAGAGCTGAACAATCAATGGCACCGGAAATTATGTCAAAGGTAAACATTAGATTTTGAACAGCTCGCCTAATATCGAGCGGCTGAACATTAATTATCATACACCTGGCAGGATAGGGTGGCAGAGGACTAATAAAATAGAGAGGTTGAACAGCAAATCGTGTGAATTTACGTTGAACTCTTTCAATTCTAACAGAGTGTGTTTTATATATGGGATTCCATATAACTGAGCCATACTCTAATTTTGATCGCACTAAAGAATTAAACAAAATTTTCCTAGTATAGGGGTATTTGAAATCCTTCGCATAGCGTCGAAGAAAGGCCAAGTTAGAATATGCTTTCGGTATATTATGGTTGCCATGGTTAACAAAAGTGAAGGAAGAGTCAAAAATTACTCCTAAATCACGAAATTCTCGAACCGATGCAAGAGCTACATTATAAACCAAATATGTAGACGCACGCGCATTCATGACTTGGAGAACGTTATATGGCAGCACTTACTACCATTGAGGCACAATTTATTTTGAATGCCCCAAGCGTTAAGTGCATTCAGATCCTCCGGCGTTCCTGCTGAACAGTTTTAAATCATCTGCATACAATAAATAGAATAAAAGCAGAAACACAGAAATGAGAGAATACAGCAAGATTAGTGACAGCCGATCGCCCTCCAAACCCATGCTGACATGGGTCGATTAAACCTTTGATCGCATATGCTAACTTTTCCTTGACCACTTTCTCAAAAAGTTTGGAGCAAGTAGACAATGTAGAGATTGACCTGTAATTTTTTACCTCATTTCTGTGGCCTGACTTGCATACTCGTATTGGAGTGATAGACGCCAATTTCCACCGATCAATGAAAGTTCCGGTGGATAGCGAAACATTGAAGATATGGCATAGCGGAACACTAAGGGAATAGCTACATTTTTTGAATAAAAATGAACACAAACCATCAATATCCTTTTTCAATGAAGATTGTAAGGACGATATTCCATTAATAATATCTGTTTCGGATATAGACATTGACCCAAAGTCCAGGGATTTGGGTGTACCGATAAAAAGGCTGTTAGCCGTAGAATCAGAGTCAACAACAAAGTTAGACTTGAAAAAATCAGCAAAAAGATTTACGGAATCATCTAAGTCATTTGAGGAAACCCCATTATATATAACACAGGTGGGAATATTACCAGAACCTTTTTTTGAACGTACATAGTTCCAAAAACATTTAGGATTTGCTTTCAATTCATTCTCGCAGTGCAGAATGTATTTGTTGTATAAAAATTTATCGATTACATTGAACTCTCTCATATAAAATAGGTATCTTTCTTTAAATAATATATCGTTAGTTGCTTTGTACTTTTTAAAAAATTTGTTCCTTTGGTTTTTCAACTTTTTTAACCTAGAATTGTACCAAGGTAATTTATGTTTTTTAACCGGAAGCAGAGACAGATTTCTACCAAATACATCAGACAGTTCAAGCAGAAGGATGTCGAAACATTCGGCAGCGGTATTACCAGAGAAACTAGACTCCCAATCAACTTGCGATATGCTCGAGTTGAGTAACTCAAAATTTGCATTTTTGAGATTAAATGATAGAATGTTTTGAGGTGTTCGGTCTATAGGGACAAAGTCTACAAATTCTAAGGTTAAAGATAGCGGCACATGATGCATAACCGACTTAGAAATAGGAAATTGACACTCCGTCAAATTAGAAATTAGATTATCATCAACAAATATGAGATCTAATATATTGTTTAGCATATTCGCATAAGAGTTAATCTGAATAAGGTTACAACTAAAAAGGGTATCCCGGATACTTATGAATCATTTCGATATTCGTATTTGGATCTGCAATATATTTGCAGTAGTCGTTTTCACCTCTATTTATTGCTAAACTTTCTGATGTAGCTGTTCCATCTTAGGTTATTGGAGAAAAAAAAAATAGAAAAGTAAAAGGAATAAAGAGGAAGCGTCAAAAGGTGAGGGACAGGACAACGTCTGCCGATTCTGATATTATATGAAGATATGTATATGAGTACGTTTTTAACACATACCAATTTAATGATACAATGGCAATACTTTTTTAGAAAACTGACAATTTTCAAAGCAGAGATGTTAGAATATTAGAATGATATTTTCAAAAAGTTAATATTGTTCAGTTAATATTTTTGTGGGTCATGATAAATAAATTAACTAATTAAAGGTGTATAAAGCCAAATAAACCATTCCTTATGTAACTGCTTTGAAATGGCTTTTAGCAAAAAGCAACCATGTGCATATTTGACAGGGTTCCATGCTGTTGGTACTAAATAAGTGTGTGCACACCAAGAAAAGGCTGCATTCACTTGAATGCTTATTCAGTGTTAAAAGTTATTCCTTTTTCTTTAGCATTATCAATCTTTCTTTCAAAATCTAAATTTGTGCAGTCTTATTTCCCACCGGTGAATTAAGAGGTGGGGAAATTTTAAGTTACATTTACATCAATCCCAATATGATGATTTAAAATCCCAAAAGATTGCACAATTTTACAGCTCTGTCACACAGGTAGCAAAACCGGAGTTGACAGTTTGATTTTTTTCTTTTTCACTTATAATATAAATTGTCAAACTCTGTTTATAAAACAATGTTTTTTTACATTTGATCAAAACAAAGTTTGTTTACCTTTGGTTTCTGAGAAATAATTTTTTGAAAGCAATTTATTCATTTATTCTTCTCTACTTCCTGGAAAAATTGTATATATCCTCAATGATAATAATAATATATTTTTGGGCAAATAAGGAGAGGAAATTGAGGTACATGGAATAAGTATCACTAACAGAAGCTCTTTTCCGGAATCTAGAGGCCATACCATCCCGATGAATTCGTTATACGAAATGGGCCAGATTGCAAGGCATTGCGTTTCCACCTTCGAAGGAATGGCTTGTAGAAGGAGTTCGCTTAAAGCCAGCATTTATGCTTAACATGTTATCACCTCGCCTTTTAAGATAGGGAACAGGAAGCGCTATGTGGACAGCTGCAGAGACGCGCTTTGCTCTTGCTAAGAAACTGCTTTGTAATGCTTTCTTACGGGGGTAATTCTATACGACCGTACGTAGCTGCTAAAACACGGGATCCTATTTACATAACAGACGTTGCGTCGTTCGTATTGAGGGTACGACCTCTTTTTCTTTCGTAGCTTCGTCTGGGGTTCCCCAGGGCAGTGTCCTCGGACCTTTACTGTTTATTCTTTTTATTAATGATATTTCATTATGCTTCTCTCAATGTAATTTTCTTCTCTATGCGGATGATTTGAAAATTTATTATGCAATCAAATGCATAGAAGATTATCTTATTTTACAAAGCGAGCTTGACAACGTATTCCAATGGTGTGAACGTAATCGCCTATTTCTTAACATTGCTAAATGTCACTGTATCTCTTACACTAGAGTTCAACGCATTACTCTCTTTTCGTACGGTTTTTCGAATGTTGCGCTAAATGAAGTAAATGAATTGAAGGACTTGGGTGTTTATTTTGACCCTAAGATGAGCTTTGCTACCCACATTACTTTCATTGTTTCCAAAGCTTATGCCATGCTTGCTTTTATTCGGCGTAAGTGTTCATCGTTTTCTGGCCCTTATACTCTAAAGCTATTGTACTCAACTTTAGTGCGGTCAAGGTTGGAATATGCGGTATTTATCTGGAGGCCTTTTCATGGTGTCTGTATTAATAGACTGTAGTCTGTCCAGAAAGCTTTTGTGCGTTTCGCTTTACGGGAGATGAATTTTGTAGAGCCGATCCCGACCTACCCTTCCCGATGTTTGCTCATACATCTCATGTCGTTAGAGTCCAGGCGTTCTCTACTATCGATGTGCGTTGTCTATGATATCATTACTGGGTCAATTGATTGCTCGTACCTTCTCACGAAAATTCGTTTCGTACTCTTCGTAGTAATGAGATGTTTTTTGTTGGTATTGCTAGAACTGTTTACGCAATGAACGCTCCTTTTAGAAGGACACTATCTCAATTAAATGATTTTTCTTCATTTTTGGGTTTTGATTTTTGCTATACCAAGTTTATTTTTAAGAGCTTATTAATAAGGCACTTAACTTACATTGTACTTATACATATCTCTATCGACATAACTTCTTGTTTGTTGATCTTTAAATAAATAAATAAACTATCGGGAAAGGTATCAAAAGACGCGTTTTTACCTCGATATCAATAATCCGAAAGCCGAAAAGAAATATTTATTTTTCAGTGAAAAGTTATTGGCAAAAAACCAAAAAATGGCCTAGGTCCGATCCCAAACGGGCGGCCTGATCCATGGTATTTATATGCAGAACACTTTCTGCGTAGGTGGCCTTAGGCCGCGGCGGTCCAATACCGGCTACACGATCCCCAGTATTTCTGCAAAAAACTCACTTCTGCACAATTCGGAACGCCCAATATGTGTGATTATAACAACCATATGAAAATGACAGAAAATTTTCAACTTTGATTGCAAATATCTATTAATAGAATAATATAATCGAGTTTCCGCTTTCGGATTATTGATACCGAGGTCAAAGCGCGTCTTTTGATAGCTTTTCCGATAATTTTGGACGTGTTTTAGCCAAGGATCCATCGTAACGATAATATCATCGCTTACCGAAAAAAAACCAATCGTTTCTGTTGAAACGATTCAGTTTTTTTATCGTTTATGCAACTATCAAAATAATTTCTTTGCGCTAAAAACGAGAATGAAATTTGTTTGGTTACGCCGCCACTGTCGTCAGCACAACAAGCGCAAGCAGCGCAGTCAAGTTAAACTCTATGCTCTAATCTCTTCTAAATTCATGTATATTTACATATATACATTGTAAATTGCTCTGCGAAGCAATGATAAAGAAAAGTCGTTAAAGCTAGTTGGAGACATATGTACATATACACACTCATACATGTTAATGACATTTATTGCAATTGCCTTTTGCTAAAGGCTCTCATTAACTTCACCTATCACTTTAAGTTAGTTCGTTTTCAATCGCTAATCGTGAAGCACGGGTTATTCGAACCCGCCTGCTTCTGCAAATAAAATTGTATTTTTCTTGGACGACGAGCGTTCTTATTTATTTATTTCGATCGAAATTAGCCAACGAAAAGGCTCGAAGGCTACACATTTTTTGGTGACCCCGACGTGATTGCTATTGTCTTACCGAGTTAAGAGGCAAAATAGCAATTGCCATATATAGCAGTAAACGTTTTTTTTTACCGGCTGACTGCGCAGTACATATGTAGGTACACACTCACATTCGGTGAAGCGGTACACACTCACATTCGGTGAAGCGGTAAATATATATTGGGATAGTACTGGAGTACATACCTAATTTAGCTGTCAGGAAACGAACCATATAGCTGTGGCTGCTAGTATCCAAATTTATTGGCACTCAAATACATACGAGAACTCAAAAAGCGGTAAATTCGTGCCGTTGCAAAATCACACAATATTTTGGAAAAAATAAAATATTATACATTTTTGTTTTCTCGGCAAGTTGCTCAGTTTTTCAACATTGCATCATGTCAGAAGATGAGCAGTCTTGTCCACCACTTGCGGATAAGAAAATTTTTTACAAGCGCAAGGCACAAGCAATTTATGTGCAGGCGCAAAATATTGAACAGACGATCGAAGGGGAGAAAATTAATTTGCTTAACGAATCGGATTTAAGTGTAAGGCTGGAGCGTCTGGACCATATTGCCGCTAAGTTTAATTCAATTTATGACAAACTCGAAGAGCTTGATTTTGATGAAATTGCTGGGGAACTGCGCTCAAACTTCGAGGATTTGCTCATTTCAGTACGGTCTCGTATACGGCATGAGATTCGAAAGCGTTCATCTCAAATGCCACCTTGTTCAACCATGCGATATGAGCATACACCTGAAGGTCAAACGATCATAATGCAAAGTCGACCACGGTTACCTGAATTAAAGTTGCCTACATTTAGTGGTGTATACACGGAATACACCGACTTCATTTCAATGTTTACAACGATCATCGATAAAGATCCTGATCTCACTGATGTCGAGAAAATGCAGCATTTGCGAACGTCGCTGAAGGGTGCTGCATTGGATACCATCCGTTCGTTGGAGATCAGTGATTTAAACTATAATATTGCTTTGGAGTTACTCCAGAAACGTTTTAATAATAAGCGTCTTATTTTTCAGGCACACATCACTGAGATTCTGGGGTTGAAAAGGGTTGAAGCATCTTCAGCAGTAAAATTACGTGAGCTATCAGATGAAATTAACGCTAACTTACGAGCATTGCTAACTATTGGAGACTCGGAGCAAGTAGCAGCCGGCATAATCATACATACTTTACTTGAAAAGGTGGACAGTACAACTCAGACTAAGTGGGAAGAAACCGCGCCCTTAGATGTCATACCATCATGTGAACAATTTACTACTTTTCTGGAAAAACGATGCCAAAAGTTGGAAAACGTCGAGCACTCCGTTGCAGCAAGTACTCGTATATCTCAGGTGGGCAAGAATAGTAGAAACACTAACTCCAGTAGAAAATCTTTTATATCCACTAACAAATCAAAAAGCTGTGTTCTCTGCGACACCACAGACCATTCCATATATAGCTGCAGTAGGTTTAATAATTTATCGCCACAACTACGTCTTAAAGAAGCCAAGCGGCTGTCATTATGCATTAATTGCCTTCGAAGAGGCCACCAGTTGAGAGCGTGCGCTGCCGGTTCATGTCGTTCATGCGGCGGTAAACATCATAGCTCATTGCATTTTGACCATGCCAATAGCCGGGGCATAATAAATGAACAACAAAACCCCCCATTGTCATCGCAATCTACTCCGCAACCTCCACATCGCTCTCTCACCGTTGTTTCCCCTTCCGCCATTGATTCTTCGGGTGCCCCGAATCTCAAATGTGATGTTGTGCTCCTAGCTACTGCGGTTGTTGACGTCAGGAATAGTGCTGGTACATGGGTACCCTGTCGCGCGTTGCTCGATTCCGGATCGCAATTGCACATCATCACATCTCGACTTGCTCAACAATTACAATTGCGCAAAACTAAATCATTTGCAGCTGTATCTGGTCTTGGCGACTCCGAGTTCCAGTCTGATGGTTTTACTGTCAACATAAATCTTCGTTCTCAAACTTCTGAATACACTACTTTCATTTCTGCTTTAGTAGCCCCCAACATAACAGACAATCAACCTAACTTCAGTTTAAATATAGCATCGTGGAACATTCCCTCCAACATTCGTCTAGCAGATAAAGACTTTCACAAATCCCAACGCGTTGATATGCTTATAGGTGCAAGTCTTTTCTATGATCTTTTGTGTGTTGGGCAGATCAAGTTGGCTTCTGGTCTGCCGCTACTTCAAAAAACCAGATTAGGATGGGTGGTCACAGGTGGCGACTCAAAGCCCAGAACAGCAAGGGTTCTGAACGCGGTATCCTCAACGAAACCATCCACCCAGCTTTTGGGAGCTTGAAAGCTGCTCTTCCTCTGTAGTCAAATATACCAAGGAGGAGATTGATTGTGAATCCCACTTCAAGGCTAACTTTACTCGATTACCAACTGGGGACTATTCGGTTCGATTGCCTATTAAACCCAATATAAGTATGCTAGGTGAGTCATATCCGCAAGCATTGCGTCGATTCCTAAATCTAGAGCGTAAATTAGATCGCCAACCTGAACTAAAGCAAAATTACGCTGCGTTTATGCAAGAATACTTAGACTTGGGGCATATGTCTTTAGTTAGTGAAGAAAATCGTCATCTTTGCAAATATTTTTTACCCCATCACTGCGTAATGAAGGAAGACAGCACCACCACAAAGTTACGGGTTGTATTTGACGGCTCTGCAGCTTCGTCCACCGGGTACTCCCTCAACGATGTACTCATGACTGTCCCTACCATACAACCCAAACTCTTTAACATACTGTTGCGTTTTAGAACATTTTCTGTCGCCTTAACTGGTGATATTTGCAAAATGTACAGATGTGTACGAGTCTCGGATGATGACTCCTACTTGCAGTGCGTATTGTGGCGCGATACTTCACAACATCAAGTTCAAGTTTTTAAACTTGATACAGTAACTTATGGTACTCGACCGGCTGCATTTTTATCAGTGCGAGCAATGCATCAATTAGCCTCTGACGAGCAGAAGCTGTTTCCTGTTGGAGCTGAAATTTTGCGGCGAGACTTTTATGTCGACGATCTTATTACAGGTGGGGATTCTGTCCAAGAAGTCAGAGAGATCATGAATCAAATTACTAATATGTAAGCGAAGGGTCGTTTTAAATTGCGTAAATGGTGCACTAATAATGTGGATCTTCTTCAAGGTATACCTAGCGAAGATACCGAACCGCTCTTGAGCTTCGATGATGGAAGCAATGTCACTAAGACGCTTGGTCTTACTTGGGACCCAGCCTCTGATAACCTACTTTTCGTATTCACACCCACAATCACAGCAAAGAGGAATTGCAAAAGATCGATCTTATCAATAATTGCTCGTTTTTACGACCCATTGGGGCTTATTGGTCCCATTATTTCTAAAGCAAAGATTTTTCTTCAGCATCTTTGGAGGGAGCAACTCGACTGGGATGAAAGTTTGCCCTCATCGTTAGATTCATCATGGAATAGTTTATACTCAGATCTTGTTCGGATACCGAAACTTAGTTTTCCTCGGCTGTCTATCCTGCCAAAAGGTGTGGTCGAGGTTCATGGCTTCAGCGATGCTAGCGTTCAGGCTTATGGAGCCTGTGTATACGTAGTATCCGACAATGGAATGGAGAGGCAGGTGCATTTACTTTGCTCTAAGTCGCGTGTAGCACCCCTCAAAACTCTTACGATACCTAAGCTTGAGCTTTGTGGAGCAGCACTGTTGGCACAACTCATTCATGAGGTCGCTGAAATGAACATTTTTGAATGCCCGTTTTTTTGTTGGTCGGATTCAGCAGTTGCACTATCATGGATCCACGACGTGCCATCTCGGTTTCAAATCTTCGCTTCAAACCGCATAGCAGCAATACAAGAATTGACGGCAGGCATGGAGTGGAATTACGTGCCAACCAAGTTAAATCCAGCTGACATTCTCTCTAGGGGCGCATCTCCCAGTGAGCTCATCGAATCTTCAATTTGGATTCGTGGTCCTGAATTTTTAGCTGAAGGTCGAAGCAAATGGCCATTGACTTGTAGCGTAGTGAAAGATCTCCCCGAGCTTCGCAAGAAGGTCCTACTGATAGTCCCTCAATTCGCTGACATGACACTTCGTTGCAAATATGTCAACTCGTTCGCAAAACTACAGCACGTTTTCGGCTATATCTACAAATTCATTCATAGGATCCGACATAACGGATTAACAGTTGATCATATTCAACAGGGAACAAAATTGCTTTTACGAACAATTCAAATGGCTAATCTTTCAGATGACTACAATGCCTTGAAAAATTGTGAACGGGTAAAGCCAAACAGCTGCATTTCATCTCTATCTCCATTTATTGACGACGAAGCATTAGTACGTGTAGGTGGACGACTCAAAAACTCAGCTTTGGACTTCAATGGTCAAAATCCCATTATATTGCCTAGAATCCATCCGGTAACTCATGCAATCATCATGCACTTCCATAGACGCAATTTACATGCCGGTCCTCGCGCATTGCTGGACATTCGCCTGCATTACTGGCCAATCGGAGGTCGAAAAACTGCCTCAAGTACAGTGAGTAAATGCACAGTCTGTTTTCGAGCTAAGCCCTTTATAGCTGAACATATTATGGCTGATCTTCCTCATGATCGAGTCAACACATCGTACGCATTCAAGGTCACAGGCGTGGACTTTTGTGGACCCTTTTTTTACAAGAATGAAATACGGAACAGGCAGCCAATAAAATGTTATATTTGTATCTTCATATGCTTCGCTACCAAGGCTGTTCACATGGAGTTAGTCATGGATCTTTCTACGAAGGCCTTTTTGAATGCTCTCAAGCGCTTCATTCTCACTCGCTGTTGCCCCGCTAGAATATGGTCAGACAACGCTACTAATTTTGTTGGTGCTAGAAACGAACTTGCCGAATTACGTCGCCTGTTTCTTAGTGATAGTCACATAAGGGTGGTTCACGAATTTTGTTTGGACAACAATATCGATTGGAAATTCATTCCTCCTCGTTCTCCACACTTTGGTGGGCTGTGGGAGGCGGCCGTAAAAACGGCTAAGCACCATTTTTATCGAACAGCTGCAAATTCCTTGCTAAACTTTGATGAGCTGCGCACGCTCATCTGCCACATTGCGGCAATTATTAACTCTAGACCTTTATTTTCACTTTCAGAGCACCCTGGCGATCTGGACGTTTTGACACCCGCCCATTTCATAGGGACGGCTCCTCTGGCTTTGTTTGATGAACCGAATGTCACATCTCTTAATTTTAATCGGTTAGACCAATGGCAGCGCGTGTCGTATTATCAGCAAATATTTTGGGCCCGATGGCGCGAAGAGTACTTAACTTTGCTACAACAACGTTCTAAGTGGCGCCATCAAAAACCGGGCTTATCTATCAACGACATCGTCCTGGTAAGGGACGAAAATTTGCCACCACTTAAGTGGCCACTTGCGAGGGTCGTGAAATTGTTGAGCGGGGCAGACGGCGTATGCCGCGTTGCAGAACTAAAAACGGCCACTGGTATCATCCGGAGAGCTACACGAAAGCTATGCCCACTTCCTAAGCAAGATGAGGTTGAAAGCCCTAGGCTTCCAACGGGGGGAGAATGTTTGGTTACGCCTCCACTGTCGTCAGCACAACAAGCGCAAGCAGCGCAGTCAAGTTAAACTCTATGCTCTAATCTCTTCTAAATTCATGTATATTTACATATATACATTGTAAATTGCTCTGCGAAGCAATGATAAAGAAAAGTCGTTAAAGCTAGTTGGAGACATATAGCCTGACCACATTCAAGACGGCGGCTACAGACCACAACGACAGTTTAACAAAGTTTGACGATGATTGTAGTCAAGCATCGGCTACTTGACTACGTTGGAAGCGACAGCAGCAGAGTCAACGCTGTGTCACGCACAGCTGATGCATTTGTACAAATTATTCTTAAAGTAAACAGCGAGCCGGCACAAAAGTATAAAATGCAAGATATAGGGCAAACTATCTGCAATTTTGTGGTAAATATTGCTAATATATCCGATATAACGTATTTAGCAAACGAAATGTTTGGGATGAGCAGCAACAGACGATGGTGGGTTCGCCCTGTAAACCTGACGCGAGAAGAAGTAGGATTCTTTAAGATATGCTTCCAACAGTTGCAGGAAAAAGATGAGGAGCATTTTTTCAAAGTAACTCGGATGAGCATTGAAAAGTTTAATTTATTATTAACGCTACTTAGGGAAAGGTTGCGCCGCTTCTCAAACAGAAAAGCAATATGTCCAGAGACGCGTTTGGCTATAACAATAATGTAAGTTGATTGTGCTAAGAAAACGCCAAAATATGCTTTTATATATTTGTGAATTCATTTTCATATAACATTTTAGGTTCTTAGCTCAAGGATGTAATTATAGCGTACTCGCTTGGACATTTAAGATGGGTGTATCAACGGTAAAGAAAATTATATACGAAACATGCGATGCCATTTGGGAGGAGCTTCATGTTGTGTACTTATCTCCTCCAAACCAAGCAGAACTCGTATCAATTGCTGACAAGTTTTTTGTTAAGACTGGAATGCCGAATTGTATAGGAGCTCTTGATGGTAAACACATCAATATTGTCCGTCCATCGAATAGTGGGGCCCTGTATTTTAACTATAAGAAGACTCATAGCATCGTGTTAATGGCAGCATGTGACGCAAATTACGTATTTACATACGTAGACATTGGTGCTTTAGGAAGCCAGAGTGATGGCGGAGTCTTCGCTAGGAGTTCTTTTGGAAAAAAAATATTGAACGGAACATTAGAATTGCCTCACTATGCTAATTTACCAGGAACATCTAACAGATTCCCATATTATTTTGTTGGTGATAATGCGTTCCCGCTTAAGACAAATTTGATGCGTCCCTTTCCGGGTATAAATTTGACTCACGATAAGGAAAAGTACAATATTGTATTGTCTAAGGCTCGGGTACATATTGAGAATACATTCGGCATCCTTGCAAATCGTTGGCGAATATTACTCACAACAATATCCGCTTGTCCAAAGAATGCCGACAAAATTGTTTTAGCCACAGTTGTTCTACACAACTTTCTCATGTTACAAAATGACAGAAATTACTTTACGCTGGAGTTGGTGGATCGAACTGAACACAACAGAGATATTTCTGGACAGTGGCGAAGTGAAGTAAATCCATTAGAATCCTTCCAACAGGGAGTTGTGAACCGTTCTTCCTCACAAGCATTTGAACTAAGAAACTCTCTTAAAGAATTTTTAAACACAACTTAGAAAAAAAAACTTAACTTTTGTTACATACCATAAGCGCGAAAAATATGACCGCTCTGAGCCATATACGCAATCAAAGTCTACAAGATTTTTAAGATTATAAACAGAACACGGTAATAAAAAGAAACCAAATATTGAATTGATTGTTTACTCTTTATTTTAAATACTTTTGATTAAAAATAGTTATTTCGCTTACATGAGTAAGCTAGAGGGCCCTGTATACTTTTTTCTGCTTGCTATTGCTTATCCATATCCATTATTTTGATCACATGAGACTAAGAACCATCCGGGTTAAACCCCTAATAACCAGCTTTCATCTGATACTCATATTGTACCTTCTAAGTCCATATATGGTCCACATTTTGACCAATATCTCGAAAATGGAGTGTCATACGGGACTAACAACCATTCCTCGTTAAAACCCTCATTAAAACCTTTCATTTGATACCCATAAGATAATGCCGATGAAACTTTTTGAATGGGCGATCCGGATAAGAAAAATTAAGCTACAACAATAACAACATATTTTTGTAAACGAATTTTATGTCTATTGGGCAAATAAATTTAGTCCTCAATTTCCATAAACAGTTTATTTGTTTACATTTAATAAAAAAGTGTATTGCAATAAATTAATACATACATACATTTGTACCTTAGGTAATCAGACTACAAAACATAAATAAAAAGTGTTGTTCTACAACTATATGGATAATATTAATAATTATTTTGTAAATAATGTACTTCAGGTGCTCATTCGTATATAAACTAAAACAAAAAAAATGTTGCACAACCATCAATATAGATCTATTTGTATCTTTGTTTAAGATTTCGTGGTATATAAAAAAGTACTCCCTACCTTGGACAATGGCTATTGGACTGATGATAGAAATACAGTTTAGCTGTTTATTGTGCTTACAATATTCTACAGAAGCCTTTTTATGGCACACACCAAATACACTGTGTGGCAATAAAAACGACTTTGGTAGTGGTTTTTTTCTTGTAGGTCTCATCGATACAACAATCTAGGTAAAAATATTGCAAACATACAAATATTCAATCAAGTTATAAGCTTATGAGTGCGCCATAACTAAAAATTATGGAATTTTTATTGCCACACAGTGTATTTGGTGTGTGCCATAAAAAGGCTTCTGTATAATATTGTAAGCACAATAAACAGCTAAACTGTATGTGTATCAACAGTCTAATAGTCATTGTAGAATCAAATATACTTTTGATTTGTGAATGGAATCACAAACA
Source organism: Merzomyia westermanni (assembly GCA_949987695.1). Taxonomy (NCBI): domain Eukaryota; kingdom Metazoa; phylum Arthropoda; class Insecta; order Diptera; family Tephritidae; genus Merzomyia; species Merzomyia westermanni. Next base: position 81,309,152 of record OX465288.1, read on the forward strand.
GTTTAAATATATCACGAAAACCTGAAATCAAAGGACATTTTAAAGGTCATCAAAAATTACGATTCATTTAAGTGCATGTCTATTTCAAAGAATACCAATGCCGAAACTTTAGACTCAATGTCGTTAACGACGTTCCTTGGCAGTCCGGACTCCTGTAACTTCTTCGCTAAAGTTTGAAAGTGCAGAGACGTAGAGTCCAACCCTTTTGCTTGACTTGAAAACGCAGAGCAAGTATTTGTAATGCTTTCAGAAGCAAGTTCTAAAAAGTCGTTGAACTTTTGTTGAGTGTCCTGTGAATGAAAATTACTAAATAATTACACTCAATACTCTTTACTGAGTTCACTAAAATGCGCTGCTAAAACATACGGTACCATTGTACAAGACGTGTTTTTACCTCGGTATCAATGATCAGAAAGCGAAAATAAAAGTTATTGTTTCAGTGAAAATTTTTGGCAAAAAACATAAAAAATTACCCAGGTCTGATCCCTTTCCGCATAGGCGGCCTTCGGCCACGCCTTAAAAAAATAACCCTTAGCCAAACACCGGCTACGCCATCCTCAGTATTTCTGCGTAGAACACACTTCTGCACTTATCGGAACACCCATTATGTGTGATTACAATAACCACATGGAATTGACAGAAAATTTTTAACTTTGATTGCAGATATCTCTTGACAGAAATAAAAAATCGAGTATTCGCTTTCGGATCTGATAAAAAGGCCGTGAACCATCTTGTAAACGAATAAGCTAATACTTTACATTCCAGGTCAACTGCAAAAATAGCACTAAATACGTCGATATTGGTACCGAGATGCGTTTCGGTACCAGGAACCCTATCCTGTAGGGGAAATCCAATATTTTTAGTAATTTAAAAGTTATTGGCAAAAAAGCACAAGGGGGACCTGTACCTTAGTATTTATGTGCAAAACACCGGCTACGCGATCCCCAGTACTTCTGCGCAGAACACACTTTTTGACTTTTCGGAACACGCTATATCTTTGTACACAACAACCACATTAAAACGACAGAAAATTGTTACCTTTGCTTGCCAGTATCTTGCAAACTATTAAGTATATTGGGTTTCCCCCGCCGGATTAGGGTTCCTGGGACCGAAACGCGTCTCTGGGTACCAATATCGACATATTTAGTGCTATTTTTGCAGTTGACGTTGAATGTAAAGTATTACCAATAACACCAAATATACTAACCCTTCGTGCACTTGCGCTATTTCGCGGAGAATCGTTCGTGGAAAGTGGTACTTTTGCTTGCTTTGAAGATGGGGGAGTAAAATTTGCTTCAGGTTCATTCTCAGTATCCGACTCATTTCCAATCGTACTAAATACAAAAATATTTGAATAATTATATTAAGGACTGCGTAGATTTGCGTATTTACCTTCTAGATGCTTGTACATTGTCCAAGAAGGACAAAGCTTCCATATAGCGCCATTTTCGTTTCGGACTTGGTGCGCCACTACCTGATGCAAGACACTGTGATCTTTTAATGCGTTTGTAGGAGTCTCGCAAACCCTTCCAGCGCTTCTTGCACTGTTCCTCTATAAATAAAATTAATAAATATACTAAATAAATGAATAAATATCAATAATTTTCGCTTACCATCACTTTGCATAACAGAAGAAACTTGCCTCCATGCAAAATCCTTCTTCTTTATGTTTTTGTAGTCTTCCAGGCCAAGGTTATAAATTACTGGCATTTTCCTCACTTCCTCGATCAGTTTTTCCTCAAAGTCCATTTTTTACTTTTAGTTTTCGTAGTTTTAACTAATTTAATTTACAAAGCGTCAGACAAAAGGCAACAGGTGAAGAAATTACAATGAAGAAGAAGCATAACGAGCTTTGCTGCTTGTCAAAATAGAAATAGATTTAATCTGGCGACAGCGGCATTTATGATTGATTGCCGCTTTGCTGTGTAGCGGCCAAAAAATCTGTTGCCATAAGAACGTATGTAAAAATAATATGACAGATGGCGCTTTGTAGTCGCCGTCTTGAATGTAATCAGGCCTATATGTACATATACACACTCATACATGTTAATGACATTTATTGCAATTGCCTTTTGCTAAAGGCTCTCATTAACTTCACCTATCACTTTAAGTTAGTTCGTTTTCAATCGCTAATCGTGAAGCACGGGTTATTCGAACCCGCCTGCTTCTGCAAATAAAATTGTATTTTTCTTGGACGACGAGCGTTCTTATTTATTTATTTCGATCGAAATTAGCCAACGAAAAGGCTCGAAGGCTACACAAAATTATCAAAATAATAACATTTCGTTGATTAACGAAAAGAAATTATCGAAATAATTTTATTTCGTTTATTGACTCAAACGAAACATGGTTGATAACGTTGAAACTCTAAGTTTTATATTGTTATTCTGCTGGCAATGCCGTCACGAACAGTTGCAGACTGACATACACACACACTTCACATACGCAAGAAAAGTAAACATTGCATTGTTGGAATACGTGAGCTTGGGTAAGTTTTTTTTATCAAATTTTAACTTTTTAATAATATAAATAGCTATACAATCTACTTATTTCAACGGGAGACCGCACTCAGTGATTAAGGAAGCACATACATTTTTAATATTATTTTGCGACATTTTTAATACAATTTTTCTCTTGACATCCACGTGTTCACTATTTCTTTCCTGAGCTTGCTCGCTTTCGCAAGTACTAAAAACTGTTATATACTTTTGTTGCAGATGCGACTTAAGATTTCCATGATTATTGGTGGAAAAACACCTACCACAAATGGTGCACTCAATCTTGGAATCGTTGTTTCGTTTATATAATGTACATCGGAAAGACCGTCCAGCGGTAATGGGTATGGTCTCGCGTTCAAACCACACCACACTGTACAATATGATCAATTTGCTTCCGACATCAAAACAAGGGACTCTACCTTAGAATGCCAACGTATAGTGGTCCGGTCAGGCGATGTCTATCTGCAAATTTTTAACGTTTACATACCGCCTGTAACATGTTGCCTGAGGGGCTATCACCACGATCTCTGCCACTCCAATCTGCCAGTAGACAGCAGAGGGATGCACTTGCGGATAAATAGATCCGTCGGCATTCTGTACAATGAACGGATACGCCCCCACCAGAGTGGCAGACAACTGCCACAGCTAGCCGGACATCTCAGTCGTAAGCGCAGGACTCCTAAACTGCGTAAACTGGCGACCGATACTGACATTGGCATCTAATTACCTGCCAATTATACTCTCAATCGAGCGACACATCAGAACGACGTACTTTCATCAACTTTTGAAAAGCGGCGATGTACGCCAAGATAAGCAAGAGTTTCGAAAGGTTGTCGATTCAGCCTCCGGCCACTTCATTCCCGCTGGAAAAATCCCGGAAATTCGACCAAATTTCCCTGCGAAAGCAGCAACTCTGGCAAGAGAACGTGACCAAAGTGAGACTTCTCAATCCTGTAGACCCTAGAATTAAAGATCTCAACGCGGAAATCCGACGGACGGTCAATGACTACAAGTTGACCAAGTGGAAGCAAAACCTAGGGGCATGCAACCTCTCCGGCGAAGTCCGAAAATTATTGTCAAAAGTTAAGGCCCTATCAAATCCGACCAAATACAATTACAAGTTCGGCATTACAATTAGTGAGAGTGTCAAATCGGAGCCCAGACGATGCGCGAGCTCTTTCTGCCGACAGTTTATAATGCATTCACCTCCTGACAAGAGACGAGCCATCCGTCAGGCTCATGTACATGTACACAAACAAAGCCGTCTTCGTCGCCGAGGTCAGGGAAACCATAATGAAGGTCTAGCCCTCCACATCATTTGGACACGACGGTATTGCCTTGAAGATGTTGAAACACCTAGGCCACGAGGTACAGAGTTATTTGCGGCCCTCTTTAACCTCCGTTAACCACTTTTGTCATTCCAGAGATTTGGAAAGAAGCGATTGTTGTCCCCCTACTAAAACCAGGGAAGCCGGCGGAAGTCACACAGCACAACATCTGCTTTGAATGTCATAACGTCATAATGTCACCAGGAAATAAAACAGTGTCTGTACCTGCGTATGCAGTAACCATGCAATATTAAATAGCAAATCGCCGGTTTTATTCAAGTCTCCCTGGCGCCAAAATCTTTTATTTCATTTGTGGTAATTTCTAATTTGCGGCCATCCTTTTTATTTGCGGCCATTTTTTAATTGCGGCCAACTTTATTACAAATTGGACTCATTTCACTTCAGTTGTGGCGGCCATTTTTGGTTGGTGAATTGGGAAAGTTTATTTGCCACTTTACCGATTTGCAAGGGCAAATGCGGCCATCAGCAAACATGGCATTTTATTTTATGTGAATGAGGAGTACTTCGGAACAGGAGAAGCTAGGTTATTTTGAGAACTCCTTGGCGTGCATTCCTTGGCGCACACGCCGATCTGCAAAATGCGGTGGCGCGGCTTTCAAATATGCCAAAAAATGTAACAGCTAATATGCGGTTAGGAGAAGGTAGCTCGTCATCTACGGGTAATGACACAAGGGAAAGCGATTCCATTACCGAAACATTAACCAATTTAAATAGTGTCTTAAGTAACTCCTCCAGTCAAGGCGCGGTAAAGAAGCTTTATGACTTGCCGGAATTTGATGGCAAACCCGAGGACTGGCCGATGTTTCGGGAATATTTTGTTATGACCACCCAGGAATATGGGTATAATGAGCGGCAGAGCATGTTAAGACTACAGAAAGCCATTAAGGGTAAGGCGGGCGGGGTAGTTGAATGTTTGGTGATCCAGAGCAATTATGGCCCACGAGTCATCGATGTTTTAGGTGAGCGCTTCGGCAGGCCGGAGTAATTGGTAAAGAGCCAAATAACACGTATTCGAAGCAGTGCACCAATACCCGAAAGTCGTTTGGACCTGCTGGTGCCTTTTGCTACAAAGGTGCAAAATTTGGCCACGTTTTTGAAAGCTGCCGGTTGCGAACACCACCTTACCAATCCAATCCTTATGGAAGAACTGCTAGTTCAAGCTACCAACGTCTCGTAGATTAGAGTGGGCTCGCCACGCCATAAGCATTACACCAAGACCGACGATCCGTCACTTTAGCGAATGGCTACAGGAGCTACCGCGGATTGTGAACCTCACGTGTCTTAATCCAGTCCAAGAATTGCGACCAGCACAAGGAAGGAATGACGGGCGAATACAATTCTTCAACGTCGAAACTAATAGCAGCACTAACAAATGAAATTTATGTACCGAGGCACATGCCATACGCGATTGTAGCCGTTTCAAGCAAGTGGACGTTGAAGCGAGGTGGAAGTTTGTGCGACAACGAAAGCTGTGTTTCAATTGTTTAATGCGTGGCCATAGAAGCGCCACAACGAACTGCGCAAAGCGAGTACATGAGCTGCTGCATGCAGCTGAAGACCTTAGTAGGGATGGAGCTCGGAGCCAAGACGCATCAAGGCAACCGGTTTTCACTAACGCGGTAGCGCAAAATGATAATTTAAAATTTTTAAAATTTCACCCGTAAAATTGTATGCGAATGGGCGGGAGGTCACCTGTTATGCGCTTATCGACGAGGGTTCGGCAGTCTCATTGCTGAACAGGCGAGTAGCAAATCAGCTTGCACTGAAGGGTGGCAAAAAGAAGCTGACACTGCAGTGTTTTGGCAACAATTCCGTAACTCAGACGGTGTTAAATAGTAGTTTCGAAATCTCAGGTCTTGATACAAAAAGCAGACGATTCTGTATGAAAGGTGTTAAGGTTGTTGAAGACATGCAGTTACCGAAACAAACAGTAAACATGTCGGAACTTCACTGGAAGCACCGGTTCTCCAAACACCTGCATTTGGCTAACTACGATGCGGCGGTACCAGAAATATTAATTGGCCTGGATAACGCACACCTGGGCGTGGAAAAGCAAGTTGTTGACGATGGGAAATGCGGACCGAAGCTTGGCTGGGTAGTTTTTGGCGTAAGTAGTGTGCAGCCTTCATCTGCGAGCCTGCATCCCTTTTTTGTGCATAAGAGCGGAGAGTCGAAACTTGAGCAACTAGTCGAAAGCTTCATCGTAAATGATAACGTGGAAGTCAGTGGGAGACATGCGCATGTAGAAAGCGCAGCGGAGAAGAGAGCCAAACTTCTACTTGATGCAACGACGGTCAAAATTTTTAAACGATACGAGTTTTCGCCAACAATACGTGCATATCATGGCGGAATACGTTTGAAAGGGCTACGTAAGGCGATTGAACGAGGCGCAAGCATAGCAGCTGGGTGAAAGAACTTGTACTTACCACATTTTGGAGTGCGCAACGTAAATAAGCCCAAAAACTGCGACTAGTATTTGATGCCTTTGCAGAAATGAACGGAGTTTCCCTAAACTCAGTCTTGCTAAGTGGACCGGACTTAGGCCCATCGCTAATAACGGTATTGATGAAATTCAGGCAGAAACCAATTGGAGTTTACCCAGACGTGGTAGAGATGTTCTATTAGGTACATACGGCGCGAATATCAAGTTGCGCAGAGGTTACTTTGGAGGAGCGAAAGTGCAGCACCACTCGAGGATTACGTTATGACTGTTATGACTTGTTCAGCCCAGTTCATCAAAAACAAGAACGCCAGCCAGTTCCAAACTGAGTTTCCCGAAGCAGCAGCAGCCATCATCCAGAATCATTACGTCGATGATTACGTTCATTGTTTCTCCACCGACGAGGAGGCCGTCAGCATAACTAAGAAAACACAAACAGGGCGGATTCGAATTGAAACGTTTCGTATCGAACCATAAGCATGTATCAGGTGCGTTCAATAGCGGGGAAAAGGCGCTGACTTTGGTGAATCTGGATAAATCCACTGAGGGACCGTTCCAGATAGTGCTTGGTATGTTTTGGGATACGAAAAAGGATGGGCTTAAATTCGCGTTATCATTCAATAAGATTGACCATAGGCTGATGACAGGAGAGAGAAGGCCGACGAAACGAGAAGCTTTGAGTATAACCATGTCAGTGTTTGACACGTTTAGGCTAGCAGCCGAATATTCGATAGTGGCAAAACAGAGCGTGTGGCAAGAGAAAGTCGGATGGGATGACGGCATACCAGGCGAGCCTTTTTCGATGTGGCCTTAATGATTAAACATGTTGGAGACTATTGAAACTTTACGAATGCCACGATGTTATGCCGGAAATTTCTTTAAATCATCCTTAGAACTACTGGCTGCCGAGTATGGACAATCTAGCTGATTTTGCGACTCGCGTGCGAAGCGGGAAACGTGAATCCTTCTATGCGACAGGACCTGATTTTTTAATTAAAGAAGAACCCGAGTGGCCAGCAGTTATGACCCAGACGCGAACCAGCGAAGAACTTCGCACTAAGTTCATGTTCCACCTAAGATATGGAGATGACGTGTTTAAGAGATTTTTGTGCTTTAATCGGCTAAGTTGAAGACATCAGAGTACATGATTTGTCTAGCGGTACAAAGAAGCACCTTTCCGGAAGAGTATGACGCACTGTTTGCAGGAAATCAACCTCCATGCAACAGCAGTCTATGGAAGTTGACACCATACGTGGACGAGAGAGGAGTCATGCGTATCGATGGTCGAATCAATGCTGCTGAATCAATACCTCTTCGGAGTCGCAGGCCAGTCATTCTTCCGAAGGAACACCGCTTCACCAACTTAATCGTGAAGCACTATCACTGTAAGGCCAAACATCAGAACGATGACACTATTGTCGCTAAGATTCGTCGAAAGTTTTGGGTTTCCCATATCCGAGTAGCCGTGCGACGGGCCGCTAAGGAATGTCAATCGTGCAAGAAGGATCGTGCGCGACCGCGCCCACCCACTTTGCAAGACCATTTTCTTATGTCGGCTTGGGATACATGGGACCGTTTCTCGTGGCGATAGGCCGGCGAAGGGAAAAGCGTTGGATAGCCTTTTTTACATGCCTGACTACGCGCGCCATACATTTGGAGATTCCTAAGGATCTCAGTATCTATACGTGCCTGCTCTGCATTCGCAACTTCATGTGCCGACGAAGCACCCCAACTCTTATACGTTCGGATAATGCCACCAACTTCATTGCAGCTGATAAGGAATTGCAACGACAACGGTCAGACAATAGACACACCCACCGATGAACCTTTTACACCTAACCACTTTCTTATAGGTACTGCCAACTCAGAACATACCCCCCATCCGAGAGAAGAATTCCATGCAGTTTCTAGGAAGGAGTGGAGGAAGGTGCAACAAGCTCAGCATCGCTTCTTGTAAAAATGGCTTACCGAATATCTTCCAGGCTTGTGTCGACGCACTAAGTGGTACCAGCCAGTTGAGCCATTGCGAAACGGAGATTTAGTCCTATTGGGCGATAGCAACACACCGCTTCAAGTGCCCAATTGGAAGGATCATAAGAGCATTCCCAAGAAAGGACAATCAAGTACGAGTAGCGGAAGTGCAGACCAAAGTAGGGGTATTCAAGCGACCGGCTGGCCAAGCTAGACGTTGGTGAATCCGACCAGATTCACGATGGCCGGGATGTTGCGGAGAACCATTGATTTTATGTGATTATTTGTTTGGCTTTGTGTAACCCTGTCCTTGACGAAGAACTTCATGTAAAAGATAATGTTAACATTTGGTTCATCTGGTACCTCCTTTTAGCTCGCATAAAATTGCATTTCATCATTATACTTTAAAACTTTGTTGAGCGACAAGCGATAGGGAGGCGAAACCAAATGTAAGTTCTAAATAATCATCAATTTGTACTTGTATTAACTTTAAATTTCACCAGGAAATAAAACAGTGTCTGTACCTGCGTATGCAGTAACCATGCAATATTAAATAGCAAATCGCCGGTTTTATTCAAGTCTCCCTGGCGCGCCAACAATGATCACCCCCTGCGGGTTAGTGGTTTAGAATATGCCCGAGGTAGGCATACCGGTCGTAAGAGGCGACTAATATGCACCAAGGTAATGACGTGCAACTCGATGGTTGATCTACGGATACGATGCCTCTCGCCTCTTATTACCCATCTTCTCCTTCCTTACGGGAGGAGGGGTGACATGACCTAGAAGGTTCCACTGGTCATTCCAAATCGTTACCACGATAGTCGGGCAGTACCGCAAGGGAGTACCGGTGCGTACCGGATTCATATCCGGCCAAGGACTGCCAGTTCGACAGCACTCCCAAAACAGTCGTGGAGTGTTTTTGTCGTTACAACAACAACAACAACAACAACAACAACATCAATTACTTGCCAAAAAGACGCAGCGGCTTTTTGAGTTTTTTAATCCGTGACAAAAATAAAACTCAAAACTTAATTTTTATTCTTGGATCTAAGGATAAAATATCGCTCAAGGAATTAGTTTTATTTTCGTCAAAAAATCTGAAAATAATTATCAAATAGTGAGTTTCATAATAAAACTCATAACAGTTATGGTCCTTGGTTTAAAATGCCGTTTGCTTTATTTTGTTGATCGGAATCCTGTACATTCCGACAGCTTACATGACGATAAAATGAAAAACTGTAGCGGTGGATCATGGGAAACGCATCCTTTCCAACTTCCTAACTAGAGTGTCTTCATAACTGGTCCCATGCATTCCGACAGCATAAACATTTCCGATAATATTTGTATATAGTTAATAAATTTGTAGGCCTAAGTTTTAAGCCTGAAAATCTGTTATAATAAATAAATAACAAAATACTGCCCAGCAAGCAGTTTGCGAGTCTCGCTAACACTCGCGCCAGCACCCCACAGTTACTTTCGAGCGAGAGCACTTGGGGGTGGATTTGCGTCTATGACCTATCAATCCGTGCAGTATCAGGGCAATATCCTAGAACGTGAAGCTGTTGTTCGGTCAGGCGATGTTGATATCGAGCTTATCAATATATATATAGCCCCTGTCAGGCCAGAATGGTGTAATCTTCGGAAACTTCAACCCACACTACAGCCTTTGAAAATCAAGCCTCTCGGCAGATAGTAGGAGACAGGAGTTGGCCGAGCGAGTAGACGATTTAACAAGTTTAGCATTAAATTGCAGCAGCTAGCTTAACACAACCATCGTCAGCGTACGTCTCCTTAACTGCGTTCAGTGGCGCCCTATACAGACTCTTGCATCGGATCATTTATCTATTATCCTCTCTATCGATCGCCCCGCCCATTTTGTCGCGAAAAAGCTGATTGGGTTATCGCAAGTTTCCCGAGAGCTTCTTCGCTGCTCTTCCCATATATTCACGCTTATCCTAAAATATCTCGACGTTGAGGGAGTAAAATACTTAACTGACGTCTGCAACTTGTCGATGACCGATTCTGCCATTCCCGAAAAAAGGAAGCTGGCAAAAGTCGTCCCCTTACTAAAATCTGGTAAACCAGCATGCTAGAAGATTGCACGATATTAAAGGGACACTTCCGTCGATTAACTGTGCTCAAAAATAAACTGCTATCTTCCACCGGCTAATTCCTGGGTCACCTTATCACCAGGCTTCCGACTATCCCTCACCCCAAAACAATCTCACTTTTGCTGTTATTCAAACGCAATATGGTCGCCGAGGTTATCAAACACACACTGGAGGAAGTTGCAGTCCTATGCGTACACCACACTCAGATCCGCCTCGGGTTGTTTCCTTATGTCACCGGAACACCATCTACTAGTGAGGAAATAGGTCTCGACGAGCTTAAAATGCTTGTTCTTATTTAACTGTTGCAACCCGCACCTTGCCAACAATCATCTGCTTGAAGAAGATAAGCCTTCCCGGAAAGTTAGGATAAATCTTCATAAGCATTACGACGAAATCCTGCATCACATAATATCGTCGTTTGATCTAAGGTCGCTGACAGGCAATCGACCACGTCCAGTGAGTCGGTAAACTTCTTTGTAAGCTCTCTCCCAGCGAATGCCGTCGTTCAGGCACAAGCACACCTGTTGCAGAAGAGGAACTCAGACTTCCTAGGGATGCAGGAGTCATATTTTCCCAACGTCGATATGAATACTGTAACGGATTACTCTCTTACCTAACCAGACTAAACCCTGACATGCCGATTGTAGTCCCGACATATGGTGTGTCTTCCCATTACACCAACCATTCGTTCACCTGTTCGACGAAGAAGAGCCTTCTAACACGAACTTCAGTCTGACCCTGTAGAACCCGCTAGACTCTAGTTGTTACAATAATGATAGGCAGGAGATTGACGACTAGAAAATGTTTCCGTATGTAATCCATGCTATATTTTTGGCAATAAAAGTAGCATTTGTAGTCACAAAATTATGTTATAAAAATTCCAATAATAAATAACGTGATACACATCAAGTACACACTTAAATCTTTGCTCCAAATTACCTGTTCTGGGATCTTTCCGGGGAAATAACTAGCTACCCACTATTTCTCAACCTTTTGTACCTTTTTACGCTTATCAATAACTTTCCTAACTAGGACGATATTTCACAGATTCACTATTTTATCTTATAACTTTAGACGAGCTATTCTTGTATATTTGTATATCCAGACTATCTCGAAAACGGCTCAATCGATGTGGATGAAATTAAGTGTTCCACATTCTAAGAAATTTTATCTAGGTGTTGCAACATAGGACGTTTTTACGAAGTTGCCACCTCTCTGAATTTTTTTTAATGAAATGAAATATGCCAATATGGGTATCAAAGGAAAAGTATTTTCGTGCGTATTAAAACAAAAATGAATGCCACGAGTGAATATATGGATAAATGTAAAAATAATGAGGCATAATCATAGTCAAATTTAAGTATGACTAGTATTAGTTGGAGCTATTTGATACAATTTGATATGTTTTACCTGTCAAAAAAGATTCATCTAAATTTAAGTCATACTTAACTTTGACTATGACAATGTTCCAGTATGATTAAGAAAGAATATGTAAAATAAGAAAATAGGTATACAAAAAATGTGTCCAGTTTTTAGAAAACTGTGCATGGTTGCAATTCATCCCCAAAAAAACTTAAGAAGTAATTTAAGGAAAAAAATGGCATTTAGTGCACGAAAAATCTAAAATATTATATTTACTTTCTAAGACAAGTATCAAAAATATATGTAAAACTTAAATTTTAAAAATTCCTCATAAATTCATATTAATGATCGAAACGCTCTGAGCGATGACAGTGAATAGCTAGTTGAAGACACTCAAGTGAATTAATAATTTTTATAAATATCCAAAAAGTAAAGAAAAAATTTGGTTTGCAGTATATATTTAATTTAATAGTTATTAAATATAATTATAAATTAATTTTATATCTTTATATTATTTATTTAACTAGATGGCCCATATTAACAATAGGGGAAGACTAGCCAAATCCTTTGCAAAACCGAGCCACATTTTCTATCGGGTCTACGCTGGACAAAATTTCATGCTCTTCAAAATATTTGATTTTCCGAAATAAGGATTTTCATATGCTCTGTAACCTACTTTTAAAAACTTAAAAAGGGTAAGTGAAGCACTATAGCTGAAGACAGTTGCATCCTCACTTATTTGTTTCGCAGTTTCCACACCACCCTCGAGGTATGCATTTAGAAGCGTTACCTATTTTTTAAGGTGCTCGGTTCCCCAGGAGGCATATTTCCACCTTTAAGGGCCGTTTTATCCCTGCCTTATAAATGTTGATAGATAAAATGCTTTCAGCATTAGTAAGACAGGGATAACCAGGCCCAGAACTTATTTTTAGGGGTTATTTATTGTTGAAGTCGGTCAAAAAATCGAAACTTTTTTTATTCTTTCATCTTAAAATATAGGTCCTTAAGAATGTTATCTCAGTAGAAGCGAGGTTATAGAGTTTTGTATATTGCTCCCTTACGAAGTCGTGGCGTGTACTTGAAACTTTAAACGCGATTATTTCGAAATCATGTTTTTCCGAAACGTCGTTGCGGTTACTTGGATTGCCGAAAGAGTTTTGAACCCATTTCAATTTTTTTTTTTTAATTGTTCGTAATTTATTTGCCGTGTCCTTGAATGGTTTAATTTTTTCGTTTAAATTTTCATATCAATGTTATGCATTTTGCAACACATTTCATCAGATGAAAAAAGTAGCCTCCTGCAAACAGGAACGATTTTTTCTCATTTCAATGAATCGTTCAAGGACACCACAAGTCCCATACTAACGAAATTTGTTTCGTTTTATGCTTTCAGTTGAGCTGATGGACTGGAACCGTAGTCACGACAAGCCTCTTTGAAAAAAAACGTGTTTTGAGTAAGATTTCATAACTTTAACAATTATTAGTATTTTTTTATGTTCTTGAGCTGATTTTACAAATTAGACACTGTACAACGCAAGACGTATAACTAGTATTCAATAAAAATATGGCTATATAAAGGGTGTTTTTTTTAGGGGTATAGAACTTCGAATTGAAATAAAACACAAGAAAATCGTCTTAAGGTCCATCAATTTGGCTTTATTGGAAGGATAATTTTATGCCATTAATGTTTAAATATGATTTCGGGCATGTGGCCGCCGCGGCTGGCTCGAATAAAGCCAATTCTACAGGTCCAATTTTCAACCACTTTTTCGAGCATATGGGGCCGTATGTCGGCAATAACGCCACGAATGTTGGCTTCCAATTCCCCTAACGTTTCTGGTTTGTTGGTGTAGACGAGCGACTTCACATATCCCCAAAGAAAATAATCCAATGGTGTCAAATCACACGACCTTGGTGGCCAATTGACAGGTCCATTCCGCGAAATTATGCGCTCATCGAATGTTTCCTTCAATAAATCGATTGTGACGTGCGCTGTGTGGCATGTAGCGCCGTCTTGTTGGAACCACAACTCATCCACATTCATGCCATCCAATTCGGGAACAAAATAGTCGGTTATCATGGCTCTATACCGGTCTCCATTAACGGTAGCTGCCTCTCCAGCATTATTGCGGAAGAAGTATGGCCCAATGACTCCACCAGCCCATAGAGCACACCAAACAGTCAGTTTTTGTGGATGTAATGGCGTTTCAAGGGTCTCATGTGGATTCTCTTCACTCCAAATGCGGCAATTTTGCTTGTTGACGTAGCCATTCAACCAAAAATGAGCCTCATCACTGAACAAAATTTTGCGATGAAAATCAGCATCGAAATCAATCTCATTTTCGGCCCATACACCAAAATCACGACGCATTGCATGGTCTCGCGGCTTTAATTCTTGCACAAGCTGGATCTTGTAAGGTCGCAAGCCAAGATATTTGCGCAAAATCTTCCATAAAGTTGATGGACAAAGCTCCAATTGCTGTGCACGGTGGCGAATCGATTCATTCGGGTCCTCTTCAACACTTTGCTCTACAGCGGCAATTGTTTCTTCGGTGCGCACTGTTCGACGTCTCTGCGGATGCGTATTATCACATAGAGTAAACGTAGTGCGAAAACGATCCATGGTTAACCGAATTAATTGCTCTGATGGACGATTATGTCGACCATAAAATGGACGGAGCTCACGGTAAACTTCGCGAACTGAACCATTATTTTCGAAATAAATTTGCACGATTTGCAAGCGTTGTTCTTTTGTCAACCTGTTCATGATGAAATGGCAAACCAAACTGAACATAAATGACATTAGAGTTGCCAGATTTGACCACAAAATGCCAGTTTTATCTCTATTCGAAAAACAAACCTGTAAAAAAAACATCCTTTACCTCCACAGAAAATATCAAAATCAAATCTTTCAGTTAAATTTTTTATTTTTTTATTTTTAAATTTGGTTTTCGTTCAGCTTTCAAATAAACGTCGACCCAATTGACATTACAGGCACTGTTTGTCCCCCTTCAACTACCGTGAAATTGTTTTTGCAATTTGATTTTCGGTAGGTTTTCGTCAGTATTTCAAACAAAAAATACAGCAAAAATACAAGTCAAAATAAACAAGTAAGGAAGTCTAAGTTCGGGTGGAACCAAACATTATATACCTGGTAGTGATCTATTATGGCATCCTAATTTACGCAGGTCTATTTTAATACTTTCAGTTCGTATTTGCGTTCAAATAGACAGACGGAAAGACAGATAGACGTATCGAGAGACGGACATGGCTACATCGACTCAGCTCACACTCCTGATCATTTCAGTATACGTTTTGTTGGGACTATCTCTTTTTGTTCTCATAAGTACAAACATTTCATGTTCATGAAAAGTATGAAAATCAAAAAAGATATACAACTTCGCTTTTGCAGTGGGGTATTAACTACTTGCCCGGATACATTTTTACTTTTCATCCTGAATGTTTTGATATTATTATTATTATTATATTTCAGCCCTATACACTGCGACCTTTTCGATCTTTTGTGCTTCACCTTTGAGCTTATTGCTCTATGAGGAGGCTTTTCATGTATTTCAGCACCTCCTCAGGCTTTTTATCCCAAATCACAAAGGCATTGAGAGTCACACCACACAACGTTTTGATATACATTAATAAACATATATCATGATTCGTTTATGCCGAATGAAGTAATATACATTGTGTGCGTAACAAAAATAAATATAAAAAATGTGTGTCTTTTATAGGCGCCAAAGAACTCAACCGAACTTTATGAAATTTTCACAATATATACCTGGGTTCACTGGGTACAGCATAGACAATAGGCCGGGTCGATTTGTGGGGAGGCAAAAAAATCGCCCATTGCTCTGTGAAAATCATATTCTAGGGATCAAAATAAGAAACTTTGCCGAAGGAACCATACCTCTAAAACGAATTCTGATGTCCCCCAATTTGGGTCGAACTTTTGGGTAGGGGCAAATTTTGAAAAATCCCACTTTTACCCGACCCGTATGACCGACCCCCACTACCTTTGGAGGCCCGACCCACCGATGCCAGTGGACATCCCCTGGAACCCCCTGGGGGTTCACCATACAAACATTTCAAAAAATCGCAGGTTTTGCACTTTACATGAAAAAAATCAGCGAAATGCCCATGTTTTTTCTTTTTGGAGTTTATTTTTCTCTTTAGAAATTTATTTAGTCAGAACATATGTATGTAGGTAAAAAAATGAATTTAACTTAGTAATAGAAAAGAAATTAAAAAAAATTATTAGAAATTAGCGTTTTTACAACCCTTTTAAAACCAAGGCATCACTGTGATGCATTTGCATGTCGTAAACATAGTTGTGTGGGTTTTTTACTCAACCGTTTTAAAAAATGAAGGTATCACTGTGACACAATTGCAGATCGTAAAATTGCTTGTGTTGTTTTTTTTAAGCCACCACAAGACACAGCAGGTAGAATTGAAATTACCATTTCATTCTTATTACCTCGTCTCGTAGACCATATATAACGCAACAGTTTTTGTGAATGCATTAAGTCGTTGTGAAGAACTAAAAGTGTGAAGTGCTAATTTCAGATAAAAAAATATTTCAAAAAAATAATAAGTGAAGTGACCATTCCAAATTAAAAAGTTTACAATGAATCCACCATCCTCTACACCGTAAGATGAAGCAACTACATCAACAACTATCGAAAACCAAATGAGTCATATACCCAAGCATGATGTTACTGTTTTTGGTGTGTCTACTGATTTAACTGATCTTAATTTACCAACCCATCTGGATATCTTGAGATATTATTTTTACTTAAGCGAACGTGCTAAAACAGAACAAAAAAAGTTTTCCCATAAATCATTCACTATTCAAGTACAAGATAAGTTGATTGGAATTTGGGAAAAACTTGGTATGGAAATAATGCTGAAAAAAAGTGTATTTAATAAATTGAATAAATTGCTTGACAAGTATCAAGAGCAAATCAAGAGAAGAAACAACACCCAACAATTTACAGAGTATGTAAAATCTCTGGAAACAATTTTTTACATTGGAACATGTAAATGCGATTTGAAGGCAGCTCCATGTGCATGCGGCTGGGTTCCCTAACGCCTCAAAGAGTTCAGCGCGATCAACATAATCAGAGAAGACTAACAATAGATGCATTTATGATGGAAACTGAAGAGCAAGGAGCAACGTCTATGTCATCAATGCCAACATACCAAGATCCCGATGATTCAACATACGCACCGCCACCGGTTCAAGAAGATATGGATAGAAGCACAAGTTCACAATACACAGAGAGATACGATTGTTTTAACTTTGCCTTGGTATGGACAGATTTGGTGTGCCTGACATAGTAGCATCAGCATTGGGAACCGCTCTTTTGCAACCGGAAAACTGAGCCGTCAAATCGAAACTTGTGAAACTCTTCCGGTAAGTTATTGCTATCACTCATTTATTATAATTGTCAACCATTTTTAATTATTTTATTATTATATATTTTCAGGTGGTGGACGGCTTCCAAAAAATTGAGTTGCAAAATATGCCCCCTGCTCCAGAAAAAATTGAATTTTCCACCGATTCGAAGTACTTATACCACATGGCCCATGCAATTTCTAGCGGCGTGGTTCCGGTGGACATCAAACCAGGGAAAATTGTACATTCTCAGTGGCTCACCAAGGCCGCTAGATTATTGCGATTATATGTGACAACGGAAAATCCAGATGCAAATTTAAGAATTCTGGTTGAATTTATAATTAAATGTTATGTGCCAATGTACTTCAACATCAAGTATTACAGCTCTGTCGTGTACGGCAGTGCATTATTTTTCAAGTTCATTTCGATTTCTACAACCTCGCGTACGCAAAATTGTCAATCAAGTAATTAAAGATAATTCATATTATGCGCATTCGGAAAATATCTTGTTATCAATGTTGTTTGATGGTAGGAAAGAAAAGCGCGACTGTGCCATCAAGAAAATTCTACGCTATCGAACCGATGTTGACGAGCCAATGGAATAGAGTTTATAAAAAACCATATATAAACTTTAATTGCACAAGTTATGCGGAAATGATCAATTTGAATGATATAAATATCGTATTTGAACCACCATTCACGCGAAGCATTCCGTACGATACATTGAAAGAATATTTAAATCAAGATGATCCACCGTTTAATGATCCAAAAATTCCATCACACATACAAGGAACGGAACGACATGTTCAATTGCTAGCTAGCGTTTCCGAACGGGTTATACCGGAAAATTTAGAGGCTTGTATGGCGACGACATTAGAGAGCCGTGCGAAATTGCCCAGACTTGAAAGTAAATAAGACTTCAAACAATATTTTTTTTTAGTTTCTTTTCTATAACTCACTTAAATATGTTCTGACTAAATAAATTTCTTAAGAGAAAAAATAGATATTATTATAAATAAATAATAAATATTATTATAAATAAATAAATAAAAATAAAGAAAAAACATAGGCATTTCGCTGCTTTTTTCATGTAAAGTGCCAAACCGGTGATTTTTTTAAATGTTTGTATGGTGAACCCCCACGGGGGTTCCAGGGGGTGTGCCACTGGCATCGGTGGGTCGGGCCTCCAAAGTTAGTGGGAGTCGGTCATACATTTGGACTCGATTCTCTCTCTATCTCTATGGCGCGATATACAACAGGTATATCATCATAAATCTCCTAAGAGATTTTTGCGCCAAGCTTCTCTTTCAATTTGTGGTGTGCCGATTTGAATTTTCCCTACAAATTGGTGGGACCTACAGTTTTTTGCCGACTCCGAACGGCATCTACAAAGGAGACGAATTTTTGCTGAGAAGCCTGTCATGGCAGAAATACACTCGGAGAGTTTGCCAAACCACTGCCGAGGGGCGACCCCGTTTTGAAAAACTTTTTTCAAATCACTTTTGATGTTACCTGTACCACGGCGGCGATTGGAGCACTCTAAATGGGTCAAAGTGGGATTTTTCAAAATTTTCCCCTACCCAAAAGTTCGACCGAAATTGGGGGACATCAGAATTCGTTTTAGAGGTATGGTTCCTTCGGCTAAGTTTCTTATTTTGATCCCTAGAATACGATTTTCACAGAGCAATGAGCGATTTTTAAATCGACCTGCCCTAATAGACAATGTATAGTTTTCATCATAAATCCGAACTTTTTTGGTCTAAATTAATGAAATTTGGATATATGTGTCACTTAGTCAATATCTACATAATTTTTCAAAAGTGGGCAGCGCCACGCCCACATATTTTGTGTTTTGTTTTGCCCTTGAACTTTCGCGATAGGTTTAGGAGTTCGCTGGACACAACACAGTCTTTATATAGCTTTTGGAAAAGCCCCAGGTTATATAAAGCTGCAGTTCGGTATAGTTAGGAGTTTATTTGGTTCAAGTTAATGACATTTTATATATAGATGTGTTCTATGTATCAAAACGACAAAACAACGTCTAGCGGGTTTGATAGTATATTATAAAACGGCGAAAGCAAACAACGAATTTCAGCGTCTTTTGTAAAACTGAGAGACTAGTTTGCGTTCAAATAGACAGACGGACGGAACGACGGGCATGGCTAAATCGACTCCGCTCATCGTGCTGATTATTTTAGTGAACTTTTCTCTTCTTCTTCTCATACTTACATACATTTAATATTTATGAAAGATATGAAAATCAAAAAAGATATATAACTTCGCTATTGCAGTGTGCTATTAACTACGTGCCCGAATTGAACATTATCACCAAATTTCGTTTCGACAAATCAATTTTTGGCGAAATTATGACATAAAAAGTTTTGTGGGGCGGGGCCATGCCCATTTCCGAAAAATTTTTATTTTTTGGATTTCTTAGTTTACGGAAACTTTAAAAGTGAATATGAAAAAATATAAATGATGAAAAGCTATTTTACGCAAAGTTATTGCCTATTTAATATATCTACTATCCTTTTGAAAATCTTTCGTATAAAAGTGGGCGTGGGCCTTAACCGATTTCGCCCATTTTTTCTCCGAACATTCCTTGCTCACCTGGAAACCTGCGTGCTGAATTCCGTTTCGATATCTTAAACAGTGTTTGATTTATGATTAATAATATTTCTAAATTTGACTTAATCAAAAGTGGGCGTTGCCACTCCCATTTTCAAACATTTTTTGAAAAATTTATTTATACCTCAATCTTAATGTATACTCCAAATTTTATCCTTATAGGTGTGTTATGTACTGAGTAATCACTTTTTTTGTGTTTTCGAAAATATTCTATATATAAAAAGAGGGCGTGGCTATCATCCGATTTCGCCCATTTTAAATAGCGCTCGGAGATGAGTGCCAGGGAACCTGCATCCCAAATTTCATTAAGATACCTCAAAATTTACTCAAGTTATCGTGTTCACAGACGGACGGACGGAAGGACATGGCTTAACCAATTTCTCTTTTCGTCCTGAACATTTTGATATGCATAAGTCAATATCTATCTCGATCCGTTTATGCAGTTACGTATTGCCGTTAGGCGACTAAAGTTAATATACCTTGTGTGCGTAGCACTACTAGGTATAAAAATCACAAAAAACATATACGTATCAATATAAAATAAAGCAAAGTATTACAATTCAAATGAAATCAATATATACTTATTTCCATAATTAATTCGGCAGGCTCTCACAGTAAATTCATAAAAATTGCTGAAAATTATAGAGCAAATGCAATAGGACACTACCCTGATGATTGAAATCTGTGACACTCTATTAAAAGAATACAAGTATCCGAGAGATACACTAACTATGACCAGTTTGTAAATGGGAAATACATAAAAATTTTGTTTGTTTAAACTGGGGTAAATACGGCTCTTTTTTGAAATGTTTAAAGATAAATATGTTCTTATTCTTATAAAAAGATACATAAACGCATTTGGTTGAGAATTACTACAACAATAATATGGTTCTATATCCCTCGTCTTGTCAAACAAATCTTTAGAAAAATCAACCATTACCGGAAATTTTCATGCAATAAATCCGGAAGGAGCTTTTACTAAGTTGGATCTATCATACTTCTTTTCGTTCTTCGCGTCTTCCGGAATTTCGCCTTTCCCAAATTGCTCGAAACAGTTATACAATTTAAAGTACTCATGATAGATATACCCGAAAAAAATATGCTAGAGAGCTCTTTTGAAAAAAATTACTTTCAATTACATCCATATCAATACCTTGTCTTGTGGACTAGGCCAACTTTAAAAAGTTTGTCATGAAGTATCAAACCCTTTCGAGAGTCCTATACGAAAAGAATTCCCAGGCAGCAGTGCTCAATGGTTCTCAACTTCCTTTTGTCACAAAGTCCACATGCCTGAGTCCCCATGACTGCCTCAAAAAAGGTCGTAGAAAATACTGGATGTTGTTCTGGGATTAAAACCACCCCCCTTTTTATTTGTCCAAAATAGTGATCGACTTCATCCTGGAAAAGTCTTCTGGTTGGCAGTAACGTATATAGAAATACACAACCAGCTTCCTACATAATCAACAATCATAGTCTTGAACAAGTGCATGATTTTATGGACTTGGGAATCACGATGGATTGTAAACTTAACTTCAATTTCCATATTAATGCAATTGTCAATAAATCTAGGGGTGTTTTATCATTCGCTAAGCGAAGGTCGAAAGAATTTAGTGATCCGTACGTAACTAAAGCCTTTTTTACAACATTAGTAAGACCGATATTAGAAAATGGCTTAATTATTTGGAATCCGAGCTACCAGGTCCACGTTGATCGGTTAGAATCGGTTCAAAAACAATTTTTACTTTTCGCTTTAAGAGATATTTCATGGGATTCGCTGTATAATTTGCCTCCCTATACTAATCGCTTGAACCTAATTAACCTTCCTACCCTTGCTAGTCGTAAAGAAATGCTCGGAACAATATTAATGATTAAATTATTAAACGGGTTAGTCTCTAGCCCATTTTTGTTGGGAAAAGTAAGCTTTAACATTCCTTTTTGGCCACCGAGACATTTTAAACCAATTTGTTTTAAACAGTGTAGGACTAATTTTGAATTAAATGCGCCTTTCCGATGTTTGTGTGACAACTATAACACTCACTCCAGTACATTTGATATATCTGACTCGCTTTTTAGCATTAAAAAATCGATACCATCCTCGCTTAACCCATAGCAACTTGTATGAATTTACTCTTTACAATCTAACTGATTCTTTCTTCTCTTAATACATTATTTATAAGTTTTAATTTCTTGTGTTACTTAGCTGATGAGTTTCCATATGTAGCTGAGCAGTTTTAGATCCCGACACTTAACAAACCTCTGCCTTTCAACGACTCGGCAATATATATATATAAAAAAAAAAGCCGTGCGTTATGCGGATGCGACTCTCGTGTCGGTTGGGCGGGATGGTGGGTTATCCGTTGGGAATTATTATTATTATTAAAAAAAGGGGGAGGGCGACTTCCCCCCTTCCCGTTCCCTAAGACCTGAAGAAATATTGCATGTGCCTAACTTGCCCGAAATTCAAGTGCATTTTTTTTAGATTTGCGTAAAATTGAGATCGAATGAAATCTCTCTTATCTTCTTTTGTCTGCTTGTCTAGCGTTAAATGTAAATGTATAAAACCAGAGCTATTCTGTGCAATTGATAAATTCACCACCTTGCTTAATTGTCAAGTTGATTATTTATCAAGTATTTGCTATTCTGTGTCAAAACTAAACAGCTCTTTGGTTGACAAATAGTCAATATCTCAAACGGTCTTGATATTTGTGTTAAAATTGAAGAAGATGTATTACTTTACAAAATGAGTTTTTAATATAAACGTGAACGACAAGCTCACCGCAGTTTTTCATTTTCGATTTAGGTTTCTTCGAACGAAGTAAAGTTTTTAAATTTTGAAAGGTTTTAAATTTTTTTTAAATATACATATTAGACTGGATCGATATATTAACCGATGTCGCGCCATCGATTTTTATAGGTTTTGGGCTCAGGAAAAAAAGTTCCACTACGCATACCAAAAAAAATAATTTTCGAGCCTGCGAAAATGAATTTTTTTTTAGCTTTTTTCGACTGATTTTTAAGTTTTTTTTATGACTCACTAAAAAAATTTTCATTTCATTTTAAAATTTTTATGTATACCCTGTCCGACCCAAAAATGTCCGCTAAAAACGTTGGCAAGTATTTGTCAACTTATTGATAATTTGTCAATTTAAGAGAATAGCGCTGTAAGTATATTCTCTCAAAAAAGCCCGACAAAAAATCAATACCAAACATTCTGGCTACACTGCCAATCAGTAATGCTTCTCGAGAAAGAAGTTTTTTTACCCCTCGGCGATTAAACATATGGTTACGAACAACTATGACTGAAGAGAGTCTCATTGGTTTAGCACTTTTACAAGTACATTATGATATTAAAATCGACGTTGAAAACATTGTAGAAAGATTCGAAAAAAAGGGAATCGCAACATTAAATTTATAATGTAGAATTGTATCATAACAGCTTGTCGATAATTTATGAAAAATAATAATGTATACTGTTTCAAAAACATCTTTGTAACAAAAGTACATATTTAATCTGTCGACGAATAGATTGAAATGTACTCAATTTCAATAAACATTATTGTTCATCTCTTTTTTTTTCATTGCTCCAAGATAACTCCACTTAGTTAAAAGACACAAATGAAACTCGCTTATCAGAAAGAACTAGTTTCTACCTTTGACCTGTATAAAGTCATTTCCTTATTGCTTTTTGTTCGAAAGCTAATTTGAGTGCTTAAAGATAAATTCGTTACGTTTATTTGTAATTATGTCAAAATGGTGTTCTGGAATGAATCATTCATTTATATTACTGACTTTCATGGCAATTTGGATTTTGAGCTGTCGGCCATGATCGCCTCCCCTAACGAAGTTCTTTCCTTGGTCACAAACACTTACTTTACCTGTTCTGGAGGTGCGAATTTCATCACCGTAATATTCTTGTCCTATTATGAAGTCTCTACTTTTGTCGTATTGCAAGTAAGTTTTTAAAGATATTTCGTCACAACACAAGGAAAGCATCTTTTGATCTCTAGTGAAACCCCGATTTCGCAACTCCAGAGATTTTATGCTGCTAACAGAGCATTCAGGGTTTCTTGGCCAACCTTCGATGAACTTTGACAGCGTGACTGTGGAGGGCCAGTTAAAAAGGGGCCGCAAATATTTGCAGGAAAGCGGTGAGGTAAATTTAACTCCTAATGCTATGGTTTTCATACGTCTGTAAAATTGGCGACCGTTTGGATGTCGCTCATCGTTGTTTATCGAACTTCTCACACATACAGCGAGATGTACACAGATGCACTTTGGTTTCTTAAATTTACTATCTATTTCTCCTCTTCTAGTTAGTAACGCCTTTTTTAATGTTTATATTTCCTTTAATGCTTCCTCTAATTTTTCCCTATATTTTCTTTTTCTTGGAGATTCTGCGTTACGGTTATATTCAGTTTGCCGTTCTTCTCTACATAGAAAGAAATAGTTGGGGCTCATCGTCTGCCCCTACAGGGAAAAAAGCGGAAAGTTTAATGGGTTGGAGAGTGTTTTCAAACATTACTTCTACTTCAATGTCTTCATGGCCTGAAAATCAGGGTTCTTGTACTGGCTCAAAATCTTCGGGACCTATACAAATAATTTGATCGGCTGTGCTTAATAAATACTTCGGAATTTATTCTACTGTGGGTGAGTACAAATTTAAATAGGGGATTGCACCCTTCGACAGTTTCTGGATGTTGCTATACCTAGCAAAAAAATGGCTTTGACATGCATACAGCTCCTTTTTATGTGTGCTATTTGGCACTCCAAGAAGTTTCATCCATTCCAGGCGCCTATCTAATTAATAACATGCATTAAAGTCTAAAATAAAAATTTGTTTTAAATGTAAATTTAAGTAAAAAACCAATTAGGACGCCATTATGAATGACGAAGCGAATGCTTTTTTGAATACTAAAGTAACTATGACACGCTTTAGCAATGGGAAGGGTTTTCATAATATGTGTCACCATTTCGATTGCATCTAACTTTCATATAGTTTGTTCGACGCCTTTGAGGCTCATTCTGAAAAGCACTCCTCCACTTATAATACCACCGTAAGTGCAACAAAAAAATACAAATAATAGAAGCGAATAAAGAATAAAAACTATGAAAATGAAAAACCAATCATTTTTGTTTTCGACGCGAAAGTATGAAAACTGTGAAAAGTACCACAAATCTTTTTTGTTTCCTAACAACGCGAGAAAAGAAAGACTATGAAAATGTGCCAACTAATCTTTTGGTTTCTACCAAGGTGTCGTAGTTTTTTTTTCACAATTACAAAAAAATACTGAAACCGATTACACTGGTCTACAGCCCAAAACCACCAGAGACGCGAATATGAAATTCGTATGTAAAACCACCCCCTGATTCCGAAAATCGAGGTTATTTTTAATTCTGGTACCGTTTTTGCGATATTTACGATTTACCGTTACATAAAAAAAAAAAAACGATGGCTCCACTTAATCATGTACATATATTTCACGAACAAATTGAGCAATTTCAGAACGGTTTGAAAAATTAAAAGCTACAGCCGTAGGTTCAAAGATAATGAACAATCAATACGGATTTTTACCTTTTTCTTTGTAAAAATATAAAAAAAAGGGTACTTTGCGAGGGGGGATATCGAAATCTTTTTATTTTTTCCCAGATATTTTTTTTCTCTGTAAGCTCTGTTTTATTACAAAATAAAAAGCTTTCATCCAATAAAATCGATGGACTTATACAAAAGTTATAAGCATTCATATAACACTTAAGTACCCTACAAATATTAGCATATGTACATATGAGAGAAAACAATGTATATAAGCTTTGTCTTAACTCTATGATCTTATTTTATACTTGAAAAAGTTATTTGTTTTGTTTTGACGCTTATTTAGATTAGGATCGGTTTCTCTTATTAGAAACCAACAGTAGTCACCCATCATTGCGACATCCCAGAACCCTTGATACCGACTTTCAAATGACTTCATTTGCTTATGAAACCGTTCAGCATGCTCGTCACTTTCGTCAGCAAGATTTTTGCGGAAGAAATATTAAATGGGAGTGCAGAAAATGAATTTTTAAAGACATATTTACTCCTGAAAAGAAAATAAATAAGTAAATTAGATAAAAAAGTGACACATTTGTGTGTAATTTTCTTAGGCTGGATTCATCGTTCTGTTCCGAACAAATTTTTTGTTTACATTTTACTCGTTCGTTTTCCACTTCTCTGATACAGAATGAGAAGAGAACGAGCAAAATGTAAACAAAAAGTTTGTTCGGAAATCAATGATGAATTCAGCTTTAAGGCCGTTTTCTCATGTAAACTTTAAAATTTTCATACAAATTTTTTGTTTATCGGGCAGATAGGTGTTAAAGTTTACTTAAGAAAACGGTCTTTAGGACCTTTGCGTTTGCCTAAAAAAGAAGCAACGACCTTTTCAAAATAATCCCACGCTGCTGCCTCCACTGGTGACAATAGTTCTTTGAATTGGTTATTGTTAAGCATCTTTCTTATTTGCGGCCCAACAAAAATGCCTTTCTTTGTTTTGGATTCTAAAATCTCTGGAAAGATAGGTTTTAAATGGCGGAAGGCTTCGCCTTCCTTGTCCAAAGCTTTAACAAAGTTTTTGATAAGGCCGAGCTTGATGTGGAGCGGGGTAAAATAATTTTTTCTTTCTTTATAACTCCCCTCTTTTATGTTATCCACACCAACTTTTAATTCGATTTGGTCTGGTTCCTTATGATGTAGTGGTCTTGACGAGCTCCGCTATCCCATTTGCAGAGAAAGCTACAGTATTTTGTATACCCAATTTGTAGACCGCATATCATTCCAACGACTTTAAGATCGTCATATATTTTCCAATCATGCTCTTCATATTTGATAAGTTTAAGTAATTTTTGCATAATCTCGTAGTTTCCTTCGTATTTACTGCATGCGCGATCGAAATAGACAGCTTTTGGTTGCCAATATGTAATAATACGGCAACTTAGTTTATTGCCGTCTATGAACAATCGCCACTCTTTGGAATCATATGGTTCACCAAACTGTTTGAATAAGCCAGTAATGTCTTTGCAGTAGCTTTTTTTCGATTTTTGGAATCAAGGAGTGGTTTTACATACGAATTTCATATTCGCGTTTCTGGTGGGGAAAAAAAGTTCGAATTTGTAGACCAGTTTTATTAGTATGTAAATACACGAAAATATGTTTTGAAATAATTTTGAATCGTAATAAATGCAAATTTCTCATTGAGCGCTTCACGTATCCCATCGGTTATCAAATATATCACGGGCTGAAATTGTGAGATATATAGAAATTGTTAGGTTATAAAGTGTGCAGAATAAAAGTAAATTACATTATAAGAACGTACAATATGAAACGATTCAACTTACGAATTAGAGCAACTATTTTAGCTGGTTAATGAGAAAAAATTTTCATCGATAACTGAAATTTGAGACACACAAAGCTTAGTACCGAGGAAGATTTAATGACGAACTGTATGAGCTATATGGAGACACCTACATAGTCCAACAAGTTAAAACCCAGCAGAGATGTTGTGTGAATCAATGAAGATGCTTCGGACCAGAAAGTATTATTTTCGGAAGAGAGAGATTATTACTTCGACGGAAGGACCAAGTGGAGGCCGATTTGCGATCCTGTGGTGTTTCCAATTGCAGAAAGAAGAAACGACTAGCGAGCTGTGTTGGACGGTCAAAATCGTTAAGATGGTTAAGCGCTATTTAAAGAAAAATAAGAGTTGAAGAGTTGGTTCTTAAAATTCAGCAAGCTTAAACAAATTTATGGCATTTTATTCACTGTGATTTGTTGCTAACTCGAAGCAAAACCTCTAAAGACCGTTTTATGTTGAGTGAATCTAGTATCTATTTCCGTGGTAATATGATCAATACATAAATGGATAAAAAACAGAAATTTTGAAATAAACAACTAGATTACATGCTTGCAGATTTTGAGTAGTTTTGCATTGGTTCTTTTTGACTTCAATATCCATGTCTACGCATTTTTTCACAAGTTCTGAACAATTTTTAAGAAAAATTTCGTCCGAACGCACCTTTTTACCTTTTACTATAAATACTTGAACTTAATAGGTCATAAAACTGCATATCCAAATTTTTTATAAAAATTCGGATCAAAAAGTGTGGAATTTTTGATGAAACTTGGTTAAATTTTCTTAGGTTTTGCACAAAGTTTGAAATTTGTTTTTGCATTTTTTTTATGAGATGGCGCCTAACATAATTTCGTTCATGCGCGACCGCTTGCTTATGCTGTAATTTGCACATAGTTTATTGTAACTTATGCTTAAGAAGATAATTTGCGCTTCAGTAATTATCGAAAGTGTGGTTTCGGTAAACGAGATTCCAAGTACAATAACATACCGTGGGAAACTTCCACCCTTACCCTGCACAACCCTCCATTATCGATCCTCTTTTGGTTGGGTCTACGGGACGTGGAGAAGTGACCACATTGTCGCACCTGCGTTCCCAAGACCAGTGGTGAGTCCTTTGGGACCACTAAATACATCTCCACCGGTGTGTACTCACCGGTCTGGCCGAGTACACCAATCGCTCACCGGTCATGGGTAACTTGGCACCGAACCACCGGCAACCACGAACCCGCCGCCGGTGTATGGCATCGATCCATAAGCATCCACCAACACGCCATCTGTGATTCGCACCGATCCAACGGCATCCACAAGGCATCATCGGTGAATCGCTCCGATCAAACAACCGTCCACCGACTCACCAGCGTCCACCAACCCGTCCACCCCACCAGATGTGCGTCGCTACCGACACGCCCTATTCCTCGTACCCGACTAGACACACCATTCGGTTGTGTGTGTGCCCGACTAAAACAACAGCATCAAATCACAGAAACGGACAACACACAGATCACACTAAATGTCGATTCTCTCAGTTCGATCTATTTACTGAAGAAGGAACAGCTAGTCTTAGAATGTAAGCGATACCGCATTTTTGTGGAAGGATACATCATCGCTGACTTACGTTCGAGCAAAAAGAAAACACGCTTCAACCGAAACTTGTTGAAAGAGTTAGAGCTGGAAATTGACGCCGAGGAGAAAGGACCCGTTAGGTCGACTGGTAGACAATTTTTGTGATGAGCGAGACCGTCCGCTGGTAGGACACCCATTACGAAGAGGGTGAAATACTCCACGACTTGGAGAGTATCGAAAAACTTCCGGATTGCTATCTAATTCCACTGTCAAAGATTCTCTTGACGTTACCAGAACGGCCGACCAAACGTTTATATCAAGTTCGGGGAGATCAACAACTCAAACTACAGGAAGTCCTTTCACACCACAAGGAATTTTTTTCCCATACGGAGGGGGCGATGCGCTCTCACAGAACACGTCATCACGCTGAAGCACGACGAACCACTAAAGCAGCGATATTACCGACGCAACCCCGCGATGCAACAAATAATCAACTACGAGATAAACGAGCTACTCCAAGTAAACCGTATAGAACCATTGAGGAGTGCTTACAGCTCACCTATAGTGCTTGTACGCAAGAAACAATGCAGTTGGAAGATGTGCATCAATTTCCGTTAACTTAACGCCGCCAGTGGGCCAGACGGCTACCATCTCCCACAGATCGGGGCGTTAGTCGACTAGATGAAAGAAGCAAAATTTACCTCAACGATTGATTTTAAAAACGGATAATGGCAGATACCGCTAGCCAAGAAATCTAGTCAATATACGGCGAAGTCTGTTCTCGTGGAAGATTATACCATTCGGCCTCCACTCGGCACCAGCCACGTTCCAACGAGCGCTTGACTCCATACATCATCCTAGGAAACACGTTTGAAGAGCACTTGGATAATCTACAGGAAGTATTTCGACGGCTCCAGGAGAGCCAAATACAACTCTTTTTGGACAAGTGCAGCTTCTTGGAGGGCAACACCAGCTTTGGATATGAAAGGAAACAACAAAAGGTTTTCGTAGTCCTCCAGGACAGGTTGGCCAGAGCACCGCTACTATGTTGTCACTATTTCAACCATTCGTTATTTTAACAAACGGACGCCAGTGGCGAAGGCCTTGAGGTGGTGCGGTTCGAGGGCAGTTAACAAAAGGGTGTAGCCGTTCCGTTGCCCGCTGCCAACAAAGGCGGTCGAAAATGACGCACTAAACGCGATTAAAGACCGCCATATCGATTGGTATGCAAACAAAGTAGGGCAGGTCGACAGACCCCCACCGCAACCCAGAACACCGGCTCATTGACAACAGGCTATTCCCGCTCACCACCATGAAAGTTATGTTACCCCGCACCGTCCTTCGCTAGAGCAGGAACCTTGTCGTTGGTGCGAAGGCTTAAGCCGACCCCCATCTGCCAGGAAAGCTATGTGGGAAAATGCTAGCTATTTTGCCCGTGGCCGAGCGATGGTGGTGGGTGACCAAGAACTGCCAAATCACCTCTCCTAACCCACCCCCTCCTCACCCCTTCCCATCCCTTCCCTGACACCCCCCCCTAATCCAGGGTGTTACGCGGACCGTGCCCATTGGAAGGTTTGCAGCCAGGGGGTAATATCGGCTGTATTTCTACGGTGCCTCTCTGATACCGGGCCGCCTCGGAGAGTAACGGTGGCCTTACCGCAGTAAGGGGCGCTGCTGCGGCGTACGAAGTCTTTCCCCTACGAAAACTTTAGACCACTGAGCCCGCCTTGTCGGGCAGGTGGTCGTACGACCAAGATGATGAACTCAACACCTATAAAAATAAAACAGGACGGAAGAGAAGAGACGAAGGACGGACGGAAGGGAGGGGACGAAATGCTCTCCAAAGTTCGAGACAGAGCGCTCAGCGATGGCTCGGACTCGGAAAGCAGTGCGGAGTCAGTGAGCTCAGTGCGGGAGCGAGAGCTGCTGAAAACCCCGACAAAGGAAGAGAAGAAAGCGCGCAACAGAGAGGGGAAGAGAGCCCTATCGCAATACCGGGCGGCGCTTAAAATTATTCAACGCTTGGGAGCCGTGGTCGAACTCACTGACCGGGAAAGCGAGCGTTTGGCATGGGCCCGTGGGGCAGTTGCTGCAGGTCGAAAGCACTTCGACAGGCCGGATTACGCCGCTAGCAGTTCTCGATACTGCAACAGTATCGAGGAAAAACAGCTTAGCGGCAGTAAGAAACGGCAGCGTTCGGCCGAGGGTGAGAGGTCTGACCTCAAGCGGCGGAAGGATGACTTCAGGCCATCCACTTCCAGGGCTGCGAGGAGGACTACTCGCCATGACGGGGCAGGGAGTAGCCGTTATAACCAGGCTGTCAGCTCAAAGCCGACAACAGCTGGAGAGGCAAAACCGGGCATCAGCTATAGTCAGGTAGTCGGCGAAAAGCCGACAACATCTGAGGCGGCGAAAGCAAGGCCAAGAGGAGGCAAGGATGGGTTACCGGCCTCAAGGACCAGCGAAGTGGCAAAGCAGCACCTTACGGTGGCGTTGCTTGACCGCTCCGATCCCTATGGACAGATGTCCGCTGACAAGTGGCGATCTGTGGAGAGGGAGCTGCTCAGCGCCATCATAAAAATGATGCGGGATGAGCCAAACAAGCCCCTACCGAGCTTTGATGCAGCAGGCTGGTACAATGGGGTAAAACTCATAAAATGCAACGATGCTGCAACACTGATATGGCTGAAGGGAGTGGTACCAAACCTCCAAAAGCAGAATAGTGCCAAGTTCGAAGTGGTGGAAAGAGCACTGATCCCGTCGATACCTAAGGCAAAGGTATGGATCCCGAGTGTGGTGCAGTCGGACGATGCGCTGAGCTTGCTGCAGCGCCAAAACCCGAATATACCGACTCGGGATTGGAAGGTACTTCACGTATCTAGGCCCACGGAGGAGGGCCAGTGCTATTTCCTCCAAATCAACAAAGAGGCGGAAGACTTATTATATCCAGAGTTCGGGAAGATGTCTTGGGGCGTTGGTAGTGTTTTCCTGCGCCTCAGGAAAAGAAATCCGAAAGACGGTAACCACAACACGATCGAAGCAGGGGAAGTCGATAAGGAACTCGAGAGCCTGAGGATCGTGGAAGGGGAAGGAGGGACGAAGGTGATGGAGGTGGAGGGGGACAATAACATTGATGATGTTAAGAGTCCTTTAAATAAACCTCCATCACAGTAAAGTAGCGTCGAGCGAGCTTC
Organism: Merzomyia westermanni; assembly: GCA_949987695.1. Lineage (NCBI taxonomy): Eukaryota > Metazoa > Arthropoda > Insecta > Diptera > Tephritidae > Merzomyia > Merzomyia westermanni. The sequence continues at coordinate 81,341,060 of OX465288.1, forward strand.
TCCTGGCTCTAGGGGAGAAGTCGTTCGATGTGGCGCTAGTCCAGGAGCCATGGCTCTCTGCCGGAGGAAGGGTATCTGGACTTAACGCACATGGATATAAGACGTATCACGCAAACGTGGAAGGTAGGATTAGAGCCGCTGTTATGGTAAGTAAAACACTTAACTCATATTTGTTGTCTAATTTCAGTACTGAAGACCTTGCGGTAGTAGCTATAGAACGAGGAACGGGGGATGCTCTTGTCATAGCATCCTGCTACATGGCGCACGATGCTGACGCTCCCCCGCGTGAGTTAGAGATGCTGGAGGCAGGCTACAGGCGCGTAGGGCGAAATATCGTCATTGGCGCGGATGCAAATGCACACCACCATGTATGGGGATGTGATGACATCAATGAACGGGGTGAGTCGCTTTTTTGTTTCTTACTCCAAAGTAGTTTACAAGTAGTTAATAGAGGGAACACTCCCACATACGTGGGACCAACGTCCAAAAACGTATTAGATATCACTCTTTGTTCGGAACCAAGTACAGCCGTATCCGACTGGAGGGTCCTAAACAGACCCTCCTTCTCGGATCATGCGTACATTGGTTATAACATAGCTTTAAGTACAGTTAAAGGAGGGGAACTTTTTAGAAATCCCAAAACAACAAATTGGACCCGCTTTCAAGGGTATCTGAAATCAAAGCTTCGGCAACCAGAGACGATTAGTAATGTTGAGGATCTGGAGAAATCCACAGATATCCTAACAACAACACTAACAAAAGCTTATAAATCAGCCTGTCCCCTCAGGAAACCCAGGAACAAAACGAAACCACCATGGTGGAGTAAAGAGCTGGGTGCCCTAAGGAGCCAGACTAGAGACTTATTCAAGCTAGCAAAGCTAGCGGACTCAGCTGAGTGCTGGGACGAGTACAGAGATCTGCTAAAGATGTACAAGAAAGAAATTCGTACAGCAAAAAGAATCTCTTGGCAAAAGTTCTGTGGTGACATGGAAAGTTCCAATGAGACTGCGAGATTGAGAAAGGTTCTTTCGAAGGGCGTACAAGTTCAGGGCCTTATTAAAAAGGAAAATGGGGAATGGGCGCGTAATGGTGCAGAATCCCTCGAAGCACTCATCAATGCTCACTTTCCATCAGAAGAAGGCATTGACGGACAAATAAATAGCATAGGCTCATCAATACAGGAGCGTGATATTGAAGGACTGATAACACATTCCAAAATTAAGTGGGCACTAAACTCGTTTTCCAAGTTTAAGTCGCCAGGCCCAGATGGGATCTTCCCCGCCATGCTCCAAATGGCCGGAAAGAGAACCATAGAATGGCTTAGTGTAATATTCGAAAGTTGCATAAGACTGAGGCACGTGCCGGAAGTATGGAGAACTGCCCGTGTGGTGTTCATACCGAAGGCAGGCAAGAGCAGTCACATGTACACTGGAGACTACAGGCCGATTAGTCTGACGTCATTTATACTAAAAACCCTCGAGAGGCTAATAGACACTCACATTAAATTAAATGTGAAGGAGGATTTAATTTCCAATACACAACACGCATACACCAAGGGCAGGTCTGTGGACACAGCTCTGCATAGGGTCGTTATGCACATAGAGAAAGCCCTAGAACATGGGGAATTTGCAATAGGTGTCTTCCTAGACATAGCAGGAGCATTCAACAATCTTTCAAAGGGAGCCATAATGGACGGACTACGACACATTGAGGTGGATCCCGCCTTGGAAAATTGGATCGGCTGCATGCTGGGGTGCAGGAAGATCACTTCCAGTTGGGGCGGTTACGAAACCACAAAAGTAGTACATAGAGGCACCCCGCAGGGTGGAGTACTATCGCCGCTGCTGTGGAACCTGGCCCTTAACAAACTGCTCAAGCAGTTCGAAGGGGGGCCAGTAAAACTGACAGCATATGCAGATGACGTCTCAGTCATAACAAGCGGGAAATGTCTATCGACGCTCAGCTCGCTGATGAACCAGGCGCTTAGGGTCATCCATGACTGGGCCTGCGAGGTTGGGCTGAGCACAAATGCTGATAAGACAGACCTAATATTATTTACCAGAAAATACAAAGTACCAAGTTGGGTAAAGCCAAAACTAGGAGATGTGGTATTAGAACCGAAGGTTAGTACCAAATATTTAGGTATTATACTGGATAGCAAGTTGAGTTGGAAACTCAACGTAAAAGAACGGTCGAAAAAGGCCTCAGCAGCTCTGTATATCTGTAAGAGGATGCTGGGCTGCACTTGGGGTCTTTCGCCTGCCTTGTCTTATTGGGTTTTCAATGCGATTGTTAGACCAATTTTATTCCATGGGGTCCTGGTTTGGTGGACCGCCTTAACGAAGAAAACGTATATGAAGTCAATAGAGAGAGTGTATAGAACATCTATGATAAGCATAACGGGTGCGCTTAAAACCACACCGACAGCATCGTTACACGCCATTTTGCATCTACCGCCCGCAAACATAACGGCAAAGAACATAGCGTTACCAACTGCAAACAGGCTATATGCCACGGGGCAGTTTGAGTGCAGATCATTTGGCCATAGTAGTATAGCGTCTTCCTTGATAAGACATGTAGACTACACGGTCCCTTGCCTGCGCTTCGAAGAGGTTCTGGAAGCCACTATAGAGGAGGAGGGCTGGAGGAGAGGTGCAGAAATGACGGAAAACACGGTACACATATATACAGATGGTTCCAAAATGACGGAAGGAGTAGGAGCCGCAGTGTACTGTAATGACTTGGGGATCACTAAATCATTGAAATTGCCAGATCATTGCAGTATATTCCAGGCGGAAGTCATAGCCATTAAAGTGGGAGCAGAAATAGCTGTAGAAAGTCTAGCGCTCGGAGAGCGGGTGAACTTTTACGTCGACAGTCAGGCGGCTATCAAGGCCATAATCTCAAATAGTAGCACTTCTTTGAGCGTACTAGAGTGCAAAAGAAGTCTTGAAAAACTAAGTATAGAACATAGAGTACATATCTTTTGGACCCCAGGCCACAAAGGTATAGAGGGAAACGAGAAAGCTGATGAGCTAGCAAAGAGTGGAGTGGCACTAGATGCGAGTAACAGTATTAACGTACCCATCCCGCTAAGGGAATTAAAGCGTAGGTGCGATTTACACATGGTTAAACAAGCAGATAAGGCATGGGAAGAAGTGCAAGGCTGTAAAATCTCCAAAATCCTGTGCAAATCGTACGACATGAAACTTACAAAAACAATTGTATCCCTCAAAAGGGAAGACTGTAGACTGCTAATTGGTATCCTTACAGGGCACTGCCTTCTGGCAGGCCATGCCCACAAGATCGGTCTTGTTTCCGACAGCATGTGTAGGAAATGCAAAGCGGAGACGGAGACTGTGGAGCATGTCATGTGCACATGCCCCGCTCTATCCAGACTGCGGCTTCAAACATTTGGAAAGGGACAATTGCCCAACCTAGCTTCACTGACAGAAATAGGCCCAAGTAGGCTTCTGGTTTTTGCGAAGAAAACATTACTGTTTTGTAAAATAGACACTGAAGTGTCAACTGTATAACAAGAGGTCGTCAAAGTTTTTCTGGTAACACTACGGACGCTATGCGTCTATGTGAGGCCACTGCGTTGGCCTGCCAGCACAACCTAACCTACCCCGCACCGTAAGAGACGACGCCCTAAGGGAAATACACGGCTCCGTCACCGCAGGGCACCTAGGAGCAAAGAAGTCCCTGAAGCGAGCACAAGAGAATTACTATTGGCCAGGCATGTACAGAGATGTGGTAAAACGCGTGCGCGCTTTTCTAAGCTGCGCAAAGTATAAAGTACACCAACTACAACCAGTCGAGCTAATGGCAACGATGCCGTGAACCAATCTATTGGGATTTTGTCGGACCATTGCCACGTTCTAAACAAGGCAACGCCTACTATCTAGTGCTGGTGGACAAGTTCTCCAAATGGGTGGCACTAATACCACTTCGCCTAGCCACATCCATGATTGAAGCATAACGATAAAGGATTATCCACCTCCAAGGATGCCCGAATGTCTTTCTAAGTAACAACGGGAAGCAGTTCACTGGAAAAGCTACAACGGAGTTCAAACCAGCACAAGATAGAACACCGACTGACGGCCATCTACGCACCACACGAAAACTCAAGAACAGCCCATCGTGTCATAAAAACGATGATCGCTCAACGTACAAAAGACGACCACCGCACATGGGATCCAAATATACCGAAAATAGCTTCGCGGATGAAATTAACTTTGGGCGCAACCTCCTCACGCCTTGTCAGATAAGATACAATGTAGCTGTGCTTGACGAAGCATCACCAATAATAACCGAATTGTGGCGTGAAATCCGAACACCTCGACTACGACCTTCGCCGACGTGTCTGGAAACCTAAAGTCGGAGAAAGAGTGATGAAACGTGACCACCGCCTTCTCATTTCAGAGGCACATAGATGGCACCAAAAAAACTGCTACTACCGAAAGGTGACCAACCAGCAGCGGGGAATCAATAGGTACCGCCTTTTGAAGCCGTACCGTGACCAAACACAACCCCAGAATATAGGAAAACAAAATCATACAAGGGGAGCCCACACATTTGTCGATCACCGTAGAAAAACTACTGGCAATCACTTAGCAAAAGCCCATCAACACCGACCAACCACCAACTGGGAAAGGGAAGAAATATTTGAAACGGAACGTCAGGGAGCAGTATGCCACGAGGGTCAAGTAATATATGTTTAGTTCTCCAAAGGGCATCCAACTAGCAAACAATTTTATTTTATTATATATGCTTTTATTAATTATAGTTTTTTCCATACTGTAACATGTAGGCAAAGGCCGCATACCGCCTTGACCTCATCCAATAAAGTAAATATCAAAAAACAGAAAAAAAAGTAATGCATGCGGCAGACCTACAATTTTTTTTTAAACTATGGAAGGAAAGGTTCCTATTTTTGCTAATACTTGATATTTGTCATAAAATTGATGAGATATGTAATTAGATGTAAGATTTAAAAAAAAATTCTAAATAAATTAAATAAAAAAAATCGCTGAAAGTCCACATACACACAGTTCGAGCCTTTGTGCACTGGGCATGAGGGTTAATAATACCAAAACTCTGGAATACAAATGCGTTTACACGCTGCTTACTACCACACACGCGCTTAACATTATTTCGTTCATGCGCGATCACCTGCTTATGCGTAGCTGTAATTCGCAAATAGTTTATTTGATCTTATGCTTAAGAAGATAATTCGCGCTTCAATAACTATCGAACGTGTGGTTTCGGTAAGCGAGACGGCAACTACCACAAACATTCCATGAGAAACTTCCACCCTTACCCTGCGTCTACGGGACGTGGAGAAGTGACCACATTGTCGCACCTTCGTTCCCAAGACCAGTGGTGAGTCCTTCGGGACCACTAAATACATCTCCACCCGTGTGTATTCACCGGTCTTCCCGAGTACACCAATAGGTCACCGGTTATCGGTAACTTGGCACAGATCTTCCGGAAACCACCAACCTGTCACCGTTGCGTGGCATCGATCCACCAGCATACACCATCCCATGATCGGCGATCCGCACCGATCCACCAACCCGTCATCGGTATCGTGGCACAGACATCAACTAACCATTCACCGTACCCTTCAACCGTCTACCGTCATCCACCCGGTACCGGATCCCTGTCCTCCCCACCAGCCACGATGTGCGTCGCTACCGGCACACCCTATTTGTCGTACCCAGCTAGACACAGCATTCGCGCGCGTGTGTGTGTCCGACTGAAATAACACGACCAAATCACTGTATTAGTAAAGTGGGACCTCTACTCGAGTCTGGGTTGGCTGAGCATTACCCCCGCTCTCGGTGAAATCCACCTCACAACCTGTAAAAGGATACTCCTTCTGGGCACTTCTGTACACATGTTCTTAACATCTTGGTTGAAAAGATATGCATTACAAATAACCCGCATATACCTATTTTTATAAAAGTGTACTTACTTTTACTATTTTCATTTTTAAAAACTGGAATACGCAAATTTTAATCACTCAGACAGGATTGTATTTCGGCCCTCACGGTTGCATTTGCTGGTTTCAAAATCAGATTTGGGCAACTGTAATCCTTAATAGCCCTTTTTTCACACGCATATACATCTGAGTTCGCAACTGAAAAAAGGGTCATCGGCAATTGCGCACTGTCAAATGTCAGACAAACTGATATTTGTTTATGGAGATGGCAACCCGCATACATACATACTAGGGTGGGTCAATTTTAATGGACCTTAAGTTAACCGATATTGCGCCATCGATCTTTCGATAGGTTTTGGGCTCAGGAAAAAAAAGGTTCCACTACGCATACCCAAAAAAATAATTTTGGAGGCTGCGAAATAACATTTTTTTGACTTTCTTCGACTTTGATTTGTAAAGTTTTTTTCATGAACTACTAAAAAAATTTTCATTTGATCTTAAAATTTTCATGTATACCCTGTCCGACCCAAAAATGTCCGCTAAAAACGTTGGCGATAAGCGTTTTTTTTTTAAATATTTTTTGGGGTTTGGGGAGTGTTTTGGTCAAAAAAGTTGACCATTTCGCCATTTTTTTTAAGGGTTTTTTCAGCATACATGCAAAAATGTTTTCGATGAAAACAAATTTGTCTCCTGTCCCACTCAAAATTATGAGCTCAAAACGTTGGCGATAACGGGTTTTCGAAAAAAAAATTTATTTTCGGGTTTTGGGACTTGTTTTGGTAGAAAAATCGACTTTTCTAAAACCCGAAAATAAAATTTTTTTCCAAAAAACTGTTATCGCCAACGTTTTTAGCGCATAATTTTAAGTATGACAGGAAATATGAGACAAACTCGTTTTCATCGAAAACATATTTGTATGAATCCTGAAAAAACCCTTAAAAAATGGCGAAAAGGCCAATTTTTTGACCAAAACACTCCCCAAAACCCAAAAAATATTTTTTTTTTCAAAAAACCGTTATCGCCAAAGTTTTTAGCAGAAATTTTTGGGTCGGACAGGGTATACTGAAAATTTGTTTAGTAGGCCATGAAAAAACCTTAAAAATCAAAGTCGAAAAAAGTCAAAAATATTAAATTTCGCAGGCTCGAAATTATTTTTTTGCGTATGCGTAGTGGATTTTTTTCTCCTGAGCCCAAAACCTATCGAAAAATCGATGGCGCGATATCGGTTAATAAATCGACCTAGTCTAATACATACATTTCCTCTGTGGACATTTCGCTTAGTATTAGGGTATGATAAAACCGATTGCTGAAAGTCGGTAAAGTAGTTTGCAAAATGTAGATAGAACTACATCATACAACCTGGAAGTATTGATTTTATCCGCCAATATTTCATAATAGCAGATAAAGTTGTGCGCTTAGCAGTCCATACTACTATTAAGCGAAAACGCATATTTGATATTTATTGGCAAGACATTAGTACGATAAGATCTGCGATCATTTATAGTACAATAAGGAACATTTGAAAATACATATAAAAGAAAAAACAAATATAAAGGAATGAAAGGTATAAAGGAATAACAAATATTAGCAATCATTAAAGCAAAGACTTATAACAAATAAATTCAATTTAAAAACAATGTTTGTATATATATACAATAAAAATTATTAAAACAATAACAGATAATTTTAATTTAAAAACTTCCAGATGGAAGATAGCGAAAGCACAGTATTTGAGTATATTTTAGCTAAAGTGTGTATAAAGAACATTTTTAAAGTTGCTTTTATTTAGACTACTGCCAATGGATACTGGAATAGAGTTCCAAGTTCGAATAGCTGTTACAAAGAATAGCCGCCCAGAGGCTAAGTAATTATATCTTGACACAATCATATCGTTAATTTGAAGGGACTTGTCATATAAATAGCTGGGCTATTTATACATAATGATACAATTTCTGGCTTTCAAGTAATCAAAAATTTCACAACCTAATAAACGTAATGCCCAGCTAGATATATGGTCAAACTTGGCTAAGCCGAACACATAACGTGTAACATTGTTAGGTACTATATCAATTTTATGAGCGGACTGAGAACTAAGCTTACTGTATACTAGTTCAGAGTGACATATGATTGGCATAATTAACTGTACAGCAAGCTTTCTCCTAACATTGCAGACATACGCAAGTGTCTTAGAATGTTATATTCTTTATTAACCGCCGAGCTCGCATGATCATCACAAGTTAATGTCGTATTAATAATGAAACCAAGGTTAGTCACTTTCGATACTAGCTTCAGACACTTATCAGCAATGTATAAATTCGGAATGTTTAAAAAATTTACTATTTTTTTGGCTATAGGTAACACATAAGACTTATCACTATTAAGACATAGTTAATTTCTCCTCGTCCATGCAAAGATGTCATTGTTTAACTTTGTACATGTGTCATTTATCTCCTCATGATTTCCAGATATCGGGACATCATCAGCATATGCATGCATATGTACATGTTGGCATGCATTAAATATGACATTTATAAACATGTTAAATAGAAGTGGGCCCAATATTGATCCTTGTGGTATCCCAGCCAGCAGTGATTTCAGACCAGAAGATTTAGAGCCAAATTTAACACGCTGAGATCTACTTGTGAAATAGCTTCGCATAAGACACAAAGCGGAGTCCCGAAAGCCAAAATAATTTTTTAGTTTCATGGAAAGTAAGTCATGATTTAAGGAGTCAAAGCTTTTAAAAAGTCAAGTAGGTATAATAAGGTCAATTGGGTTTTGTCAAAGGCCCCCTAATGTCGTCTAAAATTTTTTAACATAGCCGTGGAGCAGCTATGCTTTCCCTGAAGCCTGATTGATAAGGAGACAGCAGGGTAAACCTATTAATTTGGGCATGAATTTGTTCTGACAACAACATCTCGAAGACTTTTTAAAGAGCAGGCAATATACTAATAGCTCGAAAATCAGTGGGGCAGTGCGGGGACTTGGTTTTGGTGATAGGGCGTACCGTCGCAATTTTCACTATCAGGAAAGCATGAAGTTGTGATACTACGATTGATGATGTGTGTCAAAGTAGGCAGAATATATGGTGCAATTATATCGGTATGTTATCCTCGCCGATTGCATTAGTCTTTATTTTACATATGCACTTTGCCACATCTAATTCCGACACAGCTTGACAGGCAGACACCAAAGATGAAGAACAAAATCATTATTAAGTTCTTCAAGACAGAAGGAGCAATCCATACTATCACTTACATGTACACTCAGGTTTTTTAAATTACACCACAAAACATGATTTGGTAAAGACGTATCTAACATTCTACTGAAATATTTACATATTTCACGCTTTATACAGGCCGTGGTCTCATTACGGGCTACCTTATAGGCGCTCCAATTGGATTCGGTTTGATTCTTTTTCCAGAGGGAATATTGTTTATTGCCATTGCGCGAATTGGTTCGTTGAACCATCTACAAGAATTAGAGCCACCACGATAAATCCGCAAAGGAACGTGAGTTGGACAGAGGTATAGGATTATTTCATTCAAACATCTCAATTTATCATGCACCGAGCTCAAACCCAAGCAGGTAGACCAATTTATTTGGGATATGTCACTTAAGAGATTATTTATGTCCAGTAGGCTGTAATATGGTGAGAAAGACGGACGGGACATAACACAGCAGAAAATTAGATCATGGTCTGAAATAAAAGACATTTGGTGAAACTTGAAAACAGTTGACAAATTAGAAACAACGAAATAATCCAGAAGGCTAGGACAGCAGTTTTGTCCATGCCTTGTTGGGACAGACATGTTAATAACATCAAGGCATCAATAAACGATTGTTCAAATATAGCTCTGACGACATCCATCTTTTCACCGTTTAGACTACGCCCGCTAAAATGCAATACATAAAACCATTATGACTCCCTTCATTCCAAGTGGTACCAGGGAGACTGGGGTTTTCATATGCCTGCGGTACTCTTCAAACTCTCGAAGAGTGCGATTGCGATCCAAAGGAGAATTAAATTTAATAACAATCGCTCCGATGATACCGGAACGTGAGGACCTCGTGCGAAATATATCTCTTATTTGCGGGGACTGGAAGTCAATTGAGAGAAAGTGAAGTGTGGCATCACCAAATATTCCCATAGAATGGAAAAGGCACCAATAACGGAACTTTTATTTATCAGACAAAAAAGTGGTTGGTGTGTTCTCAGTAGGCATAGGACTATTCGGAAAAATATTATTCGAATAACTAATATTTTTATTCGACGGGTACAACAAATTCGAATAATATTTATGAAAATGGCAGAACGCCGAAACCGGTTTATTCGAATAGTTTTAGTTGTATGGAACTGCAAGAGACTTAGGGCCACTTTCATAAATGCCGGTTAAGCCTAATCGGCGATTAATTTGACAGCTAACCGTACAAAATACGTCAATTAAACTCCGGTTATCAGTTACCGGCTTTTATGAAAAGGGCCCTTAGAAAGCGAAATTCCATATTTTCATCGCTTGTACTTGTGCGCATGCCCGCTTTGTGTGTACATATGTATGTATGTATGATTGCGTGTAGAAATGTGTGCATAAGCAATTGTGATATTTGCTTAACTATTCGAATAGCTGGCATTTATTCGGTTAATGGGGTTTGAATAATTGTTCTTTATTATTTCAATAATATTAGAATGCTGTTCTGCGAATAATTAAATACAATTTTTGTGAATAAATAAAGCCATATATAAATATTTACTTACTTTAAAGCTAATGTGTAAGTAAATATGTATATGTAGATATTAATACATTTGTAAGTTTATTGCAGTTATATTAGCATGTCGGGTTTGGTGCTAGGGCTTTAAGCAACAGATGCCGGAAGCGAAATTCATTGTGGGCATACATATATACTGTTTATTATGGTAGGCAAAGAGCTGGTTCGTGCTGATTTTTTATGTTCATATGTGTATCTAAATAAATAGTTTTATTTGGGTAAAGCAACATATACAAAATATGACTACTTGCTTCCCATTTTTTTGCTAAATAGAACACTAAAATAGAAATTCCGAAAATTAAGAAAATTCTTCATTTCACCATCTGCCTTATGCACACATACATAGGTAAGTAAAGCGATGAAAATACTGAATTTCGCTTTCCTAGGGCCGTTTACTCTGTAGGCATGTTCCAATCAGGAGTGATCCAGATCCAGATAGAAATTTTGCATGTAAATGCAACAACAACGTTGTGATCTTGATATTTATCTTGATGAATTTCGGATCTGTATAGAAGCTGTGTTCGTTTAGTTTTTTGTAGTAGATTTTTTGACAGCCACAAAAGTCTGATTAAGTTATCATGATAAAGTTGGTCATTGTGAACGTTTTTGGAAAAAAATTCAGAAAACTTGCATTTTGAACGAATAAAAAGTGACAGCTGATCTTTTTTCAATTTTAAACGAACCACTTTGGTGTACAAAATTCGATTGTGATATTTCTTTATATGGATATTGTTATATTTTTGAATTCTATTACTAGCAGAATTTGTTAGAAAAACAATTTATCACAAAATCCGACTTTTACTTTCAGCTGTCACTTTTTGTTTTGGTAAGCACATAATCAGAGGTCCATCCTTTGATAACTTTTATCAGAAGATAATCAGCGCATCGTCGATAATCAGACATTGAGTAAATGGTTTTTGGGCCAACCTCTGATAAAGTCTTGATTGAGCAGTTAATCAGGTATTGGGTAAATGGCCCTAAGTCTCTTGCAGTTCAATACAACTATTCGAATAATACTATTCGAATAAACGAATAAATAATTCGAATAAATATTATTCGAATTTTTTGCAACGAATATTTTTATTCGTTTATTCGAATATTATTTATTCGAATATTCGAAAATAATCCCATGCCTAGTTCTCAGTGTGGCACATGAAACCCTGTGTGATCCCTGACCTTGACCCTAACTATCTATATTGCCAGAATAAATTGCAGCAGCAAATAGCGATTAATTACTAATTAATTCTTAAAAGCAATATTAAGATGGGCTTAAGTGGAGTTTTAAGGCGTCAGTATTCTTATTATCTACTATTTTAACGAAACCTGTAGATCGAAATATTATTGTCAATGGCTGGGTCGGATGAGGAGTTTCATGTGTCTCCTACCCTTAACCCAGTATTGTGGGAACACACCACTACAACCTTTTTTTTTTAGCGCGCCAACGGAAGCGTGCCTTCAGGGTTCGGATCTGACCAAAATTGCAGTAATTCTAATACCTACTGCACTACGCTTTATGCTTCTATAGAATAGTACCAACCACTGATTTATTTTGATATAATTATTGTTTTTTACTATAAACTCTCATATAAAGTCATTAATCACCCTTAATATTCTTGTTTTTTTATTTTGTTCCTTCGAAAATAAATTACCATTAATAAAAGTAGCCGCTGAGCAAAACAGTAGCAAAAGTGATTCCTACTAAATTCATTCTGTTCTTAAGTATTAAAGTATAGCTGTAATTATGAAATGTTGAGATTTAAAATAAATCCTAAGGTTCAATTCCCATTTAATTTGAAAAAGCAAACTCATAGCTTCAACTTTAATTTCCATAGTATATTAAATTTTTTTTTTTTAATTGCATACTGTTCTTTTACTCGATTTGGTAGTAATAAAGAAAAAATGGTAAAAGTCCGAGCCCTGATGGCAAGCACCGATTGGATTGCGCAACATGGCAACCCCTATATCATGCGTACCCCAAATAAACGGGACCTATCCATTTATGACAGTGCCTGTTATGTGGAATTTTCGCAATTTCTTAACGCAGTGGGGATCATTGTTTATTCCTATTTAGTATTCCGAGAGAGTGTAATTACAGAAATCGCGTTCAGATTTCTTTTAAAGTAAAAATTACAACTAAGAACTTCAATTTAAGCTGAATTCACACTGCATAGTAACTGATAAGGTGTTATAATATTACTTTATGTGCAATATTTAGGTATTTTTATGTGATGTATATTGGAACGATTTTTCGTCATCCCTTGTCAAATTTGGTTTTGAGACAAACCGGTTTCGGCGTTGTGCCATCATCAGTGTCGATTTTCGTTCTGATCTGTTGTGGTCGTTTGTCTTGTATTTATAGTAGGTAGCAGGTAACGTCAGCATGGGTGTCTGTTTGTGTACGTGTGTGCATGTGTTGTGTGTGTGGTTTGCATCGATCGGTTTTTTGTGTGGTTGACTGAGGCAGGTAAAAGTTGGTGATTTTTGTTGTTTGACCTTTTTTGCTTGTTTGTTGTTTTTGATCTTTTTCTGTTTTGTGCTTATTTGTCCGTGCGTGTGTGTTTGTTGTACCTGAGTGGTTGCTTTGTTTTTTGTAAACCAAGTTTAAAGGTTCGAATATTGTGTCGGAAACAGTGTTTGTCTGTTCGTTTATTATTCTACCGTCGAATGTTTTTTGTTTGTAGATTTCCATGTTTTCGAGTACGTTCAGACGTCGGCCTTTTGCTTGTACATGTAGGACCTTGACTGTTTTTTTGATGTTTCCGGGGGGGCATTTATTCTCCGCCATGTGATTCGAAAAGTTTGACTCTGGTATGATGGTTGGATTCCGTATCTTTTTGTTGTAATCTCTAATGTGTTCTCTGAACCTCGTTCTTACTTGTCGTCCGGTTTGTCCTATGTAACTGTGCTGGCATTCACAAGTGAGCTTGTATACACCATGGCTGCTAAACGGATCTTCTGAGTTAGTTTTGGTTCTTAGCTTCCGTCCTAAATTGTTCGATGTTTTGAACGCTGTGTTGATGTTGTATTTTCTAAGGAAATTTGCTAATTTATATGTTGCGCTTTCAGTATATGTCATTGTCGTCCAGGTTTGTGTACTTTCTTCTCCATTGTTTCTTTTTTGTTCTCTAAGGTCTCTCCTGAGTTTATCTACTAGTGCTTTTTTATGTTCGTTGTTTGTAGCGATGTTATATATTATTCCAAGCTCTCTTCTATATGCTTCTTGTGTAAGAGGTGTTCTTTCCAATCTTTGTACTAAGTGCCTTAGCGCTGCATTTTTATGTTGTTGTGGGTGGTTCGAGGTATTATGTATTATTGTGTCGGTGGCCGTTGGTTTCCTATACATGTCGTAGTTGAATTTATTGCTAGCTTTATCAATACTTATTGTGAGGTCCAGATAATTGATTCCTCCATCTTTTTCGGTTTCCATTGTGAATTTTATGTTCCCGTGCTGCTTGTTGAGGTACTCCAGTACTTGCTCTTCGTTGTTGGTAGTTAAAACGCATATGATATCATCCACGTACCTTGCGTAAAATAACACTCCTAATTTGGGATTTAATTCCTGTATATACTCTTTTTCCAGGTTTTGCATAAACGCTTCCATAAGAATAGCCGATGTTGGGTTTCCCATCGCAAGTCCGTTTGTTTGTCTGTATATTTTATTGTTGAATTGAAAATAGTTTTGACGTAGTTCGTGATTTGCGTACTTTTTACTTTATCTTTTGTTTTACGTAGTATTATAGAGTTTACTATGTTCAATGTCTCTGCTAGTGGTATTGATGTGTATAGATCTTTTATGTCGAAAGATACCAATTTGCTGTCCTTTGTCACTTCAACGGTCCTAAGTTTGTTTATTAGTTCAGATGTATTAGTTATGGTGTGTTCGTTGCTAAGTTCCAGTGTGTCCTTCAATACTGTTTTTAAATATTGTGGATTTTTGGTAGCGCAATCAGTGGTGGAGTTGACGGGTTCATTTGGACTAATGTACGAGTATATGCCGAGCTTGTATCTATTATATTTGTTGCAGTTTTTATAGCCACTTTGATTTCTCTCTGGTATTCATCCGTGGGGTTCACTTTTATTCTACGACATTCCATATCCACGGCGGCCGCCGTGGTGTGAAGGTAGTGTTGCCGGCCTACCACACCGAAGGTCCATGGTTCGAGCCCTGGTACAGGTAACATCAAAAGTGATTTGAGAAAGTTTTTCAAAACGGGGTCGCCCCTCGCCAGTGGTTTGGCAAACTCTCCGACTGTATTTCTGCCATGGCTATGAAGAAGGAAAAACCATCATCGAGGCAAGTGAAATAGCTGGAATTAATAAAAATACCACCATGTCGTTTAGTTTCTTCAGTTTTAATATTCGAATTGAATTTGAAATGAAAAAACTTGAATTTGAAATGAGAAAACTTGAATTTGAAATGAAAAAACTTGAATTTGAAATGAAAAAACTTGAATTTGAAATGAAAAAAATTGAATTTGAAATGAAAAAACTTTAATTTGAAGTGAAAAACCTATACTATGGCGGGGACGCCGCGGATATAGTGACAAATCAAATGTAACTAGCTGGACCCGTGCGCTCCTTGCGCAAAAAAAAAAAAAACCAAAATGGTTTGAAACCTTTTGTTAGTCCAGGTCCAGGATTTTTCAAACCTTTTTCTCAAATTATAAAAAAAGATTTTCAGCTACACTTGTTGTGAGACCACAAAAAATGGTAATTCTATACGACAGCACGTAACTGCTAATATAGGTCCAAAAATCTCGGAAAAGGTATCAAACGACGCGTTTTGATCTCTGTATCAATAATCCGAAAGCGGAAATTAAATAATTTGTTTCAGTGAAAAGTTATTAGTAAAAAACCCAAAAATTGCCTAGGTCCGATCCCAAATAGGGGACTTAATCCAAGGTATTTATGTGCGTAGGCTTCAAAAAAATAACCTTAGCCGGTCCAACACCGGCTACGCGGTCCACAATATTTCTGCACAGAACACATTTCTGCACTTTTCGGTACACCCTAATCTGTGATTACAACAACCACATGAAAATGTCAGAAAAATTTCAACTTTAATTGCAAATATCTCTGAACATACATAAAATATCGAATTTCCGCTTTCGGATTATTGATACGAAGGTTAAAACCCGTCGTTTGATACCTTTCCCGATATTTTTGGACCTATATTAGCAGTTACGTGCTGTCGTATAGAATTACCCAAAAAATTATACAAATATGCGCAAACAGCTATTTGGAATTCCACCACTTATATTACATTCACATTGAGCCATAAACTTGAGTTGATTGCTAACATCAATATGAATTAACTCAAAAAATGTCCCTTTAACTCGAGTTTATGACCCAGTCTTATTCACTTATTTTAGCAATTTTCAAGTGTAGATGGCGCGCTCGCCTTTAATTATTCTAGCACTGTTCAGTCTTACTATTCAACTGTAGATGTCGCGAGGCATATGAATGTCACAGTCACAATAGCGTTGCAGTACAAATTAATTTTTTTGTGCATTCACAATCGTTTATTTTAAAGAACTTATTTTTATAAAATACGCTTAAACAAAAGCACTCCGCTAATTAAAACATGGTTTCGCATGTAGAGCTAGCTCCCACCTTTAAAACGATACCTTATTTATTAATATTGGTTCCAAATGAGAGCAGAAAATTAGGAAATAACACAAAAAGACCTTACAGAAATAATATATATGATATTGTTGTCGGTGCGGATGGTCGCGATAGTAGTGCCGGGAGAAAAACAAAATTTTGTTATAACTAAATAAAACTTAATGTCAAGAACAGTTTTAGTGGGGAAAATAAGAGTTCGAAGTGTATTAACTAAAGAAATTATTTGAATAGGGAAAACTACAAAAAGAACAAACGAAAAAAAGACTAATTGTAAATATTAAAGGAAAATAAGTGTAATAGCAATAAGTTCAATACCACTAATGGAATTAAATTGCACATTTTAGTTAAATTTTTTCGGTTATTTTGGTGTAAAACATTAAAGTTAATATAAGGTATCGCTTTAATTTGCTTCTTGAGGGTTTAACAATATTTCCAGCACTGGAGAAAACTCTTTCAGAGCTTGCTGAGGTGGCTGGAATTGCTAGATATTTCTTGACTAGTTGTCCTAATATTCGATACGCCTTTTCATGGTCCTTCCACCAAACCCTAGCCTCCAAATTGAGGTTTATTTGGGGCTTCAAGAGATCCAAATAATTCGCAAAATTTCTATCCATACCTAATTACGTACCTATGTATGTGTGCATGAGGCAGATGGTGAAATGAAGAATTTTCTTAATTTTCGAAGCTTCTATTTTA
Organism: Merzomyia westermanni; assembly: GCA_949987695.1. Classification (NCBI taxonomy): domain Eukaryota; kingdom Metazoa; phylum Arthropoda; class Insecta; order Diptera; family Tephritidae; genus Merzomyia; species Merzomyia westermanni. The sequence continues at coordinate 81,358,095 of OX465288.1, forward strand.
GTGTCCTATTTAGCAAAAAAATAGGAAGCTGGTAGTCATATCTTATATATGTTGCTTTACGCAAATTAAAATATTTATTTAGATACACATATGAACATAAAAAATCAGCACGAACCAGCTCTTTGCCTACAATAATAAACAGTATATGTGTATGCCCACAATGAATTTCGCTTCTGGCATATGTTGCTTAAAGCCCTAGCAATAAACTTACAAATGTATTAATATCGACATATACATATTTACTTACACATAGTAGCTTTAAAGTAAGTAAATATTTATATATGGCTTCATTTATTCACAAAAATTGTATTTAATTATTCGCAGAACAGCATTCTAATATTATTGAAATAATAAAGAAAAATTATTCAAACCCCATTAACCGAATAAATGCCAACTATTCGAATAACACTGTGGAACAAATTTAGATTAGCAAAAGTTAGGTCGATTCTGAGAGTGAGGGGTGAAAATAGAAGCTAAATTAGAAGACCCTATCGCGGCGTTTGTTTATGTTAGCTCGAATTTTTTTTTAATCGACCTTCGAACTTTGCAGTCAAATGCCGATTTTCAGCATAGTGTTTGTAGGGGTTTTTGGCTATAACTCGTCGACTAATTGATATTTTTTCAGCGTGTTAAAGCCAAATTATTACTAGAGACCTGTGCAACAATTAAAATCTAAAAAAAATTGATTTATAAAATTGTTGTAGTGCTTATGAAACAAAATGTTGGAAATTTTTTTTTCATGCTTTTTGAACATATTTTTCACAAAACTAATCTTTTTTCTTTCTGTTCGATCCATAATATGCATCTCAATTTTTTCAGTGTTGGTTTTGAAGAAACATTGAACAAGAAATTATAAAAATACGGAAAAAAATATAATTTTGAAATTCTAGTTATGGAAAGTTTTAAGGAAAAAAAATTAACTTGGGTTCGTATCCCAGTGTCCGAGAAGGGGTCTGATGAGAAGTTGGGCACTTCGAAACATGTCATCCCATACCATCGCTGTGCATAACGTTGTAATTTTTCCTCTAATATCAATTAACAAACAAACATAAAAATTCGAGCTTTGCTCCAACAACAATCACCATAACTACAATTGATACAGGTACAGTGCGGGCGCATAACAAATAACACGGAAGTGTTAATATGCAAAAAGCCCTTCTGTATCTAAAACTGTTCTATGAACGCGCCTAAAAATATTCCACTTTCCTTGAGTTGACATATAAAATATATGTACCAAAGAATGTATAAAAGGAATAAGCAAATGGCACATTAGAGGAAAAATGCATCGTGACGCTACAGGGCATCCTAGCTTAGTTGTTAGAGTACTCTAACAGCGGCTTTGGTGCAGACACTTGGGTTCGTATCCTAGTGTCCGAGAAGCGGTCTGATGAGAAGTTGGGCACTTCGAAACATGTCATCCCATACCATCGCTGTGCATATCGTTGTAATTTTTCCTCTAATATCAATTAACAAACAAACATAAAAATTCGAGCTTTGCTCCAACAACAATCACCATAACTTAAAAAAATTAAATTAATGATTTGGCCAGTTGCCGTTTAGCAGGCAGCTGTGGATCAACATCACTGCTCTCTCTAATATCTTGGTCATCGGAGACTCATTAAATTCGCCACACTATTAATATTGCGACGAATTCGATGATTCCTTGATTATTAATCCGGAGTTCGATCACTATAAAGTCTAATAAACACACGCACAGATTTTGTAACTAATAGCTAGTTTTATTCACTAGTAATAAACGCAATACAAATTGAAGAGTTTGGTAACTTCACAGTAGTTCACTGTTCAACACTTGAAAATAAACTGATCAACCTGCCTTGCTTGGCCACTGCCTTATATAGTCTGACAGGGTGCTACCCTACGCACCCAGAACTTTCTTGATTGTTCGCTCTTCGCGTTCTCTTTGCATCGTATTCGCAAGCACTCGCTCGATCTCTCTTCCTCTTGCTTGGTACATGCTTGCATGCATAAGCTAGCCATCGTTATCTCTGTTGTGTTTAGCTAGTGGTGGGAGTGTTATTGAGTTAGGGATGGTACATGCTTGAGAATAGCCGCCACAATAGTTTATATTTTATAATAAACCGCCCAATTCTTAATATTCCCATGGGAGTTCATACCCCAAGAATTTGTCTCTCCCAAAAACGAATTTTCCCAGTTACGAACTCCCTGGGAGAAGACTTTTCCAAAAAATTTTGGGGAAACGAATTCGAAGCACGAATCAACTGTTACGAACAAATTTCACACTTCTCGCAGGTATAAAAATGTAAACAAATGTTGTGTATTAATATTCTTGAATAAAGCACATGGAATACAACAGTGGTGTCAGAAGCGAACACTATGGCGACAAACAACCCACCACTAACCGAAATTATGGAAGCGCTGACTGCAGCTATCCGTGGAGCTGTGGAACAAGTTGCACAACAAGCCGGAGCGGCTGCAGCAACAAATTCGGTATCCCCGAGGGTGCCGCCATTTGCAATGCCTGACTTCAAAAGTAGCGACCGGGCAACAGTGAAATACTACTTCGCTCGTTTTGAATGGGCACTACAATTAAGCAAAATTCCTACAACTGAATACAATAATTATGCGCGAGTACATATGTGTACGGAACTCAATAAAGCCCTCCGCATTTCAATCAGTCCTAAACAACCCGAAGAGTTACAATACAACGAGATAAAAGATACCCTTATCAAACACTTTGACGGCAAAAGAAACGTATATGCGGAAGGTTACAAATTCCGCAAATTAAAACAGGAGCCAGGAGAGCCAGTAGCTACCTACACACTACGATTGAAACTAGCAGCAGCTTATTGCGATTATGGTACGTTCTTAGATAGAATGCTGACCGGACAATTGATTTTTCGCATGGAGTCACGAAGTATCTGCGGCGAAGTTATAGCAAAGCAACCAAAAAGTTTTGCAGATGCATATGAAATTGCCTACTCAAAAGAACTCACCCAACGCTCTACAGGTATGGTAAACGCTTCGGAGGTAGTCGAAACAGAACCTACATGCAAGTTGGGATTGACACCAATCAAAAAGAAACCGCATAAGAGTGTAAGCCCACCACCTGCTCGGGCATGCTTTGGATGTCGTGATCATCATCTACGTAAAGATTGCAAATTTAAAAATTCAAAATGTTTCACATGTGGCAAAACTGGCCACATAAGCAAAGTATGTCGGGCCAACACGAAATAATTATCCGAACTCGAAGAAGAAAACGAATGTGAGTCAGTACAAATCGTGCATAAAATCGGTGCTTTGAATACTTTTGGCAGAAAAATGATTACAATGCAAATCAATGGGGTGGAGGTGCCAATGGAATTGGACACTGGTGCTCCATGCAGCATAATGAACGTGAGGCTATTCCGTAACAGCACTAAAGAAGTCGGACCGCCAGTTTTCAAGTTACACGGGACATAAAGTCAATTGCATAGGCCGTGCGGTTGTCAACGTAAAGTACGAAAAAACCACACGCAAATAAAATCTGTGTGTCGTCGAGGACAATCTTGATACATTGTGTGGACGAGAGTGGATTTCACAGTTTGTACACGAAATCAACTTCACTGAAATGTTCGCATGTGACGCAACAACAAATTCCTATAAAAAAATAGTTTAATAAAGACAGTGGCCATTCAAGCAACGAACTTTGCGGCCAATGAGCGATTACGATTACAGCAAAATTCGACACGATGGGGCGACGCCTTTGGGTCGGTAGCAGGAACGTTTAGAGGCCCCCCAGCGAAAGTTCACCTTAAACCTAATGCGAAACCCATCTTTGCACGAGCTAGGGAAGTTCCATTCGCATTACGAAATGCATATGCTGAGGAAATCGACGCAAAAATCGCTGCAGGGTTCTACGAATGAGTTGAGTATTCGGAATGGGCATCCACCACACATGTCGTTACAAAGAAGAATGGTAGCATATGCATTACAGGGAACTACAAACCCAGAAGATATCTTCAACCAATGAAAGGGGCGACGGTCTCCGCACATTTGGATGTGACCGATGCATACTCACACCTACGTATTGATCAGGAATTTGCTCACGTATTGACACTGAATACAGTAACACATGGCCTCGTCAGACCAACACGTGCAGTTTACGGGGCCGCCAACATACCCGCAATTTGGCAACTCACAATGGATACAACGCTACAAGATATACCGAATGTAAGAAATTTCTTCGATGAAATCATAATATACGCCAGGAATATAGATGAGCTATTATCAACACTAGACAGAACGTTAGAGAAACTCACCAAACTTGGTCAACGAAACATATCGACGCTATATTACGTGCATCGCGACCAACGACAATCGAGCAACTACAACTATTTCTTGGCAAGGCAGCATAATATTCTAATTTCATACAAAACTTAGCAACACTCAAAAAGGGGAAATTCTGTTGGTCACGAGCAGCCGACTCGGCGTATGAGAAGATCAAACAAATCTTAGTCTCGCAACAAGTTTTAATGCCGTATGACCCTTCATACCCGCTGGTGTTAGCAACGGATGCCAGTAAAACAGGTTTAGGAGCGGTGTTGTCCCACCGGGTAGACGACAACACCGAAAGGCCAATTGCACACGCAAGCCGAACTATGAGCCCAACCGAACAACGTTACTCCCAGATTGACAAAGTTCAGAGTTTTTCAAATACCTATACGCAAGACATTTTACACTGATCACAGACAACAAACAGCTCGCTCAGATATTCCACCCAACAAAATCCTTACCAGTACTGTGTATATCGCGGATGGCCAATTACGCTGATTTCCTGAGGAACTTTAATTTCGATGTCATTATTAAAAAATCTAAGGAAAATGGTAACGCGGATTACCGCTCCCGTTTACCAACTTCGACAAACCAACTAAAACAGCGTAGCACGGAGGATAGCGATGAGTTTTGATAATTTCACGATACGACAGATTAACCAACTACCCGTCACAGCCCTCCGTATGTCTCAAGAGACCCGTAGAGATCATAATTTGGGAAAAGTACTCCAAACACTGGAAAAGGGTCAAAGTCTCACCAGGGCGGAGTATAAATCACCAGAATGCCAGTATCAGGCATCGTCAGGCTGCCTTACATTCGAACACCGAGTCGTCATCCCGACTAAACTGCGGAAGCTATTGCTGCATGAACTACATGCAGCGCATCTGGGTGTGGTAAAAATGAAAAACATTGCCCGATCTTTTATATACTGGCCAAGTATCGATAGAGACATCGAGGAGACGGCAAAATCATGCGAATGCTGTGCAAGAAATGCCAATAGGGCACCGAAGTTCAGTAGGAGTACCCGAAAGCGCCGTGGGAACGAATACACGTCGACTACGCCGGACCCGTTGAAGCTATGATGCTACTAATCATCACCGATGCATCCTCCAAGTGGCTAGAAGTCAGGCTTACCAAAGTTATGACATCCTTGACAACGATTGCATTGCTGGATGACGTATGCGCAGCATACGGGGTCCCACGAGTACTAGTTTCGGACAATGGAACAAATTTTAAGTCCGCCGATTTCAAAGAGTTCTTAAGCCGTGTGGGTGTCAAGTACCATAAGTGCACAGCTCCATATCACCCAGCCACAAACGGTCAAGAAGAACGTAATGTACAAACAGTAAAAAATGCGTTAAAAGACTGGGGTGAACAGCGACGCGAGAGAGGTAGTAAGAGAGGCAGAACCGAGCGACGCCCCGCAAAGCGACAATACAGAGCCACATACAGCTACTCCAAACATAGAAAGTAGTAACGCAGAAAACGACATACGCGAAGCAAGCGGAACTGAGTTAAATAAACCACCAACACGACGCTCGCCAGTGGCGCCACCGTCACCTGACGTTCCAGTATCAGATGCATCAGAGGAGTATGCCGATCGAACTCCACGGCGTTCAACAAGAATACGTAGACTAAAAATAATATTTTCACCACCCTAGAAGGGGAAGAATTGTTGTATATTGTATAACATCTCGGTAACCCTGTTACTGATTGTAAGTATCGATAAATAAATTTCATACCTTTGTGTGTATTAATATGATTATTCTTGAATAAAGCACATGGAATACAACAACACTGAAATAACAGCACTAGATAAAACCGGCTGTTGTGGGCCACTCTTACTAACCAACTGAAAAATATCTCTTCTCCGGAGGCAAATGCTGATTTTTGGGATCGATACGCGTTTTTTGGTGCCCATAGAGACATTTTTTACGTTCAGAATACCTACTTTTCCTCAAAAGTACATCTTTGATTTTTCGAAGTTTGTTTGTGATACGTGAAGATGGGAAAAAATAAAAAATTCCCAAAAAATGTGCGTTCATGATTTCGAGAATGGGAAATGGGAGAAATCTCCCTAAAAATTTCTGTTCAAAATCGCTATGAAAATATCCAAAACCCAACAGTATATGTAAGAAGCGCACTTTATTCGCTGTACCACATCAAGAACGTGTATCAAATTTCGAAGATCTGAACATCGTGGCGGAGTGCGGGAAAAAGGTCCATGAAATGTGAGAAATCTACATTTGCTACATTTTGCAAGATGTTGAACATAACTACCTGCGGATAACAGTTGATTTGGGGTTTAAGGGCTAATTGTTCAACCATACCAAATCATAGCAGAGGCATAAATGAAATCGATGACGGAATCATTATAGTCAACAATGATACAGTCGAAATAAATGCCGAAAATGGGGACCGAAATATTGTTAAAGGTACTTATTTAATAACTGTCGAAACACAGATAACAATAAATAGTACTTTATTTCGAAATAAGAAAACTGCTCTAAAACGTTCTCCAGAAACACCCATGACCCAAGAGATAAATTTAATAGGACAGAGAGAAACCTTTAGTCTGAATTATCTTCATAATATCAACCAAATTAAAACACTACAAAAATAAGTTGATATAAAATCTATGTGCTAACAACTATCATAGTACTTATTGTGATCCGATTTGTTTTCAATAAACAAAAGGAGCGTTCACTAGAAAAAGCCGTTGATGGTGTAGTGGAGAAAATTAAAGAAAGGATCGGGGACGAACCTCACTAAGAAAGGTAGGAGTTAACCCAAGATATTGTAAACAAAATACTTTCAAGTAAATAGCATCTTCAAATGCTGGCAATATCGAGGAAAATTAATGTTTTCAATCGCTTTCCTCAAATGTTTACATTGTGGTATTTGTCTTGGTCGACGTGTGGTCAACAAAGTATTGTAAAATATACACTTGCGATCACTTCGAATCCCAAAGCTGACATTGCCCTTGAAATAAGCTTCTATTAATAAACACTGATTTTGTACCGCAAGCTGAGCGGTAGTATTAGGTGGACTAGATTTAAGTTACTTATAGGACTAACAATAGGTTAAGAGCAGATTGGTTATCCAACCATCGGGGACCTCCAGAAAATAATCAATAAAGTATTTAAATTTAAATTTGGATCGTTCTTATTATTGAAATAACAGAATCATCAGATCTGGGACCAACAAAAGTAATATTTTGCACGCTGCAGCAGGTCTGGAACTAGGACGAACCAAAAACACTATTTTTGTATAAGCGTTTTTAAATTTGTATCATTTTTTGTCATTTATATCATATACATAGATTACTAACAAAATTATTTTCTAAACAGGTTTGGAAAGATTTTAAAAGCCGCATCAGCGTTCGCTGCCGTGACCGCAAAAGGCAGCAGGCGCTAACTGGAAACCGCCCAATAGACCAGGCTCCATTGTCTGAACTGGAGATGCGCGTTTTGAGTCCGATTGGCGTGCAGTATGTCGAGGGCAGTGAAGACGTCCCCTATACCATGCCATTGGAAGAGGTGAGCTTCTCCTAAAATTATGTGTAAAAACATATTTAAGAAATTAAATTGAAATAGTGTTTTAATAATAATTTCAGAACATTTTTTCTTTTATTTCTATTTTTAGGAATTTCAAATAATGATGGAGGAAGGTCAAAAGTTCCCATGCCTGGCCGTAACACCATCATTGCATAGCGGTACCCAAAGTTTCATCCAGGCCAGCACACCCAGAACTCGTGCCGAGACACCTCGTAGAGCTTCAAAAAGAAAGCGTGTCAAAAACGATATCGCTGAGGAATTTTTAAAGGTCGCCAAAGCCCAGGCGGATGCCTTAACACTGCTTGCTGAAAAAAGCAACAAGGTGGCGGAAAAGCAAGCAGATGCCTTGAAGGTGAGAACTTGTCATAGCTAACAATTGTTAAAGTTCAAGTTATAATACTATACTTATTTAAATAATTTCGCTTTCTATTCAACAGGAGCTTGCTGCCAATAGTAATAAGGTGGCGGAAAGACAAATCGATGCATTGAAGGTGAGAACCTATTATATTTACAGCCCTTTTCCTATAGTAATAGTTCCACCACTTTGGGTTTTAAGTTACTTTACTTATTTATATTACTATACGTATTTATATTACTATACATATTTATACTACTATACTTATTTAAATATTTTTCTTTCTACTCAACAGGAGCTTGTTGCCAACAGTAACAAGGTGGCGGAAAACCAAACTGATGCCTTGAAGGTGAGAACCTATTATTATATTAACAGCCCTATTCCTATAGTAATAGTTGTTCTTGTTGGTAACAGTGCTTCAAACACTTTGCTTATTTATATATATTTATTTATTTATATAACTTTACATATTTATTTTACTGTACATATTTATATCACTATAGTTATTTAAATTAATTTTCTTTCTATTCAACAGGTGCTTGTCGAAAGCCATAAGGTAATGCCGCATACAATGGTGGAGTTGGTCGAAGGACTTAGGAACCACTCCATTGCCGTCTACCGGTTGGCAGGCACACTTGCTGAAAGGAGGGATTAGCTTTAAGTTATAATTTAGTTATAAGTAACACCAACTTTATTTATTTATTTTTAGATTATTTTATTTTTTATAAGACTGAAGTACCTTATTTTCTTTTTAGTGTTAAGTAGCTGAAAGATGTCTGAAGTGCCTTGTTTTTGTTATAATTTTGGTTCTTGTTTTTTAACTATTTTACTATATTTAAATTAAAGTACCTGAACTTTTTCACATGTTTTTTCGACTTTTTTAGCTTTGAGTTTTTTAATAATAAATAGTTTTGTTTGATGTTATCTATTAAATTAAATGTTAAGTTTTATTAAATTAATTTTTAAAATATAAAATAAAGTACCTGAATTGTTTTTAGTTTAATAAAAATCTTTTTTTGTTAATTTAGCTAGCAAGTAAAAAAATGTAATTTATTAAAAACTAAATTTGATATTAAGCACATAATATATTAACTTCAGGTAATTGTTGTTGGAGCAGTGCTCGAATTTTAATGCATTTTCGTTCATGTGTTGTATGGAAGGAAATACTCTACATTTTCAAATTTGGCTCTATTCCTTTGCATAAATCATAAATTACCATACTTTTTAAGGGTGCGAGGCTTGATCAAAGAATTGAAGTATGCTTTCTTCTGGTCTGTTTCAAATATGTTGAACAGATCTTCCGTAATATTGTGACGAATTCGATGAGTCTTCGATTATCAATCCTGGGTTCGATCACTATAAAGTCAAATAAAAACACGCACAGATATTGTAACTAATAGCAAGTTTTATTTACTAGTAATAAACGCAATACAAATTTAAGAGTTTGATAACTTCGCAGTAGTTCACTGAACAACACTTGAAAATAAACTGATCAACCTGCCTTGCTTGGTCACCGCCTTATATAGTCCAACAGGGTGCTTGCCTACGCACCGAGAACTTTCTTGGTTGTTCGCTTTTCGTGTTCTGGAATGGTCGGTGTTATTTATTGGCATCTCCTCTTTGCATTGTATTCGCAAACACTCGCTCCATCTCTCTTCCTCTTCCTAGTTACACGCTTGTATGCATAAGCGTAGCCATCGTTATCTCAGTTGTGTTTAATTAGTGGTGGGAGTGTTATAGAGTTAGGGATGGTACATGCTTGAGAATAATCGCCACACTACCCTCCACCTAAGTCTGATCGTCCCGATCAGACACATTGCCGGAACCAAACGCAACTAGCCTTTCCAAATGGACCACCTTCATCTTATTCCTTGGCCTTCCCATAGTTTGTATGCGATATACCACATCGTTGATCCGTTTTATGACTTTGTATGGGCCTTCCCAGTTACATTGTAGTTTTGGGGACAAACCTTTCTTTCGCTGTGGGTTGTATAGCAGCACTAAATCTTCTTCTATAAAACCTTCCGAATTTATTGCTTTGTCGTACCTGGCCTTCATCTTATCGCTCATGATCTTAGTCCGTTGTCTCACAAGATCGTGAATTTCTCTCATTTCTTCTTCCAATACGGTAGTAGATTTCCGAGCATTTACTCCTGCATCAGCGTTTATCCCAAACTTCAAGTCAGCAGGCAATCGAAGATCATTCCCGAAAATTACCTTTGCGGGAGTCTGACCACTTGTTTCATGTACTGCAGAGCGATATGCCATCAGGAATAAGGGGATGTGAGTATACCAATCCTTTTGGAACTTATCCACTACTTTCCTCAGGTGCTCTTCCAAGGTTCTATTGAATCGTTCCACCATGCCACCTGACTGAGGATGCAGTGCAGTTGTTCGAGTTTTCCGAATGCCCAATGTCTTGCACATTTCCTGGAAAACAGCTGATTCGAAATTTCGGCCTTGGTCAGAATGTATCTCCATCGGTGCACCAAACCTAGCTACCCAATTGTTAGTAAACACTTCTGCTATAGTTTCTGCCTCCTGATTTGAAATAGGGTACACTTCTGGCCATTTGCTGAAATAGTCCATAACTACCAGTACATATTTGGTTCCGAGTTTGCTAGTAGGAAATGGACCAGCTTCATCCATGGCTATCCTCTCAAATGGCGCACCTGAGTTATACTGTTTCATTTGGCCGTGGCTCCTTGATTTCGGTCCTTTAGCTTTGATGCATACTTCACAGTTGGCAATCCACTCCGCGACCGATTGACGGCAGACAACCTAATTGAATCTTTGTTTGAATTTTTCCAAGGCCTTGGTGACTCCAAGATGACCTCCGCTTGGACCGTTATGTAATTCATTGAGTACATCAGGGATTTTCTTCCTTGGGACGACTATCAACTTTCGAACGCATTGACCATCCTCACTCTCCCATATTCGATGCAAACAACCGGATTCTAATTGCAAACTATTCCACTGTGCCCAATATGACTTGGCAACAGGACTTTCTGCTGACATCTCCTCTCTTGATGGTCGCTCGTTTCGTTCGATTCCTTGCATTACACGTGTAAGATCTGGATCTTCGTGCTGACACCTCCCTAATTGATCCATGTTCCATTTGTCCGTAGATTTTATAGTCACGAGCCGCACATCTATAATGTCTTCCTTGGCCTCAGCTTTCGAACAATGCTTGCATTCCAAGTTACATGGTCTTCGTGACATTGCATCAGCATTTCCGTGCGTGCTACCTTTGCGATGCTCTATGGAAAAGTCATAACTTTGCAGTCGCTCTATCCACCGTGCCAATTGACCTTCCGGATTACGGAACTGTAAGAGCCATTTCAACGTGGCATGGTCTGTCCTGACGTGGAATCGCTGCCCATAGAGATACTTGTGGAAATGCTTAACGCACTCTACCAATGCCAACAGTTCTCTCCGGGTTACACAATAGTTCCTTTCAGGCTTTCCAATTGTTCGGCTATAGTATGCAACTACCTTCTCCTGTCCATCAACAATCTGGGACAAAACACCTCCTATGGCATAACCACTTGCATCTGTATCCAGAATAAACTTTGAACCTGGAAATGGATATGCTAACATCGGGGCAGTGCATAGTTGTTCCTTCAATGTTTGAAAAGCCACCTCCTGTTCCTTCTTCCATTCAAATCTCATATTCTTTCTGGTAAGGTCATGGAGACTACTAGCTACGCTGGCAAAATTCGGTACAAATCGGCGATAAAACGTGCACAGCCCAAGGAAGCTCCGTAACTCATGCAAATTTCTCGGTCTTGGCCAATCCTTTACGGCTTCGATCTTTTCCTTAGCAGTGCAGATTCCCTCCGTAGTTACCTTGTGACACAAATAACTTACTTCCTTTTTAAACAAGGAACACTTCTTGGGACTTGGTTTGAGACCAGCACCAGCTATTCTTTGGAAAACTTCCTCCAAGTTCTTTAGGTGTTCCTCAAAGCTTTTTCCCAGCGCGATGATGTCGTCGAGGTACACCAAACATGTTTGCCAGTGCAATCCTTTTAGTATCTGGTCCATGAGTCTCTCAAAAGTAGCTGGAGCATTGCATAGACCGAAGGGCATTACCGTAAATTGCCAAAGTCCTTCTCCAACGCTGAAGGCCGTCTTCTCTTTATCTTCATCATTTACCTCCACTTGCCAGTAGCCGCTTTTCAAGTCCAGTGTGGAAAACCATTTCGTGCCAGATAACGAGTCCAGAGTATCGTCGATTCTTGGCAATGGATAACTGTCCTTCTTCGTTACGTCGTTCAATTTCCGGTAATCCACACAGAACCTCATTTTTCCATCTTTCTTTTTCACCAAAGGAATACTACGAGGAGCTTGGCGGATTGGCCTTGCATCACCAGTATCAATTTGATGCTTCACAACTTTGGTCCGACCTGGTTTGGAACCATCCTTGCCAAATATGCTCGAATACTTTGATAGAAGTTCCTTTGCCTTTTTCTGATGATCTTTTTCGACGGGATATCATCTGAAAGATTAATTTTGATGGTAGAATCATTTTCCTGAAGCTGTTCACAATTGATAACTACCTCGACCTCTTGGCATTGTCCCAATATTGCTCCTTTGGAGTTTAATCGGCGATTTGAACTCATTAAGTACTCTTATCGGTACACGTCCATTTTGTTTTGTCATGGCCAGGGTTTTTCCTACTAATACGTTCGTCCTTGATTTGTTTGCTGCCTCGACAACCCACAATTTGTTTGTCCCATAATCTCCATCAATCTTTGCCCATATGATTGCTTCCGACTTCGGTGGAATTTGTTGGCTCTCCTCCACAAGCACTGGCTTACTAACGTATTTGTTTTCGTAACCAAAATTTAATGGCACATCCATGTTCTGGTAATTCATCATCCTGGTTTGCATGTCAATTTTGATGCCTTGCTCGCTTAAGAAGTCCACACCAACTATGATTTCGTCAACAATATCTGCTACTATAAAATTGTGTAGAACGGCCACGTTCCCAATTGCGATTTCACATGTTACTTCTCCTAGGACATGGGCGTCCTCACCAGTGGCCGTACGTAACTTTGCTCCATGCAATGGTCTCACTTCTTTGTTGACTAAATCAGATCGAATTATGGAATGCGATGCGCCTGTATCCACAGTTATTAAGTGTTCTTTTCCATCCACATATGCAACAACAGTAACATTACTAGCTTTCCTTCCGATCTGTGAGACAGAGATTATGGGGTATTCAGTTGCGGGAGCCAGTCCACGCCCCTTTCGGCTGGCTCGATTTAGTTTAACGACTGATTTGGTTGGAAGGTTTGCTCATCTCCTTCAGCTTTGCGTTTTCGTCCACTTGAATTGCTGGGGTTACTGGAGCCAGTGCCGCAATAACGTGCTATGTGACCTGGTTTTCTGCACTTAAAGCATTTAATGGCACCATTACTATTTTTCTGTACTCCGTTCAACGCTTCCAGAATTGTGTCTACCCAGTCTGGCCGTTCTACCTCCCCGCGGTGAGCTTTGTACGCCGGCTTACTTAATAGCGAGGCTGTTTCCTGCGTTAGAGCATGTGATACCGTCTCAGCAAATGATCTCTTGGGATTTGCATATGTCGCTCGCTTCGTCTCCACGTCACGTATTCCATTAATAAAGCTTTGGATTTTTACCCTTTCTGTGTATTCTATAGGTGCGTCTGCGTTTGCAAGATGGGCCAACCTCTCGATATCCGATGCAAATTCCTGCAATGTCTCTTTAGCCTTCTGAAAGCGATTCTGTAGCTCTATTTGGTATATCTGTTTTCGATGTTCGCTACCATAGCGCCTCTCAACTGCACCCATCAATGCTTCATAATTATTGCGTTCACCGTCGGGAATCGTCTGTAAGATTTCGGCTGCAGGACCCTTCAATGCCACGAACAGTGCAACAACTTTGTCTTCCGTGCCCCAATTATTCACCGCTGCCGTCTTCTCAAACTGTAGCTTAAATACCTGGAAAGGAACAGAACCATCAAATGACGGGGATTTTACCTTCGGAGTATTCGCTGAAGCAGATAGACGGTTCAGTTGCAACTCCTGGATACGGCCCCTTAACGCATCTACCTCGGCCTTTATTTTATCTTGAAATTGTGCAATTTTTGCATCTTGCACTTCTAGTTTCGATGACACCCTCGCCTCCTGTACTTCCAACTGCGATGAGATATATGCCTTCTGTTCATTCATTTGCGCGGAGATCTGTGGTGATACCTGTTCTAGCTGAGATGCCATACATGTTTTCTGTTCTTCCAACTGAGATGCCATGCAAGTTTTCTGTTCCTCCATTTTAGTCGACATCTGACTTAATAGAGCCAATATCATGTCTGTGTCCACGGTCGCTACTGGATTCGGAGACTCCTTTTTTCTGCCATTTTTGTCGGTGCCTCCTCGACAAGATGAAAAACATGATCATCAACGTTGATTCCCCGTTGTTCCAACTCATTTTTGAGTTGCTGAATCTTTAATTCATTCAGCTTCGCCATGTCCTTGTTATCCTTAAATTCACTGGTATTTATTCAACAATACCGCTTCTGACACAAATTGTGACGAATTCGATGAGTCTTCGATTATCAATCCTGGGTTCGATCACTATAAAGTCAAATAAACACACGCACAGATATTGTAACTAATAGCAAGTTTTATTTACTAGTAATAAACGCAATACAAATTTAAGAGTTTGATAACTTCGCAGTAGTTCACTGAACAACACTTGAAAATAAACTGATCAACCTGCCTTGCTTGGTCACCGCCTTATATAGTCCAACAGGGTGCTTGCCTACGCACCGATAACTTTCTTGGTTATTCGCTTTTCGTGTTCTGCAAGGGTCGGTGTTATTTATTGCCATCTCCTCTTTGCATTGTATTCGCAAACACTCGCTCCATCTCTCTTCCTAGTTACACGCTTGTATGCATAAGCGTAGCCATCGTTATCCCAGTTGTGTTTAACTAGTGGTGGGAGTGTTATTGAGTTAGGGATGGTACATGCTTGAGAATAATCGCCACAATATGATCGCGCATGGACACCATAGCACTCGGTTTGATCACCAATAACAAATGTAGGTTTTCGTTATAACCATTGACCTAGTTAAAATAAAAATGAATTAGTTAGGACAAAAGTTTATATGTGTATGCTTCTAAACCTTCAAAATTACGCCCTTTTCTGCAGATAAAACTGATAGGAAAGGCCTGCAACGGTTGCCGGGTAAAGTTGCTAACTCAAGCCAAACTAAACTAGCTTTTCGTAGACACACAAAGTGCACCGCTGTGGGCATTCAAAACAAAGAACATTATAAGAGACAAATGTATTGTTCACAAGTAAGGAAAGGGCTGTCTTCGGCCGAAGACTTTATACCTTTCATGAATACGCATCACGGTTTTAAGTGTCCGATCCTTACTGACATTTAGTAAAAACTCTGCAAAACTGATAATTTAAAGATACATAGCCCAAACCCCATTTATCGGAACAATCGATTATATGGGAATTATATGTTATGTAGGTCCGATCTGGCTGATTTTCACTACACACATTACATGCATAATAAGTACCAAACCTGCAAAACTTTACGTTCCTAGCTTTTTAATTGCAAACTTTATAGCCCAAAACCCATTTATCAAACTATCGATTGTATGGGAGCTATATGTTGTGTTGGTGCGATCGCTAGGTTTACCATTTTCTTTCCAATGCAAAGGAAAGTCGCTTGATATAAATCGATTTGGTTTGGACAAAAACAACTCTGGCATCGGCTCGGATTTGCCCCAAAGGTCACGCGATTTCTGTGGAATTTTAATAGCTTACGAGTATATTTTGTACCGAACCATTTTTCCTTTTTGTAATATGTTACACCTGCATACTTGTGTTGCGACGTAATAATTATGTTGAATTTAAAGTCATTTAAATGCTTCACAACCTCTTTGATGTGTTCCTCGTTATATTCATAGAACAACTCTGTGCGAGTTAGTATATCCTTTGGCGGATAATATTTTATTTTAACAGCTAACTTTTCGACATTATCAAAGGCCTTAAACGGACCACTATTTGCAAATAGTTTTATGAAGGCAAAGCATGCGGCGAGTACCTAAAAACAGTAACTAGGAAAGGGCACATAACACACTTCATAATTTTACCTCATCAATATGCTAGAAACCACGATCAGTCAAAAATATACCGATAACAAACGAAGAGTAGATGGAATTTGATTCGAAACCACTTTCATCAATACCGGCAGTAAGCTCTAATCCCCGTAAACGTTTTCTTAAATACGCGCATAGACTAGCTTCGCCTTCGTATCCCACCAAATGTGATATAAACTGATCTGGTTTAGTTTTGTAGTACTATCGCAGAAAGGAGAAATCTATTAGCTGGCATTCATTACTATTAAAATTTGCTTAAATATTCAAACCTTTAACATTGATGGCAGTACCCATGTAAATTCTAGCTTACGAATATATTCGACGGGTTTTACAAAAAATACTTCTTCGAAAAACTCTTTACGGAAAGCATATGGTGGCTCAGGTCTTAATGATGATTAATTTCCACTGTATAAGGTGGCGGTGGTGGTAGTTGTGTAACAGTTTGTGACCACTGAATGTCGTTGTGATTGTTGACATGACGATGTTGTGATTGTTGTTATGCTGCAGCTGCTGACGCTGATATTGAAAATGTTTGACCTGTGTAAATACAAAAAGGACACTTATTAAAATTTATACAAAAAAGTAATTTGATTCTCGTTACGGTAATTGTTGTTGGAGCAGTGCTCGAATTTTTATGTTTGTTTACTAATTGATATTAGAGGAAAAACTACAACGCTATGCACAGCGATGGTATGGGATGACATGTTTCGAAGTCACCAACTTTTCATCAGATCCCTTCATCAAAGCCGCTGTTGGAGTACTCTAAGAACTAAGCTATAATGCCATGTAGCCTCACGATGCATTTTCTCTCTAATGTGCCATTTTTACTTTATTCCTTTTTACATTCTTTGGTAAATATAAAAATGGAATATTAGATTTTTTTTTTACTTATAAGGCAAGGTTGAAACGTATGCACGTTGCGAATTGACGAATAATGTATATAGTTTTCGTAATATATTAGAAGTGCCAACTGATTTGATCTAAGCAAAATAATTAGCTTTTATCCTATCTTGGATACGCCTTGCAATGGAAGAGGCGGAGTTCAAATTATCCTGGTTTTCTGTTTCTGTTGGTTGTGTTGCCGTTGGTTTCTGCTGGTTGTGCATCAACTTCAAGTGGTTGTTCAGTCAAACTTATGTTATGCAACGCTGAACATGCATCCACAAGCTTACCAGCCAGCCCGGGGTCGTACATTAGAACCCACTGTCGTGAGAAACACCGCCAAGTTCCTTTAAGCACAACGAAAAGACGCTCAACAGGATTTCGGGCTTTACAAAGGGCCTCGTTATACCTATATTTCGCCGTGCCCT
This sequence comes from Merzomyia westermanni, assembly GCA_949987695.1. Classification (NCBI taxonomy): domain Eukaryota; kingdom Metazoa; phylum Arthropoda; class Insecta; order Diptera; family Tephritidae; genus Merzomyia; species Merzomyia westermanni. The sequence continues at coordinate 81,375,754 of OX465288.1, forward strand.
CTGGTTGATTTGGCAAAGGTGTCATCAGCCACGGTATCCAGAATCTCCTGCAATGATTTTTTTCAATAGTGTACATTTTACAATGAATTAAAAAAGATATTGCGGGCTCAATTTTTATACGCTCTCTCCATTACACGGCGCACAAAGCAAGAACTCCAGTTATACGAATCATGCCGTGCTCCCGGAAATTTAGCATTAAAGTTTTAAATTTTTAAACTTGGGTCACATATCTCTAAGAGCACACAAATTTAGCGCCACACATTATATAAAATACATATCTTACCATTTGTACATTTATGGAATGATACGAGTGATGGTTTACATAGGCCTCCTCGTGAATTTTAGGCGCTAAAATGGCAACATAGTTCCTCCCACAAAAGGTGCTGGTGCCGATGAAAAAACCTCCTTAGCAACTTGACGCTCCATCTGCGTCATAGGGAACGTTATCTTCTTCTTTCTTCATCTCTTCTAATATTACCAAACATTGCCGAAGTTATAGAATACAGATCGGACGTATTAATTTTTGCTCCCGTAAATTCTGCTTAAAAACTGATAAATCGTGTTTAAAATCTATAAAAATGATAAATTTTTGCCTTGCAATTAAGCTGATGTAACATAAAAGAAAATTAAAGTGGAAATTTAGAAAGACAGTGACTTTCTGAGTTAAATGGTGGCAAAAAACACAAAATTCCGCCACTGGAGTGCAAAGAATGCAGAGGAAAATTAGTGCAAATAGACGAGTCAATTTTATGTTCAGGTGGCTGTGGCTGTTAATGTTGACATTAAAATAAATGAATTCCGAAAAGATATGCTCGCGGAGTTATCAAAAACAGTTGAAAACAATAGAGAAAAATTAAGCTAAGTTTTGGCGGAAACTAATGTAAACAACCACAAATGCTAACAAAGAATTGTCTCATGCACAAGCAGCCAAACAAAGGGAAAATATTATTGTTATTAAACCAAAAGATAAAGCAAAAAAAAAACAAACATACGAAAGTGGAGCTTGAAAAAGTAATAGAACCAACAGAATGTCATGTGACAACAGTGAAGGAGATTAGCAACGGCGGAATAGTAGTGCAATGCAAGAATAAGGAATCATGCGAACTAGTGCAGAAGAAGATAGCGGAACAAATTGGAGATGAATTTGAAATGGAGAAATCTTAAGAAAAGAGAGAGACTAAAATGTTTAAAGTTATTGGTTTAACAGAGAGACTAAGTAGTGAGCGCTTAGTAGAGTGCATTACAAAGCAAAACCGCATATGAGAGGGTAAAGAATTTAAAGTTGTAAAAATTTTTGAAAACTGTAGTCGCAGAGAAGAATGTTATAATGCTCTTGTTGAAACTGATATCGAGACGTATGAAAATATAATAAAACAAAACAGAATTAATATAGAGTGGGACTCTTGCATTACTGTTGAGTATGTAAGAGTATTTCGGTGCTTTAAATGCTTGGGATTTAATCACAAGGCTAATGAATGCATTAATAAAAAAGCTTGTAGCAACTGTGGAGCAAGTCACGACACCAAAGATTGTTTGTCAAAAGTTCATAATTGTGTAAATTGTAGCGAGCTGGTTCAAAAAAAACTTATAGATGTGGATGTGCACCACACCGCGTTTGATAAAGAATGCCCAGCATTTAAAAGATATCTTGAAAGTAAATCAAGATATAGAAAGTAGCAATCAAGAGATAAAAATAAAAACTGCCTGTACCTAAATATTAATAGTATTTTGAGTAATAAATATGAATTAGAAAAAGTAATTGAACAAGTAAATCCAGCAATAATATTATGCGCTGAAACATGTACCACAAATCACGTTACAAATCAAGAGCTAACCATACTAACGTACAAACTAGTGCGATGTGATTCTCATAGTAGGCACACTGGCGGTGTTCTGATATATGGTGCATTTTTACAAAATTAAAGCATATTAACCCAAAATGGCAAATCGGTGTAATTTACCACTCACCCAGCACAAGTGATGCGGATTTTATAAATTATTTACGTAACGTGTTAGGCAGTAATTGCGAAATTTCAAAGAGTAATATTGTTGTTGGTGATTTTAATATTACTCTCAATAATACATCAACATATAGCACTCAACTAGTTGATCTGATGAAGTCATACTCGATGCACCAAAAAGTTAACTTTGATACTCGTATAAATGATACATCAAGAACTAAAATAGATTTACTTTTTTCTAACACTGATGATATAGAGTGTGAACAGTTAGATGATCACCAAATTTCTGATCATGGAACAATCCAAATTAAACTTAAAAGTAGCCCTAAATTTACAATGAGAAGCTCAATAAAGATAACTTCATGGGAAAATTATAATAATGAGGTTCTTATTAATCAGTTACGCTTATGCGATTTTAGCAACTTTGATACATTTGATTTGGAAAGTAAGGTGTTGTATATTAATAATAATATTTGAAATGTCATGCGAAGCATTACCTTTGATAAAGTAGTTTAGTTAAAAATTATGAATAAATGGTATGACAGCGAGCTAGCCAATATGAACAGGCCTAAATTTACACTTAAGAAATTTGCCATAATATCGGGGGAATGGGATGAATATAGGATCATTAAGAAAGAATATAAAAAGCTTATTAAAATAAAAAAAGCTAAGCACATGGAGTATACCATAGATATCAATAGAAACGATAGTAGAGCGATGTGGAAATATTTAAAAAAGGCAATTAGCATGGAAAACGAGAATCCTTCAACTAAAAAAATTGTAATAAATGGTCAATTATATCATAATGAATCTGATAGATAGCATCACAGACATTTGCAGAAACATTCAAGTAGTTGATAAAGATGTCAACATATTTAATCAGTTAAGTTGTGTTTTTAAGTTTGACCTTGTTAGTACGGTTGACATTGAAGACCTTGTGAAAAAGTTTAAATCTAAGCTGGGTAGAAAAAAGTTATTATCAGATGGAGTAGTCAAAGATGTTGTACCTTATGTAGGCTTTTTCTATGCTCAAATAGTAAATGAGAGTTCGAGTAGTGGCATAGTTCCTTCCATCTGGAAAGCTTCTAATATTGTCCCTATAGAAAAAGTTAAAAATTCGATCAAAGCTGAAGAGATAGGACCTTGGCCGGTGACGAAAAAATTTTAGAAGTTGTCGTAAAAAACCAACTGGTGGAATATTTAGAAACCAATGATATACTCTTACCACAGCAATCGGGATTTCGACAAAAGCACTCGTGTGAAACAGCCTTAAACATGGTTTTAGCTGAATGGAAAGAAGAACTTAATAATAAAAAGTACAGCTATGAGTATTCATCGAACTTAAAAGAGCTTTCGAAACTGTTGATCAAAAAATATTACTCGATAAATTATTAGATATTGGCATTCGAGATGTGGAATTAGATTGGTTTAAAAATTTTTTAACAAATCGAACGCAAAGAACAGTCATTGGTTCTACGTTATCAGAGAAAGTGGACGTCAAGATTGGCCTACCCCAAGGCTCCGTTCTTGCCCCTATTTTATTTAATATCTACATTAATGATATCAATTCTATTTTGAAATTTAGTTCTATTAAACTATTTGCTGACGATGCGCTTATCTCAATAAATGGAAAAAACGAGAAGGAAATAAGAGAAAAACTACAGATTGATTTAAATGCCCTTCATATTTGGCTTTGTGCTAATAGGCTAAAAATAAATATCGAGAAAACAAAATATATGGTAATTACAAGAAAAAATATTGCGGATCTTGAACCCATTAAAATAAATAATACCGAAATTGAAAACGGTAATGCAATTAAATACCTGGGTATCCGAATAGACAGCAAATTAAAATTTGATTCGCATATTGATTATACAATTAGTAAAATAGCAACAAAACTGTGTTACATGCAGAGAACTTGTAAAAATTTGAGTAGCCACTATAAAGTAAAAGTATACAGATCAATAGTTGAGCCTCATTTTATCTATTGCTCTACAATTTTCTTTATAATGAAAGATTCTCAAATTGAAAAGCTGCAAAAAATGCAGAATAAAACTATGCGCTTTATATTATGCAAACGGTATGATACTCCAATAAAAGATATGCTTATAAGTTTGAATTGGATGGGTGTAAAACAACAAATATTTTTTCATACTATGGAATTTATTTACATCATAAAAAGGGAAATTTACCCGATTACCTGCGAACAAGTATCAAACTTAACTACGAGGTTGATAACCGGAATACAAGACAGCGAAATGATTTTAAGTTACCGAACTATAAAACCGAGTCGGAAAAAAATAGTCTTTTTACAAGGGGCTAAAATGCTTTAATGAATTGCCAGAAAGTGTGAAAAATTGTGATATTAATTCAAATAAAGGCTATATGAGTACGCCAAATCTTTAAGTATTAGATAGATTCTATGATTTTATTTTAACTAATGTAATAATATTCTTTAAGTGTTGATCTAGGCTCGAAGAGTCGTAATAAATAAATAAAATCTCAGGGTACATAAAACCTGCAAGAGAAAGCCATGTAGCTAACATGTGCATATACGCATAATGAATTTAATATTTAGTCTTACCTGTTTTTTATGTGATATGCATGTTATTATCTGCCCCTTTAAAGTAGTTTGCAACCGCTCCACGAATTCTGATACGGTATCGGGGCCCACGCGATATAATTTCCGGAACTGGGAGGACGGCAGCTCATATGGGTCATCCACTCCTCTTAGCATACGTCTATTTACAATGAGCACTTCTCTTGTACCCGTATTTTGCACTAAATTACATGCAAAAAAACTCAAAACTCTTTTTTTCACTTTTTCCAAACGCTAAAACACTTGTAAATATAGTATAGCGATTGTTAACACCTTGAACGAGCCACGATGCGGATAGTTCTGCTACTAGACAGCGTAAGCGTCGAAGCTCTCACGAAGTGTGATTTCAATGTCAGTTATGGCTTCAAAACTATCAACCTACGGGTATATAAGGCCGACGTTCAATCGTTAGTCAACCTCGAAACTCGTGTGGAGGTGGATGAGTCCCCAGCGAAAGCGAGATGGAGGTTGAAGAAGATAAGGAGATGATACCAAGTGGGTATGCCTCGTCTAGCTCAGACGGTGGCTTGGCTCCCAAGAGGCTATACTCCGAAAGCCAGCTTCTGAGTGAAGACGAGGCGGTCGCGACACTCACGGAGGAGAGCGTGAAACAACAGTGATGAGGGTCCTCCAAATCAACGTCCATCACATCAAAGTAGCTTCGGCTACACTTCCGCTACACCTGTCATCAGGTGTAGTGGACATCGTTGTAGTCCAAGAGCCGTGGATCACTGGCAATAGGATCTGCGGTTTAAGGACGCCTGCTTACAAGCTATACAACGTTCAGAAAAAGGGTAAGCCTCGAACATGTATTCTAGCTAAGTCTACTGTTACTGTTTTTCTTTTACCCAAACTTAGTGACGGGGATTTGACAGCGGTTAGCGTGGAAGGGCTGGGAAGGAGTTGTAAGCTCCTTCATTCTACCTAACACATGATCACCAAGGCTCACTACCACCGAATAATTTTAGGGAGTTCGTGAGAGTAGCTAATCTACGAAATTACATGATAATACTCGGAGGCGGTGCAAATGCTCACCATGCCCAGTGGGGCAGCACTGACACAAATGACCGAGGTGAGTCTTTATACAACTATCTATTAGGTACTAATCTAAGCATATATACGAGGGGAAATGACCCCACTTTCATCACTCTCTGGTCATAGATTCTTTCAGCGACTTTGTTGTTTCAAGGAGAGTTTTAAAAGAACACTCCTTCTCTGACCATAGGTATATAAGCTTCTCTGTA